>CM061136.1:143555250-144255068 GCA_030789695.1 Scilla litardierei
TCTTTAATGCTTAGATACTCTAGCTTAAAGAAATCAAAAGTTAGCAAGTCATCCATTCCATGCATTATCAACAATGACACCATTGTTGATACTTTAACCCTTGAGAAAGCAAACTTAGCTTCTCAAAATGTCACATTGAGAGATGAGGTGAATTCCCTCAAATCTCAACTAGATCAAACACATCCCATGGATAATAGTGATCTAGTTACACGCCACACACAATTGGGATTAGAGAATGATTCTCTTAAAACCCAAGTGCACGAGCTCAAAGCACGGGTGTCCACCTTGGATACCAACATTTCTTCTTTAAAGGAGAAATATGAGCTCATGTCCTCCCGTATTGTGAGATTCAATAAGGGACAATGACAATTGGATGATTTGCTTGCAAATCAATTTCCGGCCACACATCGTGGTGGCCTTGGATTTGTAAAAGCTAATGCATCTAATGATCGCACCTCCTATAGTGGTGTCACTATAGATTTTGTGAGGCCTTCCTCCGGTCAAGTGGTGTCAAAGACACTATATGTAGCAATCCTACCAAGAATGTCACCACATCACTTTCTCTTCCTTTTGGCAAGAAACCCACTAAGGGTGGAAACCAAAAGCAAGGCCAAGCGTATATGTACACTAATACTCATCCACGTAGGAAACATCCTACTTCACAAGTGGATAATCATGACGTTTTATGCTCCGCACCCACGGACACGTACACAACCACACATGAGAAATACTCATGTACGTGCTCCCACACACCCATATGCTCATACGCATCATTCTTTCATGTATGCTAATTTTCACATGTCATGCATGATCAATATGCTTCATATAATATGCATGTTCCCAAGAATACATATCATTCAAGAATGTACAATGTATATCCTCCACCTCATATTTATGCTAGAAATCATGTTCCTAAGAAGCATGCACCACATAGAAATCCAACTCATATGCATGCAACTAGGAATAGGACTCCCGAGATGTACACTATTTGGGGTCCTAAGAACACTAGTCTAAATGTTAGGAATGCTTATGTTGATTCCTACTTTCATGATGTAATTAGAAATAGTAACTATGTTGGCAAGCGAAATTCCACTTGGACTTGGCTTCCAAAGGGCTAATCCACTTGGACCCAACAAACATTGGGTACCACAAGCTTATGGTATATTATATAGGTACCCAAGAGAAAGAAGAAGAGCAATAAATGCCTTATTAGCTTTAAAGGGAAAGAATGGATTCTTGATAGCGGTTGCTCCAAACACATGACGGGAGATCCCTCATTGCTCTCCGAAGTGATTAGCCTCAAAGACGGTGCAACGGTCACTTTTGGAGGTAATCAAAAGGGAACCATCATTGGAGTAGGTATCGTTGGTAATCCTTCCAAACCCCTAATTACTAATGTTTATCTTGTTAGTGGTTTATGTCACAACCTCATTTCCATAAGTCAACTTTGTGACAAAGGTTACAAGGTTAACTTCGGAGAAGGATTGTGTACTATTGTTGATTGTGATTCAAATGTTTTATTTTCCGGTATTAGGCGTAAAAATATTTACTATTTAAGCTTGCCTAAAACCATAGAACATTGCTTAGTTTCTAACACAAGTGAACAACTATTATGGCATAGCCGTTTTGGTCATGTTCACTTCAATCACTTATATAAGTTAGCTAAGCATGATCTAGTCAAAGTATTTCCTAAAATTGTCTTTAATAAGAAAAACTTTTGTGATTCATGTCAAAGAGGTAAACTAAGTAAATCTTCATTTAAGTTTAAAGAAGGGATTACTTCTAAGAGGCCCCTAGAACTTCTACATCTAGATTTATTTGGGCCAACTAGAACCGCTTTTTTAGGTAATGCTCATTATGGACTAGTTGTCGTTGACGACTTTTCTTGATTTACTTGGATTTCATTCTTAACTAATAAGAATGAAGCTCATGAAGAGTTTACCAAATTTGCAAAGAAGATTCAGAATCTTTTAGGATCCACCATTAACACTATTCGTAGTGATCATGGAGGATAATTTGAGAATGAGTCTTTTACTAAGTTTTGTGATGACTCCGGGATAACTCATAACTTTTTCTTTCCTCGTGCACCACCACAAAATGGTGGTGTAGAAAGAAAGAATAGGACTCTTATTGAGTGTGCTCGCACTATGCTCCATGATAGTCATTTAGGACTACAATTTTGGGCAGAAGCGGTTCACACGGCATGTTATGTGCTCAATAGAATCCTAGTGAGACCCCGAACAAACAAAACTTGTTTTGAGTTGTTTTACGATAAAAAGCCTCAAGTGAAATATTTTCGTGTCTTTGGTTCAAAATGTTTTATAAAGAACACATTTGGTAATTTAGACAAATTTGAGCCAAGATCCGATGAAGGAGTTTTTGTTGGATATTTCACACGTAGCAAAGCCTACCTGTTATACAACAAAACTTCTTCAACGATTGAGGAATCACTTCACGTATCTTTTTATGAAGATTTTGACTTTCCTCATGTTGATGATGATAATGTAGATATTCTTTGTGATTCTCTTAATAATGTAAAGATTAATGATAATATTGTTGAGACTAACACTTCTAACGAAGTTGTTGAAGTTGTTCCTAGTGATCCAGGTTTACCCAAAGCTTATCCAACCATTCGCAACCATCCCCATAACAAAATCATTGGAGATATTGGTGTGGGTGTTCGAACGAGATCAAGAATTGAAGAATTCTCACATTGCGCATTCGTCTCTACCATTGAGCCAAAGAACATTTAAGAAGCTTGTGAGGATAGCTCTTGGATAGTGGCAATGGAAGAAGAACTAGCGCAATTCGAGAGAAATAAAGTTTGGGAACTTGTACCTCTTCCAAGTGGTCACCAAGCTATTGGGACCAAATGGATCTTCAAGAACAAGACGGATGAAAACGAGGTAATCACATGGAACAAAGCAAGGTTAGTAGCTCAAGGCTACCGGCAAGAGGAAGGTATTGATTTCAAAGAATCCTTTTCCCCCGTAGCTAGATTAGAAGCTATTAGGTTGCTTTTATCTTTTGCATCACATAAGAATTTTAAATTATTTCAAATGGATGTTAAAAGTGCATTTTTAAATGGATTTGTAAATGAAGAAGTCTATATTTCTCAACCTCCCGGTTTTATTCATGAGAAATTTCCAAACCATGTTTTCAAACTTAAGAAAGAGTTGTATGGATTGAGACAAGCTCCTAGAGCTTGGTATGATCGTCTTAAGACCTTTCTTCTGAATTTAGGTTTTAAAATGGGAGAAGTTGATTCTACACTCTTCATTAAAAATTATGAAAATGACATTCTTTTGATTCAAGTTTTTGTAGATGACATTATTTTCGGTTCTACTAACTTTCATCTTTGTCAAGAATTTTCCAACTCTATGAAGGATGAGTTTGAGATGAGCCACATGGGAGAGCTCACCTACTTCCTTGGATTGCAAATTCGACAAATGGAGAATGACACTTTCATACATCAGACAAAGTACACAGGGGATCTTATTAAACGATTCGGGATGGAATCGTCTTCAAGCAAAAGGACTCCCATGAGTACTACTACCCATCTACACAAGGATGAAAGCGGAAAAGATGTAGATGTTTGTCTATATCGAGGTATGATCGGTAGCTTACTTTACTTAACCGCTAGTAGGCCCGATATCATGTTTTCCGTATGTATATGTGCTAGATATCAAGCAAGACCTAAGGAGTCACACTTGATTGCGGTTAAACGAATATTTCGTTATCTCAATCAATCCCTAGATTATGGGTTACTTTACCCTAAGTCTAGCACGTATGAGTTAATCTCATATAGTGATGCCGACTTTACCGGATGCAAGTCCGACAGGAAAAGTACTAGTGGCACATGCCATTTCTTAGGAAATTCCTTAGTTTCTTGGTTCTCTAAGAAACAGAATTCGGTGTCATTGTCCACGACTGAAGCGGAATATATTGCCGCGGGTCTTGCATGTGCACAAGTTCTTTGGATGAGACACACTCTTAGTGACTATGGTGTCAATTGTGATACTTGCCCTATCATGGTTGATAATCAAAGTGCTATTTGTCTTTCCAAGAATCCGGTACACCACTCCCGTACCAAACACATAGACGTGAGACACCATTTTATAAATGATCATGTAGCTAAGAAGGACATTGATCACTCCTTATTTTACACCTTTTTTCCGCATGTTTGCATGCCATTTAGACCGCCCAAATCATGTTTTTCACGATATATCGACGATATTGCGATGCTTTTCACGATTTGTTGTTTTTGTCGCATTTCAGGTGATTTGGCGCGATTTGGAGTGATCTCGAGATGCGCTTACTCTAGACGGCCACCGACGACCTCCCCGAGGGGTATTTTGCTGTTGGAGAGGAGCGTAAGAAGAATGGACGTCGCAGGAGCGACGAGGAGGCCAAAATAAGCAGAATGGGCATTTTTTGTGTCCCACTCGGCCGAGTGGAGGAGCCACTCGGCCGACCAGCGAGACACTGCTCGGCCGACCCGTTCAGACACGATTTCCATGTGTACTCGGTCGAGCGACGGAGACCACATCGGCCGAGTGACGATACCACGTCCGCCCGAGTGGCGCCCAGACGAAGCCCCTCCAAAATATCGAAGTTACTGTTTTTCGGCCATCTGAGCTTCAGAAGACCCACTCGGCCGAGTGGTAAACCACGTCCGCCCGAGTGCAGTGAAGCCATCGGCCGAGTGACGACAACTCACTCGGCCGAGCCACCCCCGAACTGAAGACCCTTGAAGCCCCCGACTTACTGGAAAATGACAGGGTTTTCACTCGGCCGAGCGACTTTTGTCACTCGGCCGAGTGCGATGCGCTGCCTGTAGCGAAATTTGCGGAAAACAGGCTGTGTAGGGGCGTTTTGTCAGAATTTTTGGACGATTTTGAGGGCTATTTAAGCCCTGTTTTTACCCTAGTTTAGAGAGCCATCTCTTAGATTTTTTACAGCTTTTTGAGACTACTTTTTGCTTTATTATTTGTGATTGGAGAAGAGGGAAAACTTGGATTTTTGTTGGATTAATTGAAGAACTACATTGGTTTGCATCTCTCTTCCCCAAAAACTCTATTTTTATTGTTTATATCATTGTTGTGATGAATTCCATTGCCTATTTCATTGATTATTTTTGTGCTATTGCTATGATTTGTGAGTAGTCTCCACGTCTTGGGGCGTGGGGATGAACCCTACAAGCCATATTTCCTATTTGTGTTGAATTGGTAGAAATTGAGCTAGAATAGCTATTAGGGATTAGATTGAGATCGATTTACTACGGATAGCTAGGTATTCATATCAATTGGGATTTGCAAGAGATTGGATCCCAATTTGATAGGAAGCCCTAGAAATCCGAATCGGGTTGGAGTCGGATTTTCGAAGTATCGGTTTGCAAGAGATTGGACCGATACTAGGATTTCCGGTTTCAATTCCGTGCCGATACTCGTTTGCAAGAGATTGGACGGGTAGGAACTATCTCAATCTAGATCGTGGACCGAGTTTGCAAGAGATTGGACTCGGTGCACGATTGAACGATGATGTTGATCCTAATGCTAGCTTTCCTAGGCTAGGGTTTGCAAGAGATTGGACCCGAACATAGGATAGCTATAGACCGGCAACAGCGCGAGAGCGTGAGCTTGGTTCTACATTTAGTTGCAACTAGTTCATCCAAATTTTCATTCTAGCAATTTTGATACCGACGAACCACATTTATGAAATACGGTGAGTAGCGGGAATTCCCCATTCCCTAGACGTTCTTTATTTGATTTGATATTTCGCACACTTGTCTGACGATTGTGACAGGATCGCCCAAGGCAGTTCTCTCTATTCTTAAATAGCCAGGTTGATTAGGAGCAAGCACGGTCATTCGTCCTCCCTGTGTTCGATACCCGCTCGCCGCTATACCGTGCGCTTGCGGTAAAACTACAACCGTTCTTTGGGGTCACATCCCGGAGCGATCAAGTTTTTGGCGCCGTTGCCGGGGACGGCATTTTGACGGTGCTCGGCATCGACCACCCGGTTATTTCTTCTTACTATCTTCCTTTACTTCCCTCTCTATTTTATTCTAACTTCATTCGCAGCACTATTTGCATTTCTCCCCGTATTTTGCGTAAGATCTTAACAGGGAGAATGGAGGATGCAACGCCAACAATAGAACTCAGTCGAGAAGACTATGACTCCTTCACAGACCTCCTTAAGGAGCTTGTCGACGAGGTCCACACTACCGGAGCATTTGCCATTGATGTCAAGGACCCCGACGAACAATTATTTGCTAGTTTTGTGATGGACCAAATCTCCCCGGAGGGGATTATCGGAGGCAATGTCAGAGTTGACGTGGTCGACGACAAATTGTATTTCGAAGCCAATAGAGCAAGCGTCAAAAAACACTATGCTCCCGAAGAACCCTTTGAGCAAACCGACATTCATGGAGTTACACTCTATGACGCTCACTTGTGTTTTTATGAATCGTCTGATGAGTTTCTTGATTTCAGGTACGAACTGGAGCAGAGTGAAGGTTTTGGCGATGCTAGCACTGAATCAGAGGGCGCCTATTTCGATGCCTCATCCTCACTAAGTAGCGAGTCTGACTCGTCACAAGAGAGCATGCCCCCTGAACATGAGGTAAACACGGATAACAAGGAAGAAGTCGAACTCATGTGAGCCGATGAAGTGGGAGGAGCAGCGCCACCTGAGGTAGAGCTTAAACGATTACCACCGAATCTAAGGTATGCCTTTTTGGGTAATAAATTAACTTTCCCGGTGATAGTCAGTTCCCACCTCACACAAGATCAACTTGAAAAACTCCTAGACGTTCTTAGGAGCCACAAAGATGTCTTGGGATACACTATCTCCGATCTAAAAGGGATAAGCCCTAGGCTTTGCACGCATCGGATCCATTTGGAGGATACCGAAGCCACCTCCATAGAGCCTCAAAGGCGGCTAAACCCGAACATGAAGGAGGTGGTTAAAAAGGAAATCCTAAAATTGCTAGAAGCCGGTATAATTTATCCTATCTCTGACAGTAGATGGGTTAGCCCCGTTCACGTCGTCCCCAAGAAAGGGGGGATGACTGTCATAAAAAATGAAAAAGGTGAGCCAATATCTACGCGCACTGTCACGGGATGGCGAATGTGCATTGACTATAGGAAACTCAATAAAGCCACCCGAAAGGACCATTACCCATTGCCATTCATCGATCAAATGCTTGAACGCCTCGCGAACCATAAATATTTTTGCTATCTAGACGGGTATTCGGGTTTCTTCCAAATCCCTTTGCACGAAGATGACCATGAAAAGACAACTTTCACTTGTCCCTATGGCACCTATGCTTACCGTAGGATGCCGTTTGGCCTTTGTAATGCTCCCGCCACTTTTCAAAGATGTATGACATCCATATTTTCCGATTACATTGAAAATATTATGGAAGTTTTTATGGATGATTTCTCGGTTTACGGAAGTGAGTTTGACTCTTGCTTGGAAAATCTCACTAAAGTCCTGAAAAGGTGCCAACAAAACAATCTCACTCTCAATTGGGAGAAGTGTCACTTCATGGTCACGGAAGGTATAGTCCTCGGACATCTTGTTTCCTCGAGGGGAATCGAGGTAGATAAAGCAAAGATTGAGGTAATCGAAAAACTTCCTCCTTCTATTAATGTCAAGGGCATTAGGGGCTTCCTTGGTCACGCGGGGTTTTACCGCCGCTTCATCAAGGATTTCGCCTCGATTGCCCGACCACTTACTTCCTTGCTCGCTAAAGATGTTCCTTTTGACTTTTCAGGAGAATGCTTGCACGCTTTCAACACCTTGAAGGAAGCGCTAGTCTCCGCGCCCATCATACAAGCGTCGGATTGGAGCCTCCCTTTTGAACTAATGTGCGATGCTAGCGACCAAGCCATTGGAGCGGTATTGGGACAAAGGAAAGATAGGAAGCTTCATGCGATATACTATGCGAGCAAGACATTGGATGACGCGCAGAAAAACTACACAACTACCGAAAAGGAGCTTCTAGCGGTCGTCTATTCCATAGAGAAGTTTCGCTCCTACCTCCTCGGCTCCAAGGTGATTGTCCACACCGACCATGCGGCATTGAAGTATCTTTTGAACAAGAAGGAGGCCAAACCCCGGTTGATTAGGTGGATACTCTTGTTGCAAGAATTCGACCTAGAGATCAGAGATAAGAAGGGTACAGACAACGTCGTGGCGGATCATTTATCTAGGCTCGTTCGCGACAAGGAGGATGAGAGCTTACCTATTGACGACACATTTGTTGATGAGAGGCTATATGCGGTAAGGACCGGGGAAGTACCTTGGTACGCGGACTTCGTCAACTACATGGCTTGCGGAATCAAACAGCATGGGATGTCCACGCAACAAAAGAGGAGATTTATGCATGAGGTCCGTAGCTATCTTTGGGAAGATCCTTACCTTTTCAAGATATGCAAAGATAGTGTCATTCGTAGGTGTGTTTCTAAAGAGGAGGCAACGTCTATCATTTTGCATTGCCACGGTCTACCATGCGGGGGACATCATGCCGCCTCTAAAACCACCGCTAAGATCTTGCAGAGCGGGTTCTTCTGGCCGACAATGTTTAAAGACACCCACACCTTTGTAAAGGGGTGCGATAGATGCCAACAGACCGGGAATATCTCCAAGCGCAATGAAATGCCAATGAGGCCCATCCAAGAAATTGAGCTTTTTGATTGTTGGGGAGTAGACTTCATGGGACCATTTCCATCGAGCAATGGCAACAAATACATCCTATTGGCCGTCGACTACGTCTCCAAATGGGTGGAGGCAATTGCCACCCCCACTAATGATGCGAGGGTCGTCTCCAAATTCTTCAAGCAAAATATCTTCCCGCGCTTTGGAGTGCCGCGTACCTTGATAAGCGACGGGGGAAGCCACTTCATAGAGAACAAGTTTGAAGCCATGCTAAAGAAGTACGGGGTAAATCATAGAGTTGGCATGGCTTATCACCCCCAGACAAGCGGCCAAGTGGAAGTCTCGAATAGAGAGATCAAGCAAATTCTCGAGAAAACCGTGGATCGGTCTAGAAAGGATTGGTCAATGAAGCTAAACGATGCTCTATGGGCATATCGCACGGCCTTTCGCACCCCCATCGGCACCACACCGTTCCGCCTAGTTTATGGGAAGGCTTGCCACTTGCCGGTAGAATTGGAGCACCGCACATATTGGGCCATCAAGACCTTTAACTACGACTACAAGAGTGCGGCGGTGAGGCGACTCTTGGACATCAACGAGCTTGATGAAATAAGGAGAGACGCCTATGAGAGCTCGAGAATTTACAAGGAAAGGACCAAGATTTTCCACGATGCCCGCATAACCGTCACAGACTTCAAGGTGGGAGACAAGGTCTTACTCTACAATTCCCGGCTCCGACTATTTCCCGGCAAGTTGAGGTCACATTGGTCGGGACCTTTCACCATCAAGTACATACAACCGGGAGGAGCTTTCGAGTTGGAAAGCAAGGATGGTGCCACATTCAAAGTGAATGGTCAAAGGCTCAAGCACTATTCCGAGGGGATCCCGACGGGCGAAACCAATAGAGTATATTTGCTTAAAGAGCGATCGGATGATCTCTCGGACCTCCTTGATGAGGTGATAGAGGAGGCGATTCCTCACTCAATCGGCGCTCTTTTTGATGAAGAATTTGAAGAAGGCCCGGATTTAGGCCAAGATGAAGAGAATAAAGATGATTCCCCCGACTTCTCCGCTGATGAAGATGAAGGCGACGCTGATGTCGCAAGGATTCGAGAGCTCTGCAAGCTCTCGAAATTAAAGTCTCCAAAGAAAGCTCCGCCGGTACGGAAATCGGCATCGCCGGTTAAGCCGTTGACCGGGGCAAATGCTAGCTTGGGGGAGCCTCCCCCCAACACCATTCGAGACAAGAGACCTCCAAGGGAGAACGCTACGCCGCCACGTCCAAATCCAAGCGCGCTCCCCGGGAAGTTTGACGGGTGCATCTCATATGCACCAAACATCCCGCATTGATTGAAAATTATAGGGGGTCGAGCTCACGACCTAAAACGAGCGCTTGTCGGGAGGCAACCCGACGGTTTTTGCTTTATTCTTACTTTTTCTTTATTTTTGTTTTAGAGATTTTTAGTGTTCTGAGTCATCCGACCAAAAATTTCGTGATAACGGGTCCTATTTTTCTTGACAGGAGAGGAGATAGGTAGATCCATCATGAGGAGGATGAACGAGACGACGAGGAGCGCCTCAAGAAGGCGCTCGACGCTTAGGAGGAGGATGAAATCGACTGGAGGAAGAACGACGGAGTTTAGAGCCAAAACGAAGACAAACAGCAGAAATTAAGGCTCACTCGGCTGAGTATACTAGTCACTCGGCCGAGTACACAAGTTCGTCCGACCGAGCTGCTCACGAACGAGGGAAGTCTGCTGTACCCAACTCTCTGTTTATTTCCTTCATTTAATTATAACTGCTACTCGACCGAGTATATATATTCACTCGGCCGAGTAAAACGGATACCCTCCTAGGGCGAGTCATGCCGAGTAGCTTGAGTCACTCGGCCGAATGGACTTACGTCACTCGGCCGAGGCTGGCAAAGCCACTCGGCCGAAGCATTATCGGGGAGAAAATTTTTTATTGCCTCGCTCGGCCGAGTGAGCACGTCACTCGGCCGAGTCGTAACTTTCTTTTATATAAGTGGCAAGGGGGGCGCGGATTTCGAAATCGAAAAATCCCAAATCCGCCCGCGCCCCCTCAGCTACCCTCGCCCGATCTCGCTTCACCCAGCCCCCACTCGCCCGACCAAGCCCGCGCGCGCCGCCGCTCGGCCAGCCACCGCCGGCCGACCGTCGCCGCACCCCGCCCGAGTCGCCGCCGGCAGCCTCGTCTCCGATCGCCTCCGGTATAGCTTGATTTGCCCGTTTTCTCCTCTTTTTGCGTATTTTTCGAGGATCCGTGTATTAATCGAACCCCTAACCCGAATCAATTCCCATATCTATCTGTTATACCCCTATTGCTCCATACATTTTGATTATTACTCGCTGATATCGCTTTTTCATGCGCAGGTTGCTTTTTGGAGCTTAGGGGAGCCTAGGGGAGCTTCTACGGGCTGTCTTGGACTTCGTGGAGGCGCGGACTTCGCACGCTTCCACTGCTTAGCACTCGCGGCGTGTTTTGGTACACTCTTTCCATTCTTTTTGCACACGCCATACTTTTTCACTCTTCGGCGCGCTCGGGGCCGAAATGCCGCCCCTGACACGGCCGCGGACGAGGAGACCTTCCGCTAAGCGGAAGAGGTCGTATGACGCCGGCCCCGCCCATGAGGCGGAAGATTCTCCTCCTCCTTCCCCCACACACGCCGTCCACCCAGCACAGCCTGCAGGCCCCGCACACCCCGCACAGCCTGCAGTGCACCCACAGCCCGCACAGCCTCTCCCTGCCTATCCACAGCCACCACCACCGGCTCCACTGGTCGGGCCGCTCGGGATTACGTTCCGAGACGACGCACACCGCGCCGTCTTCGAGCGTATCTCCCAGCGCTCGATCGTACCCTCCAGGTTTGCACACCTCGCTGACCTAGGACGCCTGGGGGTACTTGAGGGGATGCTCACGTTGTACGACAACGTGGGCTGGCGAGATTTTTTCCAGGTGTTGGCGGATACTTTTACCCGCCCGACACTTGAGGTTTTGAGTTCGATCGCCCGGACCGATGAGGGATGCTCATTCCGGTTCATGGATCGAGAGTGCCAGGTCACCCTCGATATGATGAGAGCGTTTTTCTCTTGGCCCGCCGTCCCGGAGCCGATCGCGGTTACGGCCCCACACATATCCCTCCACCCTCTTTCGACGCCGGTGCCTTCTGGGCACGTATCACGGGTCTCCACGCCGCCTTTGACCCTAGTAGGGCCAAGGCCTCGGCCATCGTACATCCCTGCCTCCGCATTGCTCAGCGCCTTATGGCGACGACATTTTTGGCCAGATATGAGCCGGGCACGATGTCTACGCCAGAGCTTTACATGCTCTACGCGATGACACGTCCCAGAGCTCTATCTAGGGATGGAGATGAGCTTGTCCCCGCTGTCGTGATCGATATCGCGGCATGGTACTTAGACCGCATCATTGTATCGGTGGGCGCTCGCTCACCGATATGTTGCGGCGGCCTGATTACCTTGCTAGCTCTTATGACCGGCGAGGACTTCCCCGACGACTTGCGACGCGTCCCGGGCCCCACCTCTTTGTCGATAGATGTTATGGCCCGGATGAAGATGCTTCGTCCGCATGGTGAGCGTCACTGGGTCTGGTTGCACGGCCCTTTCGGTGCCGACTACATGATTCTCCCGAGCCCAGCTCGGACCCAGATTGCACCGGCCCACGTTGACTGGCTCCCTGCAATGGATGTCCTCATCCCCGCTGCGTACTTGCTCGAGGCCGAGGAGGCCGAGCAGGCCCCCGTTCCCCCTGTAGACCCTGCTGCACACCCTGCCGAGCCTGCTACCGACCCTGCTGCCGAGCCCGTTGACCCTGTGGCCCCTCAGCCCATACCAGATGTTTCCGCTGCTCCTGACACCGCTGTCGGTGTCGGGAGCACCTTAGCTGAGCCCACCCCCACCACTTCCGAGACTGTCACCACCACTCCCACCACCACCTCCGGCCCTCTGTCCGTCGAGCCTCTTTGCTCCGCTCTCCCCGAGCGCCCGCAGACCTTTGTTGAGAGTGGAGAGCCCTCGTTCGCCGCGGTCGTGGAGACCATGGCTAGCATGATCTCCGTTGGGATTACGCCTTTTGGTCCACACACTTCCACCCCAGCGGTAGAGTCCTCTGTCTCCACAGCTACCGTATTCTCCGAGAGCGTCGTGGCGTCTGTCCACACTTCTGTGCCACTGACCTCTCTAGCCGCCTCACAGCCACTTTTGTACTCTTCTTTCGCTGCCGCTGCCTCCACTTCTCACCGCCCGCCCCGGCCTCACACTGAGGCACGGCCCACATTTCCAGGCGCGGCACCTTTCGTCCCCTTCCCTGCTGAGCCCGTTACATACTCCACTCGTGTACGCCAGCCTCGCCCTGCACAGCCCCGACCGGTGCGTCCCTCTGCACCACCCCCGCCCGACACTGTACTGCAGAGCATACGTGCTCTTGAGTTGGCGGTGAGTGGTCTTCGAGGAGACCTTAGGACCCTGTCCTCCACCGTCTCTGCGATGGCTGGACGCTTCGAGCTGATCCCCCAGATCCACTACTGCCTTACACAGGTTCTGGAGCGTCTCCCACGCGTACCACCACCCACCCAGCAGGTTCCCACACACACTAGACCTGCTTCCACTTCCACGCCCACCCCAGCTCAGCAGCCCGCCCAGCCAGCACCACCCTCACGACCTCCGCCTCAGGACGGAGACGGCGCAGCACCGCCTTCTTAGGCACTCTTGATGCCTTGATCCATTCTTGTCGTTGTGCTGCCCGTCTCTGCTGGGTCCTGATGCACTTTTGTCCACCCCCCTCCCCTCACTTATTTTGGAATTATATTTTTGATCATATCTATTTGCGCATATCATATCATATCTACTTGGGATTCTCATTTTGATCACATCTATATATATCTTTTTTGGGAGAGAGGGAGAGTTTTTGGTGCCGCATTTATTTTCATATCACTCCTATCTGTGCATGCATCATTTCCGCATCATATTTTCATTTCTTTTTTCTTTCCTTTCATTATCTTTTTTTCTTCCCATCATGCATGCATCCTCACTTGCCCCTCACATTACTTGTCTCTCTGGGTGCCACACTTTGCACATTGAGGACACTGTGCCGTTTAGCTTGGGGGAGTGAGTTCTCACGTTCTTTTTCGATTCGTCACCTTTATTTTCAGTTTTTCACACCGTTTTTCACTTTTGCACTCATTTCTCATTATTTTTCTTTTATTTTGACATGCATCACGTTTTTCTTATTTTCCTGTGTGCCGCATTGCATAGTTCTATTTTCCTTTTATCTTTACTTCTTTCTTTTTCATCTCATGCTAGAGATGAATTTTCTGTGATGATGTATACGTGGAGTTAGCTTATTCTATATGCATGCTATATTTGTCATGTCTTAGATTTCATTTCTGATATCATATGCTATGACTTGCTTTGCATTTAGGAGTAGTAACCCACACTTTTTCCTCATGAAAATGGATGAAATTTTATTATTAGCTGAGCCTGAATATTCATATGTATGCTATCACAGAAAACACAACAAGATTCACGCATTGAATGCCTATATCTGGAGTACTGATTTCTTTTCCTTTATCACTTCCATATGCATGAATCGTACACTTCACTTCAGGATGATTGAATGATGTTAGCTATGATAAATCTGGATTAGTTAGCTTTTTTGTGATCGAAACTGAGTAGATTAGATTACCCTGCTGAAGTTGTCGTGCATGTCTTATAGAGTGAGCCGAGAGTTATATTTATTTCTTTCTCCACAAATCTTGAACATCATTTCTCTACTTTTAAAAATCATTGGTGAATCTCCCCTTAGTGATTCTGTTTTATGGCATTTCCCCCGCTATTAATTCCTAGCTCCAAATCCCTTATTCTAAAAAAAATAATAATAATAATAAAAGAGAGAAGAACATTCTTGTATACCATTATCTCTCTCTGAGTTGGGATCATTGTGTATATATTGCTTATTGAAGAAAAGAAAAAAAAAAGAAAAAAAAGAGGAAAAATCCTCAATAAAAGATCCCATCTCGCTTACTTTCTTTCTTCTTTCTCTTCTTTGCCTTTGGAGCTATATAAAAATGGGGATGTAAATATTTTTGTGCCACCACGCTTATAGATAAGCTTCGGGGAGGGGATCCATTGATGTGTGAGAGAGTGACTACTTGACATTGCACGACAACCTAGGCTAAGTAATATTCTATACTCGGTGAGATTGTTTCTAGCTTTACGAAATCCAGAAATCTAACCCTAGCGTTCATTTCATGAAATCCGTACTTTTCTATTCTCTCTATTCTATGGTGTGATACTCTTATACTCCAGATAGAAAGCGTTCAATTGAAAAGTGTGTGATCTGAGATTTGTATACCGCTTTAGATGATTCAGGCGATGTTAATATTAAAATTATTCTGTTTTTCATGATTATACCGTTGTTCGTGGGTTTTCTATTTTCTACTTGCACTATTATACTATGATATCAAAATGAGATTCTTTGACATGTATTTCTCACTCAGTGCATGCTATAAGAGTAAGTGAAACCCACGTCCTGAGAGAATGATCTAGCATCCTACCTCTTTCCTTCTTTCTTTCTTTCTTTCTTTATTTTCATTTGGTTTTCATTCTTCTTCGTTTTTCATTTTTTTCGTTTTTTTTCGCCGTTTTCGTATTCCGAATCCACCGGGTTCGCCTTTTACTTATCTTCCTCGAGGACGAGTAAGAGGCAAGCTTGGGGGATTTTGATCACTCCTTATTTTACACCTTTTTTCCGCATGTTTGCATGCCATTTAGACCGCCCAAATCATGTTTTTCACGATATATCGACGATATTGCGATGCTTTTCACGATTTGTTATTTTTGTCGCATTTCAGGTGATTTGGCACGATTTGGAGTGATCTCGAGATGCGCTTACTCTAGACGGCCACCGACGACCTCCCCGAGGGGTATTTTGCTGTTGGAGAGGAGCGAAAGAAGAATGGACGTCGCAGGAGCGACGAGGAGGCCAAAATAAGCAGAATGGGCATTTTTTGTGTCCCACTCGGCCGAGTGGAGGAGCCACTCGGCCGACCAGCGAGACACTGCTCGGCCGACCCATTCAGACACGATTTCCATGTGTACTCGGCCGAGCGACGGAGACCACATCGGCCGAGTGACGATACCACGTCCGCCCGAGTGGCGCCCAGACGAAGCCCCTCCAAAATATCGAAGTTACTGTTTTTCGGCCATCTGAGCTTCAGAAGACCCACTCGGCCGAGTGGTAAACCACGTCCGCCCGAGTGCAGTGAAGCCATCGGCCGAGTGACGACAACTCACTCGGCCGAGCCACCCCCGAACTGAAGACCCCTGAAGCCCCCAACTTACTGGAAAATGACAGGGTTTTCACTCGGCCGAGCGACTTTTGTCACTCGGCCGAGTGCGATGCGCTGCCTGTAGCGAAATTTGCGGAAAACAGGCTGTGCAGGGGCGTTTTGGTCAGGATTTTTGGACGATTTTGAGGGCTATTTAAGCCCTGTTTTTACCCTAGTTTAGAGAGCCATCTCTTAGATTTTTTACAGCTTTTTGAGACTACTTTTTGCTTTATTATTTGTGATTGGAGAAGAGGGAAAACTTGGATTTTTGTTGGATTAATTGAAGAACTACATTGGTTTGCATCTCTCTTCCCCAAAAACTCTATTTTTATTGTTTATATCATTGTTGTGATGAATTCCATTGCCTATTTCATTGATTATTTTTGTGCTATTGCTATGATTTGTGAGTAGTCTCCACGTCTTGGGGCGTGGGGATGAACCCTACAAGCCCTATTTCCTATTTGTGTTGAATTGGTAGAAATTGAGCTAGAATAGCTATTAGGGATTAGATTGAGATCGATTTACTACGGATAGCTAGGTATTCATATCAATTGGGATTTGCAAGAGATTGGATCCCAATTTGATAGGAAGCCCTAGAAATCCGAATCGGGTTGGAGTCGGATTTTCGAAGTATCGGTTTGCAAGAGATTGGACCGATACTAGGATTTCCGGTTGCAATTCCGTGCCGATACTCGTTTGCAAGAGATTGGACGGGTAGGAACTATCTCAATCTAGATCGTGGACCGAGTTTGCAAGAGATTGGACTCGGTGCACGATTGAACGATGATGTTGATCCTAATGCTAGCTTTCCTAGGCTAGGGTTTGCAAGAGATTGGACCCGAACCTAGGATAGCTATAGACCGGCAACAGCGCGAGAGCGTGAGCTTGGTTCTACATTTAGTTGCAACTAGTTCATCCAAATTTTCATTCTAGCAATTTTGATACCGACGAACCACATTTATGAAATACGGTGAGTAGCGGGAATTCCCCATTCCCTAGACGTTCTTTATTTGATTTGATATTTCGCACACTTGTCTGACGATTGTGACAGGATCGCCCAAGGCAGTTCTCTCTATTCTTAAATAGCCAGGTTGATTAGGAGCAAGCACGGTCATTCGTCCTCCCTGTGTTCGATACCCGCTCGCCGCTATACCGTGCGCTTGCGGTAAAACTACAACCGTTCTTTGGGGTCACATCCCGGAGCGATCAGACATCATCTTAGAGTACATTGAAACCCAAAAACAAATTGCCGATATCTTCACTAAACCTCTTAAAGAAGATTAATTTGTGAGGTTGCGTGGAGAATTGGGAATTATGGGTGAATCTGAAATCTAGAAGCTCAATTTTCATGCTATAACTCCTTATTGAGCTCATATATTTGTGATTGTCTTTCTTCATGTGCTTTATTGTTTTATGAGATTAAGAAAAGCAATTGTGACTTATTTGATTTCATGAGTTTTCGAAGTTGATTGGAATAATTGGTGTTCCAATAGATTTATTGTTTTCATAATGATTTTAAGATGTATTTGTGATTAGAGCATAGGTCCTAGGGTGAGTGTTCTTATTCTCTGGAATTCTATCTCATTGTGCATTTTTTTGACCAGGACAGACGGCTGTGTTTCTTCTGACAGTCGACTACCCTACTCTATATCATCCATATGAAAATTGATATCTTTCGCACAGCCGACTGTTGACTGTTTTACAGTCGACTGTTAATTTAACAGGTGACTGCAATTTAGTCATCAGGCGAATGTACTCTCTGTCGAATTTTTACAGTGTTCTCTGTTTTTCCTTGTGATCTGTATTAACTCTCGGTCAGCCGACTGTTGAGTATATGTCAGTCGACTGTCCAGCGGACAGGCGACTGTATTATACTTGCCATTCGACTGCCCATCTCTCTGAGATTTAATTCTATCACTTCATACAGTCGACTGACTTTTGTTTTCCAGTCGACTGTCTCCTGCTGTGTCGGTTCATTTGATTTGATCCGAGCCGTCGATTCTTTGATCCAACGGCTCAGATTAATTTTCCCTAATTTATATTCAATCGAGTCGATCACTCTCCACGTCATTTTTCTTTCTCCTCCGCATCGACCGTTCAACTTCCCGCTCGAGTCTCTCTACAAAATCGATCGATTTCATTTCTTCAACCGTCGATCTCCTCCTAAACGTTGCTGTCGATCGTGGTCTACCGTCGTCATTGATCTTTCTCTTCGCGATCGTCTGTCTTCCTCATTTGGTTTGCTTTCTCTCTCTCGATCTTCGTTTATTCACTTTGTTGCCTTAGTTCTTCTTCTCTTGTCTCCATGGCTCCTAAACCAAAGGGAAAAGAGAAGATCATTGCTTCTAAACAACCTAGGGCTCCTAAGAAACTCCTAGCCAAGAGAAAGAAACCCTATAAAGCTCGAACCAAGCATGCCCAGTCACCCGTACATTCCTCTTCGCCGGGTTATTCTCCTTCTTCTTCGTCGAGCGATGCTCAGCCCTTGATTCATCGTCAGCGCAAGCCTACTGGTGTTCACATCAGTGAGCCTGCTGCTGAGATTCCTCTTGTGTCTCCTTCTGCATCCAGTTCGTCTGAAGAGACTCCTGCTGTACCCCCCTCTGATCCCCTGGTTCCCGTTTGTCGAGACAATCTTTGTCTGGCAAAGTTTCACTCTCCTTGGGATCAACCTGCTTAGGGAGCGCTACATAGCTTTCCCCGCATTCACTGCTGAGAGACTTTCTGACATTCTGTCTGCTACTCACCTGGCCAATCTTTTTCGCTTCTCTCAGAGCGAGTCCCCCAGAGCCTACCCATTTCCGGTGAAGCTCTTCTATGCGAACCACGTTCGTGGTGAGTATTCGACTACTGGCATCCTTGAAACTGTCGTCCAGGGAACCCACATTTTGCGCACTCCCTCTCTCTTAGGGACTATCCTTATGATTCCTTCTGTCGGTTCCCTCCCCACTGATATCAGCTTTTCTGAGATTGACGATCTTGACCAGTCTGTTCTCCGGGATATGTTTCGAGAGGTTCTTTTAGCTCTTGATTCGGGTGTCAGATCATCCATGTTCTCTGCACGGGGTTGGGCTGTTCACCTAGTGGTGAAGTCCAACATTCTGCCGAGGTATGGATCGTCCGACCAGCCGTCTCAGGATATACTAAAGTGTATGTATGCTATTCTCTCTGGCATGCCCGTGAACTGGGCCGGTGTCCTCCTTGACAGGATGGACAAGGTTAAGTTCACGTCCTCCTCGTCTCACATTCCCTTTGGTGGTCTTTTGACTCGTGTCTTCCGTCACTTTGGTATTGACTTGACCCGTTACGAGCCCATGCCCTTTGGCCCTCTCCTCGATGCTTCTGCGAAGTCGAAGTCCTCTTCGGCTCTGCAGACTGCCTCAAAGAAGAGGAAGACTACTTCAGCTCCATCTTCATCCACTGTGCCTCCAGCTGATTTGCCTTCATCATCATCTGCTCCACCGTCTCAGGATACTATTTTGTCGATGATCTCTGGTATTTACCGGCTGCTGTCTCTCTCTCTCTCCTCCATCAGGGAATTCCCTTCCCTGAGGATTTGAGACAGTATATTCCTCAGCCTCATGTGCCTCCTCAGCCTTCTGGTGTCGTTGAGCCTCCTGCTGTTGCCTCTACACAGGATGATGATGATGCTGCTGCTGCTACTTCTGTTGCTCCTTCTGACTCTTCTCCAGAGGACACTCCTGCTGCGTCAGAGCCTGCTTCCTCGTCCGCAGCCCCTGGAGACGCTCACCCTTAGATCGATGTTTTTGAGTGATGATATATGTTTTGTCTTTGTATGATGGATGATGCTCTATGCGACACTTTTTATATATGTATGATGATATACTCTTTGATGTCGTCATGATGTAGCTATTTTTTTGTTGCTCATGATGTATCTTTTTGGGATGGCCATGTTGATGACCATTCGTTGATGTACTCAGCTGCTTTATATTATATATATGATGTTGCATCCCTCTTTTGTGTCACACTATGCTATATTGATTAACTTCTGTGTGATGTATGATATATTGTCTCTATGTATGCTTCACTCTTCTTGATGTGCTTTTGAGACAATACAAGAATTTGATATTGGTTAATTCATGCTCTTTCGTTGATGTGATGAATATGTGAAAATTATTTTCATTTCGAATATATAAAATGTTGATATTGGATTTCAATTCCATTACTCACATGTGTATATGATGAGACTATGAGTTTTTGATTCGATATATCTTTATACTCCTTGATTGTTGTTAGTTCGTATTTTAGCACTATTATTGTTGTTGTTATTTGCTCCCACTTTTTGGATAATGCCATAGGGGGAGAGAAATAAACATACAAGATTCATAATGGATGTGCTAAGTATGTTCTAATGCTTGAATCTAAGATTTTCGTTGCCTTAGATTCAGGGGGAGTAAGATTACAATGAATAGGGATTTTTATTTCCTAGATTTCTTGAATTAAATTCATTCATATCTCACTCATGTGCTTCAATTGCTATATAGATGCTCTAATATTTGTTGGCTAACTTGATTGGCATCTATGTAGTGGGAGTAAGTTTTCTTTACGCATAACTATTTATCTTTTTGTTTATGTTTGCTTGTCATCATCAAAAAGGGGGGGAATGTTGAGTATTGGACTTCTCCTTACTTGGTGTTAATGATGAGCAAACATAAATACTTGTGACTAATCCCCTATTTTGCAGTTAATCCATTGCCTAAGCTTACTATGAAGATAAACTAGCAATGGATGACTCACAAACGTGATTGAAGGCAAATGATATGAATTGGATGATCGTAGATTGATGATTGAAGCTCCATAAAGACTTCAAGCTCATACGATGGAAAGAAGAGATTATTCGTCAATGTAATTTTTCTTTTATCTCTTCTAGTATGTAGCTTAGAAGTAGAACTATGATGGAGCACTCACACACATCTACTTTCGGTCATAGGACATCTCTAGACCTTTGTCCTTTGATCTCAATTTAATTCTCTTTTGTTTGTGCTAGGATTGTTCATAACAGCCGACTGCTTAACAGTTTACAGTCGCCTGTCTCAAAAACAGTCGACTGTGTTTTGTTCTTCAGTCGCCTGTTATGCACAGACTATTTCAATGCAGTCTTTGGGTCTTCTCTGATTATCTCGCACAGGCTACTGTTGAACGTTTATCAGGTGCCTGTCTTAGCGACAGTCGACTGTGAATGGTTCATCAGTCGTCTGTCTCTCCTTGCCCAAACTCTGTTTGATCCGATTTCTACGGTCAGTCGACTTATGCTGTATATACAGTCGACTGTCTATTAGATCAGTCGACTGTCTATGCTGCAACAGTCGCCTGTCTGTAAGTCTATTCTTTGACTTAGCTCTCTGGAAATTTCTCATGTCTGTGACAGTCGTCTGTTTAAGGATATACAGTCGCCTGTTCTGATTAACAGTCGACTGTGTTCCTTGCATCAATCGTCTGTCCTGTATCTTGTGAGATTTCCAGTACTTCATCTAACTTACTCTTCTCTCGGCCAGTCGCCTGTCAAAGAATGTACAGTCGCATGTTGGTTTTACAGACGACTGTCGTGGCTTCATCAGTCGACTGTCCACGTGGTAAGTTACCGGTATGAATTCTCACCTACCCTTGCTGACTGTGCAACAGTCGACTGTGGTTTGTTCAACAGTCGCCTGTCGCAAGTTCAGATTATATCCGTTGAGATTTTTCTCACGGATTTCGATTGGGTTTTTGCCTAAACTGTTTTGTGGATTTGAGAAAGCTATAAATAGAGCTTCTACTGTTTCATTGGAAGGTTACTCATTCATTGCAAAATCCTTCAAGCTTTCATTTCCAAAGATCAAATCTTTCAAATCCAAAGCCCTAAGTAATTCCAAATCTTGTTCTCTTGCTCTCCAACCTAGAACCAAAGATTGATCTTCTAGGAATTTGGTGCAGTCAAGAGAAAGGGCTTTTCTCCTCTCTTCCAAGAGAGTTCTTCAACACACATCACACTTCTCCTTCAAGTTCTACTTCAAGGCATAGGTGATTGTAAGTGTTGCTTTCAGATTTCATAACTTCGTTATTTGAATTGTGCTCTCGGTTGTGAGAGTGGTTTTTGCTTGCTCCCTGGTTGTGGGAGTCAAGGACATCGATTGTATTCGATTGCACTTGTAGGGTTGCTATAAGTGGGTTTTAAGGAAACCTCAAGTTAGTGTTCTAACTTGAGTATCCGGTGGTATCCGGGTGGTAGGGACGTAGGATTACCGGGAACAAGTCGGGAGTTGACTTGGATAATTTGAACTCTTGAAACATAACTACGTTTGCGTGTGTTTCTCTTTGGGTTGTTTTTCTATTCCGTACTATTTGTTGGATTGCATTTTATTTGACGTAAATTCCTTTTAAATTTGCATAAACACTATTCAACCCCCCTTCTAGTGTTTTCCCCATAGACATGGTCCTTACATCTTTGTCCTTGTTATGGAGGCTTTCTCGCTACTTATGGCTATTGCTGATTCTACTTCCTCTATTCATCCTATGCGACGGTTAGGAGCTATTTCACATCTCCCGTTTGCAGATGATTTTCTAGTGTTTTGCCGCGCTAATCCACGATCCATAAAGGGGCTTAAAGAGTTATTGAAAAACTTTAATCTATACTCTGGCCTACATATCAATTGGGATAAGAGCTCTGCTATCTTCAGTAAAGGCGTTCGTAATCCCAGGGGACTTGCTGACATCCTTGGCATTAACATAGTCTCATCTTTTACTACTTATTTGGGGCTTCCTCTTTCCTCCAAATACCCGAAAGCTTCATTGTTTAATCGGCTTGTGGATAAGTGTAAAAAGAGGCTTTTGGGTTGGTCATCCTCACTTTTGTCTACTTCTGAAAAAATTGAGTTGGTCCGCACAGTTATTTACGGCATGGTTGCATTCTGGATGCAAGCTTAATCTTTGCCTCCTTCGGTAATTCTTGCTATTACAACTGCTTGTAGAAAGTTCATATGGGGCAAAATTAATGTTTGGGCCTAGAAGGACCTCTGTGTCCCAAAAAAGGAAGGTGGAGTGGGGTTAAGGTTACTGGAGGATCTAAATATTGCCTCTGGTGTTCGGCTAACAGGGCGATTGCTTTCCACAAATGGGGTATGGGCTGAATATATGTGTAGGAGGTATCGCACAGCTTCATGCGGTTTCTATACTGCCAAAGCCAATACTCTGCAATCAGGAACCTGGAAGTTTCTGCTTTGGCACCGTTCCACTTCACAAAAACTTATCAAGCGCACTGTTGGTGATGGCACCTCAACTTTGTTTTGGTATGATAATTGGCACCCAAATGGGCCACTTCAATTGCTATTCACTCCCCCGGATCTGAAAATAAACTGGTTAGTGATTATTGGGTGTCTGATGGGTGGAGCAATGATTCTGGAATTCGTGATCTGATCCTTGCTCTTTGGCCAATTAGGCTCAGTAATGCCCGTGACAGCTGGAGTTGGATTTCGGGGCCTAATTTCACCATGCGCTCAGCTTGGAATGGCTCTCGTACACCTATAGCCGAACAATTTAAATACTTTGACATCATTTGGTACAACCGCCATGTGCCTAAGATAGCCCTAGTGCTACTGAGGGCTATCCGTGATAAATTGCCCAACAGAGATCGCATGTTCGCCTGGGGTATTATATCTGAACGAAATTATGTTTTGTGCAATGATAAGCCCGAAACTAACTCTCATGTTTTCTTTGAATGTGAGTACACTCGTTATATACTGGCCAGATCTCTTCTTAAATTGGGTTATACGGGCCATGTTCCAACAACCTTGTCAGAAACATGTGAGCTGATCCATACTCGTTATAGAAAATCTGATCCTGTAGGGCTACTGGCTAAAGCTGCCTTGTCTTCTATGGTTTGGCACATTTGCAGCAACATAATAAGAGAATTTTTTAGGGGACTAAATTGGATAAAGCTGCTTTGTTTGAAGATATAGCTGCGGATGTGATCATACCTCTTCGAGAAATGGATGTTGACGAGGCATATGATTCTACTCCATTCTCCAATTGGGGGTTTATAGATGCGGGCTAGAGTTTTTCCTCTTTTCCTTTTTTCATCACCTTTTGTGATGGACATTTTGTATGTTTGCTATAGAAATTTGGATCACTGTTTAGCAATGGATGATAGTAGGTTATAGTGAGTGATGGCGCTTGTGCCTTGTCCTCACTTTTCCTGCTATCTTCTGCTGCTAACTTGCGTGACTCCTTATACAATTGATGCTTATAAATAAAGACTAACTTTTACCTGTCATATATATATATATATATATATATATATATATATATATATATATATATATATATATATATATATATATATATATATATATATATATGAAAAAATGGAGAAGAGCTAACAGCGCTGGAAATTTTTCCAGTGCTGTCCACATTTTGGATGAGATAAAAGTATTTTTTTTTGAAACTTTTTTTGCAGTAGTTAGATATACGTGTTAGGAAGCTCCCCACAAAATTTCAGCTCGATCCGACACCGTTTGAGCCTCCGTTCATCGATTTCAAAAACGTTACGCAAAACTGTGGACAGATTTGTGTAACGTTTTTGAAATCGATGAACGGAGGCTCAAACGGTGTCGGATCGAGCTGAAATTTTGTGGGGAGATTCCTAACACGTATATATAACTACTGCAAAAAAAATTTCAAAAAATTTATTTTTATCTCGTCCAAAATGCGGACAGCGCTGGAAAAATTTCCAGCGCTGTCAGCATTGGCCCATTAACCCATATATATATATATATATATATATATATATATATATATATACTATAAAATAGGGATGTTATCAATATAAATTGGATAAGAGAAATTAGACAAGAGAAATTAGATAAGAGAATTTGGACAAGAGAAATTGGATAAGTGATGAGAATTTGAGAGATACGAGAAGAGGTGGGGAATTTTATGATGAGATTTTGAGAGATAAGAGAAAAGGTGGGGAATTTTGCACATACAACCCCGGGTTTTGCATTTTTTGCCTCTGGACCCTCCACACACACACCCACACTTTTTATTCTCCCCCCATTTTTTCTAGTCCACATGCACGTGTGCACGGGTTCTTTGCTAGTTTATTATACAAAAGAGGGATGTAATCAAGAGAAATTGGATAATAGAAATTGGACAAGAGATGAGATTTTGAGGGATATTTATTGTACAAAAGAGGGATGTTATCAAGAGAAATTGGATAAGAGAAATTGGACAAGAGAAATTGGACAAGAGATGAGATTTTGAGGGATATCTATTATACAAAAGAGGGATGTTATCAAGAGAAATTGGATAAGAGAATTTGCACAAGAGATGAGATTTTGAGAGATATCTATTGTACAAAGGAGGGATGTTATCAAGAGAAATTGGACAAGAGAAAGTAGACAAGAGATGATTGAGGGATATCTATATTACAATTGAGGGATGTTATCAAGAGAAATTGAATAAGAGAATTTGGACAAGAGAATTTGGATCAGAAATGAGCCGTACCCACGGGCACGGGTTATGACTAGTATAATATTTTTTTTGAAAACCCAGAAAAATCCCCAACCCCCTCCCCCTGCCTTCGGCTTTTTTTAGGAGGGTAAGGCGAGAGCCCGGTCGAGACTATGCAAACTGGAGGGTGACCGCCGTGCCCCCAACGGCCCCCAGGTTAGTCCGAGAGAGGAGATATAGCCCCAGGGTAAATAATTCCACAACAAATTCCACAATAATTACCAAGTCACGGTGGCCATAGGCCTCGAACCCCGCACCCCTTGGCTTTGGAACGGAATGATTTACCACCTGGTTAGTCCGAGAGCGGAATGATTTACCACTAGAACCTCGAACCCCGCACCCCTTGGCCTCGAACCCCGCACCCCGCACGGGTTATGACTAGTATATGTATGTGTGTGTGTGTGTGTGTGTGTGTGTATATATATATATGAGGGATCAAATGACCCCCAAATATAACCCCTTATCAAAAAGTCTATGCCCCCCATTTTTCGAAAGATCCAAACCGTTCATCTTGATCTCCACCAACTAAATCCGTGACCTACAAATTTTTAGCCCGATCCCATGTGCTTTTCCCGTTCATCAACCATTCGCAAAAGTTCTGTTCATGCGAAACCGTTAAATTTGGGTCGGATGGATGAACGAGCAAAACACATGGGATCGGGCTGAAAATTGGTGGGTCAAGGATTTAGAGGGTGGAGATCAAGATGAACGGTTCGGATCTTTCGAAAAAATGACTTATTGATAGGGAGTTATTTTTGGGGGTCATTTGATCCCTCCTCATATATATATATACTAGTGTATAACCTGTGCCCGAGGGCACGGTTCAATTTAGATATTTCCCCCTCAAAATCTTAGTTCCCCGAAAATGTGGGCACGATTCATTTTAGATATTCCCCCCTCAAAATCTTAGTTCCCCTGAAATTGTGTACATGATTCATTTTAGAAATCCCCCCTCAAAATCTTAGTTCCACATTCAAAGTCTTAGTTCCCCAAAATTTTGGAGATGAGCATAGCAAAATCCTATCAATAACACTCAATTTGAAGTGTATGCAGTAACTTGACTTATTTTAAAGCTGTAATAACACTACACCTTGAGATATTGCTCAATATTCAACTTGAACTCAATTGGTGTAATTAAATTAGTGTAGTATTCAACTTGACTTATATTAAATTTCAAGTGTATGCAGTATATAAGATATTGAATACTGCATACACATACTCAAGTTGAAGTGTAAATCAAAAATTGGAGTGTATGAACTTGACTTAAATTCAAAATCCTGTCAAATTGACTTAAATTCAAAATCATGCATACACATACTCAAGTTGAACTTGACTTAAATTCAAAACAGGATTTGGATGTACACATACTCAAGTTGAAGTGTAAATCAAACTTATTGATGTACACATATTGCATACACATACTCTTGTATTTATATTGATGTACACATACTCAAGTTTTGAATTCAAAATGACAGGATTTTGATGTACACATACTCAAAACAGGATTTTTTGATTGATGTACACATACTCAAGTTGATGTACACATACTCTTGAATTTATCTTTTACACTCAAATTCAAAAAAGCTGTAACACTCAAAATTCATTCAAAAATTCATTCACACATACTCAAGTTTGAACACTGTAAAAACTCATTCACATAACACTCAAAGTTTAAATCCTCAGGATAATGCAATTAACATAACACTCAATCAAAAAATAGCCCAGAGTATGGATCTTTATTATTAACAGGACAATACTCTTGGTGTAAATAGGGCAATACTCTTGATGATGGATCTTTCTTATTAACAGGACAATCCATACATACTTTTTTAATTACACATACTTTTTTAATTAACAGGATCTTTCTCATTCACACATACTTTTTTAATTACACCAAGAGTATGGATCAGTTACCTGATGTTACTTGAATATCCAATCACCAAATAGCCCAGAATTGAAACTTGAACTCTTGAATATCTCAGTTAAACAGTTAAACTTGAACTTTTGCACTTCATGATAACACACCCAGAATATTCAAGTCACCTCCAGAAATAAATACCCTCCACCGTGCAAAAATCTGAAAATACCAAAAGAAAATTTGAACTCATATGTTTTTGATGAGCACAGATTCAAATGCCCAAATGAAAGTTAAGAGTAAATGACTGAAATGAGCTTTTGTTATGAGGAAATGGATAAGAGTTGCTTAAATAATCAAATTGAAAATTTTCTCATTCAACTTTATTTGAACTTGATGAAACTTAATGAAAAAAACTTCACATAACTTTCAACTTCACATAAAAAATGAACTATGGTTATGTATCAACTGCAGACCATCAACTTCACATCAAGTTGCAACTACAGACTATCAACTTCACATAAAAAAACTGCACATAACTATCAACTTATGAGCATTTCATTCCACAAAACTTTCATTTCACAAAACTAAGTTTATTGGGCATTTAGGGATAATTGGGTAGTGCTCAATGTTCAACTTATAAGCCTCCCCTTCTCCATTCTCCAAAAAAGATAACAGGTGTTTTTTTGATGGTGTTTTTCATTTCATTTCACATAACTGAGCATTTCATTTCATTTCACATAACTGATGGTATTTTTTTGAACATTTAGCATACTCAATAAACTTATCAAGTTGAACATTTAGCATACTCAAATTATTTTAGTTTTCTATGCAAACAGGGTTACTTGCCGAATTACTACCCAATTAAGTTGAACATTTAGCATACTCAATAAACTTATCAATTACAATACTCAAATTCTTCAGCAAGCTCATTCATTAGCAATTCTCTCAAACTCACCAAGGGTTGAGGTGCAGCAAGCTCATTCATAACCAATTCTTCAGCAAGCTCATTCATACACATTTCTCTCAAACTCAGCAAGCTCATTTCATAACCAAACATCTCAATTCATGAGGACATGGACAAAAGTATGAATGAAATCTATTCATTAGCACAAGGACAAAAATTTGTTATTATCCATAGGGGAGCTTTTTGCTTATTAGCACATTTTTCATTCATAAGACAAATATTGAAACATAGGGTTGCTTTTTCATTCAGAAGTGCAACTTGGACTAAGAGTTTGCAATGGAATTAAAAAAAGTATTAGCAGTAATAGCTGAGTGAATTCATTTCACAGGATATATCCTATTTTCATTTCACAGCTATAAATTTCAGTTCAATTGCCAGTTGTTTTCATTTCACAGGATATATCCTAAGCACAATAAACATGATTTTTTGCCAAGTGTTTTTTTTTGCCACAAATAGGACTCATTTCCATATCAACTGAAATGTTAAACAAAAAGAATCAAATTTTTGGAACTCAGCCATATGTGTAACTGTGAAACAATATTTTGTATGCCAAATTTCCATACATAAAATGTTTGAGAAAAATGGAATAGCCATATGGCAACTGTCACGCCCCGCCTCCCAAAAACATGGAGGCGAAGCGTGAGAAGGTCCGCACGGACTTGAATCTGCAAAGCCGCAAGTCCGATAAGCGTCAATAAAACGAAGTAGCAGGTCCCTGTAATGTGACTCAGAACAACAATAACAATAATAGGAAAAAGAGAGAGACAATAATATAACATTATTCCAACTCATAGTCCAACAAAAATCCACAACCAGAAATGCCACCAGGCAACAAAAGAGTCAAAAGTACAAGGCCCAGCACGGCCAAAAGAAACTAACAAAATGGTGCTACTCACCGACAACCACAGCTAACAAAGAAAAGTACGGAAGATCTCTAAGATTGATCACCGGTATCTTCGTACTCCACGTCACCAACAGGTTCGGGCACAAACTCCACGAACTCGTCACCCTCAACTGCAATCTCTGGCTCAGCAACTAACATGCGTCACCCAAAGAGAAGGGGCACATGTCAGCAAGTCTACAAAAGACTTGTGCAAGGAAACTATAAAAAGAAACAACCTAACAGTTCTAAAGTAAAGTATGACATGGTATAGCATGGCAAATAACATGGCATGGCAAGTAACATGGCATGGCAAGTAAACAAATAAAAGACAAGTACTGGAATTGTAATCACGTCGTGCACAGAGATTCCGCCCTTTGGCTAGAGTGGCTGTACGGGCCAACTCTTACGCTCAAGTGATCGTTTATCCCTACCCCTCCACGTGTGTCGAGCCAGGGCATTACCCCCGAACACGGAATGCTCGCTTCTGGATCACGAGCCAGGAAGTGTTTTTAACACGGTTGGCATAGGGTTATGCCCGCATAACGGGTGCCTAGCCGGTAACACGGAAACATGGATTTTGTACATGTAGTGTAGCGTGTGCTATGATGCAAGTTTAACTAGGATGACATGTATGACGCAATGCATGGCAGTTAACAATTCAAGTGCATACAGTTAAAGGAATTTAAACATGGCAATTATCAATGCAGGAATGATATGACAAGGTGTCGGATCTAGCTTCGTTGTCAAGCTAGATCTCAAAGTTACGCCTAGATCGCTATCATTTCACGATCTAGTCTCTTTCACGCTAGTACAAAGAATTGGCCTAAAACATGGCCCTAAGAAATGTTGGCAAGTTTCATTTGCCTGATACCGGATTGTTGATCGACGTGAGTAACGAGAACGATGTCCTACGGTAGATGAATTCGCTGTTTATGGTAAAAATAAGGATTAGACGGAAATTCTAAATCTTTTGCATTTGAAATCCTATATCTAATAATCCATTTTTAATTAGGGTTTCTAGTTTACGGTGTGGGTTAATAGAGATTACAAGAATAAGATTACTAACCGTAGAGCAGCAGATGGAAGACACCAAAACGAATCTAGATTTGGTGACGAAGAACGATCCCGGGAAACTATGGCCGAAAACGGGATCTCGGTGACCTAGATCGGTGTCCGGCGCAAGATTCGGTGAGAAATAACCTCTGAGGGTGAAAGAAATGTTTTGGGGAAGATTAGGGATGATTTGTGAATGATCTTAGCTCAGAAGAAATGAAATGAAGAATGAAGGAACGACGGATTAAATAGAAATAAGAACGGCGGCTAAAAACAGATCTAGGGTTTCGAGGTCAACTAGTCGGTCAAAGAAGAGTGGTCGACCGACTAGTTTAAGAACTAGTCGGTCGGTCACCTAACGCAGACCGACTAAATGACAGACTGAGAATAGGGTTTGGTACAGGTCGACTACTGTAGTCGGTCAGAGCTCAACTGGTGACCGACTAGTTTAAGAACTAGTCGGTCGGTCGACCAACGTTGACCGACTAGAAGGCAACCAAAAGCTAAAGATAAGAATTAGAACTAGTCGGTTGAAGAAGAACAGCTGACCGACTAGTTTGCAACCTAGTCGGTCGGAAGTTGTTCTTAGACCGACTAACGATAAACAGTAACTCTACTGTTCAGTGAAACCCAGAATTAGTCGGTCTGAGTACAATGCTTGACCGACTAGTTTGAGAACTAGTCGGTCGAAGGTTGAACTTAGACCGACTAACGACAAACAGTAACTCAGCTATTTTTAATAGGTTGAACTAGTCGGTCCATGAAGGATTTCCGACCGACTAGATCTCATTCTAGTCGGTTGGTTCTCCTTCGTGAACCAACTAAGATGCACCAGAAGTGCCGAAACGAAGCGCGAAGCTTCGGGAAGGATTCTATGGCTTCTAGGATCGTCCTAACTCTAGAATTATGGCGTTATTAAGCTAAAATATGAGGATTTAATCGAGAAAACATACAAGGAGGAGAAATTCAACATTAATCAGATAAATTATATTTATTACAAACACCAGTCGTTACATCCTCCCCACCTTATGAATGATTCCGTCCTCGGAATCAACATCAGCCACTACTCGAAAACAAGCGCGGGAAGCGCTCCCTCATATCATCCTCACGTTCCCAGGTGGACTCACCAGGGGAACCATGCCGCCACTGCACTCGAACCAAGTCGACGGTCTTATTCCTCAGTTGCTTCCGCCGCCGATCCAAAATCTCAACTGGCTGCTGGTCATAGGTAAGATCCGGACGAACCGTGATCTCCGAGAAATCCACAGCGTGGGACGGATCACTGACGTATCGACGTAGCTGAGATACGTGAAATACGTCGTGAACTCCCTCCAGTGACGGTGGCAACGCCAAGCGATAAGCCACCTCACCAACTCTCTCCAGGATGTCAAATGGCCCAATGTACCTCGGACTCAGCTTGCCCCTCTTTCCAAATCGGATAACTCCGCGGTTCGGAGAAATCTTCAGAAAGACATGATCTCCAGGCTGAAACTCCAAAGGCCTCTGTTTAGCATCTGCCCAATGCTTGAAACGGTCCTGCGCGATCCTCAGCTTCTCTCGAATGTTCCTCACAACACCCACAGCCTCCACGATCATCTCAGGCCCTAACAGTTCCCTGTCTCCAATGTCGTCCCAGCTCAGTGGCGACCGACATTTCTTCCCGTATAGCGCGGCGAATGGCGCCATGCCAATACTCGCCTGGTAGTTGTTATTGTAGGCAAACTCCACATGATGGAGATGATCCTCCCAAGATCCCTTGAAGTCCAACATGCACGCTCTCAGCATGTCCTCCAAAATCTGAATCGTCCTCTCGGACTGGCCATCCGTCTGTGGGTGGTACGCCGTGCTGAAACTCAGACTCGTACCCAGACTCTTCTGCAGACTCTGCCAAAACTGAGATGTGAATCTCGTGTCTCTGTCTGACACGATACTCACAGGGACTCCGTGAAGTCGCATGATCTCCTGCGCGATTCATGTTACATCACTATCTAAACTAGAGAAAAGGAAATAAAATCAGAGAGTAAAAGAATTTACCTCCATATATCTCCTCGCTAGCGTCTCAGTGGACTGTCCTACTCGGAAGGGAATAAAGTGCGCGGATTTGGTCAATCGGTCTACGATCACCCAAATCGCGTCATTCTGCTTCGGACTCCGAGGTAGTCCAGTCACGAAATCCATAGTGATGTGTTGCCACTTCCACTCCGGGATCGGAAGCGGTTGTAGCAACCCTGCCGTACGCTGATGCTCCGCTTTCACCTGCTGGCAAACCAAGCATTTGGCCACACTCCGAGCCACGCTCCTCTTCATCCCATGCCACCAGAAATTCAAACGGAGATCCTTGTACATCTTGGTCCCACCAGGATGCACAGAATACGGCGAACTGTGTGCCTCCACCAACAGCTCCTCTCTAATATCTCCCGCAGGCACACATAACCTGGCTCCAAACCTCAGCGAGCCATCCTCATGAATCAAGAAGTCTGTCCGCAGACCGGCTTCTACCTGCTCCCGAATCTTCACTAGCTTCGGATCTCCAGCCTGTCCAGCCTTGATCTTATCCACAATCGACGACTGTATCTGCATACACATCAACAACGAAGCCTCTCCAGGAAGTACAACCTCAATACCAGACCCACAGAAAACCTGCTGCAACCCTCCACTGTGAAGTCAACATCATCACCGCTGGAAGCCTACTCAACTGTCACGCCCCCGCTTCCCAAAACGTGGAGCCGAAGCGTGAGAAGGTCCGCTCAGACTTGAAGCTACAAAGCCGCAAGTCCGATAAGCGTCAATCACTTTAAACTGCAGGTCCTTGCAACGCGAAACGAAACAAAGATAATAATAACGAAAGAGACAAAAGAACATCTCAGAATATCCATAATAATAAATCTCAACATCGCAGAAAAGCCACCAGGCTAAAAGAAAAGAGTCTAAAAGAGGCCCAGCATGGCCAACAAAAGTACAAAATACAGAAACGAAGTAATGGTGCAAGCACCGACATCTAGCAGCAACCTAAAGCAACAGCAACGCCAACAGTCTCTAAAACTGGTCTCCGGTATCTACGAACTCCTCGACGGACGTAGGCTCAGGCTCAGCGTCAGCAACACCTCGACCTCAACAACTGTCTCTGGCTCAGGGTCTAACATGTGGCACCCAAAGAGAAAGGGGCACATGTCAGCAAGTCTAAAAGACTTGTGCAAGTGAAACTGAAAGTACAAGTAAAACAACCTAGCAGTTCTAGCATGATGCAATGACATGGCAGTTTAAGTAATGAGTGCAGCAGGTAAAGTAAAGTAAAGTAAAGTAAAGTACGAGCATGGCATGACATTCACAAGACAAGTACAAGACAAGGAAAGTAAGCACCTCGTGCACAGAGATTCCATCTTTTGGCTAGAGTGGCTGCGCGGGCCAACTCCTAAGCTCAAGTGAACATTTATCCCTACCCCTCCACGTGTGTCGAGCCAGGGCCTTACCCCCGAACGGTAATGCTCGCTTCTGGAACACGAGCCAGGAAGTGTTTTACCTTGCTGGTCTAGGGGTGCACCTAGCCAGTCAAGGGAGTACAAGTACAAGTAGTGTAGCGTGTGCTACCAATGCGACATTCAATGCATGGGTGACATGTCATGGCAAGTAGTAAAGCGTACAGGTAAGAAAAGTAAACGTGACAGTTTAGCATGCATGAATGACAAGTTTAAGGGGTTGGATCTAGCTTCGTTGTCAAGCTAGATCATTTAGGTGACGGATCTAGTTTCGTTGTCAAACTAGATCAAGTAGGCGTCTAGCCAGCTATCATTTCACTGACTAGTCTCTTTTACGCTAGGAACAAGAAAGTGGCCTAAAAACATGGCCCTACACAAGAGTTGGCAAGTTTCACTTGCCTGCAACTATCACGTCAAGAAAACACCGTCCAACGAGTCCAAAGTCACGATTCCTACGTGCACAAGTCCACCGGCCTACATCCGTTTTATTAATCTTGATTAGTGAATTCTAAAACATTTAAAATACTTCAAAATACTGATTTTTAGTCTTGGTTAGCGTGCAATTGGGTTGGGGGTCCTAGGGGTGCAAAACGTTACCTCAACACGACGCGAAAGCTACACCGGCGTCGGGTAGCGACGCCGGGGGTTGGAATAATAAGATCGCGCTCCAAGTCCAGATTCCAATTAGTTTCCTCGCTGGAAATTCAGAGCAATCAACCCGGGGCGACGATTCCAGATTCCAAAGCTAGCACGTGCGACGACGGGCTACGACGTGCGACGACGTCGTACGCGACGGATCCTTGAAGAGCAAGCACCTAGGTGGGGCCCACAGTAGTCCTAGGGGCCTTTGTGGAACCCACAATAACTCTGGAGAACTTGGGGGGCCCACGGAGGCAAGTGGTGCGACGGATGCGGGGTTGCGACGAGTGGCCGTCGGTCGGACACAGCCAATGCGGAGAGATTTCTCGGTCGTGCGCTCAAAATGCGGGGGCTGCGACGTTTGGGCCTGCAGCGGCTGCGGTGCAGTGCTTGGTGCGGGGTCGCTTCTCGGTCAGATCGATGGGAAGCCTCGGTCAGGCGCTTGGATGCGAGGCGGGGGCAGCGTTGCAACGTTGCAGCGCTCGGGCGCTTGGTCACAGCGGGCGGGGCGACCGGTCAGACACGGAGCAGAGCGGGGCGACGAGGCGGGGGTCGGTGCGGAGCGATGTGCGGAGCGGGGCCTCGGTCAGACCGAGGGCTCCTCTCGGTCAAGCGGGGGAACGGGCGTGAGCGGCTGCTGCAGCGTGCGGACGGTGATGGATGCGGGGGCGGCCTTCGGTCGGAGCGGGGGAACGGAGGCGTTTTCCTCGGTCGTGCGGGGGGCTGAACGTCGCAACGTTGCGACGAATCGTCGCAACGTCCAATTTGGGTTTTGGAAGAGGCTAGGGCTAATTTCTTGCGAAAATAGGTCTTCCTAGAGGTTGCTTATATAGTATAGGTGGGTTGACTTGGTCTAGGGCTAAATCTAATAGGATTAGAAGTTCAAAAAGATTTAAAATTTGAAATTCAATTACTCCAACTCATCCAAGGGTTTGACCTAGTCCAAATGAGCTGAAAATTGGCTCAAAAATTCTTTAAAACGTTTAAATCTCAAATAAATTTTATTTGGCCGAAAATAATTTATAATTTAATTATTAAAAATAATATAAAACTTGTAAAAATCATAAAAGTGGTCAAATAAACTCCAAAAATTATAAAATAAATATCGGGGTGATCGTGGCGACGAATGTGAGCTAACTAAGAAGACAGATCTCAATTTCGACGTCGTCAATACCAGACCCACAGAAAACCTGCTGCAACCTCCACTGTGAAGTCAACATCATCACCGCTGGAAGCCTACTCAACGCATCAGGAACCACATTCACTTTTCCCGGGTGATACTGCAACTCGATCTCATAATCTGCCATGAGCTCTAACCATCGACGCTGTCGCATGTTGAGCTCCTTCTGCGTAAAGATATACTTCAAGCTTTTGTGATCGGTGAAGATCTTCACCTTCTCACTCAGCAGGAAGTGCCTCCAAATCTTGAGCGCAAACACGACATCAGCCAACTCCAAATCGTGCGTCGGGTAATTCTTCTCATGGGCCTTGAGCTGACGTGAAGCATACGCAACCACATGCCCATGCTGATGCAATACACATCCAAGACCTTTGCCAGAAGCATCACAAAAGATCTCGAATCCTCCACTACGATCAGGCACTGTTAGAACCGGTGCAGTCATCAATCTCTCCTTCAGAACAGAAAAATCCTCCTCACAAGCATCGGACCAAACATACGATATATCCTTCCTCGTCAGTTTAGTCATCGGTTCGGCAATCCGGGAGAAATCCTTAATGAAACGCCGATAATATCCTGCAAGCCCAAGAAAACTCCTGATCTCTGTCGCTGACTGTGGAACCGGCCACTCTCTGATGGCCTTGATCTTCTCGGGATCCACCGAAATCCCATCACCAGTCACCACATGCCCCAGAAAAGCCACTCTATGGAGCCAGAACTCGCACTTCGAATACTTCGCATACAAGCGATGCTTTCTCAAAATCTCCAGAACAGTCCTCAAGTGCTCTGCGTTCTCCTCCTCCGACTTGGAATAGATCAGAATGTCGTCAATGAAAGTAACGACAAACTTATCTAAATAGTCATAGAAGATCAAATTCATCAGGTTCATAAATACTGCGGGTGCGTTGGTCACACCAAAAGGCATAACCACGAACTCGTAGTGACCATACTTCGTCCTGAACGCCGTCTTCGGAATGTCCTCTTTCCTCACCTTCAGCTGGTGATACCCACTCCTCAGGTCCAACTTGGAGAATACCCTCGATCCTCCGAGCTGATCAAAAATATCATCAATCCGCGGCAAAGGGTACTTATTCTTTACAGTCACCGCATTCAGCCCTCGATAATCCACGCACATACGACGCGAACCGTCCTTCTTCTTTACCAGCAGAACCGGTGCTCCCCACGGAGACACACTGGGATTTATGTAACCCTTCTGCAAAAGCTCGTCCAGTTGCTTCCGTAACTCCTCCAGTTCCGCTGGAGCCATACGATAAGGCACCTTCGAAATGGGCTGCGCTCCCGGAATCAGGTCAATCGAAAACTCTAGAGCTCGATCGGGCGGCAGACCAGACATCTCCTCGGGGAAGACGTCATCAAATTCACGCACCACAGCAGGCCTACCCTGCTCCATCAGCATAGCCACAGCCTCCACCGGCTTGGCCTGAAACCTGACCGGACCAAGCGAACTGCTACCACGGCTGAACTCAAACACTGGATGTCCGGGAATCTCGAACACCACCTTCTTCCGCCGACAGTCGATCGAAGCGTAGAAGCTCGCAAGCCAATCCATTCCAAGCACAGCATCGTAATTGATGATGTCGTGGACAATAAAGTCAGCATACAGCTCGTGTCCACAGACCACCAACGGGCAAGAATTGCACCCACGATGCACCGAGATCACACCATTCCCTGTGACGATGTTCCAACTCTGGGGAAGAGAGGAAGTCGACAAGGAATGCCTCTCCACGAAATTCCGAGAAATGATGCACATGGATGCACCAGATTCGAAGAGGACTCGTGCAGGAAATGCGCAGACCAAAATCACACCTAACAGACAGTCTAACAATCAAATTCTATTCTAGCAATCCAACATATGCAAACAACTAATCAAATCTAACAGCCAAACTGACTAAGAATGAAACAGTTAGATAGAAGGTTACCTGCGATAACCTCATCCAGCGTCTCGGTCTCAGCAGCAGTCATCAGAAACGCATGTCGTCTCGGCTGGACAGCCTGCTGAAACGCCTGCCTCTGCGGAACGAGAGGCGCCCCCACGACCAGCAGGAACAGGTGCTCTCTGCTGCAACGGCTGAGCTGCAACAGGTGCCCTCCACGGCTGCTTCGACCTCGGGCAATCCTTCATGGTGTGCGCAGGATCACCACAAACCAAACACTGCCCCAGCATCTTCCGGCACTGCTCCTTGACATGCCCAGTCTTGCCACAGAAGTTGCAAGTCTTCAAAGTAGGAGGTCCTCCGGGCCTCTTGAACTGCACAGGCTGGTTGGGCCCGTGCCCCGGTCTCACCACTGCTCTGGCCTGCTCCATAGGCCTCTTCCCAGTGCCAGAAATCTGTCCCCTCTTCTGATTCACAATCCTCTCCTGTCTCTTCGCCGCAATCAGTACCTTCTGGTAAGTCTCTGCATCAGAAGAAGTGACATAGCTCTGCAGATCCAACGAAAGCCCCTGCAGAAACCTCTGGGCTCTCTCCTCAGCATCCTGCACCATCTTTGGTGCAAAACGAATCAGCCTCGTGAATTCCTGGTGGTACTGATCCACCGTCAAATTTCCCTGCTTCAAGTCAATGAAGCGCTGAGCCATCTCCCTCCTGGCGGCCTTAGGAAAATACTCCTCGTCAAATCTGGATTTGAAGGTAGCCCAAGTGATAGGCTCCTCCAGCAACTCCTCCTCGGCGTCCCACCAGTTCCGCGCGTTGTCCTTCAGCTGCCGCTTTGCCAGATCAACCCATCCAGTCGGGTCGACCTTCGACATCTACAGATTATCTTCCATATTCCTGGTCCACTCATCTGCAGCCAGGGGTCCCTCGGTCCCATCGAAGTAAGCGGGGCCCAGCTCCCGAAATTGCTTCGCTCCGGGCTCGGAGCGAGGAACAGCCTGGACAGCCGGCGCTGCACGTGCAGGCGGAACATTCCGGACAGTCTGCAGAATTCCTTGCTGCACCTGCATCATCTGATGCATCATCCTCATCATCTCCCCGGTGGTGGGCTCTCGATCCGGCTCCTGGTCGCGAGGGGGCACACCACCACCAGCACGGGTATTCCGTCTCCCAGCCATCTATTGACATAGGAAAACGAAACAAATCAGACTCTTTGCCTAAGGCACGGTGTTGAATTTTGTTTTATTGGACTTTCTATAATTCTTATTGTTATTCTGATTAAGTCACAGTTACAGAAAATAAGGGACCTGCATGGGCCACCAAAGAAACCTGTCACGCCCCGCTTCCCAAAAACATGGAGGCGAAGCGTGAGAAGGTCCGCATGGACTTGAAGCTGCAAAGCCGCAAGTCCGATAAGCGTCAATAAAACGAAGTAGCAGGTCCCTGTAATGTGACTCAGAACAACAATAACAATAATAGGAAAAAGAGAGAGACAATAATATAACATTATTCCAACTCATAGTCCAACAAAAATCCACAACCAGAAATGCCACCAGGCAACAAAAGAGTCAAAAGTACAAGGCCCAGCATGGCCAAAAGAAACTAACAAAACGGTGCTACTCACCGACAACCACAGCTAACAAAGAAAAGTACGGAAGATCTCTAAGATTGATCACCGGTATCTTCGTACTCCACGTCACCAACAGGTTCGGGCACAAACTCCACGAACTCGTCACCCTCAACTGCAATCTCTAGCTCAGCAACTAACATGCGTCACCCAAAGAGAAGGGGCACATGTCAGCAAGTCTACAAAAGACTTGTGCAAGGAAACTATAAAAAGAAACAACCTAACAGTTCTAAAGTAAAGTATGACATGGTATAGCATGGCAAATAACATGGCATGGCAAGTAACATGGCATGGCAAGTAAACAAATAAAAGACAAGTACTGGAATTGTAATCACGTCGTGCACAGAGATTCCGCCCTTTGGCTAGAGTGGCTGTACGGGCCAACTCTTACGCTCAAGTGATCGTTTATCCCTACCCCTCCACGTGTGTCGAGCCAGGGCATTACCCCCGAACACGGAATGCTCGCTTCTGGATCACGAGCCAGGAAGTGTTTTTAACACGGTTGGCGTAGGGTTATGCCCGCATAACGGGTGCCTAGCCGGTAACACGGAAACATGGATTTTGTACATGTAGTGTAGCGTGTGCTACGATGCAAGTTTAACTAGGATGACATGTATGACGCAATGCATGGCAGTTAACAATTCAAGTGCGTACAGTTAAAGGAATTTAAACATGGCAATTATCAATGCAGGAATGATATGACAAGGTGTCGGATCTAGCTTCGTTGTCAAGCTAGATCTCAAAGTTGCGCCTAGATCGCTATCATTTCATGATCTAGTCTCTTCCACGCTAGTACAAAGAATTGGCCTAAAACATGGCCCTAAGAAATGTTGGCAAGTTTCACTTGCCTGATACCGGATTGTTGATCGACGTGAGTAACGAGAACGATGTCCTACGGTAGATGAATTCGCTGTTTATGGTAAAAATAAGGATTAGACGGAAATTCTAAATCTTTTGCATTTGAAATCCTATATCTAATAATCCATTTTTAATTAGGGTTTCTAGTTTACGGTGTGGGTTAATAGAGATTACAAGAATAAGATTACTAACCGTAGAGCAGCAGATGGAAGACACCAAAACGAATCTAGATTTGGTGACGAAGAACGATCCCGGGAAACTATGGCCGAAAACGGGATCTCGGTGACCTAGATCGGTGTCCGGCGCAAGATTCGGTGAGAAATAACCTCCGAGGGTGAAAGAAATGTTTTGGGGAAGATTAGGGATGATTTGTGAATGATCTTAGCTCAGAAGAAATGAAATGAAGAATGAAGGAACGACGGATTAAATAGAAATAAGAACGGCGGCTAAAAACAGATCTAGGGTTTCGAGGTCAACTAGTCGGTCAAAGAAGAGTGGTCGACCGACTAGTTTAAGAACTAGTCGGTCGGTCACCTAACGCAGACCGACTAAATGACAGACTGAGAATAGGGTTTGGTACAGGTCGACTACTGTAGTCGGTCAGAGCTCAACTGGTGACCGACTAGTTTAAGAACTAGTCGGTCGGTCGACCAACGTTGACCGACTAGAAGGCAACCAAAAGCTAAAGATAAGAATTAGAACTAGTCGGTTGAAGAAGAACAGCTGACCGACTAGTTTGCAACCTAGTCGGTCGGAAGTTGTTCTTAGACCGACTAACGATAAACAGTAACTCTACTGTTCAGTGAAACCCAGAATTAGTCGGTCTGAGTACAATGCTTGACCGACTAGTTTGAGAACTAGTCGGTCGAAGGTTGAACTTAGACCGACTAACGACAAACAGTAACTCAGCTATTTTTAATAGGTTGAACTAGTCGGTCCATGAAGGATTTCCGACCGACTAGATCTCATTCTAGTCGGTTGGTTCTCCTTCGTGAACCAACTAAGATGCACCAGAAGTGCCGAAACGAAGCGCGAAGCTTCGGGAAGGATTCTATGGCTTCTAGGATCGTCCTAACTCTAGAATTATGGCGTTATTAAGCTAAAATATGAGGATTTAATCGAGAAAACATACAAGGAGGAGAAATTCAACATTAATCAGATAAATTATATTTATTACAAACACCGGTCGTTACAGCAACTGAAATTTCCATTTCCATACATAATATTGAATAGCCATATGGCAACTGAAATGTTTGAGAAAAATGGCATCTTAAATTTCAGCAAGCTTGAGTATGAAATTCTTCAGCAAGCTCATCCATAAACATTTCTTCTCAAATTCAATTCAGAAGTGCACAAATGAAAATGGACTGAAAACATTTTTCAATGAAAATAGGAATTCAATTCAAGGAAAAATAGGAATTCAATTCTATCTATAAAATAGGAATTCAATTCAGGACCAAAACATGAATGCAATTGCAACTTGGACTAAGAGTTTGCAATTTCAGAGTTGCAAAATGAAAAATGGACTGAAAATTGGCAATGTGAATTCAAATACATGATTTTCAATGGACTGAAAAAAGGCCAAGTGCAATTTCAGTCCATAAATTGCAAACTCTTCATATGAATTAGATAGCAAAAATGATATGAAGGTTTTCAAACTTAAGTCCTGTTATCCAATTTCAAAACATAGCAGAAATGCTCATTTAGTATTCAGTATTGACCAAACTATAGCCTTCAAATAAAATTGCATTTCAATGTCCTGTAAAATGATATGATATTTTGAGAATGAAATTTCAGTGCCTTAACCAAAAATGACATGAAATTTCAGTGTCTTATCCAAAAAATGATATGAAATTTTGAGAATGAAATTTCATTCTCTTATCCAAAAATGATATGAAATTTCAGTGTCCTGTAAATATTGCCTATATTAAAATTTCATCCCCTTAAGTTTGATAACCAAATATGACTTACCTTGAAGATTTTTATCATTGGGTTTAAAATTTCAGTATTTTGGAATATAGTCTTGAAAAAGTGTTTTTATCATTAAGATTTCAGTAATTTGGAATATAGTCTTGATAACTATATTCAAGATTGGGAGATAGTCACTATGTTCAAATATGAACTCAATCTTGGGATATCCCAGTTCAAATACCATGGCATAGAAGCAAATTAACAGAAAATAGAGTTAAGGTGCAACATTTTGAAATTAACAAAATCTTGAACTCAATCTTGAACTCAATTTTGAACTGGGATACCCCAGGTCAGCATTTGATAACATGACTATCTCCCAAAATGATTCAGCATTTGATAGCATTTGAAATTAACATGACTATCTCCCAGGACTATCTCCCAGCATTTAATATCATTTGAACTTTAGAATATCCCAGTTAAAGAGTTCAAGATTGAGTTCAATTGATTCAAAAATGAATTGATTCAAAAAATTTAGTACTTAGAAATATGGCCTGGTCATTTTGTACTTGAGAGTATTCAAAAAAATTTAAGTACTCAGGTTTTAAGTACTCAAACTGGGATATTCAAACTGAGTACCAAGATATTCAAACTGGGATATTCAAAAATTTGTAAGTACTCTTGAGTATATTTCTAAGCCATATTTCCAAGATATTCAAAAAAATTTGATAACTTGAGAAATATGTAATGAAATTTTTTGAGAAATATCAGGACTCAAAAATTTATGTCCAAACTGAATACTCTTGAGTGTAATTGAAAATGGGATATTGAAAATAGCAACTCAAGATTGAACTCAATGTTATCAAATGAACTGAATACTCTTGAGTGTAATTTCAAGTTTCAAGTTTCAAGATTACAGCTCAATTCAGTTCATAGTCAACATTTTGTTTTTGCATAAATATGGGCTCATTTTTGGGATTTTTCATAGTATTAATACTCAATATCAAATTGGAACATTCAGTTAACTTAACATAAAATTGAGTGTGATTGAAAATGGGATATGAACTAAATATGAATCCATTGTTGAGTTCATGGCATTCAGATTGAGTTCAAAATTATCAATTCATATAATATGCCATTTAACTGAATCTAATGGAATGAATTTGAATTCAAAATTAAATTATCCTGATATCCTGATAATTTCAAATTCCATGAATTGAATTCCATGGGATATCTTGTCAAAATTAAAAACATATCCTTACACTTGAGAATCAAAAATTTATCTTTTACACTCAAATTCAAAAAAGTTCTAATAACACTCAAAATTGATTCAAAAATTCATTCACATAACACTCAATCAATTTTAAAGCTGTAATAACACTCAAAGTGAGAGAATTATATTTTTCAGCAATCTCAAATTATACGTCAAAGTGTTATTATCTTGGAATACTTCAAAGTATCTATTCAGTATAAGCTTGCAATAAAAGCTCACCAATTTGCATATGAAGAGCTATCAGTGAAGTGAGTTATCAGTGAAGAGTAGCATTATGAAGAGTAGCCACCAATTTGCATATGAAGAGCTACCAATTTGCATATGAAGAGCTCATCAATTGTCCTGTTATTAGCAATGCATATGAAGATTAGCATTATGAAGCTAACAGGACAATGCTATTATTATTGACTGAAATAGCAAGAATAAGTAGAATATCAAGAATATCATTTAGAATAGCTAACAGGACAATGCATATGAAAATTAGTAAGTAGCTATGGTCATTTTCAAGTTCAATATGTGATCATTTTCATGTTAGCTTTGTCCTGTTAATATTATTGAGCTTTGGCCTGTTAATATTCTTTCAGCAATTTCAAACTCAATTGCAAACTCAAGCTTTCATCAATCTCATTTTTTCAGCAAGCTCAATCTTTAAGAATATACAATTGAGTTGAAATTTATACCCAACTGAAAATTACAACAAATTACACCCAACTGAAAATACAATTGAGCTTTGTCCCGATGAGCTTTGTCCTGTTAATTTTTTCAGCAAATTACACCTGATACGCCTATTTTCAACACCCAACTACACTGAAAATTACACCCAACTGAAAATTACACCCAATTACCAATTCATTTTCAGTTATATAATATTTTGGAATTTGCAACTGAAATTTATAGCATATATAGTCTCAAATTAATATATAGGGATGAAAATGACACCTTGAAGATTTCATTTCAGCTTGAAGATTTTTATAGTTGGGTTGAAAATTTTTGACATAAAATCCAAAAATACAACAAAACAGTCCTCTCAACTCCTAAAATAGTCAAGCTGAATATCCTCTCAACAATATGAATTTCATATAAAAGGACAATGCTATTAGTGATATTTCTCAAGTTATCAAAAATGAATTTAAATTTATCCTGTTGAGAATGCTAACTTGATAACTCAAAAATATTTAGTGATATTTAAAAATGCTATTAGAAAATGAATTCACAGGACAATGCTATCCTGTTGAGAATTTAGTGATATTTCTCAAGTTATCATATTTAAATATTTCAGTGAATTCTCAACTTGATAACTTTAGAAATATCACTCAGAAATATCACTCAAACATATCTCAAGTTATCAAGTTATCAAAAATGCTATTAGAAAATGAAGTCACAGCTTGAAGATTAGCCTTGAAATTTTAAATCATTCCGAGTGACTTGAGATATGATTGAGTGAGTGATATTACTCAGAAATATCACTCAGAAATAGGATATGTTTGAGTGACTTGAGATATTAAATTTCTCAAGTGACTCGTATATCATGTTCATATATCCTGTTTATATAAACACCATCAGTCTTCAGCAAGCTCAGCCATTCATATATCCTGTTGAAAGAGCTTGTTATTTTGTTGAGCTTGCAATTCAACAGGATAAAATTTTGCAAGCTCATCAATTGCAAAATAGCAAGCTCATTCCTATTTACATCTCTATGCATTCATAACCAATTATCTCAAACTCAATCAAGTGAATGTATTGGCACATGGACAGAAATTTATAACCAATTCTCTAAATTCATAACCAATTCATAACCAATTCTATCAAAACAATTCATAACCAATTCTCTAAATTTATGTTCATGTTTTTTTGCAAACATATCAATTCATTAGCACATGGACAACAATTTATATATTCTCGACTATTATTTAAAAACATCTAGATGTTATGCTTAGTATTTGCTAATATACTAAATTCATGTATCCAGTTTTTTTGCAAACAACTCAATTCAGTAGCACATGGACAACTAATATACTCAACTATATCCTGTTTTTGCTAATATAGCTCAACCATTCATAGTATTTGCTAACATCTCAATTTATAGTATTTGCTAATATAGCTCAGCCTTTCATATATCCTGTTTTTTTGCAAACTAAATAATATCAAGTATCACACTAAAAGGAGTTTGGAATGTTTTATTTGTTATGAAAATGAAAATATATAATATCAAGTATACTTGATATATTCAGTAGCACATGAATGTTTTATTTGCTAATTCAGTAGCAAGTTCATTAAATTGAGAAAAATCCATTAGTTTGATACTTGAAGAGTAAAATTCAATTGATCCATAATATGAGAATAATTTGTATATGAGAAATAACCTGCAAGTTCAATTGAACTTGCATTGAACTTGCATAGAGTAAAAATCCATAAAATTCAATTAAAATCCATTATTTTCAAGAGCAAGCATAAAATCCATTAAATTGAACTTGCAGGATCCTGGTCACTCTATACAACCCAACATTCTTTTTAACCAAGATTGAATGAAAATTGAATGAAAGACAAAATTGAAACCTTGCAACTGCCATAACTGCCAAGGGGTAGATGGAAACGTGAAGTCCTGAATGATGACCTGAACTTGGATGGGGGCTCAACCTGAATGTGAGAGTTTTAAGCTGAGTTCATTGCAGAGCTTAAAACTTGCAACTTGGCTAAAAACTCTAACAAAAATGGATATAATAAAATTGAAACCTGAATGAAGTCCTGAACTTGCTCTTCATTGCTTGAGCTTGCAGATGGGGGAGCTTCGTTGCTTGAGCTTGCAGATGTGGGCACTTTGTTGCTCTTCATTGTGCTTCGTTGCTCTTCTTGCTCTTCGTGCTTGAGGAGCTGACTGGTGAGAAGGGGTAAAATTCTCATTTTCGTTTCATATAAAATGCTCTTCTTGCTCTTCTTGCTCTTCTTGCTTGAGGAGCTGACTGGTGAGAAGAAGGTAAAAGTTTTCCCTCCGCTAATTCCCTCCACCCTCAAAAATTTTGATTTCAAACCCAAAGCTTAACGTGATTTCAGTGATGGGTGATGTGACCAGGATGTGATTAAAAATGTTTCCCTCCACATTTCAATTTTACACTTATTTCAATTACACACAAATATACAAAATCTCATAACCAATTTCTCATATCTCAATTTCTCAAACCCATATACACAATCTATATAAACAACACACCCAATTACATATAACCAAAATCTCTTATCCATTATCTCTTAACCAATTTCTCTTATACAACAATACACATACCCACATTCTCCTCATAACCAAAATCTCTTATCCAAAAACTCTTATCCAAAAACCCATGATAACATCCCTATTTTATTTTATATATATATATATATATATATATATATATATATATATATATATATATATATATAGAATAATGGGTATCATACGCCATATGAGAGGGTCTCTCATATTCCCTCTCACATAAAGGGGGCAAGTACAACAAGTACAAGCCCATGTGAGCTTGTACTTGCCCCCTTCATGTGAGAGGGAATATGAGAGACCCTCTCATATGGCATATGATACCCATTATTCTCATATATATGTGTGTGTGTGTGTGTGTGTGTGTGTGTGTGTGTGTGTGTGTGTGTCTACGCCAGCGGCCAGCCTCCGGAAGGCCGCATCGGATGCTCGTGGTTAAGGGGGCGTTCATCTCAGATCCGGCCCCGCTCAGATCCGGCCTCCTCCGCTCTCAGATCCGGCCTCCTCTCAGATCTCTGATCCGGCCAAGACCTCCGCTCTCCGGTGCGATCCGGCTGCTCTCAGGCGGTGTCCGGTGCGATCCTCCGCTCTCAGGCGTCTCCGGCTTCGCTCTCTCCTCAGGCATCTCCGGTGCGATTGCGGATCCTCAGATCCGAGTGGACAACTGGATCTGTCTGTCGGCTGGGGGATCCGAGTGGGACGGGTTCGCGTTTTTTCAGATTTCCAGATCTGAATCGCTCCGATCATACCACAGATCATGGGTAGCAGATCCAATCCCGTTTGTATCAATGCTGGAAATCCTTATCATCAATGTTCCTCATTCTGTCTTCGAAGGATGTCTACGTCTGCTACAGCAAAGTCAACACCCAATTACACTGAAGAATTTCCACCGCTACAACGGAATTCTAATAACATTCGGAAGGAAAAAGCTGCTGGCCAGCCACCTGCTCCTTTGAGAGTGGCGAAGACTGGTCGAGAAGCCTGGAGTTCACTTTTTCCTGTAGGTCGCGCTGTTGAAGAGATTAGCAAATGCTCTTACTATCCTCTTCGGGAGGTTTCCTCGGGCAAGTCTGTCCCTTGGATCCCACAGGAAGCAATCTCTACTAACGTTGCAAAATGGGGACGAACACTAGCTGGTTATGTTGTGGGTGACAAACCTTTCTATTCCCACCTTCGTGCATGTGTCCATCGTTTGTGGCGGCCAAAGGGTACTTTACAGGTCCATTCTAGAGAAAATGGCTTTTTCTTCTTCGCGTTTGAGCTGGAGGAAGATTGTAGCAGGATACTCCAAGGGGGGCCTTGGATGTTTGATAAGAGAGTGATAGTGCTGCGACGCTGGACTCCAGATCTCACAATGGACAGAGATCTTCTGTCATCAATTCCAGTATGGGTAAGATTTCCTGACTTGCCGCTGAAATTTTGGTCTATTGAGTGCATCAGTATAATTGCTAGCTCTATAGGGAAGCCCTTATTTCTTGATAAGGCTACAGCTTTAGGAGAAAGATACTCATATGCAAGATGCTTTGTTGAAATTGATGCAAAGACCAAATTGCAAAAAACAATAGATATTGCTGTGGAGGATGAGGAGAATGTGGTCATTAGAGTGGAATATGAAAACTTACCTCCAAGCTGTCCAACGTGTGAGTGCTTTGGGCATTCAATCTCTCAATGCCCGTTTAAGAAGGTTTGGGTGGAGAAAGGCAAGGCTCCAATGTCTGCGGCTGGAAGTGTGTTGATTAATGAAGGGAATGATACGAGTAGAGGTTTTTCATCTACTATAGAACATGGAGGTCCTTCTAATGGAAATGTAGCGGTTACTAATGGTGATGCAGCGGATGTACATGTGTTTCCAAATTCTGCGGAAGCTGGGGGCCCTTCTGGTAATGACCGTGTTGACGACCCTGACAATGTTGCGGATGCAAATGCTGATGAGGATGAATATGAGGAAGAATGAGAGGAAGAATTTGATGGAGATGCTACAATGATAAACCAAGAGTGGGAGGATGAAATGCGCCGCTTAGCGCCAAAATTAAAGACACTCAAAAAGACTTATTTGGACCCACCTCGACGGAAAAACTCAAGGGATACTAGGAATCCTAAATATCGCTAGGTTTCCTTGCATTATCAGAGTTGAAGGTTTACGTATGGCTTTGTATCTCTTGCGTGTCAGATTTGGTTCTATTTTGTAGACCAATATTGTAATTTGTTGAGTTATATGAATAAATTTGCTTACCCTTCAAATATATATATATATATATAGTGATCTTCGGTTGCGAAAAATCCCGTGCGAAATCCCGTGCGAAAACTTTTTTTTATTTTTTTGAAATTTTTTTTTCAAAAATTCTTTTTTTGATGTTTAATCCATACAATTATATACCCCAGGGAAAATAATGGGTGAACCCGTTGGGCATTAGAGCACCCATCCACCCGTTACAAATTTAACGGTCTCAAAACGTGCGAATTTGATGAAATGGCTTGATCGAAGGCCAAATGACATTATTTCTCAACCATTATTTTTTGAGGGAGGTATAACAACATATAATGAGGGTGGAAAAAATAATTTTTGAAAAAAAAATTTCAAAAAAAAGATAAAAACATTTTCGCACGGTGCGAAATGTTCTCATTTGAAAATTTTCCTATATATATATATATACTAGTTACAATCCGTGCCCGCGGGCACGGTGCATTTAAGATTTTTTTTCCGCGAAATCTTTGTCCCCCATAAAATATTTCTACAGACAAAATTTAAAAGAACAACAAATTAGCGTAAAAAATTTAGAGGCACGACCGCCTTCGGCAAGATAAAATAAATTTGGTGCTCCTTCGGCGTAGGGGTGGCAAAATAGACCCGACCCGAACTGACCCGAACCCGGCCTCTTGGGTTGGGTATGGGTAGGGGCCAATCCGGGTAGGGTCGAATTCGGGTCAACCCGATTGACCCGGATAAAAATCCAGGTCGGGTACGGCCGGGTTTGACCCCTTGACCCGGTTGACCCGAATTCGACCCGTATTTCACTCTTTTCACTCCAAACCCGACCCGAACCCGACCCGAAGCCGAACTTATTTGCAAAATAATCACTATTTTACACCAAACCCGACCCGAACCCGACCCGTAAGACAAACCAGGTCGGGTACGGGTCACCCGGGTTACGGCCGGGTCGGGTTCGGGTATCCGAACCCTGACCCGAATTTAATTCGGGTCGGGTTCGGGTTTACCCTTATTCGGGTCGGGTCAAACCCGGCCCGACCCGAACCCGACCCGTTTGCCACCCCTACTTCGGTGCAGAACAACAAATTAGCGTATAAAAATTTAGCGGGCGCCTTCGGCGCGGATAGGTTGGTTAGACATCTGCTTGACGCCCAAAAAACTCAGCCCGCCTCTTTGAATACACATTCGCTGTATTTTTTTTGGGTTTCAATTTTTTTGGGATCAGCCGAAATAAGCTCAGCCGATATAAAGTTCTCTGTTGCATACTTGTAATTTAAGTTGCATATTTTTTGGATTTCTTTGTGTGTGTGTTTTTTTTTTGGGTCTCATTTTTTGGGTCATTTTTGAATGAAGAGTATTAAGTGATGATGATGCCAATTTCAAAAAGAAAAACTTTTGTATTCTCCCAACAAATTTTCTCCCAAAACAAAAAATTTTCCCCCCAAAACTTGATGTGACATTGCCACATAGGACAAAGTTCAAAAACAGCCCTCAATTGTAATATAGATATAGATATATATATATATATATATATATATATATATATATATATATATATATATATATATATCTCTCTCTCTCTCTCTCTCTCTCTCTCTCTCTCTATCTATCTATCTATATTACATTTGACAGAGTTTTTTGAATCCTAGGGCTGACTAGGACAAGCTGACTAGGACAAAGGGGGTAGATAAAAGACGGCCAGGATTAAATCTGAAGAAATGGAGGGTTTAGATGAGAGTTGGAGAAATTTTTGGTGGAAAAAAACATAAATTTTGATAAAATTTTGATAGAGAAACTGGTTGGCGTGTCTTGCAAAATTTTGAAATTCGAAAAGCATTGGGAACCGACGAATTAAACCTTGCACATTTAAACCTTGCACATTCAACAAATGGACTATATTACATTTGACAGAGTTTTTTGAATCCTAGGGCTGACTAGGACAAGCTGACTAGGACAAAGGGGGTAGATAAAAGACGGCCAGGATTTAATCTGAAGAAATGGAGGGTTTAGATGAGAGTTGGAGAAATTTTTGGTGGAAAAAAACATAAATTTTGATAAAATTTTGATAGAGAAACTGGTTGGCGTGTCTTGCAAAATTTTGAAATTCGAAAAGCATTGGGAACCGACGAATTAAACCTTGCACATTTAAACCTTGCACATTCAACAAATGGATGCCCTCCAACTGTTTTAAAAAACATTGGGAACCGACGAATTTGAAACCCAGAGTTGGCATCCATTTACATCCCTTTGGTATCACTTTCCCATAAAAATGTTTTAAAAAACCGGGCCAATATTTCCGAATGCGTACTGTCTATCTCTCTCTTCTCTCGGGGAATGACCACTTTGGGCTATATTAATTGGTGGTCTTCCAACATTTTATGTGGGTGATCCGTGGGCAGATGAAACGAACGTGGGCAAATGAAATATTAGTTAAGGTTATTTACTTTGTTAGCATTAAAAAATTATTAATTAAGCTTATTAAATTGAACAGAATTGCGTGTAATTAAGCTTATTAATTAAGCTTATTAATATTAGCACAGCATTGCGTGTACCCTGTGGTACCTCCCATGTCGCACGCGCTTTTCTGTGTCCCGTGACGTGTCAAATGGGTCCGCGTCGAAGGCATCCGCGTCTGAAGGCGTCGGCGCAATTTTTGTTCTTTTAAATTGTTCACTTAGGGAATAACCGCGTCGAATTTATTGTTCCCCGCTAAATGCACCCGCGCCGAATTTGTTGTTCCACGCCGAATACACCCGCGTCGAATTTGTTGTTCCGCACCGAAGACACCCGCACCGTAAGCGCCCGGGCCGCTAAATATTTTTACGCTAATAATAAGTTCCGGTAAATAATTTTTTGGGGCACAAAAAATTCACGAGAGAAAATCTTAAATGAACCGTGCCTGCGGGCTATATATATATATATATATATATATATATATATATATATATATATATATATATATATATATATATATATATATATATATATAGGAAAATTTTCAAATGAGAACATTTCGCACCGTGCGAAAATATTTTTATCTTTTTTTTTGAAATTTTTTTTTTCAAAAATTCTTTTTTCCACCATCATTATATGTTGTTATACCCCCCTCAAAAAATAATGGTTGAGAAATAATGTCATTTGGCCTTCGATCAAGCCATTTCATCAAATTCGCACGTTTTGAGACCGTTAAATTTGTAACGGGTGGATGGGTGCTCTAATGCCCAACGGGTTCACCCATTATTTTCCCTGGGGTATATAATTGTATGGATTAAACATCAAAAAAAAGAATTTTTGAAAAAAAAAATTTCAAAAAAATAAAAAAAAGTTTTCGCACGGGCTTTCGCACGGGATTTTTCGCAACCGAAGATCACTATATATATATATATATATATATATATATATATATATATATATATATATATATATATATATATATATATATATATATATATATATATATATATATATATATATATATATATATATATATATATAGTGGTAATTAATGTTCTTTCATTTGAACAATGAGAAAGAAAGGAGGGAAGTGGGAAGATGAGGTAAGACCTTAAGATGCTCCCAAACACATCCCTATTTTACAGCACAAAGGCAGGGTAATGGTGCCACCCACTTTTTTCAATTTCACTATAGGGGTGAGAAGTACATGAAGCTTTTGTATGCCCTTTAGATTGTGACTTGCTATGGAGCTTCACGTGGTGCCTCTGGATTTTTTCTCAGTGGAGAAGCTGGAATTTGGCAGCAGTGCTTTGAAGCAACATTGACCAAGTCCAATTTCCCCCGTAGTTTATTTACAAGAGAGTCTTTATTTCTTCTCTCTTTATTTCTATTTATTTATGGCAAATGGAAATGATCCCTTGCTTTTGCCTTTCTCCTTCAATTGCAGTGGCATCTATTTATTTTAACAACATCAGTCTGATAATTTATTAATTTTGTTGGGCAATTTGTGGCAGTAACCCAAAATTATCTCACCCTTTACCCTTCAATACATTTAACCTGCCAACAGCATTTTAAGCCAACTTTTAGCAAGTGGGGAGTTCTCATCTCATGGCATCCAGCTCTCAGCCAGCCCTTTGGCCCTCCACCTGCAAAACTAATTGAGTTGAAAAGCACAGGTGATAAGAGGATTAGACCCACATAGAGAAAAGAAAGACGGTGGAAAAAAAAATAAACAAATAAATTAACATGCATGTTCTTTTTTTGGTAACCACAGAAAATTCCACTCTTATCAATTTTGAACCGATTTTTGCACATGCTAGATCTAAAATATATGTCCAAATAAATCGAATGGGCAGAAGCAACGTGAACCACGCAAATATTGATATGACACCATACATGTAAAAAGGATTTCCCTATTACGAGATGGGGACAATATTGGCCTGCATAATAGCTAGCATAGTGTAGTAAAACCCTTTGTTTCATTTTCACACATTTACCGCTTGCATAAAACTTGCATGCATGCATTTGGATGAAGTGGTCAGTTGTAAACCTAAAACTTTCACCAGCTAAGCCTTACGCTATCTCATACGATAAGCAACATAATCACAAAATGGCCCTTAAGCAATTTACAAATATCTATTGTTACAATGTTTGGAGTTGGTTCCACTAGCATTCAGTGGGGTGTCTTATGCATGCATTACATATTATCAGAATGTTCATGTAATTATATTTTTTATGTCCGATTATTGATAAGATGCAGAGCATAGGCATATTTTGAATTCCTTAAAGGCCACCTGCCTATCTTTAGATAAGTATGCAAATTGCAATATATAAATATATAGCTCGTATGAAGCTCATGCTATTCATGTCTTTTTCCTACATCATAAAGTGTATTTTATGTGTAACTATCAGTATCTCACAGTCATGTAGCTCCATATCATGGTGGACAACCATGTTCATACTGGTCAAAGAATTTAGGTCAGACCCATGCCCTCTTATCTCTTTTGCAATTTATGGTTGAAATTTGAGGGGGTTTTTTTATGTTTTATGTTTTATGTTTTTATTTTTTTAATTGGCGACGTCTACTTGTGAATATCAATTTTTAAACTGCGCATAAAATTAATACGACGACGATTTATGATGTGCAGAAAAATTTGACAGGTAATGCCACTGTATATAAATATTGCAGTAGTGTGCATTTGTGTCTCCTTAAAGAGCCTAATCTCATAACAAGGCACGAAGTGTGATTCAAATGAAGGGGACATCTCAAAGGAATGAGCTCTGAAATTTAGGGGCCTTGAGATCAGCTAAAGCAGACTTTATCTCCAATTCTGGGCAAGCTTATAAACCTGAATAAATGTGTCTTAAATAAGATATAAAGGGAAAGCTACTAAGTGATCCATACTCTCTCCATATGATATATTAAGACACATAAAAATATATTAATATACCAGTATTGATGATATCTTCCATTTAAAAATCAAGCAGGAATGTAGGAGTGCAAGGAATCTGCCCTGCATTGGGGGTCTGCATTATTGGGTTGTGTGTTCCCTTGTCTGCCAAATATTATATTTTTCAAACTCTCATGTATTTAACTAAAATGAACATTGATTCATAATATTATATTTTTCATGGTTTATATATCAAGGCTTGTTTTATATATATACTAGTCATAACACGTGCCCGCGGGCACGGTTCATTTAAGATTTCCCCCGTAAAAATCATTGTTCCCCGAAAAATTATTTTCACAGCCAAATGTGGAACAACAAATTGGGCGCAGGCGCCTTCGACGCAGAACAAAAAATTCGACGTCGAACAACAAATTTGGCGCCCGCGCCTTCAGCACGGAACAACAAATTAGCATAAAAAAATTTAGCAGGGGCGCCTTCGGCGCGGGCGCCTTCGGGCCCAACCACGTCCAATCAATTAATTAACTATAATTAACAATTAAAGAAAAGCCAATAACATTGTAATCTTCACCAAAATCAATGGCCTCTCGAGGTTCCCTATTCTTAAGCAAGCCCTCGAGAGGGTTTAGTTGATCCATGATTTATGTTTCATCTTTCTTTTCCTTTTTGTTTGTTTTGAGAAAGATATCAATCAATTCCAATCTTTCTTTTTCTATTTTTTCCGATCGAGATGTATGCATCCATGGATCTATATGTGAAAATCCTGTATTTTACATATCCATACGATCGAGTCCTTGGGTTTCCGAAATAGTGTAATGTAAAAAAAAGTGATTCGAATCATTGCTATTTGACTCGGACCTGTTCTGAAAAAGTCGAGGTATTTCGAATTGTTTATTGACATGGACAAAGTAAGGGAAAACCTCTGAAATGATTTCAATATTGGACCCTGGACATGTAATAGCTCTGAATCGAATCTCTTTTAGAAAGATCTTTTGTCTTATGATTGCCTGCTCGAAGATACTGACAAAACAGTTGAAACAACCGAAGATACTGACAATACCAAAAAATGTGAATGGAGGCCTTGACCGATACCAATATTTAATGTACTGGTTTTAGTTTCGTGTAATGTCACGATGCATCATTGTTTATAAGGATGCATTTTTTCTTGATACTGGTAGTATGTATTAATCTAAACTGTACACCCATAATAGCAAACTTGTCTTTTAAAATGGTGCCAAATGAAAAATGTGCTTCTTTGCATTTATGACCTGTTGGGATCCAATTTGAACTTTGGGGACATGAAATTTAGCGTATGAAGACCAAAGATGAATGAAACGATCAAGAGGAATTACACCCTTTGACTATAAGTGACAATCTGAGTTTTGAAAATCAGTGACAGACACATGCTTGCACTTTTGTATAGAAATTCTGAGAGAAGCACATGTTGCCGTAATATGGTAATACATTTAGCAGTAAATATTTATGTAAGGAACTAATAGTTAGTGCTTCTATTCTTGCAATGCTGGACTTGAAGCTCCCTCAGCTTTGCATACTCAAGTTGTTGATGAGTGTATGAGTCCATCTAGTATATGGAGGCAGGAACTATAGAGACATCTAAACGTATGAATATTTGCAAGAGTATCATCAAACTAAAGATATTTTTGTCATTCTCCTTGAGTTGTACAGGCAAGGGGGACTTCTCATAAATGATTATTAGTTATATCGCATGTCTAGGCTGGAAGATTCTGATCAGTATCTTAGTTGATTCAAGTTGAATCAATGATTGATAGCATGTTGCCTATTGTGTTTCTTTGAAACTCTCCCCCAGAATTTAATACATTATAGACAGTTCAATTGATGAAATGGATGATACCAGATATAGCAGTTATAGCTTATATGAATGGATGATACCTGAAACTACAGACAAAACTGAGGGGAAATGGCAGAAGACAACTTTTGGATAGTTGATGAAATGGATGATACCAGATATCAGATATGGCTGGAGTCAGCACACCAGATATGGATGAAAATGGAAGACAACTCGACTGCCCAGATATAGCTGGAGCAGCATCTTACCTAATTCATTGCACTTACATTACTCCTCCTGCCCAGTGTTAACAAAAATAGTTTAGTCTCATATACTGCAGATAATTGGAAAAAGATGAGGAACTACAAAACATTCTCAATCAAGAATCCTCTTGTAATTAAAAGAAGATGGATCTACAGCACATGGATCTACAGAAAACCCATCGAACGCCCAACATACGCCTACTACTCAGCTTAAAACAGAAAGTACCCATTAGAAAATTTTTTTACGCCCAACCAACCCTACTACTGAGCTTAAAACTGTGCCCCTCGGGCATCGAAGGCATGTTCTTTGCGCTGCTCAGGTCGATAGACCACACTGGTATGTTCGCCTCTTCGTGGGGAGGCGGGCTGCTGCTTAATGTGTTGGACGTCACACAAACTCGGTTCGATAATCTTTGTGCTGAGGGTGGTGCCGTTGGCTCTGCTCTTCTTGATACCAGACAGTGATCCGCGCTCCATGCTTCTTCCCACCGACGGTCTTATGAAGACCAAGATCGAAGAGATTCAAACTGGGGAAGAGGATGACATGGCAACAAAACCACTTCCTGACTTTTTCATTTGCCTTTTTGCGAAGTGAAAGATGATTTAAATGCAAATTCATGCCCGTTGATCTCCCCCATAAAAGCCTAGGGCAAAAAAACAGGTATTGCTGGGCCCCACATCATTGTTTAGCAACCCACAGATAGCAAAAAAATAGCATGCAGGTATCTGTATTTGATTGCGGGCCCGAGGAAGGGCTTCACCCCACAGCGTCGTTTCACTAACTTGACTGTCCCTCTCCCCAAGGTAGTGGGCCCCGCATCTATTGAAGAGGTGTGGACCTGCATGCGTTGAAGTGATGCGGCGGGATTCTCGATTTTTTGGCCTCGCGTGCGTTAAAGAGGTGGTGGGACTCGACTTTCCCTCTCCCCAGTTCTCAATGCATTTTTTTGCATCGCGTGCGTTGAATATTTCCAAGAAAATGTATTTAAAAAATACAAACTTATTTTCTCAGCGTCTCATTCAAACCGTTGATTCAGCAAGATTAAATCCAAATCGTCTTTTATCAACCAGTTTGTCCTAGTCAGCCCTAGGATTCAAAAATCGCTGTCAAATGTATAATATATATATATATATATATATATATATATATATATATATATATATATATATATATATATATATATATATATATATATGAGTAATGCTATTATGAGATGGTGAGCTCAAATCCTAATCGTGAGCTAGCAAAATCGGTAACACCAATTAACGATCGGCACCGTTCATCTTCAAGAGCATGTCGATAGATCTATACCCTAAAAAAATTAGAGATTATAAACCCCAAAATCCTATGGATCAACCCGTTCCAATTTTGTTACATTTACAGGCAGCTTGTAAACCGTTCATCTTGCAAACACTTGATGGATCTGATAGAAATGTCCAAATGACACAAAAAATTATACATAAAGATCACTTGATAGATAGAAGAAGATGGATGGTTCCGATTGATGATTTGGCAAATAGTTTTGGCTAGTTCGAGATATGAATATCTCATCTCACCATCTCACCATCTCATATTAGCATCTTTCTATATATATATATATATATATATATATATATATATATATATATATATATATATATATATATAGTATAGATAATGTGTATCAAAGTATTTGTAAGGCATGGAAATGGATGATGGGAGGACAGCGACAGCTACACTTGGGTATTATTAAATGGCGCTTTCTGATATTGACCAAACTCTTTCTCCCATACCCCCCATCTCTCCTTTGAATTTCATGACTTTTCTCCGTTTTCAAAAATACATATAAATAAATGAAAAGATAAACAGCATTGAAGTTAATTTCTTTAGCATGTTCAAATAATATATTTTACAGGTTGGTAAGTAAAGAAAATGTTGGAGACTTTTGTAATGGCATGGAAGCAAACAAATGACACCAACATACCCCATTCATAAATTTAGATATTACTGGTCAGAAGAATAATTAGAAGAAAGTGGCCAAGTAAAAGGAAAAAAATTTAGATATCTTGATATATATCGAGAAAGGATGTTACTTTCTAGTAGAATTATGAGTAAATTGGAGGCATAAATATCCATGTTGGCACAAAAAAGATAGTACAGTAAGAATAGATTAATAACTGGAAGAGTAAAAAGACCATATTATCACTCCACCCTATCCCTAAAACGTTCCCTGAATCAGTACTTCATGCTAGTCAACATATATATTTTGCTTAAATAACTATCAAAGACCTCACAACCATCCACATGCATTTTCTTGGTTCATTAACATGCTCAAGTAAAATACAAAGTATTTATGCCCTTTCATCTCTCTCTCTCTCTCTCTCTCTGCTCTCTCTCTGTGTGTGTGTGTGTGTGAAGGGGAAAAAAAGGAGAATCTAGGAAGATATACAAGGGAAGCCTTTGTGTGCATGTTCTTGTCATGACCAAATCCTGGCAATGCTTTTGTAAATGGTGACTTTGGCTAGCTACAGGAACTCTCTCATCAATTGGATCCTTAGTGGTGTACTATTGGGAGTCTTTATTACAGGTTTCATGAAGGGTCAGAGGCAAGGAATGTGATGTTGATTTAGTATCTAGACGTAGGGCTATGTGCTATGATTGTGTGGGTCAAAGAGTCCCTGGCTCGCTGGCTGACTAAGTTTTTTTCTTTTTTCTTTTTTCTGCTTTTTTCCATGTCAGTTAAAAAAGAGAGATGGAAAGCTGTATTGTGATATGTCTCTGAAATCACTCCCTGGTCATCATGCAATCTCAAGGGGGCTGGGTACACTGCTCCATTTCCAATTGCTCAGAGGTATCTTTCTTCACTCTGAGCACTCTTGCCCAGACTCTTTCCGTTTGAGACTTGAGTACCACTGTACGTGAAGGGGTGGGGGTGGGGTGGGGTGGGGTTTTGTTGCGCCCTCGGTCATGTTTGCAAGTGGCATTTGTGATCATGCAAGTAGTAACCTCCAAGCCTACACATTTCTTTGTTTACATACATGTAACTTTAATATAAACAATGCACTCCAGTGTACACTTTTCTTTGTTTACATATATGTAACTTTCATATAAACTGATCAAGTTATAAGATATTGGATAAATTAAGTGAAACATCCATGTAGTTACATAGGGTCTTAACTAACTGATACGATCTAGAGGATCGATAAATTAATTTCAGATTTAAAGAGAAAAAAATATAAAAAGGTGGAATTTTTGGATCTTAAATTGCGAAGAACTATGAAATATATTGATAATTGAGTCTCTTTCAAGAGGAGATTCGCTCTCCTAGCTTGTGTTGCACGGAACAAAGCCTAAAACCTTCACACACGATGCCTACAATTATTCTTCACAAAATAAGCATAAGCAAATAAAATGACGGCTAGCCCTAATAAATAGAAAAAGAGGGGATTTACTAATCTAGTCTGAAAAGACTAGAATACCCCTAGATAACTAAATCACCAAAATCTAAGCATCAAGTGGGACCCGGGTGCGGCTTGCGGCAGGCGGGGCGACGGCTAGGGGGCGTCCGCATCAATACCTCCCCCTAAAAGAGCCACCTTGTCCTCAAGGTGGAGATCTGGCTTTGAAGGCCCCCGAGGGAAAACAGAGGCTAGGGTCACCTGTTAGAACCACCGTGCGACCCCCCTCCTGGAATTCCATCCTAAGCTGCTTCCAATTCATCTTCACCTCGCCCAACCCCCTCAGCCACTGCACGCCCAAAATCACATCGATATTGTGCAACTCTAGGGGCAAGAAGTCTTCCATGATCTGCACCCCTTGTAAGGTCAGACTTAGCCCCTTGCACATCCTACTGCTCTCCTCCCTCCTCCCTGTCCCTGAGAGGACCGTAAACGTCTCCAAGGTGCTCACCTGCAACCTATGACGGTTCACCAAATGTCGAGAGATGAAGTTGTGGGTAGCCCCAGTGTCTATGAGTACCGTCACCGGCGCGTCGTCCAATTGCCCTGACAACTTCATGGTATGGTTCGTGGTTACCCCTACCAAGGAGTTCAGGGACACCTCCGCTACATCCAGATGTGCATGCTCAACCTCGCTCTCTTCCGTCATCACTGGCTCTCCATCATCTGCATACTCCCCCTCGTCCGGTACTAGAACAATCTGCATCAGCATGCTCGCACATCGATGACCGGGACTGAACTTCTCATCGCATCTGAAACAGAGGCCTGCAGCACGCCTCGCCCTCATATCAGCCTCAGTCATCCGTTTACCAGGGATCACTGGTCGGGTTTCCTCTCTCTTCATTTCCGTGTCCACTGGTGCTACTGTAACCCCCGGAAGTGGGGCCGGTGCTGTCTGACTACGTTAGCACTGTAATGCCCTACCAGCTACTGCACAAGTACTAGAGGGGGGGGGGGTGAATAGTACTTTAAAATAATAAGGAGTATAATTCCAAATTAAATTGCAATCAACTACCAAATCAATTTGCGGAAGCTTAAATTGAATGACGACAACGAAATTAACAATGCTAACAAACGATGTTAATAGGTTCGGATCCACCCAAGTCTCCCCGACTTGTTCCCGGTGATCCTACGTCCCAACCACCCGGATCCCCTCCGGATACTTGAGTTAGAAACCCTAACTCAAGATTTCCACTATGAATATCTTGTGAAAAACCTTCACAAGATCAAATCATACATGCAATAGCAAACGTGAATCCCACAACCCGGGAACATAACCTTCTCTCACAACCGAGAGAACCAATAAGCAATATAAAAGAGTTTATATGAAATAAACAAGCTTACCTAAAAATCCTATACCTTGAGTTTTTCTTACCCAATAGGTGGAATGAAGGATTTGAGGAAGATGAAGTCACCAAGCCCTAGCACCAAGGAAATGAGCAGCAATGGGTGCCTAGGGAAGAGTTGGAGACTTGGATCAAGCAATAGCTTGAAGAGCTCACCAAGAACAAGCTTCTCTCTAGATCTAGAAATGAGAGAGAATGGGTTTCTTGTGAGGAAGAGAGCTTTAGATTTGAGGGAGAATAGCTATCTCTTTAGAACTCAATGAATCTCTTAATGGCAGCTCTATTGAAGATAGAAATGACCTAGGTTCGTATTTATAGGGTCCCATAAAAACAAGTTAGGTCATTCACCAACGGATAGAAATCTGTGAGAGTTAGTCGGTCAAAGAACAAACACTGACCGACTAGATCATCAACTAGTCGGTCAGTCACAAAGCATGGACCGACTAAGAGCAGATCTGAGAAGAGATAGAATTTCAGACCTAGAAAACTAGTCGGTCCAAGAACACTGTCTGACCGACTAGTTTCATAACTAGTCAGTCATCCAATGAACGTAGACCGACTAAGAGGCAAAACAACTTAGTCTGAAGGAAAGTTGACTTAGTCGGTCCAAGAACAAAATTTGACCGACTAGATTGTCAACTAGTCGGTCATCAAACGTTCTTAGACCGACTAACGGTAAACAGTAGCTTAGGAGAAATTTAGAGTGAACAGTAAGTCACAACTAGTCGGTCAAAGAAGCATCACTGACCGACTAGTTCACAAACTAGTCGGTCGGTGAGTCAACGTAGACCGACTAACTGTAAACAGTAAAGTCCAAGAAATTAAGGAATCAAACTAGTCGGTCCAAGAACAGTTGCCGACTGACTAGATCACCATCTAGTCGGTCAGTACTTGTTCTTGTACCAACTAACATGCACAACAAAGTCCGAATCGAAGCGCGACGCTTCGAGGAAGTTAGAATGAACTTGTGCAAGGATCCTAGAGCTACGAAATGAGCGAAATGAAGATAGAAACGTAAGATATACTCAAGGCTTAACATTCTATCAATCGAAACTAAAAGACTATAAATAAAACCTTAATAAACGGTCTTTGAGAGCTTCGATTGAATCTTCATAACTTCCAAAGCGTTGCAGGAGCTTCAACGAAACTTTAGGCTTGAATACGAGCTTTTGGAAGTGTTGAGATGTCGCTTTGAATATTCTCGTGAAATTGGCGACGATCTCCAAAACTGCGCTCACAAATTGTTAGTTCATGAATTATTTATGTTTGCTCATCATCAAAACCAAATCCGGGGAGTCCAATATTCAACAAGCCCCGGGCTCCACAAGTCCCCCGAATGCGTCTCTCCTCTGCATGCTTCTCCTCCGCCTTGTGGGCCAGGCGAAGGACATCCTCCAATGTTCCTGGGCTATGCATCCTCAGCTCCGCTCGTATAGAGGGCTTCAAACCCCTCATGAAATTCTCTATTATCACCTCATTGGTCACCCCCTTCACCCTACTATTCAGCATCTCGAACCTCTCCACATAATCTCTCACCTTCCCCTCCTGTCTCAAAGCAGATAACTGCTCATAGAAGTCTCCACCATGGGTCTCCTGGAAGCGGTCTAGTATCAGTGCTGACAGCTCCTCCCAAGTACGAAAAGGGGTCCGCACCACCTTCCATGTGTACCAAGCCAATGCCTTGCCCTCGAAATAGATTCTGATGGCCCTCAGAACCTCCTCCTCCGTCAACCTCATCACCTGGAAGTAGCGCTCCGCTCGATAGATCCACCCATCCGGATCCGTGCTGTCAAAATCGGCATCTTCAGCTTCATAAGGCGGCGATCTGCATTGATGTCCCCCTGTGGTCCCCCATCTCTACCGCGGTCACCCCCACGGCCGAATCCTCCTCCGCCTGCCTCAGCTGGTCCTCCCCCGTCAACCCCGTACAACTCCTCGGGCCAAACGGGTCTCTCCCACGCCTCAGGCTGGTAATGGTAACCCTGGAACTCCTGCTGTCGTGCCAACTCGGGCCCTCCTGCCCCTCTGGGTGGCTGTACTGGTGCTGTCTGGTCCCCAAAAATAGCCTCATAGGCCTTGTCCCGGCCCTGGAAAGCCACCAAAAGTCTGTCGGGGATCAACCTGCGACCTCAGTACCTGTGGATGAGCCTCTGGTCTCCAAAATTGGGCTACTGGAGCCCCAATCGTCATGTCTCGGGCCCATCCGCCTCCGTTTTGCCCCCAAGGGGCTATTTGTGCTGCTACGGGTCCCCAGGGGGCTGTTTGCGTCGTGGAGGGCCCCAAGGGGGCTGCCTGAACTGCGGCAGGCCCCCATTGGGCTCCTGCAGGTCTGTTTGGGCCTGCTGGGACTGCTGCAGGCCCGAACAGGCCTGCAGGAGTCTCAGCAGGCCCGGCAGGGCCTGCAGCAGCTGTGGCAGGCCCAGTTGGGCCTGTCGCAGGCCCTGAGGGGCCTGCAAGCTGTGCCGTAGGCCCTGAAGGCCCTGCAGAGATTGCCGCAGGCCCAGATGGGCCTGCCGGCCTTCCCTAGGGCCCACGGCCTCTCCCCGCTTCTGTCCAGCCCTGTTAGGGTTTGCGGCGGCTGCGGTTTGCTCCAGAAGTGTCGCCGTAGCTGCCGCTCCCTCCGGGTGCTCCCGATTTGCCGTTTCAAGTGTGGATTCTCCTTGGTTTTCCCCCCTTTGAATATTCTTGCCCTGATCTCCTTCTCTCTCCATCGTTAGTGCTTGAAGCATTGCTTTTATCTCCGGAATCGACGACGTGGCTTCCCTCAAAAATTTCAGATCTGAAGTCGCCTCTTTCAGATTTGAAGTCGCCTCCTTTAGCCCTTGGATGTCACGTCCCGATTGCGCGTCGTCCCTTCTCATGGCCCGAAGCTCGATTTGGATGTCCTCCTACGAATGGGCGTGATCCTTGATGGACTCCCCTAGGGTTTTCTTCAACCCCTCGATCTCCCGGTTGAACTCTTCTCGAAGCCCTTGCACCTTCTCATCCACGCCATCCGCCTTTGACCTCGTGCTCGTCGCCATCGGATCTCAATGCTCTGATACCAATTTGATACGATCTAGAGGATCGATCAATTAATTTCAGATTTAAAGAGAAAAAAAAATATAAAAAGGTGGAATTTTTGGATCTTAAATTGCGAAGAACTATGAAATAGATTGATAATTGAGTCTCTTTCAAGAGGAGACTCGCTCTCCTAGCTTTTGTTGCACGGAACAAAGCCTAAAACCTTCACACACGATGCCTACAATTGTTCTTCACAAAATAAGCAAAAGCAAATAAAATGACGGCTAGCCCTAATAAATAGAAAAAGAGGGGATTTACTAATCTAGTCTGAAAAGACTAGAATACCCCTAGATAACTAAATCACCAAAGCCTAAGCATCAAGTGTGACCCGGGTGCGGCTTGCGGCAAGCGGGGCGGCGACTAGGGGGCGTCCGCATCACTAACACCTTGTGTACTTTGAATAGACCAACACCCACTAACTTGCGAGTTGCGACAAAGATAAGGTTTTTATTAAATGTGAGGTCACGTGGTTGTCACACGACCATTTGGTTCCATTAGCCATAAATTTCCTCAATAATCCTCTTTTTCTTCCTTTTTGTACATCTTTATTCTCTTCATCTCCTTAAAGATTCATCACAATTTTCAGTAAAATTAAAACTCTAACCAATCACTACCGCTACCAGTACCTCCTCATCTATCGTCCCAATCACCAACTCTAATTAAGGAAATGCATGCCCTGGTGTTAAGCCAACCCCCAGTCACCAATCCTGATGTTCTTTTTTCATAATAAATTACTATATCAATTTACATTCTCCTCACCTTTTTATTCATACCACAATTATTTCTTCCATCATCAAAACCAACATTCTTCACACCAACCCTATTCTTGTTGAGAAATGAAGAGTCTCCAAGAAAGAGTGACGACTAGGGGTTGCCTAGCCTCATATATTACTATAAAGAGTTTAGAATCTCAATGGGTGGATATATGAAAGGTCTCAAGAATCATTCATAACACTTCTCCTTATCCATCTATCATTGTAAAATAGACATATGAATGCTTCTGGATTCATAATGATTATGTGTATCACAAGGGGTGGATGCTTCTGGATCCTGGTTTAGAGACTACAAGTCTCTGTATCTTTCTCTGTTTTGTGGATATCACTAGGGGTGGATACTTCTGGATCCAAAGTTAATGTGGTTGCCTCGTTAAAACCTGTAATGACCCGCCTTCGAGTGCCGTTATTTATTTGATTACATTCACAGATCTGCAGTTAACCAGTGAAAACAAAATAGCTTACGATGCAGAGATGTACAAAAATACTCAAACAATGTCCATTTTATTACAATCCATATTGTACAATATGCTACAATAAAGATACACGAAGGCAAAGAAGTACAAATGGAAATGCGTCACGACATGAACTCTATAACTACAGTCCCTGGGTCGAACTCAGGCTCCTTATGCTCAATAAACTCTTCTTCTACCTGTATGTCGTCTGACGGTGCCATAAAGATGGAACCGTAGATAAGTCACAGCAATTCTAGCAATAGAAATAAAGTAGTATAAAAGTACAGAACAAGCTATTGTAAACAGTTAAAGATTATCATGCAAGTGCAACAAGTAATGTAAAAGCAGACATGCATGCAAGTGCAACAAATAAGGTAAGAGCATACATGCATGCATGTGGAATAAGTAACGTAAAAGGTGACTGTGCAACTACAATAAGTAACGAACAAGGGCAAGCATGGTGATAGCAATAATGAAACATAATTGAGATGAACATGTTGAGAGGAGTATAATTGTGCCTAGCCTAGATCGTGACTTATAATGTGGAGTACAGTGAGCAATCAAGAGTCTATCTCATACCACATGTGCGCGTACCCGGGTTAAACCAGAACTGTGCCAAGCATGCAATACTGTTCAAGAATCAGTGATCATCCAAGCATGAAATACTATTCAAAAATCTATGATCAAGTTTGTGAATTTTTCACCGACCAACTTTGAATAGGTGTTAGAACCTGGTCGGTGACAACAAAGCCTGAACTGGTCGCTCCCGCACTCCCTTTATTATAAGTTACCCCCAAACCCCAAGTGTCTGTGATGTGTATCAAGTATCTGTTTATTACGAGATGTTTCACAAGATATTCCACAAGATGTACCACAAGACATTTCATACGATAATTCATTAATATTCACTGAGTCAAAAATGCCATGCAGCAAATGATGCGACTATTTAAACGTCATGTAACAAATGTATCCAAAGTCCATGCATAGTTTTCAAGTGAGAACATCAGAATATGGTAAACAAGGGTGAATAAGACAAGGAATTATCATGGTGATGAAAAGGTTGAAATAACTCTTTTAAAGGTATTTGAAATCGATGTTGGCGAACTGCTGATAATTGGAGTTCTAGCATTGATCCATACAAACGGGCTTAGTCAAAGTTGGCCAAGCAGATCACTATCCCCGCAAGCAGGGTGATCCAGAACTTAGGTCCAAGCAAAACCAGCCGACTTGGTAAATCAATAATTAGAACACCGACTATCGAGTTCAACTACATCGATTATTTTAAATAATGGTAGAGTAGTTTCCTGATCATTTACTATGATAGGTAAACCAGGACCGCTGGTTTACTTTCTTATTGAAAACCAAAAAGTTAAGTATAAAGATAAGTCCAACGAAGATAATTCCATACTTCGAGCATGTGGTATTTCCATTAGTACACAGCTTATCGAAATAGATGGTTGTGTGCTACAACTATCAAAGTTGAAAGTTGGCAATGTCATATTCTCAAGTCAAAGTCGTTCTGTAGTTGATTTGTTCTCTAGTTAACTAGGTCTATAATCATTGGTTCAAGTCAATAGTTGTTCTGAGGCTATAAATGATGTCCAAAGTTCATACGAGTACACTATCTAAATTTCTAAAGTTAGAATTAGAGTGAATTACCGGTTTAAGAATCATCGTAGTAAGCCGAGGCTGGAGCTGGAGCTAGAGCTTCGAAGGGTGCTCGGGCACGAAAATCAGTACATGCAAACATAAAAAATAATCGGTTAAATGTCACACTATTTTCTATCTATTTATCGTACTCATTTGTATTTTTATTATAGCTTGTCAAAATACATATTAAGAATTTTTAGGTAGGCTAGTAAAATAATTTTACCTAGGAAGAAAAATATTTTTCTGAAGCTTATATGTATTGTTCATAAATTTTAAATTCTAAAAATAAATTTTTGGAATTTAAAATCAATTAAAAACTAATTTCTAAAATTAAAAACTAACGAACGTAATTGCTTGAAAATTTGTTTAGAGAAAAGTACACATCGAAATATTTCGTATGACCTGTCAAAATGTCCATCTTGATTAGTAGAATACAAAGATATTTTTTATATGTATGGGTTTAAGTGTATTATGAAAAATATAAGTGGTTTTATCAAATCTGAATTAACTTCCATAAACTTTGAAAAATCATAACTGAGAAAATAAACATCGGATTGGGACGAAACTGACGCCTACGCGTTAGCGACAACGCGTAGAAAAATTTGGTATTTTTAGATTTTCAGTGTGGGTCTTATATTTTCGTTTTCTAATTTTTTCATTAAAAACCATTTCTCTCTCTAACTTTCTCTCTCTAAATCACCTCTTCTCTTTTGTTTTTCACAGATCATGTTGTGTGCTTTCTCACGTGCGTGTATGGTTGCAAGAGGGGAAGGGGCAACAGCAGAGGGACGACCGGTCGGAGGGGCCGCGGGGGTCGCCGGTGTCAGGGGCCGGCCAGCGGCTGTGGCGATAGTTCCCGCATGGAGCGCTTGGTGGAGGGAGTCGGCAGATCTGGGCAGCCAGGTGCACGCAAGGGCAGGTAGGGCGGCGGCGGCGACCTAGGCAGCCAGGTGCGCGCAGGGGCTGGTCGGCGAAGCTCGTCGAAGGGTCGAAAGGAGGAGCTTGGCGACATGTACGGGCCAGAGGAGCTCGTGCTGAGTGGAGACGTGGGTCTCAGATTCCTCAGAAGGAGAAAATCAAATGTAGGGGAAGAAAACCAAAAATCTTTGCCTTTGGGTCTCAGATTCCTTTGAGCAAAAATTAATAAGGGAAGGAGAGATTTGAATAAAAGAAAATTAAAGGAAAGAGAACCCAGATGTGAATGAAACAAAAATAAATGAAGGAAAGAGAGCCTCAGATTTGAAGGATTGAGTCACAGTTTTGATCGGTAAAGAAAAGAATGCACGATTCCGAGGAAGAGTAAAGCAATTTCCGCCTCCGGTTTTTCATGCTTTACTTGATGAAGATCGACAGACAGTTGGCAAGGGTTATGCACATGGAGGCATCTTTAAGTAGAGGGGAATTGTGTGTTGTTTGCTGGCGAAGGATAATGGGATGCTTGGAATTAATTTGGGGTTTGAGATCCGATATTATAAGATCTCACCAAATTTTGGAGGTGGTTAAAGGGGGTTAGGGTTGGGTTAATTAAGTAGAGTTAGGATAAACGTAAACGTGTAATTAGTAGTTTGGGGGCATAAAATTACCATTTTGCCCCTAGAACTAACGTCTCAACAAAATTACGAAAATAATACCATGTGATTGTATTGTCGTGAGAATGATGAAAACGAAGTCCATTTTAAGATTTAAGCGATGAAAATAAATGGAAAAAATCATTTACTCTGAAATCGTTTTGAATATGAAAAAAGGCCCACCATGAAAACATGTCGTTACATTCTACACTCCTTATAAAAATTTCGTCCTCAGAATTTAGAAGATCGATCATTGCTTAAGCAATTAAATGATCAAAGGAAAGGCTTGATAAATGATAAAGATCTAGTATAATAAATTGTAAATAGCATGAAATATAATGTGACATTATAGCATTAAGAAAACAGGAGATGTTATGCATGAATACATACTATTAACGTCACCATTGCTTCTGTAGCTAGTCCCAAAACTAGTATCATCATAATAGCTATCATGACTTCTCAGGTAGGCTAAGTTAATATGAGATAAGTCAACACACGAAAATGATGGCTATTATGATGACAACATCTGTTCGAACTTGGGATTTGAGGTGATAAGTCAGTAACAAGCTAGATAAACCACGTAAAACTGGAGATCATAAAGTTAAAGTTTCTACTCGTGCTAATTGTGACGAACGGGGCCTAGCTAAATATGTCGTTCATAATATACCCTGTACAATTAATTCACGTGCATTTATGCTTTTACATCACCAACCAAGCATCAATGCCATCAACTTCCATAATGCCCAACAACTATCCAACACCCAAACTCTCATCCAAAGCCAATCGCAAGGCCCACATCCAACTTCAACACCCAAGGCCAATATCATGCCAATAATTGTCGCCATCACTCCTTCCGTAGACTAATACTTGACATTGGCAACACCAAACATCACCCAACAAGTAATTAGCCAAAAACTCACTTTTCCAGCAAACCCGAAGGAGTAGACGCAAGAAGAAGCCCAAACGGGATCTCAATATGGACGAGACCCAGGGTAGTAAGCCCAAAAGAAGCCCAAGAACCGTAACTTCCCAAGATCTCATCCACACAGCGATAACAAGGGTGGCGGAGGGGGTCGTTGCCAAGGCCAAAAATCTCCAAAATCCCAAAGCATACCGAATGAGGGCCATCGACGGTTATCAATCCATGTCGAGCGGTGGCTGCGGTTGCTTGGTGGCGATGGGCAGCGGTGGGGCTACGTCGGTAAAGCCAGAGGAGATTGAGGAGAGATGGGTTGGGCTAGCTTGGGGAGAGAGAGGGTGAAGGAGTGGGTGTCGTCGCGGCACGGGGAAGCCACGGGATGGGTTTGGTGAGGGAATTGATGGGGGGATTAAAAGGAGCACCGAATTTGTGGACATGGTAGGGTAGGGTAGGCTGGGCCGGGGCTCGAGGAGATGATGCAGACAAAAGGTAATACAGAGGGGAAAATACGGTGGGCGGGAAAAGGATCCAACCCATGGAAAATCTGGTATAAGGTGAAAGCAATGGATAGAAAAAGAATACAAGCTCAAGAGAGATGAAGGGGTAGTAACTGCATATGCTTACACGTCTCGGTTGGTCAGTCTTAAATTCTTCCAGCACCATCCTCAAATTCTTCTGTGTGTCCTTCGATCAAAATGTCATTGATGAGAACTACCTCATATACACCCAATTACTTGTAAAATATGAGACTTGTGAATACCAGTAGTGGGTTGACCACACCAACGACATCTTCAAGTATTCGTATAGTCCAACATTACTTGACCTTCCAAATCGGTCAAGATATGATCAATGCAAGGAAGAAGACGTTCGATCTTCATAGTCTTCTTGTCCAACATTCGATAGTCGATACTCTTACGCCATGATCTATTCTTCCTTGAGCACTCCAAGGTAACACATTATATCGTAGCAGATCATCCAATTGAACCTGAAATATCTTCAAGATCAAGCTGTGCTCCTGGGACTAGATTAATGATGAACTTGAGAACACGATTCAAAGGCAATCCTATGAGTACGTCCAAGAATTCTCGAACCACTTTAGGTTTAATTTCCATCTTAGTTGCCACGGCATCCATAGGTCTAGCCTGATCTTCAATGATCCTTCTAATCTCCTCCCATTGTCGAACTCAAACTTTGAATGACATGAAACTTCGAACGCTACCCTCCTTATAAAAGGATGTAGCCAGAGTAATGGAAGAACTAAGTACAACTGGAAATACTTCAAGAATATGAAAAGATCGAAAGGCCATCACTAGCTAAATAAAGGGTGATGGTGAAGGAGTGATCAGTAGACGGTTCGACCTATGTATGATCATTCTAAATGTAGTCAAAGCTTGTAATGAAAATCAAAGAAGAAGATGGACACAATAATTGCTCTGCATGTACGTTCAATACAGGTGAACACTCGAGACACCTGTGCTCGAGGTTAATTTGAGTATTTTATATCGTACATCCTGATCTTGCTATATTTTTTACGAGGTAGTTAGAGCAGACATGCGTGGGTCACCAAACATGTAACGACCCGCCTTCGGGGGCCATTACTTATTTGATTATATTCGTAGGTCTGCAGTTAACCAGTGTAAACAAAATAGCTTACGATGTAGAGATGTACAAAAATACTCAAACAATGTACATTTTATTACAATCCATACTGTACAATATGTACCAACAAAGATACATGAAGGAAAAGAAGTACAAATGGAAATGTGTCACGACATTAACTCTATAACTGCAACCCCTAGGTCGAATGCTGGCTCCTCATGCTCAGGAACCTCTTCTTCTACTGTATGTCATCTGACGGTGCAACGAATATGGATACATAGGTAAGTCACGTCAATTTTAGCAATAGAAATAAAGTAGTACAAAAGAACAGAACAAGCTATGGTAAACAGCTAAATATGATCATGCAAGTGCCACAAGTATTGAAAGAGCAGACTTGCATGCAAGTGCAAAAAATAAGGTAAGAGCATACATGCATGCATGTGTAATAAGTAACGTAAAAGGTGACTGTGCAAGTACAATAAATAACGAACAAGAGCAACCATGGTGATAGTAATAATGAAACATAATTGAGATGAACATGTTAAGAGGAGTATAATTGTGCCTAGCCTAGATCAATACTTATAATGCGGAGTACAGTGAGCAACCAAGAGTCCATCTCATACCACGGGTGTGCATACCCGGGTAAAACCAAAACTATGCCAAGCATGCAATATTGTTCAAGAATCTGTGATCATCCAAGCATTCAATACTGTGTAAGAATCTGTGATCAAGTCTGTTAATTTGTTACCGACCAACTTTGAATGGATTGCTAGAACCCGATCGGTGACAAGAAAGCTTGAACTGGTCGCTCCCGCACTCCCGCTATTATAAGTTACCCAAAAACTCCAAGTGTCTGTGATGTGTATCAAGTACCTGTTTATTACGAGATGTCCATGCATAGTTTTCAAGTGAGAAGCATCAGAATATTTTGTATGACCTGTCAAAATGTCCGTCTTGATTAGTAGAATACAAAGCTATTTTTATATGTATGGGTTCAAGTGTATTATGAAAATATAAGTGATTTTATCAAATCTGAATTAACTTTAACTTGGAAAATAAACATCGGATTGGGACGAAACTGGCGCCTACGCGTTCGCAACAACACGTAGAACATTTTGGTATTTTTAGATTTTCAGTGTGGGTCTTATATTTTTGTTTTCTAATTTTTTTCATTAAAAACCCTTTCTCTCTCAAACTTTCTCTCTCTAAATCACCTTTTCTCTTTTGTTTTTAACAGCTCATGCTGTTTGCTTTCTCATGCACGCGCATGGCTGCAAGAAGGGAAGGGGGCAACGGCAGAGGGATGTCCGGTCGGAGGGGCCGTGGCACTCGCCGACGTCAGGGGCCGGCCGCCGGCTGTGGCGGCAGTTTCGGCAGGGCGCGCGCGATGGGAGGTGGCAGATCTAGGCAGCCAGGTGCGCGCGGAGACAGGCAAGGTGGTGACGGTGACCTGGGCGGCCAGGTGTGCGTGAGGGTTGGTCAGCGATACTCCTCGAAGGGGCGAAAGGAGGAGCTTGGCGACGTGTACGGGCCAGAGGAGCTCGTGCTGAGTGGAGACGTGGGTCTCAGATTCCTCAGAAGGAGAAAATCAAATGTAGGGGAAGAAAACCAAAAATCTTTGCCTTTGGGTCTCAGGTTCCTTTGAGCAAAAATTAATAAGGGAAGGAGGGATTTGAATAAAAGAAAATTAAAGGAAAGAGAACCCAGATGTGAACGAAACGAAAATAAATGAAGGAAAGAGAGCCTCAGATTTGAAGGATTGAGGCACAATTTTGATCGACAAATAAAAGAATGCACGGCTTCGAGGAAGAGTAAAGCAATTGTTGCCTCCTTTTTTCTCATGCTCTACTTGATGAAGATCGAGAGGCAGTTGGCGAAGGTTGTGCACATGGAGGCGTCTTTAAGTAGAGGGGAATTGTGTCTTGTTTACTGGCGAAGGATAAGGGGATGCTTGGAATTAATTTGGGGCTTGAGATCAAATATTATCGGATCTCAACAAATTTGGAAGGTGGTTAATGGGGGTGGGGTTGGGTTAATTAAGTAGAGTTAGGGTAAACGTAAACGTGTAATTAGTAGTTTGGGGCATAAAATTACCATTTTGCCACTAGAACTAACGTCTCCGCAAAATTACGAAAATAATACCACGTGATCGTATCGTCACGAGGATGATGAAAACGAAGTCCATTTTAAGATTTGAGCAACGAAAATAAATGGAAGAGATCATTTACTCTGAAATCATTTGAAATCGTTTTGAATACAGAAAAACGCGTGACGTGCGTTTATATTTCATATATTCACGCACATTTTCATTTGTGTTTCTCCGTGTTTTTCCGCCGTCTTTTATTCGTTTTCTTGTATTTTCCCGTTTTCTTTCACTTTTCTTTGTTTATCCATGATTGCAGGGGATTGACCACGCAGGGGACGTTTAACGATGATATCCCAAGTCCCCGGAGCAACGGGAGAAGTCACGCGTGATTCAGGGGGTCAAACGTCGAAGAATTCATCTTTCAGCCCCTCACCCGGTCGGTTGGTCATCTCCAACCGATCGGGTGATGCACGCGTGCACCACCCGGTCTCTGCCGCAGCTCATAAGAAAGTTACCCGACCGGTTCACAGACCGGTTTAGCGGGGGGCTGTTCTCTGTTTTCTCGAGCAAAACGCCAACCGATCGGGTGACTCTCACCCGATCGGTTCATCTGTAGCTGAAGATGAAGAGCTGAAGACACGGGCGCCAAACCGATCGGTTCACCCGACTGCTCCAAGATCCAACCGGTCACTCAAGAACTCACCCGACTGGTTCATGAGATCGGGTGAAAGCTCGCCGTTTTCTGTTATTATTTTGTAACGGATCAACAGATCGGTTGACTTGTCAACCGATCGGTTGATGTGAAAGTCTATAAATAGAACCCCTAGGGTTCCAGAAACGGGGGCTGCTAGTTTTTTACTGTTTTCTCACTTTGTGACGGCTGTAATTGTTACTCTTTTGTAAGTTTTCAGATCTTTCTCAAATTTTAGTATTGTCTTATCTACTCTATTACTTCCGCATTGTAATTGTCCGATTATGATTCCAACGGTTAATTTTTATTTAGATCGCTTTTTCATGGATTTTTGTGAGTAGTTCCCAAATCTGGGATTTTGGTGGAAACCCCTTCGGGGGCTCTTCCCGATGCGTCCATAGGGTTAGGAAATCGATAGGGATTAGGATTCTAACGGTTACGCGGGGTGTTTCATTGTCATCAGCGGGAAAAAGACAGCCTTTGACCATTGGGCCAAGGGGGAATAAACTTGGCGGTTGACTCCCTAGCCATAGCTCACGCCCATAGCGTAGACGTCGAATCCTAGCACGCGGGAGCGGCAGGATGAGACGTTGGGAGTTATCGTTGCGGGCTTAGTGCTCCCGGGATCGATCAGTGTTAATGGACACGGGAGTGCCCACTGATCGAATCCGGAAAGTCCGGTGTATCATCCTGGGCACCGACCGGAATATCGGGCCCATGGGACGCCGGTACCACTTTCAGAGGCAACGTCTCACCATTAGACCCTAATCCCGATCGCTATCCATACCCGTAGGCCGTATCGGCGAGAGTCTCTCGTCGGGTAAGGAACCAAAGTCCCGGGTTTTCTTTCTTGTTGTTCATCCCCTTTATTTCTTTCCGTGACAACCATTTACCGATTCGGGCTAGCTCGCCCCTCGGGGTGATTTAGGTCCTACCTGACCCAAGCACAACCTCGCCTCCCTGAGTTTGATATTCCCGCACCCTACACTAACCGTGCACTTGCGGTAAACGACTCCGCGCCCACACCGTAGAAGACGGCGGGGGGCGCCGGTCAAGTTTATGGCGCCGTTGCCGGGGAGGCAACGTGCTTGTTATTTTAGGATCTCTTGAACCCTCGTGTCTAGCTCTCATCCCTACCTCACGATAATTTTCGCATTCTCCTTTTTCTTTTTATTTTTCTTATTTTTATTTCTTATTTTATCTGTTTCTTTCCCACTTGTTGCTTCACGGGTGTTTGTTGTTTTTCATGCGCAGGAGTTCAAGGAGTCTTGACGACTTGATTCCCCTCGATCCAGAGATTAACGCCACCCTTAGGCGTTTGGTCGCCGAGAAGCGAAGAAGAGAAGATCCCGAATCCATGGAGGAGAACACCCCACCTCACAAGTCTCTGTTGGAGTACTCGATGCCATCTATCGAGTCGACTTCTGCCATCCGATCCCCAGCTATTGCGGCCCAAAGCTTTGAGCTGAAGCCGTCTCTAGTGACATGGATCCAGCAGGACCAGTTTGCGGGTGCACCCATGGAGAGCCCGATCGAGCACCTAGACTCCTTCTTGGAGAAGTGTGACACCTTCCGGATTAATGGTGTCACGACAGAGGCTATCCGTCTGAAGCTGTTCCCCTTCTCTTTGCGAGACAAAGCCAAGCAATGGCTAAGGGGGAAGGACCCCAACACTTTCAACACCTGGGAGAAGCTCTCCAACGCTTTTCTGACGAAGTTCTTTCCTCCGGGGAAGACCATGAAGTTGAGGAGTGAGATCTCCTCCTTCTCCCAGGCCAGCCACGAGTCCTTGCATGAAGCTTGGACGAGATATAAAGAAATGCAAAGAAGATGCCCTCACCATGAGCTTCCGAAGTGGCAGATTATTAATCTGTTCTACAATGGGTTGAGAGATGACCTGAAATCTTCTATGGACGCCGCGGCTAGGGGTTCCTTCATGTCTAGGAGCGAGGAAGATGCCGGACATATTCTGGAAAATATGGCATCCAACAATGAGCGGTGGTGTGACGAGAGAGCCACACCAAGATCTGGGGGTATACACAGAGTCGAGGACGTCGACAAACTTTCAAGCAAGTTCGACTTGCTTTCGACCCAGATCTCCGCACTAATGGTAGGAGCCGGTGGGGCCGGTACATAGCAAATTTCTGCGGTAGAGTCTGAATTCTTTGGGGAATTCGACGGTGGTGACATCTCACCACCGTTGGATCAGGCGAGCGCACTATTTTACAACCCCACGGGAAATGCGCCGTATCCGCCAAGGACCAATTCCAACCCGGCCTACTCTCCAAACAACCGGAACCACCCAAACTTCAGTTACCGGCCGCCATTTCAGCCCTCGCCGCCTCAGCAGCCGCAGCAACAAACATATCAGCCGGCTAGGCCACAGCAGAGCCAGGTTCAGCAGCAACCATTTCAGCAGCAACCATTTCAGCAGCAACCTCAGCAACAATTTTATGCCCCCAGGAATCAGCAGCCATTCCAGCAGCAGCAGCAGTATGGCCAACAGAGGGCCGTCTCTCCGGTTGAGTCTCTCTTGACTCAATATATTACCAACCAGGAGAAGATCAATCAAAAGCTGGAAATGGGTCAGCGGACCCTCACAGACCAAGTAACCCAGCTGGGGTTACAAGTGGTGAACCTTTCAAGGTCACAGAACCAATTACCGCCACAACCGGAGGTGAACCCGAGGGGAGCAACCCAAGCATCGGCACTCGTGCACGAGCGCGCGAATGTGTCCGCTATCGTTCTGAGAAGCGGGACACAAATTCCTACTAGAGTGCCCCCTAGCAAACCGGAAGCACCATCGGTCGTTGAGAGGCCGATCGAAAAATCAAACGACGCCGGTGCTTCGTCATCAAATCCTATGAATCCGGAGGAAGTCTCTAAAGAAGAGAAGAAGAAGGAGGAGGAAGGGAGCCCGAAAGTGTTCAAACCCGTTGTGCCATTTCCACAACGGTTAGCTCAGGCCAAAATTGATGAGAAATATGGCAAGTTCTTCGCCATGGTCAAGGACCTAAGCCTACAAATCCCCTTCCTAGAAGCAATCGAAACAATCCCCTCCTATGCAAAATTCCTGAAAGATTTGGTGACTAGAGGGTCTAGAAAGGAGAAAGTAGTGCTGACGGCGGAATGTAGCGCTCTTATTCAGAGGGCAAATCCGCCGAAACTCAAGGACCCGGGGAGCTTCTCTATTCCTTGCACGATCGGGGCAGTGAAGATTCATCGTGCACTCGTCGATCTAGGAGCGAGTGTTAGTTTGATGCCCTTGTCGATGTATAGAAGGATAGGAATGGGCGATCTGGAGCCCACCAGTATGACCCTACAACTAGCTGACCGGTCAGTCAAATATCCGGTGGGAATTGTGGATGACCTCCCCGTAAATGTAAGAGGGGTGCATGTGCCAGTGGACTTTGTAGTCATGGACATGCCTGAAGACGCACACACCCCCATCATCCTGGGACGGCCTTTCATGGCCACTGCTGGCATTTTAATAGATGTGAAGAACGGAAAACTCTCTTTAAACGTCAGCGGAGAAAAAGTTGAGTTTGATCTGGGGTTGTCCATGAAGCACCCCGATCCCCCTGATGACCCTCGGTGTAATTTGCTTGAGATAGAAGAAGAAAAGGCCGCTGAAGAGAGCTCCTGGGAGATTCTCTTAAGAAACCCCCCCGATGACTTGGGGGATTCAAAAGATGGAGATGGCCCCAAGAACAAAGAAGCTGCTGGAAAGGCGAATGCAGCAAGAACGACCCCTCCCGGGTTCCCCAAGGCTCCTCCTGTGAGGAGAACAGGGAAAGAGCCCATGGACCTCACTAAAGATGAGGTCCGGATCCTAAAGAAGATGGCGGGAAGCGCCAACACGAAAGAAAAGCCCCCGGATCCCAAGAACAAGGGGAGGGTAGTCGAGCAAGTATTTTTCCAGCCGCTGACTACTCCAAGTGCCTTCAGCTCCAATGAGAAAGAGATGCCGAACTTCGGGCATCACCAGTATCAACCACCATGATCATCTCTTGCGGGCGTCGAGCCAATGACGTTAAACAAGTGCGCTTCATGGGAGGCAACCCATGTTCTAAACTTTTTCCCTATTTTTAGCGTTATTTTTGACTTTATTTTATCTACTTTTTTAAATAAAATCTGCCGCAAGAACATTCGTTCGGGGACTTAGACAAATCTGTTGGTTTTTGTAGGAAACAAGCCCCAACCGATCGGTTGATAACTCACCCGATCGGTTGGGATGTATCAGATACATGCCGAGATCTGTCCCCAAATGACCCGATCAGTTGAGTAATGAAGAGACCGGGTGACAGACCGGGTGAGCAGGGGAGAACTCTCGGAAATTTTTGGGGAATATCAACCGATCGGTTGAGTTTGTGCGCGATCGGTTGATGCGACCGGGTGAGCAGCCCTAAGTTCTCGGGAAAATGAGTGGAGCGGCCAACCGATCGATTGACAAGTCAACTGACCGGTTCGCCTGTAGCATTTCTTCGGCAAGAATTTCGATCTAACCGTCAACCGATCGGGTGACAAGTCACCCGATCGGTTCGACTTAAAACCCTATATAAACCCCCCGACACCCGCTCGTTTTCATCCTCGCCCGATCGCAAAAATCGCCGTCGTTTCGCCTTCCTCTCCTCCCCAACGACCGATTCTTACTCCCCAATGTCATCTACTCCTCTATTACTCCCTCTCTCCACCTCCTCCATCAATCCCTCCATCATCTACACCCTCTCTCTCCTTCCATTTCAAATTTCTGACCTAATTCCCCCCCAACCAACCCCATTTCGAAGATTCTTGCAGGAGGAGATCGCCGCGGCTCCACGCTACTCTCGTTGAACAGTGTGGGGACGTCTACGAGCAAGCTCCGCCATTCTGCTTGGGTACACTCGCTCCTAAGCTTATATTTATATATTTGCCCTATAGATTGTGCTTGCTCGTTTGCTTGTGTTAGTGTGCATCCATTGTTTTTTTGCACTCATTCATACACGCACACTCACACATGGCTAAGGATAAGGACAAGGGGAAGGGAATTATGCGGGAGGAGGAGCCGTCTCGAAAGAGACGAAAACAAACACGCCCCCCTTCCCGTACACGAGCACTTACACTTGGCCCTTCCCCGCCTGTTATCCCCCTGTGGACCCAATGTTGGGCCCACATGGGTATATCTTTAGGAACCAGGAGCACAAGGATTTTTACCGTAGGCTCGATGCTCGAGGGCATCTATCTACTAAGTTCCCGCACACACGAACACTTGTCGATCTCGGTGTCTACACCGAGGTCGAATCTCTTTTCGCTAACTTAGGATGGTTGGCCTTTCTTAATGCATCTGCCATATCCTACCCGGCCCTCACACTCAAATTTCTCTCTACACTTGTTTGGGAGTCCGGGTCGATCATTAAATTCAGGGTGCGTAACCGTAGTGTCACCTCAAATCTGAACACGATTAACGATATATTTGGTTTCCCCAATCTCGGGGATGATTCCATCCGACACTATGGGTACACGCCCGAGTTTGATGTCGATCAATTCTGGTTCCGCCTCACAATGATCCGTGACTATCCCCGAGGAAGGGCCAAGGCCTCCATCATTCATCCCGTGTTTCGTTTGGCCCACAGGATCATTTCATCTGCATTTTTTCCTAGGGACGAGTCCGGCACCGTGACTATCCCTGACCTTTTTATCCTTTGGGCCATGACTTTTCCTTATGTCCGGGATGATGATGGAATTAGCTTCAGGGCCCCTACCGTCCCCATCCATGGCAGCGATTGGCTTGTTTACAAGCTACTCGAGATCAGCCGGGCCGGCAAGGGGAAGTTTTGTTGCGGGGGCATCATCACGATCATATGCTCTCACGCCCAATTCAATATTACCATCCCCAATAATCTTCTAGCTGCCGTAGGACCCTCACAGCTTGATATTGATGTCCTGCGGCACATCCACATGATTAGACCCCACTCAGATGGCCGCTTCATCTTTAATTATGGCCACCCCCCAGCCCCTTACACCATTCTGCCCAACCCCGCTCGCATGACCATTGCTCTCGTGGGAGATTGGACCTTCCCTCCTGATCCCAACTTCTTAGCGGGGTTGAATCTTCCTTTCCTTCCCGCAGGCGCACGCAGACCACCGTCCCCTGCCGCCCACTTAGGCGAGCAGGATATCCCTGCGTCTGGGGGAGACTTAGGGGCTGGCCCGAGTCGTCCTGTTTCTGCTCTGGGACCGATCACGTCTGAGCACCTCCTTGCGGCCATTTCTGGCCTTGTCTCCTGTGCCGGCATGACCACTGCCGCCGGCACCTCTTCGACCTTACCTGGCGGCACCCCCTCTGCCTCGCGTCAGTCTACATCTTTTGGTCGTCGTCAGGTATCTGCCCGTCTAGGTCTTGAGAGGTAGGTCGCTGCCCTTCGTGAGCTCGCCATGTCCTCTGCTTCCTCGGACCCATCACCATCCTCCTTTCTTACTCACCCACCTTTCCTCGCACTTGAGAGGAACGTGGCCGCCATTCTTCGCCTTCTCACTCATATCCACGGACCACCTCCACCTTCACCACCTCCACCTTCACCACCCCAGCGATCTTCTCCTCCACCCACCCACACACCCCCACATCCATCACCCCCCTCACCACATTCTTCTCCTCCCTCTTCTAATCCCATCCCGGCATCCACTTCACCCCTCCCGACCACTTCCACCGCACCCACGCTACCTCCTCCCTCCTCCTCCGTCACTCCTTACGTGCGCCGAAGGAAATTGCCAGTGCGCTCCAGATCCCTCCCACCACCTCCCACTACCGTCACCACCGCATCTTCTTCCTCCATTTCTATTCCTCTCACCACCGCCTTGATCGCCTTCCTACCACCACCACCCACCACCACCGATACTCCTCCCATTGTTCACACCACCGCTGCCCCTATTCCTCCACCTCGTTCCCCACTTCTCCGCACACCCCCAGCCTCCCCCGACCACCCATCCACACCCTCTTCCGAGGAGGACGAGGACTCACCTTCTCCTGCTTTCTGAATTCACCTCTTTTGTTTTTGACTCCCCCTTGCATATCTCTGGACTTCATTGATCATATCATTTCGCTAGCACTATCTGGTTTAGCTTGGGGGACGTCTATTTTGGTGTGCTGTCGTGTTTTGTTTATTTTTCTCATTTTTGTTTGTGTGCTTGTTTTTCATTTTTTGAGTGTCGTTTCGTGTGATTTTATTTTTATTTTCGTATTGTTTGATTTTGATCTTGATCTTTCTTTCTTTTTCAGTTTCATCTATGTGTTTTCCTCATTTTCATTTCTTTTTGTGTCTATGCGTATTCCCCCCAATTTTCATTACCCTCCCGTACTCACTCATATTGCATTGAGGGCAATGCAAGCTTCAGCTTGGGGGAGTCGCACTGTGTGCGTCGTTTGAGTCTTTCTTTTTCGTTTTTTGTGTGTTGTTTTCGTCGTGTTTTTATTTTTTCTTTTCTTCTTTTTAGCTCTTTCTCCTAGAGATGAATCCTATGATGAATCGCCACAAAGTCACACACACCTAGCATTGCATCGATAATCACACTCACTAACCCTAGGATTTCGAGTCCTCTTGCATTTCACGCATCGTGGGTCCACTTAGCTTTCTTGTGAGTCGTGCGTCGTGCTTAGCTATTTGATGTGCTTCTGCTTTGTGATTTTACTTTATATACCTGTCCAGGAATGACCCCTAGATTATCATGCTTCGATTTGAATACGCGGTATTTGTTTCTACTATATACATGCTATATTTATATCGTATATTTCAATTCGCATGCGTCGGGATTCCACAACTAAGGACTAGGATAACCCATTTAGCCTATGCTCTATTTAGCGAGAATAGTTTCCTTTGCCCGAGTGTTTAGATTTCGACTTCTTTTTTGTTTTACTTGGTGCAAATCCCCTCGTCGTGTACCGTTCTCCCACTTGGGAGAGTGCACATGTGTATAGCCAAAACCCCAAAAATCCAAAAAAATATAGAAAAAAGGAAAAGAAAAGCCCAAAAAGAGAGAAAAAGAAAAAGAAAAAAAAATTTTGTATAGCCGACAAGCCAAAAAAATATACAAATGCCCAAAACCCAAAAAAAATTTCAGTGTGAATATTTTTTCCTTCCTACCGAGAATAAAGGGAAGGCGAGAATTTGCACCGAGTGTTCTACTCCACATCATCTCAACCCCCATCGTCATCGAAAACACTTGGCTTAGGAACTTTTTAGTTAGTATCTAGGCTATAGTGGCGTGATTTCCTTAACCCTAGTTGTGGAGTCCCCGATGCATGATACGCTTCTATTCTTACTCTTCTCATGCATGCTTGAACTTATATTCGCCGCTTAATTCAATTCGAATCGATAATTGGGTCATATCTTGGATTTGTGTATATCGAGCCTCATAGCACATTGTAGAAAGCGACACCATTTGCTAGCACACGACCACACTCACTCGCGCTTCACCGCGTGGACCCATGACACTTATTTGGACTCGTTTTCCTAGGTTTAGTGGTGTGATTTGGCGTTTGCTTGCTTGGTGTGTCGTTTTTGATTTTGGTGGCTCTGATGGACGATCTAGGATTTAGAGTTTTCTTTTCTTTCTTTCTTCCTCTCTATTTTTCCCTTCCGAGCTCCTACTCTCACTCGTCTTCCTCGAGGACGAGGAAGAGTTCAGCTTGGGGGATTTTGACGTGCGTTTATATTTCATATATTCACGCACGTTTTTGTTTGTGTTTCTCCGTGTTTTTCCGCCGTCTTTTATTCGTTTTCTTGTATTTTCCCGTTTTCTTTCACTTTTCTTTGTTTATCCATGATTGCAGGGGATTGACCACGTAGGGGACGTTTAACGATGATATCCCAAGTCCCCGGAGCAACGGGAGAAGTCACGCGTGATCCGGGGGGTCAAACGTCGAAGAATTCATCTTTCAGCCCCTCACCCGGTCGGTTGGTCATCTCCAACCGATCGGGTGATGCACGCGTGCACCACCCGGTCTATGCCACAGCTCATAAGGAAGTCACCCGACCGGTTCACAGACCGGTTCAGCGGGGGGCTGTTCTCTGTTTTCTCGAGAAAAACGCCAACCGATCGGGCGACTCTCACCTGATCGGTTCATCTGTAGATGAAGATAAGAGCTGAAGACACGTGCGCCAAACCGATCGGTTCACCCGACTGCTCCAAGATCCAACCGGTCACTCAAGAACTCACCCGACCGGTTCATGAGATCGGGTGAAAGCTCGCCGTTTTCTGTTATTATTTTGTAACGGATCAACAGATCGGTTGACTTGTCAACCGATCGGTTGATGCGAAAGTCTATAAATAGAACCCCTAGGGTTCCAGAAACGGGGGCTGCTAGTTTTTTTACTGTTTTCTCACTTTGTGACGGCTGTAATTGTTACTCTTTTGTAAGTTTTCAGATCTTTCTCAAATTTTAGTATTGTCTTATCTACCCTATTACTTCCGCATTGCAATTGTCCGATTATGATTCCAACGGTTAATTTTTATTTAGATCGCTTTTTCATGGATTTTTGTGAGTAGTTCCCAAATCTGGGATTTTGGTGGAAACCCCTTCGGGGGCTCTTCCCGATGCGTTCATAGGGTTAGGAAATCGATAGGGATTAGGATTCTAACGGTTACGCGGGGTGTTTCATTGTCATCGGCGGGAAAAAGACCGCCTTTGACCGTTGGGCCAAGGGGGAATAAACTTGGCGGTTGACTCCCTAGCCATAGCTCACGCCCATAGCGTAGACGTCGAATCCTAGCACGCGGGAGCGGCAGGATGAGACGTTGGGAGTTATCGTTGCGGGCTTAGTGCTCCCGAGATCGATCAGTGTTAATGGACACGGGAGTGCCCACTGATCGAATCCGGGAAGTCCGGTGTATCATCCTGGGCACCGACCGAAATATCGGGCCCATGGGACGCCGGTACCACTTTCAGAGGCAACGTCTCACCATTAGACCCTAATCCCGATCGCTATCCATACCCGTAGGCCGTATCGGCGAGAGTCTCTCGTCGGGTTGGAAACCAAAGTCCCGAGTTTTCTTTCTTGTTGTTCATCCCCTTTATTTCTTTTCGTGACAACCATTTACCGATTCGGGCTAGCTCGCCCCTCGGGGTGATTTAGGTCCTACCTGATCCAAGCACAATCTCGCCTCCCTGAGTTCGATATTCCCGCACCCTACACTAACCGTGCACTTGCGGTAAACGACACCGCGCCTACACCGCAGAAGACGGCGGGGGCGCCGGTCAACGCGCATCATGAAAACAAGTTGTTACATTCTACACTCCTTATAAAAATTCCGTCCTCGAAATTTAGAAGACCGATCATTGCATAAGCAATTAAACGATCAAAAGAAAGGCTTGATGAATGATAACGATCTAGTATAATAAGTTGTAAATAGCATGAAATATAATGTGACATCATAGCATTAAGAAAACAAGAGATGTTATATATGAATACATACTATTAACATCACCATTGCTTTTGTAGCTAGTCCCAAAACCAGTATCATCACAATAGCTACCATGACTTCTCAAGTAGGCTAAGTTAATATGAGATAATGTCATCACATGAAAATGATGGCTATTATGATGACAACAGCTGTTCGAACTTGGAACTTGAGGTGATAAGTCAGTAGCAAGCTAGATAAACCACATAAAAATGGAGATCATAAAGTTAAAGTTTCTACTCATGCTAATTGTGACCAACGGGGCCTAGCCAAAGATTTCGTTCATAATATAACATGTACGACTAATCCACGTGCATTTGTTCTTTTACATCACAAACCAAGCATCAATGCCATCAACTTCCGTAATGCCCAACAATTAGCCAACACCCAAATTCTCATCCAAAGCCAAGCGCAAGGCCACATCCAACTTCAACACCCATGGTCAATATCATGCCAATAATTGTCCCCATCATTCCTTCCATAGACCAATACTTGACATTTGCAACACCCAACATCACCCAGCAATAATTAGCCAAAAAATCACTTTCCAGCAAACTTGAAGGAGTAGACGCAAGAAGAAGCCCAAATGGGATCTTAATATGAGCGAGACCGAGGGCAGGGAGCCCAAAAGAAGCCCAGGAACCGTAACTTCCCAAGATCTCATCCACACAGCAGTAGCGAGGGTGGCGGATAGGGTCGTCGCCAAGGCCAAAAATCTCCAAAACCCCAAAGCATATCGTCGGAGGGCCATCGACGGTTGTCGATCCAAGTCTTGTGGTGGCTACGGTTGCTTGGCGGCGATGGGCAGTGGCGGGTTCCGTCAGTGAAGATGGAGGAGCTTGAAGCGAGATGGGTTGGGCTAACGGAGGGAGAGATGGTGAAGGAGTGGGTGTCATCGCAGAGCGGGAAAGCCACGGGATGGGTTTGGTGATGGAATTGATGGGGGGGATTAAAAGGAGCACCGAAGTTGTCGACAGGGTAGGATAGGGTAGGCTGGGTCGGGGCTCGAGGAGATGATGCAGGCAAAAGGTAATAAAGAGTGGGGAAAGACAGTGGGCGGGAAAAAGCATCCAACCCATGGGAAATCGGGTATACGGTGAAAGCAATGAATAGAAAAAGAATACAAGCTCAAGAGTGATGAAGGGGTAGTAACTGCCTACGCTTGCACGTCACGGTTGGTCAGTCTTAAATGCTTCCAGCAGCATCCTCAAATGTGTTTGTGTGTCCTTAGATCAAAATTTCGTTGATGTGAAGTATCTCGAATACGCCCAAGTACTCGTAAAATACGAGACTAGTGAATACCAGTAGTGGGTTGACCACACCAACCGCATCATCAAGTATTCGTATAGTCCAACTTTACTTGACCCTGCAAATCGATCGGGATATAATCAATGCAAGGAAGACGACGTTCGATCTTCGCGGTCTTCTTGTCCAGCGTCGATAGTCGATACTCTTGCAACATGATCTATTCTTCCATGAGCACTCCAAGGTGACACGTTATATCGTAGTAGATCATCCAACTGAACATGAAATCTCTTCAAGCTCAGGCTGTGCTCCTGGCACTAGATTAATGATGAACTCGAGAACGCGATCTAAAGGAAATCCTAAGAGTACGTCCAAGAATTCTCGATCCACTTTAGGTTTAATTTCCATCGTATTTGCCACGGCATCCGTAGGTCTTGCCTGATCTTCAATGATCCTTCTGATCTGCTCCCATTATCGAACTCGAACTTCTGATAATATTGATCGCACCCCGGATACACGTCCCGAGGCGACGGTTGTAGTTTTACCGCAAGCGCACGGTAAAGTGGCGAGCGGGTATCGAACACAGGGAGGACGAATGACCGTGCTTGCTCCTGATCAACCTGGCTATTTAGGAACAGAGATAATTGCCTTGGGCGATCCTGTCACAATCGTTAGACAAATTTGCGAAATATCAAATCAAATAAAGAACGTCTAGGGAAAGGGGAATCCCCACTACTCACCGTATTTCATAAATGTGGTTCGCCGGTATCGAAATCGCTAGAATGAGAATTTGGATGAACTAGTTGCAACTAAATGTGGAACCAAGCTCACGCTCTCGCGCTGTTGCCGGTCTATAGCTATCCTAGGTTTGGGTTCAATCTCTTGCAAACCCTAGCCTAGGGAAGCTAGCATTAAGATCAACATCATCGTCCAATTGCGCACCGAGCCCAATCTCTTGCAAACTCGGTCCACAATCTAAATTAGGATAGTTCCTACCCGTCCAATCTCTTGCAAACGGGTATTGGCACGGAATTGCAACCGGAGGTCCTAGTATCGGTCCAATCTCTTGCAAACCGATACTTCGAAGATCCGACTCCAACCCAATTTGAATTTCTAGGGCTTCCTATTAAATTGGGATCCAATCTCTTGCAAATCCCAATTGATATGAATACCTAGCTATCCGTAGTAATTCGATCCCAATCTAATCCCTAATAACAATCCTAGCTCAATTTCTACCAATTCAACACAAATAGGAAATAGGGCTTGTAGGGTTCATCCCCACGCCCCGAGACGTGGAGACTAGTCACAAATCATAGCCATATCACAAAAATAATCAATGAAATAGGCAATGGAATTCATCACAACAATGATATAAACAATAAAAATAGAGTTTTGGGGAAGAGAAATGCAAACCAATGTAGATCTTCAATTAATCCAACAAAAATCCAAGTTTTTCTCTTCTCCAATCACAATTAATAAAGCTAAAAAGTAGACTCAAAAAGCTGCAAAAAAATCTGAGAGATGGCCCCCAAAACTAGGGTAAAAACAGGGCTTAAATAGCCCCAAAAATCGTCCAAAAATCCTGACCAAAACGCCCCTGCACAGCCTGTTTTCCGCAAATTTCGCTACAGGCAGCGCATCGCACTCGGCCGAGCGACAAAAGTCGCTCGGCCGAGTGAAAACCCTGTCATTTTCCTGTAAGTCGTGGGCTTCAGGGGTCTTCAGTTCGGGGGCGGCTCGGCCGAGTGAGTTGTCGTCACTCGGCCGATGGCTTCACTTCACTCGGGCGGACGGGATTTACCACTCGGCCGAGTGGGTCTTCTGAAGCTCAGGTGGCCGAAAAACAGAAACTTCGATATTTTGAAGGGGCTTCGTCTGGGCGCCACTCGGGCGGACGTGGTATCGTCACTCGGCCGATGTGGTCTCCGTCGCTCGGCCGAGTACACATGGAAATCGTGTCTGAACGGGTCGGCCGAGCAGTGTCTCGCTGGTCGGCCGAGTGGCTCCTCCACTCGGCCGAGTGGGACACAAAAAATGCCCAATCTGATTGTTTTGGCCTCCTCGTCGCTCCTGCGATGTCCATTCTTCTTCCGCTCCTCTCCAACAGCAAAATACCCCTCGGGGAGGTCGTCAGTGGCCGTCTAGATTACGCGCATCTCGAGATCACTCCTAATCGCGCCAAATCACCTGAAATGCGACAAAAACAACAAATCGTGAAAAGCATCGCAATATCGTCGATATATCGTGAAAAACATGATTTGGGCGATCAAAATGGCATGCAAACATGCGGGAAAAGGGTGTAAAATAAGGAGTGATCAAAATCCCCCAAGCTTGCCTCTTACTCGTCCTCGAGGAAGATAAGTAAAAAGCGAACCCGGTGGATTCGGAAAACGAAAACGGCGAAAAACGAAAAAAAATGAAAAACGAAGAAGAATGAAAACCAAACGAAAATAAAGAAAGAAAGAAGCGAAGAGGAAGGATGCTAGATCATTTTCTCAGGACGTGGGTTTCACTTACTCTTATAGCATGCACCGAACGAGAAATACATGTCAAAGAATCTCATTTTGATATCATAGTAGAATAGTGCAAGTAGAAAAATAGAAAACCCACGAACAACGGTATAATCATGAAAAACGGAATGATTTTAAAATTAACATCGCCTGAATCATCTAAAGCGGTATACAAATCTCAGATCACACACTTTTCAATTGAACGCTTTCTATCTGGAGTATAAGAGTATCACATCATAGAATAGAGAGAATAGAAAAGTATGGATTTCATGAAATGAATGCTAGGCTTAGATTTCTGGATTTCGTAAAGCTAGAAACAATCTCACCGAGTATAGAATATTACTTAGCCTAGGTTGTCGTGCAATGTCAAGTAGTCGCTCTCTCACACATCAATGGATCTCCTCCCCCAAGCTTATCTATAAGCGTGGTGGCACAAAAATATTTACATCCCCATTTTTATATAGCTCCAAAAGCAAAGAAGAGAAAGAAGAAAGAAAGTAAGCGAGATGTGATCTTTTATTGAGGATTTTTCCTCTTTTCTCTTTGTTTTTTTATATACAATGATCCCAACTCAAAGAGAGATAATGATATACAAGAATGTTCTTCTCTCTTTTATTATATTTTTTTTTTGGAATAAGAGATTTGGAGCTAGGAATTAATAGCGGGGGAAATGCCATAAAATAGAATCACTAAGGGGAGATTCACCAATGATTTTTAAAAGTAGAGAAATAATGTTCAAGATTTGTGGAGAAAGAAATAAATATAACTCTCGGCTCACTCTATAAGACATGCACGACAACTTCAGCAGGGTAATCTAATCTACTCAGTTTCGATCACAAAAAAGCTAACTAATCCAGATATATCATAGCTAATCATCATTCAATCATCCGGAAGTGAAGTGTACAATTCATGCATATAGAAGTGATAAAGGAAAAGAAATCAGTACTCCAGATATAGGCATTCAATGCGTGAATCTTGGTGTGTTTTCTGTGATAGCATACATATGAATATTCAGGCTCAGCTAATAATAAAATTTCATCCATTTTCATGAGGAAAAAGTGTGGGTTACTACTCCTAAATGCAAAGCAAGTCATAGCATATGATATCAGAAATGAAATCTAAGACACGACAAATATAGCATGCATATCGAATAAGCTAACTCCACGTAGACATCATCACAGAAAATTCATCTCTAGCATGAGATGAAAAAGGAAGGAGTAAAGATAAAAGGAAAATAGAACTATGCAATGCGGCACACAGGAAAGTAAGGAAAACGTGATGCATGGCAAAACAAAAGGAAAATAACGAAAAATGAGTGCAAAAGTGAAAAGCGGTGTGAAAGACTGAAAATAAAGGTGGCGAATCGAAAAAGAACGTGAGAACTCACTCCCCCAAGCTAAACGGCACAGTGTCCTCAATGTGCAAGGTGTGGCACACAGAGAGACAAGTAATGTGAGGGGCAAGTGAGGATGCATGCATGATGGGAAGAAAAAAAGAAAAATAATGAAAGGAAAAAAGAAAGAAATGAAAATATGATGCGGAAATGATGCATGCACAGACATGAGTGATATGAAAATAAATACGGCACCAAAAACGCTCCCTCTCTCCCAAAAAGATATATATAGATGTGATCAAAATGAGAATCCCAAGTAGATATGATATGATATGCACAAAAAGATATGATCAAAAATATAATCCCAAAATAAGTGAGAGGAGGGGGGGTGGACAAAAGTGCATCAGGACCCAGCAGAGACGGGCAGCACAACGGCAGGAATGGATAAAGGCATCAAGAGTGCCTAAGAAGGCGGTGCCGCGCCGTCTCCGTCCTGAGGCGAAGGGGGTGGTGGTGGTGGTGTAGGCTGCTGAGCTGGGGTGGGCGTGGAAGTGGAAGCAGGTCTAGTGTGTGTGGAAGTGTGAGTGGGAACCTGCTGGGTGGGTGGGGGTACGCGCGGAAGACGCTCTAAGATCTGTGTCAGGCAGTAGTGGATCTGAGGGATCAGCTCGAAGCGTCCAGCCATCGTAGAGACGGTGGATGACAGGGTCCTAAGGTCTCCCCTAAGACCACTCACCGCCACCTCAAGAGCACGTATGCTCTGCAGTACAGTGTCGGGCGGGGGTGGTGCAGAGGGACGCACCGGTCTAGGCTGCGCAGGGCGAGGCTGGCGTACTCGAGTGGAGTATGTAACGGGCTCAGCAGGGAAGGGGACAAAAGGTGCCGCGCCTGGAAATGTGGGCCGGGCCTCAGTGTGAGGCCGGGGCGGGCGGTGAGAAGTGGAGGCAGCGGCAGCGAAAGAAGAGTACAAAAGCGGCTGCGAGGCGGCTAGAGAGGTCGGTGGCACAGAAGTGTGGACAGACGCCACGACGCTCTCAGAGAATACGGCAGCTGTGGAGACAGAGGACTCTACCGCTGGGGTGGAAGTGTGTGTACCAAAAGGCGCAATCCCAGCGGAGATCATGCTAGCCATGGTCTCCACGACCGCGGTGAACGAGGGCTCTCCACTCTCAACAAAGGTCTGCGGGCGCTCGGGGAGAGCGGAGCAAAGAGGCTCCACGGACAGAGGGCCAGAGGTGGCAGCGGGAGTGGTGGGGACAGCCTCGGAAGTGGTGACAGTGGTGGAAGTGGGCTCAGCAAGGGTACTCTCGACACCGGCAGAGGTGGGGACAGAAGTGTCAAAAGCAGCGGAAACGTCAGGAACAGGCTGAGGGGCCACAGGGTCGACGGGGTCGGCAGGGGGCTCGGCAGGGTGTGCAGCAGGGTCTGCGGGAGCAGCCTGGGCAGCGTGGGCAGCGTGGGCCTGCTCGGCCTCCTCGGCCTCGAGCACGTACGCAGCGGGGATGAGGACATCCATCGCTGGGAGCCAGTCAACGTGGGCTGGTGCAATCTGGGTCCGAGCTGGGCTCGGGAGAATCATGTGGTCGGCACCGAAAGGGCCGTGCAACCAGACCCAGTGACGCTCACCATGCGGACGCAGCATCTTCATCCGGGCCATAACATCTATCGACAAAGAGGTGGGGCCCGGGACGCGTCGCAAGTCGTCGGGGAAGTCCTCGCCGGTCATAAGAGCCAGCAAGGTAATCAGGCCGCCGCAGCATATCGGTGAGCGAGCGCCCACCGATACAATGATGCGGTCTAAGTACCATGCCGCGATATCGATCACGACGGCGGGGACAAGCTCATCTCCATCCCTAGATAGAGCTCTGGGACGTGTCATCACATAGAGCATGTAAAGCTCTGGCGTAGACATCGTGCCCGGCTTATATCTGGCCAAAAATGTCGTCGCCATAAGGCGCTGGGCAATACGAAGGCAGGGATGTACGATGGCCGAGGCCTTGGCCCTACTAGGGTCAAAGGCGGCGTGGAGACCCGTGATACGTGCCCAGAAGGCACCGGCGTCGAAAGAGGGTGGGGGGATATGTGTGGGGTCATAACCGCGATCGGCTCCGGGGACTGCGGGCCAAGAGAAAAACGCTCTCATCATATCGAGAGTGACCTGGCACTCTCGATCCATGAACCGGAATGAGCATCCCTCATCGGTCCGGGCGATCGAACTCAAAACCTCAAGTGTCGGACGGGTAAAAGTATCCGCCGACACCTGGAAAAAATCTCGCCAGCCCACGTTGTCGTACAACGTGAGCATCCCCTCAAGTACCCCCAGGCGTCCTAGGTCAGCGAGGTGTGAGAACCTGGAGGGTACGATCGAGCGCTGGGAGATACGCTCGAAGACGGCGCGGTGTGCGTCGTCTCGGAACGTAATCCCGAGCGGCCCGACCAGTGGAGCCGGTGGTGGTGGCTGTGGATCGGCGGGGAGTGGCTGTGCGGGCTGCGGGTGCACTGCAGGCTGTGCGGGGTGTGCGGGGCCTGCAGGCTGTGCTGGGTGGACGGCGTGTGTGGGGGAAGGAGGAGGAGACTCTTCCGCCTCGTGGGCGGGGCCGGCGTCATCCGACCTCTTCCGCTTAGCGGAAGGTCTCCTCGTCCGAGGCCGTGTCCGGGGCGGCATATCGGCCCCGAGCGCGCCGAAAAGTGAAAAAGTGCGGCGTGTGCGAAAAGAGTGGAAAGAGTGTACCAAAACACGCTGCGAGTGCTAAGCGGTGGAAGCGTGCGAAGTCCGCGCCTCCACGAAGTCCGAAACAGCCCGTAGGAGCTCCCCTGCCCTCCCCTAAGCTCCAATAAACAAACTGCGCGTGAAAAAGCGATATCAGCGAGTAATAATCAAAATGTATGGAGCAATAGGGGTATAATGGATAGATATAGAAATTGATTTGGGTTAGGGGGACGTTTAGCACATGGATCCTCAAAAAATACACGAAAAGAGGAGAAAACGGTGAAAATAAGCGAACCGGAGGTGATCGGAGACGGGGCTGCCGGCGGCGACTCGGGCGGGGTCCGGCGACGGTCGGCCGGCGGTGGCAGGCCGAGCGGCGGCGCGCGCGGGCTTGGTCGGGCGAGTGGGGGTGAGAACGAAGCGAGTTCGGGCGAGGGTAGGCGAGGGGGCGCGGGCGGATTTGGGAATTTTCGATTTCGAAATCCGCGCCCCCCTTCGTCACTTATATAATAGAAAGTTACGACTCGGCCGAGTGACGTGGTCACTCGGCCGAGCGAGGCAATAGAAATTTTCTCCCCGATATCGCTTCGGCCGAGTGGCTTTGCCAGCCTCGCCCGAGTGGAGTAAGTCCATTCGGCCGAGTGACTCAAGCTACTCGGCATGACTCGCCCTAGGAGGGTATCCGTTTTACTCGGCCGAGTGAATATATATACTCGGCCGAGTAGCAGTTATATCGAAATCAAGAAAATAAACAGAGAGTTGGGTTCAGCAGACTTCCCTCGTTCGTGAGCGGCTCGGCCGGACGAACTTGTGTACTCGGCCGAGTGACTAGTATACTCGGCCGAGTGAGCCTTAATTTCTGCTGTTTGTCTTCGTTTTGGCTCTAAACTCCGTCTTTCTTTCTCCAGTCGATTTCCTCCTCCTCCTGAGCGTCGAGCGCCTTCTTGGGGCGATCCTCGTCGTCTCGTTCATCCTCCTCATGACGGATCTACCTATCTCCTCTCCTGTCAAGAAAAATCAGACCCGTTATCACGAAATTTTTGGTCGGATGACTCAAAATACTAAAAATTTCTAAAACGAAAATAAAGAAAAAGTAAAAATAAAGCAAAAACCGTCGGGTTGCCTCCCGACAAGCGCTCGTTTTAGGTCGTGAGCTCGACCCCCTATAATTTTCAATCAATGCGGGATGTTTGGTGCATATGAGATGCACCCGTCAAACTTGCCGGGGAGCGCGCTTGGATTCGAACGTGGCGGCGTAGCGTTCTCCCGCGGTGGTCTCCTATCTCGAATAGTGTTGGGGGGAGGCTCCCCCAAGCTAGCATTCGCCCCGGTCAACGGCTTAACCGGCGATGCCGATTTCCGTGCCGGCGGAGCTTTCTTTGGAGTCTTTAATTTCGAGAGCTTGCAGAGCTCTCGAATCCTCGTGACATCAGCGTCGCCTTCATCTTCATCAGCGGAGAAGTCGGGGGAATCGTCTTCAATCTTTTCATCTTGGCCTAAATCCGGGCCTTCATCAAATTCTTCATCAAAAAGGGCACCAATTGAGTGAGGAATCGCCTCCTCTATCACCTCATCAAGGAGGTCCGAGAGATCATCCGACCGCTCTTTAAGCAAATATACTCTATTGGTTTCGCCCGTCGGGATCCCCTCGGAATAGTGCTTGAGCCTTTGGCCATTTACTTTGAATGTGGTACCATCATTGCTTTCCAACTCGAAAGCTCCTCCCGGTTGTATGTGCTTGATGGTGAAAGGTCCCGACCAACGTGACCTCAACTTACCGGGAAATAGTCGGAGTCGGGAATTGTAGAGCAAAACCTTGTCTCCCACCTTGAAGTCCGTGACAGTTATGCGGGCATCGTGGAAAATCTTGGTCCTTTCCTTGTAAATTCTCGAGCTCTCATAGGCGTCTCTCCTTATTTCATCAAGTTCGTTGATGTCCAAGAGTCGCCTCACCGCCGCACTCTTATAATCGTAGTTAAAGGTCTTGATGGCCCAATATGCGCGGTGTTCCAACTCTACCGGCAAGTGGCAAGCCTTCCCATAAACTAGGCGGAACGGTGTGGTACTGATGGGGGTGCGAAAGGCCGTGCGATAGGCCCATAGAGCATCGTTTAACTTCATTGACCAATCCTTTCTAGACCGATCCACGGTTTTCTCGAGAATTTGCTTGATTTCTCTATTTGAGACTTCTACTTGGCCGCTTGTCTGGGGGTGATAAGCCATTCCAACTCTATGATTTACCCCGTACTTCTTTAGCATGGCTTCAAACTTGTTCTCTATGAAGTGGCTTCCCCCGTCGCTTATCAAGGTACGCGGCACTCCAAAGCGCGGAAAGATATTTTGCTTGAAGAATTTGGAGACGACCCTTGCATCATTAGTAGGGGTGGCAATAGCTTCCACCCATTTGGAGACATAGTCAACGGCCAATAGGATGTACTTGTTGCCATTGCTCGACGGAAAAGGCCCCATGAAGTCTACTCCCCAACAATCAAAAAGCTCAATCTCCTGGATGGGTCTCATCGGCATCTCATTGCGCTTGGAGATATTCCCGGTCCGTTGACATCTATCGCAACCCTTCACAAAAGCGTGGGTGTCTTTAAACATTGTGGGCCAGAAGAATCCGCTCTGCAAGATCTTAGCGGTTGTTTTAGAGCCGGCATGATGTCCCCCGCATGGTAGACCGTGGCAATGCAAAATGATAGACGTTGCCTCCTCTTTAGAAACACACCTACGAATGACACTATCTTTGCATATCTTGAAAAGGTAAGGATCTTCCCAAAAATAGCTACGGACCTCATGCATAAATCTCCTCTTTTGTTGCATGGACATCCCATGCGGTTTGATTCCGCACGCCAAGTAGTTGACGAAGTCCGCGTACCAAGGTACTTCCTCGGCCCTTACCGCATATAGCCTCTCATCAACAAATGTGTCGTCAATAGGTAAGCTCTCATCCTCCTTGTCGCGAATGAGCCTAGATAAATGATCCGCCACGACATTGTCTGTACCCTTCTTATCTCTGATCTCTAGGTCGAATTCTTGCAACAAGAGTATCCACCTAATCAACCGGGGTTTGGCCTCCTTCTTGTTTAAAAGATACTTCAATGCCGCATGGTCGGTGTGGACAATCACCTTGGAACCCAGGAGGTAGGAGCGAAACTTCTCTATGGAATAGACGACCGCTAGAAGCTCCTTTTCGGTAGTTGTGTAGTTTTTCTGCGCGTCATCCAATGTCTTGCTTGCGTAGTATATCGCATGAAGCTTCCTATCTTTCCTTTGTCCCAATACCGCTCCAATGGCTTGGTCGCTAGCATCACACATTAGCTCAAAAGGGAGGCTCCAATCCGGCGGTTGAATGATGGGCGCTGAGACTAGTGCTTCCTTCAAGGTGTTGAAAGCTTGCAAGCATTCTCCTGAAAAGTCAAAAGGAACATCTTTAGCGAGTAAGGAAGTAAGTGGTCGGGCAATCGAGGCGAAATCCTTAATGAAGCGGCGGTAAAACCCCGCGTGACCAAGGAAGCCTCTAATGCCATTGACATTAATAGGAGGAGGAAGTTTTTCGATTACCTCAATTTTAGCTTTATCTACCTCGATTCCTCTTGAGGAAACAAGATGTCCGAGAACTATACCTTCCGTGACCATGAAGTGACACTTCTCCCAATTGAGAGTGAGATTGTTTTGTTGGCACCTTTTTAGGACTTTAGTGAGATTTTCCAAGCAAGAGTCAAACTCACTTCCGTAAACCGAGAAATCATCCATAAAAACTTCCATAATATTTTCAATATAATCGGAAAATATGGATGTCATACATCTCTGAAAAGTGACGGGAGCATTACAAAGGCCGAACGGCATCCTACGGTATGCGTAGGTGCCATAGGGACAAGTGAAAGTTGTCTTTTCTTGGTCATCTTCGTGCAAAGGGATTTGGAAGAAACCCGAATACCCGTCTAGATAGCAAAAGTATTTATGGTTCGCGAGGCGTTCAAGCATTTGATCGATGAATGGCAATGGGTAATGGTCCTTTCGGGTGGCTTTATTGAGTCTCCTATAGTCAATGCACATTCGCCATCCCGTGACAGTGCGCGTGGATATTGGCTCACCTTTGTCATTTTTTATGACAGTCATCCCTCCTTTCTTGGGGACGACGTGGACGGGGCTAACCCATCTACTGTCGGAGATAGGATAAATTATACCGGCTTCAAGCAATTTTAGGATTTCCTTTTTAACCACCTCCTTCATGTTCGGGTTCAACCGCCTTTGAGGCTCTATGGAGGTGGCTTCGGTATCCTCCAAATGGATCCGATGCGTGCAAAGCCTAGGGCTTATTCCTTTTAGATCGGAAATAGTGTATCCCAAGACATCTTTGTGGCTCCTAAGGACGTCTAGGAGTTTTTCAAGTTGATCTTGTGTGAGGTGGGAATTGACTATCACCGGAAAAGTCAATTTATTACCCAAAAAGGCATACCTTAGATTCGGCGGTAATTGTTTAAGCTCTACCTGAGGTGGCGCTGCTCCTTCCACTTTATCAGCTCGCATGAATTCGGCTTCTTCCTCGTCATCCGGGTTTAGCTCATGTTCAGGTGGCATGCTTTCTTGTGACGAGTCGGACTCGCTACTTAGTGAGGATGAGGCATCGAAGTAGGCGCCCTCTGATTCAGTGCTAGCATCGCCAAAACCTTCACTCTGCTCCAGTTCGTACCTGGAATCAAGAAACACATCAGATGATTCATAAAAACAAGAGTGAGCGTCATAAATTGTAACACCCTGAATGTCGGTTTGCTCGAAGGGTTCTTCGGGAGCATAGTGCTCTTCGACATTTGCTCTATAGTCTTCGAAATACAATTTGTCGTCGACCACGTCAACTCTGACATTGCCTCCGATAGTCCCTTCCGGGGAGATTTGGTCCATCACAAAGCTAGCAAATAGTTGTTCGTCGGGGTCCTTGATATTGATAGCAAATGCTCCGGTAGTGTGGACCTCGTCGACAAGCTCCTTAAGGAGGTCCGTGAAGGAGTCATAGTCTTCTCGACTGAGTTCTATTGTTGGCGTTGCATCCCCCATTCTCCCTGTTAAGATCTTATGCAAAATACGGGGAGAATATGCAAATAGGGCTACGAATGAAGTTAGGATAAGATAGAGAGGGAAGTAAAGGAAGAAAGTAAGAAGAAATAACCGGGTGGTCGGTGCCGAGCACCGTCAAGCGCGCTCCCCGGCAACGGCGCCAAAAACTTGATCGCACCCCGGATACACGTCCCGAGGCGACGGTTGTAGTTTTACCGCAAGCGCACGGCAAAGTGGCGAGCGGGTATCGAACACAGGGAGGACGAATGACCGTGCTTGCTCCTGATCAACCTGGCTATTTAGGAACAGAGATAATTGCCTTGGGCGATCCTGTCACAATCGTCAGACAAATTTGCGAAATATCAAATCAAATAAAGAACGTCTAGGGAAAGGGGAATCCCCACTACTCACCGTATTTCATAAATGTGGTTCGCCGGTATCGAAATCGCTAGAATGAGAATTTGGATGAACTAGTTGCAACTAAATGTGGAACCAAGCTCACGCTCTCGCGCTGTTGCCGGTCTATAGCTATCCTAGGTTTGGGTCCAATCTCTTGCAAACCCTAGCCTAGGGAAGCTAGCATTAAGATCAACATCATCGTCCAATTGCGCACCGAGCCCAATCTCTTGCAAACTCGGTCCACAATCTAAATTAGGATAGTTCATACCCGTCCAATCTCTTGCAAATGGGTATCGGCACGGAATTGCAACCGGAGGTCCTAGTATCGGTCCAATCTCTTGCAAACCGATACTTCGAAGATCCGACTCCAACCCAATTCGGATTTCTAGGGCTTCCTATTAAATTGGGATCCAATCTCTTGCAAATCCCAATTGATATGAATACCTAGCTATCCGTAGTAATTCGATCCCAATCTAATCCCTAATAACAATCCTAGCTCAATTTCTACCAATTCAACACAAATAGGAAATAGGGCTTGTAGGGTTCATCCCCACGCCCCGAGACGTGGAGACTACTCACAAATCATAGCCATATCACAAAAATAATCAATGAAATAGGCAATGGAATTCATCACAACAATGATATAAACAATAAAAATAGAGTTTTTGGGGAAGAGAAATGCAAACCAATGTAGATCTTCAATTAATCCAACAAAAATCCAAGTTTTTCTCTTCTCCAATCACAATTAATAAAGCTAAAAAGTAGACTCAAAAAGCTGCAAAAAAATCTGAGAGATGGCCCCCAAAACTAGGGTAAAAACAGGGCTTAAATAGCCCCAAAAATCGTCCAAAAATCCTGACCAAAACGCCCCTGCACAGCCTGTTTTCCGCAAATTTCGCTACAGGCAGCGCATCGCACTCGGCCGAGCGACAAAAGTCGCTCGGCCGAGTGAAAACCCTGTCATTTTCCTGTAAGTCGTGGGCTTCAGGGGTCTTCAGTTCGGGGGCGGCTCGGCCGAGTGAGTTGTCGTCACTCGGCCGATGGCTTCACTTCACTCGGGCGGACGGGATTTACCACTCGGCCGAGTGGGTCTTCTGAAGCTCAGGTGGCCGAAAAACAGAAACTTCGATATTTTGAAGGGGCTTCGTCTGGGCGCCACTCGGGCGGACGTGGTATCGTCACTCGGCCGATGTGGTCTCAGTCGCTCGGCCGAGTACACATGGAAATCGTGTCTGAACGGGTCGGCCGAGCAGTGTCTCACTGGTCGGCCGAGTGGCTCCTCCACTCGTCCGAGTGGGACACAAAAAATGCCCAATCTGATTGTTTTGGCCTCCTCGTCGCTCCTGCGATGTCCATTCTTCTTCCGCTCCTCTCCAACAGCAAAATACCCCTCGGAGAGGTCGTCGGTGGCCGTCTAGATTACGCGCATCTCGAGATCACTCCTAATCGCGCCAAATCACCTGAAATGCGACAAAAACAACAAATCGTGAAAAGCATCGCAATATCGTCGATATATCGTGAAAAACATGATTTGTGCGATCAAAATGGCATGCAAACATGCGGGAAAAGGGTGTAAAATAAGGAGTGATCAAATATGAACCTTCAAATGCTACCCTTTTATAAAAGGATGTAGCCATAGTTATGGAAGAACTAAGTACAACTAGAAATACTCCAAGAATAAGAAAAGATCGAAAGGACATCACTAGCTAAATAAAGGGTGATGGTGAAGGAGTGATCAGTAGACGGTTCGACCTATGGATCAGTAGACGGTTCAACCTATGGATGATCACTCTTATTGTCGTCAAAGGAGGTAATGAAAATCAAAGAAGTAGATGGATAATAAGTGTAAGGTCACTGGCTATGAGGAAAACACTAGAATGGGGGTTGAATAGTGTTTTAAATAATTTAAAGAGATAGTTACACCAAATTAAATTCCTAACCAACAATAAAGTGCAGAGTGAAAATTAATCCTAAGATGAAACAATGCAAAAGCTGAGATGTTTCAAGGGTTCAGATTACCCAAGTCAATTCGTGACTTGTTTCCGATAATCCTACGTCTCTTCCACCCGGATACCACATGATACTCAAATTAGAACCATAACTTGAGGTTCCCTTAAAAACCAACTTGTAGCAACCCTACAAGTGAAATCGAAGTACACTCGATTGACCCTGACTCCCACAACTTGGGATCAAGCAAACCACTCTCACAACCCGAGAGTAAATCAAATAACGAAAGTTATGAAATATGAAATAAGCAACACTTACAATCATATATGCCTTGAAGTAGAACTTGAAGAAGAGTGTGTTGTGTATTGAATGACTCTCTTGAAGAGAGAAAAGCCCTTTCTCTTAACTTCACCAAATGCCTAGAAGATTTCTCTTTGGTTCTAGGTTGGAGAGCAAGAGATGAAAGATAGGAATTCTAGGCATTTAGGATTTTGAGAGCTTTGATCTTGAAAGATTGAAAGATTGAATGTTTGAGCAAATGAATCTTAAGTGAGTGACCTCTCAATGTAACAATAGAGGCTGGCTTTATAGTTTTCTCAAACCCCTCAAACAGAATTTCCAAAAGCCCCTTTGAAATATGTGAAGAAAAGCTCAACGGATAGAATCTGCACACGCGAGAGTCGACTATTGAACAAAACACAGTTGACTGCTACACTTTGTCACAGGGTAGGTGAGAATTCAAACGGTAACTTACCATGTGGCAGTCGACTGATGAAGAGAAGACTGTCGACTGTAAAACCAACAGTCGACTGTAATTCCTTCTACAGGTGACTGGCCATAATCTGGGTAAGTTGAGGAAGTCTCAAAAAAGTCTGGGAATACTGGACATGCGACTGATGAAGAGAAGACTGTCGACTATAAATCCAACAGGCGACTGTAATTCCTTCTACATGCGACTGTCACAAACTCTGACATTTTCCAGAGAGTTAAGTCTGCAGAGAAGTTGAAAGACAGATGACTGTTGAAGCATTTACAATCGATTGGTCCTTGGATAGGCGACTGTAAATACAACATCAGTCGACTGGCCAGATCAAACAGAGAATGATCTTGCGCTGAAGATAGACAGGTGACTGATTAACAAATCACAGTCGATTGTCACTTGGAAAGGTGCCCGTGAAATATACAATAGTCGCCTGATAGAATTAATGCTTAGAAGCCCAAGAATTAACTGATTAAGTATGTGCATAATAGGAGACTGTAGAACAAAACACAGTCGATTGTTTTAAGACAGACAACTATAAATTATTCAGCAGTCGACTGTTGAAATCACAACATGCACATTCTTGATAGAAATGAATAGGAATCTAAGGAAAGATGATCAGATGATTTCCTAAGACTGAAATAAAGATGTGTGTGTGCTCCAACAAAGCTAATCATTGTGGCATAGACAATCATGATTGCCCCATAGATAATCATCGTGGCATGAAGGGTCACTAGTTAGTCTATCCCGAACATGGCATCAAAGCTCGGTATCTCGATCACTAGGAAGTCGACGTAGAGCACTCGTCTACAAACCACTATGGGGCAATCATGATACCTGCTAATCGTCTTCAACACATCATTGCATGTACCAACTTAAAGCGATGGGCGAAATGGGAATAGTGTGTTGGTTGACAATGTTGGATACAACATGGAGTTGGATACAAGGATCTATGACTTTGTGTTTGATGATAACAAATGTGTATGAACAATTTGATGTGTGTGCTAAGTGTTTTCAGCAGTGGCAAGCTCGTAAATACTCAAAGGATCACTTAGTCAAAGTGATGGAGAAAATTGCCACACATATGAAGACTTGGTCAAAGATGGAGAAAATTGCAATTCGTTTGAAAAGTGGACTTGGTCAAAAATGGAGAGATAATGAGGGATCCCATTCATATCAACAGTGGTTGAACCAAATCCCATTGCCATTCAAATCCAAATCCTATTGTAATCCAAATCCAAACTCCAAATCCTATTGTGATTAGAAGAGATCTTCCATATGACTATTTCAAATCCTATTCTTCTTTGAATTCCATCCTACCTCCAGTTTTATGGGATTCTATTTGAGCCTAATTGATCTCCTCCCATTCCTATATAAGCCCCTCTCCAAAGAGAGGTCTTCATGCGTCCAAATCACAAAACAAAGAGAAGAGGGAGTCGGCCAAAACAAGGAGTAAACCCTAGCTCATCATCCTCTCCTAAGCAACAACCAGGCAAGCTAGAATCCTCCTCACTATAACCAAAATATGCAATCCACCCTCTTCAACTCATAGCCGCAAGCTCCACAAGCCAAGAATGAATCCCCTACAACTCCAAGTCCAAATCCCTATTGCCAACATCATCTTCCCAACTTGGAGATACATTAGAGCTTTGCTACGAAGGAGGAATCGCAACAAGGTGCCGTCAACATCATTCTTCAACTCACGCAAACAAGCTATCACCCTATTCCTTTAGCCACAAGAAATTTGCATCAAAGCTCCATCTTCAACAAAGCCGCAAGTTGCCAAGATCTCTTCAACCTCCATTACTGCAAGTCTCAAGTGCTTCAACATATCCTATTGCTGCAAGCATATATAGCAAGTCTCCATCTTCAACAAAGTGTCAAGCACTTGCTCCTTTACCGAAATCCTCAAGGCCAAACCCTAGTTGATTAACCATCTACCCTTGAGCATCCAAAATCAGCAGGCAAGCATCTCCCCTTGTCGCAAGCCTCATTGCCAAGAGCTTCATTATCTCAAGGCCGCAATTTTGCTCCTTCATCATCTTCCATTGCTACAAGTTGTCAAGGGGTTCCTCCCCCATTGTCGCACGCTACCAAGGCCTCCTCCATCCATTGCCGTAAGCAAAGAAGGCCTCTCCCTCCATGGTTGCAAGCTTCAAAGCCAAAGAAGGAGGCCGCAACATCTTGAGGGTGCTACAACTTGAGATAGACGACTACATCTTGTCAGATCAGATCTGACCAGTGCTGAACGACAGAGATGATAACACAGGCACGAATTAAGCTTTTTTAAACTCTTTGTTATTTTATATTCGTGTATATGTTTGTTGATCTTTGTAGGTTACTTATACATTCGTTTTTGGGCTCTAGTCTAGTCGGTGCTAAACAAGAAGGTCTTGACTAGTCGGTGCTAGTGGCGAGAGAGCATTTACTAGATTAATAGTGTTTAGCACTTTGGTGAGTACGGTGTGGAACCTGGTAAGCGTAGAATAGGTGCTCGTAGATCTTTACGGTTTTACCCTTGTAACATATTGATGCTAGTAATTGCTTTGGGGCTGGAGTATGTCGTTGTGGCGACCGAACTAGGATAAATCCCTTGTGCACTCTGTGATTGGTTTTATTTACTCTGTGTCTGTCTATCTCTGCTGAATAATTGCCTATGTTATATCGAGAATTTTTATTAGCCTATTTACCCCTAGGCTTAGATTCAGATCCAACAAGTGATATCAGAGAAGGTTAGAGAATCTAGTCTAGAAATCATGATTACCCCAGAATTAGTTTTTGCTCAAGGCATGCCTATAGATCATCATCCTCTATTTAGTGGTCATGATTATATCTACGGAACGTCTAGGATGAAAGTTTATTTACTATTCGTAGATCTTGATACATGGTAGATTATTGAAAATGGATATACTAAAATATCTAAGCCTGAAAGTAATTTGAATGTGGATGCTAGAAATGTGTGCAATATGAATGCTAAAGCAATGAACATCTTATTTTGTGGTTTAGATAGAAAAATATTTGATCACATTTTTCACTGCTCTTCTGCACAGGACATATGGAGGACTTTAGAGACGACATACGGAATCAAGCAATCTTTCGACAGTAATGAAAAGAGAACACAAAAATAAGAAGACGCAAAAGGGAAGAAAAGTTCTCTTAAATAAAAATGATGCTTATGTGACTAAGAATATTTGTGACAATACTCCTGATGAAACTGTAAGGACCCTGGTTATGAGGAAAATACTAGAAGGGGGGTTGAATAGTGTTTATGCAATTTAAAAAAATAGTTACACCAAATTAAATTCCTAACCAACAATAAATGCGGAATAATAGAAAACCATAAAAAGAAACAATGCAAATGCAAGGATGTTTCAAGAGTTCGGATTACCCAAGTCACTTCCTGACTTGTTCTCGGTAATCCTACGTCCCTTCCACCCGGATACCACCGGATTCTCAAGTTAGAACCCTAACTTGAGGTTTCCTTAAAACCCCACGTGTGGCAACCCTACAAGTGAAATCGAAATACACTCGATGTCCTTGAGTCCCACAACTTGGGAGCAAGCAAACCACTCTCACAACCTGAGAGTAAATCAAATAACGAAAGTTATGAAATCTGAAATTAAACAACACTTACAATCACCTATGCCTTGAAGTAGAACTTAAAAGAGAAGAGTGTTGTGTGTTGAATGACTCTCTTGGAAGAGAGGAATGCCATTTCTCTTGACTGCACCAAATGCCTAGAAGATTTATCTTTGGTTCTAGGTTGGAGAGCAAGAGTTTGAAGATAGGAATTCTAGGGCTTTAGGATTTGAGAGCTTTGATCTTGAGAGAAAAGAAAGCTTGAATGTTTGAGCAAATGAACCTTGAATGAATCTTAAAAATCTAACCTCTCAATGAAACAGTAGAGGCTTCTTTTATAGGTTTGTCAAACCATTTAAACCGAATTCCCAAAAACCCCTTTGAAATCCGTGAAGAAAAATTTAACGGATAGAATGTGCGCTCGCAACAGTCGACTGTTGCACAACACACATTCGACTGCTGCATAGTGACAGAGGGTAGATAAGAATTCATAACGGTAACTTGCTACATGGACAGTCGACTGGTAAGGAGTAGACAGTCGACTGTTAAACCAACAGTCGACTGTAATTCCTTATACAGACGACTGGCCGAAATAGGGGTAAGTCAAGCAAGTCATAGAAAAGTTTGGGGGTACAGGACGGACGACTGATGAAAAGAAGACAGTCGACTGTAAACTCAACAGACAATTGTAATTCCTTCTACAAACGACTGTCAAAAACCCTGACATTTTCTAGAGAGTTGAGTCTTTAGAGAGGCTCAAAGACATACAACTGTTGAAGCATTGATAGTCGACTGTGACTTTGGATAGTTAACTGTAAATACAACAATAGTCAACTGGTCAGATCAAAACTGAGAAATAGATTTGGGTTGAGGATAGACAGGCAACTGATTAACAAAACACAGTCATTTGTCACTTGGACAGGCGCCTGTGAAATGTACAGCAGTCGCCTGAATGAGTTAAAACTAAGAAGCCCAAAACTAGACAGATAAAGTTTGTGCATAACAGGCGACTGTAGAACAAAACACAGTCGACTGTTTTAAGACAGGCAACTGTAAATCGTTCAGCAGTCGATTGTTAAAATCATGACATGCACAATCTAGATAGAAATGAATTGGAGTCAAAGGAAAGTTGATCTAATGATATCCTAAGACTGAAATGAAGATGTTTGTGTGCTCCAACAAAGTTCTACTTCTAAGCTACATACTAAAGAGAAACAAGAAAATTACATTTGAAGAACTCTTTCTTCTATCCAACACATGAGCTTGAAGTCTTCTAGGAGCTTCAATCACCATCTATGATCATCCAATCCACTTCCTTTGCTTTCAATAATCTTTGAGTGTTATCCATTGTAAATTGATATTCATGATATGCTTAAGAAATGGATTAACTGCAAATAGGGGATTAGTCACAATTATTTATGTTTGCTCATCATTAACACCAAATAGGGAGAAGTCCAATGCTCAACATTCTCCCCATTTTTGATGATGACAAACAAACATAAACAAAAAGATAAATAATTGTGCTTAAAGAAAACTTACTCCCCCTACATAGATGCCAATCAAGTTAGTCAATAAATATTAGGGCATCTATATATCAAATGAAGCAAATGAGTAAAATATACATGAATGAAATGAATCCTTGAAATCTAGGATTTTATAATCCATATTCACTATATCTTACTCCCCCTGAATATAAGGCAACTTCAATCTTAGATTCAAGTATAATTAGTATTTACTTAGCATATACATTATGAATCTGTTTATTTCTCTCCCCCTATGGCATTATCCAAAAGGTGGAAGTAAAATAACAACAACAATCGTGCAAAATAAGAACTAACAACAATTACAAGAGTCTAAAGATATACAAATAAAAAAACTCATAAATCACATTGTAAACTTAGCTGATTAGAGGAATGAGAGTCCAATATCAACATTGAGAGACACAAGAAAAATAAAATCGTCTCAAATCACATCATATAGAGAATATAGCATACAAGGAGACAATTTCACAAAATTCACACATATAAGATAGACAATTATACAATGTATGAAACAGAATGAAGAAACTGCATGTTCATATATAAATATACGTGAATGTGACAAGGGCACAAAATACATCCAAACTACCCATGTACAATCATACAAAATGATCAATATACTTACCATACATACAACATCAACAGTCATAAAAACAAAATCCAGACAACATCATCCATACAAAATATTCAAACACTCAAACCAAAAAATATATATAAGGGTGAGTGTTCCTAGGATCAGCAAAGGATGAGGCTAAATCAGTCTCAAACCCCTCAGATTCTGGGTCAATGGAGACAACCTCTGGAGGAGGAGGAGCTGCAGCAGCAACACCCTGAGTAGCAGATACACCAGGACGCACAATAATCTCAGTCACGGTAGGAGGGGGCTCAGAAGGCTGCGGTGGAACAAAACATCAGAGGTGCTCAGGAAAGGGAGTTCCCTGAAGCTGGAACATCAAGAAGGCCAACTCATAAAGACCAGAAACCATCTCGAACAAAATGTCATGAGAGGAAGGAGCAGAGGTAGATGGCTGGTCAGCAGGAGGAAGGGTAGATGACGAATGAGCAGATGTAGATTGCCTCTTTTTAGATGCGGACTGTTGAGCCGAAGAGGACTTCGACTTTGTAGAAGCATCTAAAAGAGGACCAAAAGGCAAAGGCTCGTAAGGAGTCAAATCAATGACAAAGTGATGGAAAACAAGAGTAAGGAGACCTCCATAAGGAACGTGGGAAGAAGCAGTAGTAAACTCGACATTGTACATCCTATCAAGGAGGACGCCGGCCCAGTTTACTGACATGCCAGAAAAGATAGCGTACTTACACCGAAGGATCTCCTGGCAGGGCTGGGTGGAAGATCCATACTTCGGCAGGATGTTGGACTTCACCACAAGGTGAATAGCCCAACCCCTCACTGAGAACATGGAGGCCCTAACTCCAGAAGAAAGAACAGAGTGGATCTCACGAAACATGTCCTAGATGACAATCTGATCACGCTCACTAACATCTGAAATAGAGATGTCAGCAGGAAGGGAGCCAAATGAGAGAATCCTAAGAATGGTCCCTAAAAGAGTACGATCAAGGCGAATGTGGGTCCCCTGGACGACAGTGTCAATCACACCAGTGTCTGCATACTCATCGCGAATGCAGTTAGCATAGAAAAGCTAGACCAGAAATGGGTAAGCACGAGGGAATTCACTGTGGGAGAAGTGAAAGAGGTCAGCCAAGCGAGTAGAGGAGAGGATCTCTGATAGTCTCTCAGTGGTGAAAGCCGAATAAACAATGAATCGCTCTGGAAGGATCGTGATCCCTAGTAGAGAATGGAATTTTGCCAATCAAGAGTCTTCACGGCAAATAGGAATGAGGGGATCAAAAGGAGGCACGGCAGGTCTTTGTTCATCGGAGCTAGACTCAGAAGCATGTTCAGCAGCAGCAACAGGCTCGTTGATGCAAACACCAACGTACCTGCGCGGTCGCTTCACAGGGGGTTCAGCATCGGATGAAGATGTAGAATAGCCTCTCGACGATTCAGAGGGATGATCGATTTTCTTGGTGCGGGCTTTGTGGGGTCTCTTGGTCTTGACAATGGTGGGATTAGGTATCATAGGGCGTCTAGAGACAACAGTCTTCCCTTTGGTCTTAGGAGCTATTGTTCAATAAAACAATGGAAATGAAGTAAACGCACGAAAGAAACAACGAGATGAAACAGACCTAATCTGAGACGGAGGAGAGATAATTGACCAAGCAATCGAGAGAAGCAATCAAAAGATCGAAGAGTAGAGCTTTGAAACAGATGGAAATCGACTGGCAGAGTGATCGACTGGGAAGTTCGAAAGGGGAGACGAGGGAGATTTCAGTCGGATGCGAGAGAAAACATTCAGATGAATCGAAGGATCTCGTAGATATAACGAAGGGTCAAATGAATCTGGGCCGTTGGAACGAAAAATCGACGGCTCAGATCAAATTATCGAACCGCCACAACAGGAGACAGTCGACTGATGACCAAAATGCAGTCACCTGTTGATCCAACAGTCGACTGTAAAGTCGTCAGCAGTCGCTTGGGCAAAAGATACAGTCTACTGTAAGAGAAAATAGAGTAGGGCATTCGACTGTCGAAGGAATGACAGTCGTCTGTCCTGGTCCAAAATGCATAGTGAGGTTAAAATCCAGAGGATAGATACAACTCACCCTAGGACCTATATTCTAATACAAAACTCATCACGAAATCAATATCAAGAAATAAATCGTTTATCACATGAATCAATTAAAACAATCCGAAGACTCACGAAAACAACGAAATCTCCATAACCTGTCTTAAAACAAATATATGAGTAACATATAATCTATTAAATGAAGGGAAGCATCATGATGATATGAGTTCAAAAGATGATAATAGAAGAAAGTTGAACTCCTAAATCTCAGATTCACCCATAATCCCTAATTCTCCACGCAACCTCACAAATGATTCTTCTTTAAGAGGTTTAGTGAAGATGTCGGTGATTTGTTTTTGGGTTTCAGTGTACTCTAAGATGATGTCCTTCTTAGCTACATGATCATTAATAAAATGGTGTCTCACATCTATGTGTTTGGTACAGGCGTGATGTACCGGATTCTTGGAAAGACATAGAGCACTTTGGTTATCAACCATGATTGGGTAAGTATCACAATTGACACCATAGTCCTTAAGAGTGTGTCTCATCCAAAGAACTTGTGCACATGCAAGACCCGCGGTAATATATTCCGCTTCAGTCGTGGATAATGATACCGAGTTCTATTTTTTTGGAGAACCAAGAAACTAAGGAATTTCCTAGAAAATGACAAGTGCCACTAGTACTCTTCCTATCGGATTTGCATCCGGCAAAGTCGGCATCACTATATGAGATTAACTCATATGTGCTAGACTTAGGATAAAGTAACCCATAATCGAGTGAATGATTGAGGTAACGAAAAATTCGTTTAACCGCAATCAAGTGTGACTCATTAGGTCTAGCTTGATATCTAGCATACAGACATACAGAAAACATGATATCGGGCCTACTAGCAGTAAAATAGAGTAAGCTACCAATCATACCTTGATATAAACGAGCATCTACATCTTTTCTATTCTCATCCTTGTGTAGATGGGTTGTCGTACTCATGGGAGTCCTTTTTCTTGAAGACGATTCCATCCCGAATCGTTTGAGAAGCTCCCATGTGTACTTGGTTTGATGTATGAAAGTCACATCCTTCATTTGTCAAATTTACTTGAGCTCACCCATATGGATCATCTCGAATTCATCCTTCATAGACTTAAAAAATTCTTGACAAAGATTAAAGTTAGTAGAATGGTGGGCTCCGAAAGGTGCTTCTCTCAAGCGCAAGAGTCCGTTCAAGTAGTAAAATCTGGGAGTCCAGATGTCGAATCCTCGGGAGAATCTGTTAAAACCACAAGTCCAAATCAAATAGAGTAACTACGAATAAAATCTAAGCACTTTAATAGCGATGGTGAAGGTGGTATGAAAAGTGTGTGGTGATGGGATTGTTACGTGCGATCAATGCAAACAACGAACTCTAATTCGTGAAAAATAGATATAAAAGGCATGTACATGGCATGGGTTCATTAGGATCAGCGAATCGTAAGCGTTGGTTGATCAAGTATAACACAACGAAACCTCCTTTTGGGAGCGAATCGTCGGAAGATGTCCTTTTGGGAGTTAACACATCAATTCTAATAATATATCGCTAAAGTTGTAAACGTACATATGAAGTATGAAGCTCTCTTTTGGAGAGTTCAAATCTCACCCTTGTGGGGTGATCATCTACTTAGAACAATTCTTTTAGAATACGAAAAAGTAGATTTTGAGAGCGACGATTAAAACTTTAGCAAATATAGCGATTAAGCGCAATAATACAACCAACGAATACGATTCACATCACCTAATTACTCCATACCATGCACATAAAATATTTAGCTACTCATGGTGCAGAAATAAACAAATTTCAGATTCAAATTCATAAGTTTATTAGCAAAATACGGAAGTTTAGAGGCAAAATACAAGCTAAAACACCCAAATACAAGCTAAAGTTGAAGAGAATATCACCAAATCTCTCTGAAAAGTCTTCAAAACTCTCTGGAAATTAGAAACTAGGCTATGGAATTTTACAGAATTTTTGCAGAAGAAAATACGGCTCCTAAGTGCTCCAATACGCCAATTATACGCCCAAAACCCCTAGAATACGCTTAAATAATAAGATTGCGGGTTTATTGGGCTTAACGGGTTCAAACCCGCACAGAATTCACACCCGAATAGATCTGGGCCGCTGATCTAAAGCGGGGCAAACCTCAACCGTTAATCAATGCGGGATCGAGCGTGGGGGTGACGCGTGTCTTCCAAGATTCGCGCTCAGTGCTTCGTCGACCCGCATCCGCCTCGGAGTTGATCGCCTCCGTCCGCTCTCGATCGCACGGCCTCGCTTACGCCACGTCGCCGTCGCTGAATTCGGATGCGGGGCTGTTGATGTCCGTTGGATTTCGATCGTGAGGCTGTGATGATGACGCGTCGCCCCGCTTCATCTCGTCGCCTGGGCCGTTCGATCGTCATCGCATGATCAGGAAGCTGCCATGTCGCTTCCTCTGCTTTTGAATCACGGGGTTAACAGCGTCCGTTGGATCATGCGTCGATGGCCGAGATCTGGCCGCGTCGCTCAAGCGCTGAGGGTCGTTGGATTGAGCAGGGACGGGTCTGATGCTACCACATGGCGCGCCAAAAATCGTGCGCCGACCGTATATACGTATTTAAACGTATTTTCTTCCGTATTTCTTCGATTAATTGGTATTCCGCATTCAATAAATCATAATAATTAGCACAGATCTCAGAAAAATACAAATAAATAGTCGTTGGAATCGTGAGATCGAGACGATGCTAAGAAAAATATAAAATGTGCAGAATTGCATCGTTAAATGCTGTTTTATGCTCAAATAGTGTGTTTTCTATATTAAATAAATGTGTAGAAAATACGTATGTACTAGAGACCAATATAGCATCACATGAGCACAAAATAGGGCTAAATGGGGGGTCAAATACGCAATATTGAACACAAATCACACCCCCCAACTAGCGTTTTGCTAGTCTCTAGCAAAAAGAGCGATTAAAAATACGCCTAGATCACCTTATCAGATCTCAAATCATTCACCACCATACTACAACGACAAAAGAGATAACCAAACACTAATATCAATATTTCAAACTCATCAAGTAATGGTACTTGTGGGTTTTCAAAAATGAAAGTCAAGCATCTCAAATGGTTATAAAATAGACTTAAATTCACTATCAATTACTTCATAGCTCATAGTACACTAAATCAATGGCCCACACCGTTCAATCAAATATTTTAACTTGGAGCGTAGATGGTTCATGCAAAGCAAGCATCAAAAGTAGGATGGTATCAAGACATACACACGTCAATCTCTATTCATAGGAACTCACACCACATCTTGCGTTTTCTTTAAGCTTTGGAAGTTTTCTTGACTTGCTAATCATGCACACTTATTCTCTATTTTCTTTCGCTTTTTTCCCATAGTTCCGCGTAACGCGCATCAAGCAACATTCGCGGAAAAGTGTATAACTTGGATCGCTCCATCAAATAATTGAGGTTCCGGTCAATGGCTCCCAAATCAGACGATAATAGGGCATTAGGCCAAGAAGGGCCCCTCGGACTGTACTACTCAAGCCAACCAAGTTATTTCTTTAATAGCATATTTATTCATTTTTTTCTTCCTCATTCATCTCATTATTTCTTCTTTTGTGTGTGCATAAACAACTTGGCAAGATAACTTCCTCTTCTTTAATTTTTCACAAGAATGGGTATCCTAATCATTTCAAATGACGTGGTACATTTTTCTACGCAAAATCACACCAAGCATGCAAATGGCAATGAATACGAGATAAAGAACAATGCTCCAGTTAATTTATGCATTATTGGTACATGAACTTTGGTGTGTTCCAATGAAAGCATACCACTTGCTAATCCATAATTTCTAGATTCATTAAGTCATCAATTAATCTTGCCATTGGATGTATAAAAAGAAATTCACCACAAGCACTCAAATTCATGTAAAATGAGATTGAAATGTTGAACAATAGTGATGGGGGAAAATAAATCATATGTGTATGGTGGTGAATAAATATCGAGAAATTTCATCACATAGGGGTCATTTCTAGGTAAAGATAGACTTTGGTGATATTTCTTAACTCAAAAAAATTTTTTTTTTTCAATGCAAAAAGGGAACTAAAAAAAATAAAACCCTAAAAGAAAAAGAAAATAAAAATCCTAAAAGTTATTTCCCTCCCCCCAACTTAAAATAGACAGTGTCCTCAATGTTAGGAAGAGGGAATCATGGAAAGAACACACCTGATTAGTTCCCACCCGAAGGTGGGTCTGTGAGATCCATGGTGCTCGCTTCCTTGGTCCAAGGCTCGTGAAAATGTTTCAATCTCTAGACATTCACCTTGAACTCGCTTCCATCTTTCTCATTTAGTAAGAGCACAGCGCCATGTGGGAAAACTTCTTTGACGACGAAAGGTCCATACCACCTAGAGCGAATCTCCCCAGGAAAGATGTGCAGCCTGGAATTGTATAGGAGTACTTTTTGGCCTGGGGTGAACTCCCTCCTCAAGATCATCATGTCGTGGACGGATTTCATCCTCTCTTTTGAAATTTTAGCGTTGTCGTACGCATTTCTCCTCAACTCCTCCAGCTCCAACAATTGCAACCTGCGAGAAGAAAAAGAGACATCAGTATCAAAATTCATTTTATTTATAGCCCAATAAGATCTATGCTCTATCTCAACAGGTAAGTGACAAGACTTCCCAAATACAAGACGGTAAGGTGACATCCCCAAAATTGTTTTGTAGGCCGTCCTGTAGGCCCACAACGCTTCAGGTAAGCGCAAGCTCCAATCTTTCCTTGATGGATTCACCGTTTTCTGTAGAATTCCTTTGATCTCTCTATTTGCCAACTCTGCTTGGCCATTGGTTTGGGGGTGATACAGAGTAGAAACTTTATGTGTGACCCCAAACCTCTTCATTAAAGTAGCGAACATGCGGTTGCAAAAATGAGACCCTCCATCACTGATCAAGGCCTTGGGCACTCCAAACCTAGAGAAAATGTTCTCTTTGAGGAACTTAAGCACAACCGAAGTGTCGTTCGACCTGCAAGGAATAGCTTCCACCCATTTAGAAACATAATCAATACAAACCAAAATATAGGCATATCCAAATGAAGGTGGGAAAGGTCCCATGAAGTCTATGCCCCAACAATCAAATATTTCAATCTCTAAAATAGGGTTTAAAGGCATCATGTTACGCTTAGTAATACCCCCTAATTGTTGGCATGCAGCACAAGTCTTGCAATTACGAAATGTGTCTTTAAACATAGATGGCCAATAAAAGCCACTTTGCGAGATTTTTGCCACAGTTTTATTCGCTGAAAAGTGTCCACCACATACTCCATCATGGAAAAATTGTATCACACTGGTTATTTCATGATCAGGAATGCATCTCCTAACAATTTGGTCACTACAATATTTATATAAGTACGGATCATCGAAGAAGAAATATTTTACCTCGTACTTGAACCATTTAAAGTCTTGAAGAGACCAAGTGTCAGGAGTCTTACCAGTTACCAGATAATTAACGATATCAGCATACCATGGAGAGGTGGAAACGCTAAAAAGATGCTCGTCGGGAAAGGAGTCCTTCAAAGGCACATCTGCTGAATCAAGGCCTACTGTCAAACGTGATAAATGGTCAGCTACTAGATTCTCCACGCCTTTCTTGTCCTTGATTGTGACATTGAACTCCTGCAACAATAAAATCCATCGTATCAATCGATGCTTAGCATCTTTTTTAGACAATAAATATTTTAAAGCAGAGTGATCAGTATATATCAAAATTGGTGATCCCAGAATATTGCTCCTGAATTTTTCCAACGCGAATACTACAGCAAGCAACTCCTTCTCTGTGGTCGTATAATTCCTCTGAGCGTCATTTAGTGTCTTGCTAGCGTTGTAAATCACCACTGGAACTTTGTCTTTTCTTTGGCCTAGGACTGCACCAACTGCGTAATTGCTTGCGTCACACATTATTTCAAATGGTAGGGACCAGTCTGGCACCTGCAAAATGGGAGCAGAAATCAGCAACTTCTTTAAAGTTTCAAAAGAAAGTTGACACTCAGGTGTCCAAATAAAGTCCACATTTAAAGTAAGTTGCAAAGAGGGCGAGATATAGCGCTAAAATCTTTGATGAACCGCCTATAAAATCCTGCATGTCCCAAAAATGATCTGATGTCCTTCACGCATTTAGGACTTGGTAGCTTCTCAATTACTGCTACCTTGGCTCTGTCTACCTGTATACCATCTTTAGAAACTAGGTGACCTAGGACAAGTCCCTCTGTGGTCATAAAATGACACTTCTCCCAATTCAATAGGAGGTTCTTTTCAATGCACCTGTCGAGAACAAGAGCCAAGTTAGCTAAACAATCATGAAAAGAGCTACCATATACTGAAAAATCATCCATAAATACCTCAACGATTTTCTCAACCATATCATCAAAAATACTGAGCATGCATCGCTGAAAAGTAGCTGGAGCATTACATAAACCAAACGGCATTCTTTTAAATGCAAAAGTACCAAAGGGACAGGTAAAAGTGGTCTTTTCCTGATCCTCAGGTGCAATCTCAATCTGGTAATAACATGAATAACCGTCTAAAAAGCAATAATATTCATGTCCAGCGACCCTCTCTAAAATTTGGTCAAGAAATGGAAGAGGGAAATGATCTTTTCTAGTTCGGGAGTTCAACTTCCTATAGTCTATGCACATCCTCCAACCTGTGGTGGCTCTAACTGGGATAAGCTCATTATTCTCGTTTTTAACCACGGTGAGGCCAGACTTTTTAGGAACAACATGTTCGATATGGAAGACGTTTGTACACCCTTGTGGGGGATGTACGAGGGAATACGGACCTCGAACGTCGCGTACACGAAGTCGTGTACAAAGGGAATCTGTTCCCTTGCAGAGAGGATCTCTGGATGAGTGGGAAAGTCGCATTATATATGCATAAGTGCATGCGACATATGGCTAATAAAGGGGGAATATCTTAAGCTTATGTTGTACCATGCATATGGTACAACTTAAGCTTATAATGTGCCATGTATCATGGTACACCTTAATTAAGTTGTTCCAAAGGAACAACTTACCCTAAAATAACTACCTTGGGGGCTATAAATAAGACCCAAGGGTAAGCCATTTCTTACACCTTTTGCATGAAATTCATGCATGCCTCTTCATCCTAGCGAAGCTCTGCAGAAATATTTCCTCTCCCTCCATCCAAGTTCTTAATCTAAAATAGAGATTTAGATTGTGGATTAGTAGCCTTACTCCGTTCGTGAGAAGACTCGATCCGTCGTGGCGAATCCGAAGGCAAAGTTTCGAGACTACCGTTCCGCATACGCTAGCGTAAGTCTCAACTTTAATTATCGATCCTAACTCTGTTTTGGCAGGATCCTACATTGGTATCAGAGCCATAAGGGTTCGCCCCGGTCAAACCATCGCCTCGTCGAAACTACGAACGAGTCGTTGTCTTTTTCACGAATGGGTCTCCTACCATTACGGATATGGTAGGAACGCTTCGTGACGGAGAGAACGCAGCGGTTGTTCTTTTCACGTTAGGGTCTCCTATCATTACGGATATGGTAGGAACTCTCCGTGACGGGAAGAACCGACTGTTCACGTAGTACGTTATTCATTTTTGGCACACGGCCATTAGGAAATAACTAATTTCTCGACGAACGGGTGCTTCATCGACGAACGGGTGCTTCATCGAGGAAGATGATGGTAGTTATTTCCATCGGGTAAGAGGAAATTTGGTGCATGTGCACCATGGCCAAATGGGCTATGAATGCCATGCATCCCCCCTCCCCGAGCGGAGGGGGTTGGCTACGGCCAATAACCACCGGCGACCACCCCATCAAGGGGGTGGAGAGTGTGCGGCAACCCCATTCAAGGGGGTGGCCGGCCATGGCCAAAGGGGCCATGGCCGGCCAATGCCCAAAATGGCCTTGGCCATGACCGGCCATGGCCAAGCCATGGCCGGCCATGGCCAGGCCGGCAGAGGCCGGCCAAGGCCAGGCCGGCCTGGCCGGCCCTGGCAGTGGCCAGGGCCGGCGCCATGGCCACTGCCAGGGCCGGCGCTTGGCCACTGCCAGGGCCTGGCCGGCCCTGGCAGAGGCAGGGCCGGCCTGGCCAGCCCTGGCAGAGGCCAGGGCCAATGCCCTGGCCTCGGCCAGGGCATGGCCGGCCCCTGGCTGGCCTCGGCCAGGGCAGAGGCCCTGGCCGAGGGGCCAGGGCCCCTGGCCGGCCAGGGCAGAGGCCCTGGCCGGCCCTTGGCCAAGCCCCGGCCAGGGCAGAGGCCCTGGCCGGGAAGAAGTTGCAGTCTGAAATTGGTCGACCAATTTGGTGTTTTTGGTCGACCAATCTGGCAGAAGGTCTGAGTCGACTGCAAACTTGCCAACTGACCCATACAGGGTAACAAAAGGCATTGGTGAAACTCGAATGTGTCGATTAGCCCATACGGGGCTAACCACAGTGCCGACTAGTTCATACGGGACTAACGTTTTAATGAAGTTTTTCATTGGGCTCTACTCCTTGAAGATTAGCCATAGTGCTCTACTTCATGCGAGATTAGCCATGTCATTGTGCTCTACTCTACGGAGATTAGCCAATGTACTTGTGACGTTGTGCTCTACTCTACAGAGATTAGCCAACGTGCTTTCAAATTTTTTTGGAAAAGATGTTTTCAAATAGGTTATGTCCCGTCCTTAATCGGGATAGCGCAATTTAGAATTCCAAGTCCTACCACGATCCGGCCATGGTTATCTAACCCATGGGTGTGTAGAACAGGTCTCGTGGCTTGGCAATTGTTGCGCTAAAATTCTTTGCGCAAATTCTCACCTATTCCATTTTGAAAGATATGTTTTTCAAAATATTTTTCCGCTGCTAATAACATACGGGTATTATTTCTGATTTCTTTTTACTTGAGATACGTAAGATGGATACTTTGAAAGTTACTTCTAGATGGTAGTTGGGAACGTAGTGAACTTCTCGATTCTAGAGTAACATTTCAACGCATCCAAGGAACTTATCTAGTGTTTAAAGAATCGAAACTTTATGCATAGAATTTTGATCGTGTTTTTCATTCTCTTTGCAGTTTTTTGAATCGAATATGTCTACCGCTTCTAAGAACATTGTCGCAGAGCTTAACAAAGGTGAAAAGCTCAACGGCGACAATTATAAACTTTGGTCAATTAAAATCCAATATGTTTTGGAAGAGCAAAATGTGCTCGAAACACTCCAAAACATAATGGAAGAACCTGAGTTGGGCAATACGGCCCAACACAAGAGGGACCGGGAAGCTTATGATACTTGGACTCGAAAGAACAAAATAGCACGTATTACGTTACTGTCCGCAATGGACAATGACATAATGCGTCTATTTCGGGAATTCGACCTAGCCAAAGACATATGGTCTGAGCTAGAGATAAAGTTTGGTGGAACTTCAGTTACCAAACTCCGCTCCTTAAACATTCAATTTGATTCGTACAAAATGCGGCGAGATCATTCTATGAAAAAGCATCTCCGCCACATGGCGAATCTTATATCTGAATTAAAGGATGCGGGTGTTACGCTGTCTGACGAACAGCAGATCCAAGCAGTCATTCGTTCACTCCCAGATAGCTGGGATAACATGAAAATGCATCTCACTCATAATGAGTGCATTAAAACTTTAAGCGATGTATCGAAACACCTCGAACTCGAGAAAGAGCGGATTCAAGCCGCAAAACCAAGTGCAGAAGTGCACGTGGCCGCTAGTTCCTCACATGGAGGAAATAAGCGGAAGAATAAACGCTTAAGGTTTGTGAACGAACGAAAGCAAGAACCGGAAACCTCAAAGAAGACAAAGAACAAAAAGTGGCAAAAGAATGTGCACTTAAAGAAGAAAAACTTGAAGAAGATCAAGTGCTTTAAGTGCAACAAGTACGGTCACTTCGCCCGTACATGTACGGATGGAAGTGATAAGGTAACTTGTAGGGCTAGTTACATATGTGTTTCTAGTTCCATGTTTCTTGCTGAATCTAACTATTTTTGGTTGATTGATTCAGGGGCCACAGACCACGTAGCGAAGGACAGAAGGTTCTTCGTAGAGTATCGAAGGATAACTCAAGGAACAAAGTGGATATACGTCGGCAACAACACTCGTGTTGAAGTCAAAGGCGTCGGAACATGCAAGCTAGTTCTCGACAACGGCCGGACTTTATTATTGCACGGCGTCCTCTTTGCTCCAGATATTAGAAGGAATATCGTTTCCGTGGTCATGTTAATGTCTTTAGATTATGAGTGGAGGTTCTATAAACAATATGTTGACCTTGTTTGTAATAATTCTTTGATTGGTTCTGGTAATGTTTGTAATGGATTAATTGTTTTAAATACAATGTATGATGATTCTTCTTCCATTAATGAAAGTTTCCATTTGACAAATGTTTCTAACTCTGAGTCTGAGATCATTTGTTGGCATACAAGACTTGGTCATATTGGACCAACTAGAATGGATAGACTTGCCAAAAGTGGCTGGCTATCTAATGTTTCAAAAGTTGAAATGTCAACTTGCGAACATTGTCTTGTAGGGAAAACTTGTCGCAAGCCGTTTGGAACTGGCACAAGGGCCGAAGTTCCATTACAGCTTATCCATTCGGACATTTGCGGTCCAATGAATGTTAAGACAAGACGCGGGAAGTCCTATTTCATCACATTTATTGATGACTTCACCCGTTTCGGTCACATTTATTTGATTTCCCATAAACATGAAGCTTTAACTTGCTTCAAAAACTATATGAGTTTAGTGGAAAATCAACTAGATCGCAAGATAAAGGTCTTGCGAACTGATCGGGGTGGAGAATATCAATCAACGAGTTTTAAGGAACTCTGTGATGAAAAAGGCATAGTTCATCAAATAACTATGCCTTATACTCCGCAACAAAACGGTGTTGCGGAAAGAAGAAATAGGACATTGATGGAAATGGTCCGATCAATGATGTCTCAGGCAAATTTTCCTATCACCTTTTGGGGTGACGCATTATTGACGGAAGCATTCATCTTAAACCGTGTACCCTCGAAGTCGGTAAGTTCTACTCCTTATGAGTTGTGGAACAATAGAACTCCAGACTTAAACATTCTAAAACCTTGGGGTTGTGCCTCTTACGCACATTTATCCTCTCACAAATATGGCAAACTTGGGCCACGTGGGAGGAAGTGTATCTTCATCCGATACGCTGAAAAATCCAAAGGATATGTTTTCGTCGGTCAAGAGGACAATGGGGGTCTAATAGAATTCGAATCGAGGGATGTTGTCTTCTTGGAAAAAGAGTTTTCAAGACAGGGTGAGATAAGTCAAGACTTATCCTTGTTTGAGACTTGGGATCAAGAAGGATCGGAACGTTCGAGTGGGAGAATTCTTGGTGAAGAAGAAAATACGTTTCAAACTTCACCAATGGATGATACGAACGATACCAATCCTATTCCGAGTGGGAGTGATGTTATTTCAAGTGGGAGTGATGTCATTCCAAGTGGGAGTGATCAAACTCAAACAAGACGTAGTAATCGAACGAGGCTAACACCTCTGAGATTTGAGGATGAATTTCCTCAAACATTCATGACATTACTACAAGATGATGACGAACCTGCAAATTTCAAACAGGCCGTCACATGCCCTGCTAAAGATAAATGGATAGCGGTAATGGAAGAAGAACTTCAATCCATGAAAACAAACCAAGTCTGGGACTTGGTTGATTTACCTAAGGGACGTAGAGCCATTGGGAACAAGTGGGTTCTCAAAATCAAGCATAAGGCTGATGGCTCCAACGAGAAATATAAAGCTCGCCTTGTTGCAAAAGGTTTCACGCAACAGGAAGGAATAGACTACGAAGAGACTTTCTCTCCTGTCGTGCGTTTTACCTCCATTCGCTTAATTCTGGCAATGGTGGCTTGTTTGGACCTCGAGTTACATCAGATGGATGTAAAGACTGCTTTTCTTAACGGAGAACTAGATGAGGAGATCTACATGGAACAACCAAACGGGTTCATACAAGAAGAAAACAAACATAAGGTTTGTAAACTTCGTAAATCCATATATGGTCTTAAACAATCCTCAAGGCAATGGTATATGCGCTTTCAAGAAGTCGTTTTGTCGTATGGTTTCTCCATGCTCGACGAAGACAACTGCGTATATATTAAGAGGATTAAAAACAAATATGTAATTATGTCTCTTTATGTAGATGACATACTTATAGCCGGAAATGATAAGCGTCTTATCTTGGATATCAAAGCATGGCTTTCATCCGTCTTTGAGATGAAAGACATGGGTGAAGCTGCATATATCCTTGGGGTTAAGATCTCAAGGAATCATTCCAAGAAACTTCTTTCTCTCTCTCAAGAGACATATATAAAGAAAGTTTTAGAACGGTTTAATATGCAGGACTGCAAGCCAATTGATACTCCAATAAGCAAAGGCGAGGGTCTATGTTTGGAGATGTGTCCCAAAGATCCAAAAGAAAAGAAAGCTATGGAAAAAGTTCCATACTCCAGTGCTGTCGGGAGTCTGATGTACGCCATGATGTGTACCAGACCGGACATTTGCTATGCTGTTGGTATGGTAAGCCGTTACCAATCCAACCCAGGACAAGCACACTGGAAAGCGGTGAAGAGGATATTAAGATACCTCAAAGGGACTGCGGACTATGCGTTATGCTATCAAGGCAATACCTTGAGACTCGAAGGCTATACCGATGCTGATTGGGCAGGTGATCTCGACGAGCGAAGATCTACCTCAGGCTTTGTTTACTTGCTCGGGAATGGTGCAATATCCTGGAGCAGCAAGAAGCAAACCTGCATCGCCTTATCAACCATGGAAGCCGAATTCGTAGCATTCAGCATGGCGGTCCAAGAAGCTGTTTGGCTTAGGAAATTCTTAGACAGGCTGACGAATGCCTCTGACTCGAGCACTGTTCCTATATACAGTGATAGTCAATCTTCGATTGCCTATGTCAAAGATCCTAAATTTCATTGTAAGACCAAACACATTGACATTCGATTCAAGTTTGCGAAGGATTATGACAAACGGAAGGAAGTAGACATAGGATACATATCCACGCATGAGATGATAGCGGATCCCCTTACTAAGGCGATCCCCAGAGATGTGTTTTTCAAACACTTATCATCTATGGGAATGCGTAGGAGCTGAGCTGTATCATGTAATATTTCCCATGTCTATAGAAGATCAAAATTTAATTTGCATACAAGTTTCTTACAAATGATTTTATATACATTTGTGTTTAATTCTCAGCTATTTTTATGTGTATGTCGGACAGATTAAGGTTGGCTCTCTCACATGAGCAACCGCCTTATCTTATCAGATGGATAAGATAGAGATGAGACTAGTTTAAAGTCAAAATCATTAGACAAATGATTTAGAGTCATGACTTAAACAAGATAGTCGAATGAAAGATCTGCATCATATGGATGCTTACAAAAGATCTGAGATCTGTATCACAAGGATATTTGAAAGAGATCTCATAGGATTTTTTAATCCTATCTATCTTATGCAGGATGAGAGTCCGTGAATATTTCACGAGTAGTAAGGGGACTCAAAAAGATAGGCACTGTGGTGTCTGATCTTTCATCCGTACAACATCATTAAGACATACTCTCCCTGGGAAAGGAGTGATGTTGTAATACGTGTTCATACCACGTATGCATTTCGACCACTGAGTTAATAGCAATAGTGTTTGCTATTATGTGAGACTCAAAGGCCATACGGGTCTTAACTCTTACCCTCAAGGACTCCAATTGGTTCCTTTAGATTTGACGAGATGATCGCTATCTTAGCGTGTTGCTAATGGGCTATGATAATTCGGCTCGGCAGGGCACGTTAGAAAAGCGAATCAAGTCAAGATCAGAAGGTTCGCAAGAAGAGGAAGATTGATTTCATATTCCCATTTTGACTTTAATGATTCAAAGCTGGCCAGCCAATTGTAATCCAGATGGGATTCAATTGTTGAATATAAAGTATAAGAAATGTGAAGAAATAATCTAGGGTAAAGCATGCGTTGAACTACTCAACTTTGCACCTTCGAGGTCGTTGTGTATCTCTAACAAGTGCACAACAACAGACTCTACGCGCATGACGGTCGCACGGTCTATTTCTCGGTATGATAGATGAAAGAACTAAGGGAAAGACGTTCTCTTACAATCCCCTCAAGTGTGAGTGGGAGATGTTGGATATGGAAGACGTTTGTACACCCTTGTGGGGGATGTACGAGGGAATACGGACCTCGAACGTCGCGTACACGAAGTCGTGTACAAAGGGAATCTGTTCCCTTGCGGAGAGGATCTCTGGATGAGTGGGAAAGTCGCATTATATATGCATAAGTGCATGCGACATATGGCTAATAAAGGGGGAATATCTTAAGCTTATGTTGTACCATGCATATGGTACAACTTAAGCTTATAATGTGCCATGTATCATGGTACACCTTAATTAAGTTGTTCCAAAGGAACAACTTACCCTAAAATAACTACCTTGGGGGCTATAAATAAGACCCAAGGGTAAGCCATTTCTTACACCTTTTGCATGAAATTCATGCATGCATCTTCATCCTAGCGAAGCTCTGCAGAAATATTTTCTCTCCCTCCATCCAAGTTCTTAATCTAAAATAGAGATTTAGATTGTGGATTAGTAGCCTTACTCCGTTCGTGAGAAGACTCGATCCGTCATGGCGAATCCGAAGGCAAAGTTCCGAGACTACCGTTCCGCATACGCTAGCGTAAGTCTCAACTTTAATTATCGATCCTAACTCTGTTTTGGCAGGATCCTACACAACATGTGTAGAGCTAACCCACTTGCTGTCAGAAATAGGATATATAATGCCTGCATCCAATAATTTTAATACCTCGCCTTTAACCACTTCTTTTAATGTTTGATTTAACCTACGTTGCATTTCTCTAGTGGGTTTGGCGTCATCCTCTAAATAAATGTGATGCATGCATACAATAGGGCTTATACCTTTTATGTCAGCAATGGACCAACCAATAGCACCTCTATGTTTCCTCAGCACATCAAGTAAAGAGCTTTCCTGTTCTAGAGTAAGTTTAGAAGATATTACCACATGGAAGCTGTTTTCATCTCCAAGAAAAGCATACTTAAGATAGTCAGGAAGTGGCTTCAACTCTGGCTTTGGATCTTCCACCTCAGATGAAACTTGAATTGATGCATTAGGTGGCAAAGCCTCAAACCTAGGCTCCCATACCACATTGAGCTCCTTCACGTTCTCCTGCACAAAAGATATGTCATCAGAATCACCAATAAAAGTCTCAACAATAGAAGCATCATCACAAAATTCAGAACAAATATAATCATCCACCAACGAATCAATCATATGCACCCTCTCAATCTCATCATCCACATGTGGCAACTTGCAAGTATTAAAAATATTCAAGTCCAAAGTCATGTTGCCAAAAGTTAGTTTCAGTTGACCATCTCTACAATTTATTAAAGCATTGCATGTAGCTAGGAATTGTCTACCTAGGATGATAGGAGTGGCATTGGCAGTTTGGGGTCCCTGGATGTCTAGAACTATAAAGTCCGCAGGGTAGTAAAATTTGTCCACCTGAACGAGGACATCTTCAATGCATCCCTTTGGAACTTTAATGGATCTATCATCTAGTTGTAATATAACAGATGTAGGCTTTAGATGTCCTAACCCAAGCCGCACAAAAATAGGATATGGCAATATATTGACACTAGATCCTAAATCCAATAAAGCATTTCCAATTTTCTTAGTGCCAATGGTGCAAGTGATGGTGGGTGATCCAGGGTCTCTAAATTTAGGTGGTGTATTTTGTTGCACAATAGAGCTAACCTGTTCAGTCAAGAATGCTTTCTTTTTCACATTTAACTTTCTTTTAACGGTGCACAAATCTTTCAGAAATTTAGCATAGGCAGGATTTGATTAATAGCATCAAGCAATGGAATATTGATCTGGCACTTCTGAAAAATTTCACGAATCTCAGTTTGATACTTATCTTTGCTTTTCTGAAGTAGCCGATGAGGGTAGGGTGCTGCAGGTACATATGATGCGGGCTCCTTCTCTTTAATGACGCTTTCGCTCACACCCACGTCCGTGCTCTCTTCCTGCACCTCCTCTTGTTCTTTGATTCCCTCTTTTTGGATCTGAATTTCCTCTTCCGGCTCAGCTTGTTTGCTCGGTGGATCAGGCTTCTGAATCTCTTTTCCACTCCTCAAAGTGGACACCGCTTGGCAAGGCTTCATATTATTTCCTGCAGAAGAAGATGAGCCCATATTAGGATTTGGAATTGACTGAGATGGAAGCTTACCTTTTTCTAATGTCGCTGTAAGCCTCGCCAAGCTCTCGCTCATCTGCTGATTCTGAGTCTGCTGAGCCTGAAATTGAGCCTACTGCTGCTGCATCTGAGCTTGTTGCAATTGGATAAGCCGCTGAAGCGCATCGCCAAATGGTTGCATCTGATGTTGTTGCACTGGCTCATGGTCCCTCCTCTGGTTCCCACCTTGATAGTTGTTGTTGTTGTATTGAGGTTGTCGGAACGGAGGGGGAGCCTGCTGCTGCTGAGTCTGCTGATTGGGGCCCCAGTTCAAGTTTGGATTGTTGCGCCATCCCTTGTTGGAATTGAAGTTCTGGTAGTTCGAAGAAACTTGATTCACCCCAGTAGGATTTTCTAGCATGCTCTTCAAGGCTGGAAGTGTGGGGCATGCACTGGTGTCATGGCCACTGACGTCGCAAAGTGCGCAAATCTGCTCAATCTCAACGGCCTTGGCCTCTTTCAAATTCATTGCATGAAGCTTGTTTGAGATCATGGCCTCCATCTTTGCCTCCAACGCATCCTCTTGCTTCAAATTATAAACCACTCCTCGCGTAGGCTGGGATGGTGCAGAATGGCCTCCTTTCTCGTAGTCTGAAGTAGTGTCCCATGTCTGCGCATTTTCTGCTATCTCCTCCAGGTACGTCCAAGCTTCGTCTGGCTCTTTATCAAAGAATCCTCCATTGCACATCATCTCTACAAATTGCTTCATTTGCGGCTGCAGTCCATCGTAGAAGAAGCCAATAATCCTGCTTTTGTCGAAGCCACTGTGCGGACATGCGAGCAGTAACTCATTGAACCTTTCAAATGCCTGGTAGAATGTTTCCTCGCTTTTCTGAGCAAAGTTCATAATCTGCCGCTTCAGTCCCTGTGTCCTGTGAATAGGAAAAAACTTCTTTAGAAATTCAGCCTGCAAATCAATCCATGTAGTAATAGAACGTGATGGCAATGCATTCAACCAATTCTTAGCTTTGTCTTTCAATGAAAATGGGAACAGTTTAAGATATATCGTATCCTCGCTAGTTTTCCCATCAAAGCATGTCAAGCAAACCTCCTCAAATCCTTTAATATGAAGATATGGATTTTCCTTGTCTAACCCATGAAAGGTGGGTAAGAGTTGGATCACCCCAGGTTTAAAATTGAAAGAATTTGCATCGGTAGGTAAAACAAAGCATGAAGCAGTGCTAGTCCTAGTGGGTCGAAGTAAATCTTTTAAAGTCCTAGGCACTCCAGGTTGCACATTATTCTCGTTATTGTTGATAAAATTTTCATCCATATTATTATTAGCCATATCAAAACGTCGAGTCAACCTATGTGTCCTAGGAGTCCTATGCCACATAAACTAGCATAAATATATATATATTTTTTTATGAAAGCAAACAAAAGTTTATATACAATAAAGTGGAAGGATCTCACCGAAGGTCCTCTGAATGAAATAAACCGTAGTAACAAACCGTTCTCTCCGGCAACGGCGCCAAAAACTTGGTGGGCTCCGAAAGGTGCTTCTCTCAAGCGCAAGAGTCAGTTCAAGTAGTAAAATCTGGGAGTCTAGATGTCGAATCCTCGGGAGAAGCTGTTGAAACCACAAGTCCAAATCAAATAGAGTAACTACGAATAAAATCTAAGCACTTTAATAGCGATGGTGAAGGTGGTATGAAAAGTGTGTGGTGATGGGATTGTTACGTGCGATCAATGCAAACAACGAACTCTAATTCGTGAAAAATAGATATAAAAGGCATGTACATGGCATGGGTTCATTAGGATCAGCGAATCGTAAGCGTTGGTTGATCAAGTATAACACAACGAAACCTCCTTTTGGGAGCGAATCGTCGGAAGATGTCCTTTTGGGAGTTAACGCATCAATTCTAATAATATATCGCTAAAGTTGTAAACGTACATATGAAGTATGAAGCTCTCTTTTGGAGAGTTCAAATCTCACCCTTGTGGGGTGATCATCTACTTAGAACAATTCTTTTGGAATACGAAAAAGTAGATTTTGAGAGCGACGATTAAAACTTTAGAAAATATAGTGATTAAGCGCAATAATACAACCAACGAATACGATTCACATCACCTAATTACTCCATACCATGCACATAAAATATTTAGCTACTCATGGTGCAGAAATACACAAATTTCAGATTCAAATTCATAAGTTTATTAGCAAAATACGGAAGTTTAGAGGCAAAATACAAGCTAAAACACCCAAATAGAAGCTAAAGTTGAAGAGAATATCACCAAATCTCTCTGAAAAGTCTTCAAAACTCTCTGGAAATTAGAAACTAGGCTCTGGAATTTTACAGAAGTTTTGCAGAAGAAAATACGGCTCCTAAGTGCTCCAATACGCCAATTATACGCCCAAAAACCCTAGAATATGCTTAAATAATAAGATTGCGGGTTTATTGGGCTTAACGGGTTCAAACCCGCACAGAATTCACACCCGAATAGATCTGGGCCGCTGATCTAAAGCGGGGCAAACCTCAGCCGTTAATCAATGCGGGATCGAGCGTGGGGGTGACGCGTGGCTTCCAAGATTCACGCTCAGTGCTTCGTCGACCCGCATCCGCCTCGGAGTTGATCGCCTCCGTCCGCTCTCGATCGCACGGCCTCGCTTACGCCACGTCGCCGTCGCTGAATTCGGATGCGGGGCTGTTGATGTCCGTTGGATTTCGATCGTGAGGCTGTGATGATGCCGCGTCGCCCCACTTCATCTCATCGCCTGGGCCGTTCGATCGTCATCGTACGATCAGGAAGCTGCCACGTCGCTTCCTCTGCTTTCGAATCGCGGGGTTAACAGCGTCCGTTGGATCATGCATCGACGGCTGAGATCTGACCGCGTCGCTCAAGCGCTGAGGGTCGTTGGATCGAGCAGGGACGGGTCTGATGCTGCCACGTGGCGCGCCAAAAATCGTGCGCCGACCGTATATACGTATTTAAACGTATTTTCTTCCGTATTTCTTCGATTAATTGGTATTCTGCATTCAATAAATCATAATAATTAGCACAGATCTCAGAAAAATACAAATAAATAGTCGTTGGAATTGTGAGATCGAGACGATGCTAAGAAAAATATAAAATGTGCAGAATTGCATCGTTAAATGCTGTTTTGTGCTCAAATAGTGTGTTTTCTCTATTAAATAAATGTGTAGAAAATACGTATGTACTAGAGACCAATATAGCATCACATGAGCACAAAATAGGGCTAAATGGGGGGTCAAATACGCAATATTGAACCCAAATCATAGAACCAAAAATAATATCGCCTACATAAACTTGAATTAAGAGGATGTCACTTTCATAATCCTTAATAAAAAGTGTAGAATCAACTTCACCCATTTTAAAACCTAAATCCAAAAGAGCGGTTTTGAGTCGATCATACCAAGCTCTAGGAGCTTGTCTCAACCCATACAATACTTTTTTAAGTTTGAAAACATGGTTTGGAAATTTTTCATGAATGGAACCGGGTAGTTGAGAAGCATACGGTTCTTCATTGACAATGCCATTTAAAAATGCACTTTTAACATCCATTTGAAACAATTTGAAATTCTTATGAGATGCAAAAGATAAAAGCAATCTAATAGCTTCTAATCTAGCTACGGGGGAAAATGATTCTTCAAAGTCGATACCTTCCTCTTGCCTGTAGCCTTGAGCTACTAACCTTGCTTTGTTCCTTGTGATGACCTCATTCTCATCGGTCTTGTTCTTGAAGATCCACTTGGTCCCAATCACTTGGCGACCACTTGGAAGAGGAATGAGCTCCTAAACTTAATTTCTCTCGAATTGCATGAGTTCTTCTTCCATTGCCACTATCCAAGAGCTATCCTCACATGCTTCTTAGATATTCTTTGGCTCAATGGTAGAGACGAATGCACAATGAGAGAATTCTTCAATTCTAGACCTCGTTTGAACACCCACCCCAATATCTCCAATAATTTGGTCATGAGGGTGGTTGTGAACGATTGGGTAAGCTTTGGGAATCCCTGCATCACTTGGAACATCTTCAACAATCTCATTAGTAGTGTTAGTCTCAATAATGGAATCATTAATCTTGACATTACTAAGAGAATCACATATGCATCTACACTATCATCAATAACATGAGGAAAATCAAAATCTTCATAAAATGATACATGTAGTGATTTCTCGATCGTTGAAGAGGTTTTGTTGTATATCCAGTAGGCTTTGATACGTGTGGAATATCTAACAAAAATTCCTTCATCGGATTTTGGTTCAAATTTATCTAAGTTACCAAAGGTGTTTTTGATAAAATATTTTGAACCAAAAACTCGAAAATATTTAACTTGAGGCTTTTTGTCATAAAATAACTCAAAATAAGTTTTGTTCATTCGGGGTCTCACTAGGATCCTATTGAGCACATAACATGCCGTGTGCATCGCTTCTGCCCAAAATTGTAGTCCAAGATGACTATCATGGAGCATGGTACGAGCACACTCAATAAGAGTCTTATTCTTCCTCTCTATAACACCATTTTGTGGTGAGGCATGAGGAAAAGAAAAATTGTGAGTTATCCCTGGGTCATCACAAAACTTTGTAAAAGATTCATTCTCAAATTCTCATCCATGATCATTACAAATAGTGATAATGGTGGATCCTAAGAAATTTTGAATCTTTTTTGCAAATATGGTAAACTCTTCAAAGGCTTCATTTTTATTAGTTAAAAATGAGACCCAAGTAAATCTTGAGAAGTCGTCAACGACAACTAATCCATAATGAACATTACCGAAAGAAGCGGTTCTAGTTGGCCCAAACAAATCTAGATGAAGTAATTCTAGTGGCCTCTTAGAAGTTATGCCGTCTTTAAGCTTGAAAGATGATTTACTAAGTTTACCTCTTTGCCAAGAATCACAAAAGTTATTCTTACTAAAAGCAATTTTTGGAAAACCTTTGACTAGATCATGCTTAGCTAACTTATATAAGTACTTGAAATGAACACGACCAAAATGGCGATGCCATAATAGTGGTTCATTTGTATTAGCAACTAAGCAATGTTCTACGGTTTTAGGCAAGCTCAAATAATAAATATTCTTACGCCTAATACCAGTAAACAAAACATGTGAATCAAAATAATATAATTTCACACATACCCTCTCCAAAGTTAACCTTGTAACCTTTGTCACAAAGTTGACTAATGGAGATAAGGTTATGACATAAACGACTAAGTAAATATACATTAGTAATGAGTGGTTTGGAAGGATTACCGACTTTACCTACTCCAATGATGGTTCCCTTTTGATTGCCTCCAAAAGTGACCGTTGCACCATCCTTGATGCTAATCACTTCGGAGAGTAGTGAGGGATCCCCGTCATGTGTTTGGAGCAACCATTGTCGAGTATTCATTCTTTTCTTTTAGAGCCAATATGACGTTTATTGCTCTCTTTCTCTTTCTTGGGTACCTACATAGTATACCATAAGCTCATGGTACCCAATTTTTGTTGGGTCCAAGGGGATTAGCCATTTGGAAGCCAAGTCCAAGTGGACTTCCGCTTCCCAACATAGTTATCATTATTAACAATATCTTGAAGGTAGGAATGACCATAGGCATTCCTATAATTTAAGCTAGTGTTCTTAGGACCCCAAACAGTGTTTGTTTTGGGAGTCCTTTTTCTAGTTGCATGCACAATAGGTTGATTTCTATGGTGTGTGTGCATCCTAGGAACATGAGTTCTAGCATAAAAATGAGGAGGAGGATATGCATTAGACATATGTGGGTTGTATGCATGCTTAGGAACATGCATGTTGTATGAAACATATGGGGCATGCATGACATGTGAAGGATGTGCTTACATGTAAGAATGATGTGTATGGATTTACATGTGCCCGTGGGTGTGGAGCATAAAAAGTGTCATGTGTATCCACTTGTGAAGTATGAGATTTCCTACGTGGATGAAGGTTAGTGTACATGTAAGCATGACTTATCTTTTGGTTTCCACCCTTAGCGGGTGTCTTGCCAAAAGAAAGAAATTGTGAAGTGGTGACTTTCTTGGTAGGTTTGCTACCTATAGTGTCTTTGACAACAATTGTGGATGCACTGGAGAATGGCCTCACAAAGTCTATTGTGACACCACTATAAGAGGTGCAAGCATTGGATGCATTTGCTTCCACAAAACCAAGACCAACATGATGTGTAGCCAGAAATTGGTTTGCTAGCAAATCGTCCAATTGTCCTTTCCCCTTATTAAATCTCATAATACGGGAGGACATGAGCTCATATTTCTCCTTAAGAGAAGAAATATTGGTATCCAAGGTGGACACCTGTGCTTTGAGCTCGTGCACTTGGGTTTTAAAAGAATCATTCTCTAAACCCAATCGTGTGTTTTGTAAAGCTAGATCACTATTATCCTTAGGATGTGTTTGATCTAGTTGAGATTTGAGGTTATTCACCTCATTTCTCAAAGGGACATTTTGAGAAACCAAATTTGCTTTCTCAAGAATTAGTGTATCAACAATGGTGTCATTGTTGATGATGCATGGTATGGATGGATTGCTAACAGATTGTTTCTTTAAGCTAGTATATCTAAGCATTAAAGATTGATACTTAGCAAATAGTTCTTCATTAGCAATACACAATTCATCCATAGTTACCTCGGGTTCATCCAGGTCGGAATCACTATCATCGGAGAGTGGATCTTCCCGGGCCATGAAACACATGTGGGCACTTTCACCCTTCTCATCATCGGAATTGCTTGATGAATCTCCACTTGAGTCATTGAATTTACCGACTAGTCCTTTCTTCTTATCTTTCTTATTCTTATCAGACTTGTTTGGAGCCTTCCACTTCTCTTTGTTTCGGAGCATTAGGCAATCCTTCTTGATGTGCCCTGGTTTATTACACTTAAAGCAAAGAGAGGAAATGTTATTAGTAGAATCAAATCTATTCTTAGAGGGAAATTTACCTTTGTAAAAGAAGCGTTGGAACTTCTTCGCCATTTGAGCCATTTCCTTTAAGTCCATGTCATTTTCGGATTCTTCGCTATCGGAGGATGAAGAATTAGCCTTGAATGCTAAATCTTTCTTCTTGGCCTCCGAAGGGTTTATTATAGCTTGAATCTTCAGTCGGTTCTCCCGTTTTAATTCGTAAGACATGAGAGTGCCGATGAGATTCATGACAGTGTAGTTCTTCAAGTCGTTGACCTCCTCAATGGCGATTGCTCTTCGTTTCCACTTGGAGGTTATCCCCATTATGATCTTTCTCACCTTCTCTAGTTGGGTGTAGGTTTGCCCAAGCGCTTCCAGTTCTTTGGTGATGTCGGTAAAACGTCCGTACATCGATGCTATGCTCTCATTTTCCTGCATGTGAATCATATCGAAATTTTGCACGGCAACATATAGTTTAGAGAGTTTTACCTTGTTCGTTTCCTCACAGGTAACGACGAGATGGTTTCAAATTTGATATGCACTCTTACATGTGCATATCTTGTTGAACTCATTTGGGTCCAATGCACAATGAAGAGCATTCATTGCTTTTGCGTTGTTGACTTTGGCGGACTTCTCGGAGGGTGTCCATTTTTCGAAATCCACTTCGATGGGCTCGACGTATTCCTTGTGGAGGGTCCTCCAAAGGAAAGCATTCCTTAGAAACGTCTCCAATCGGCATTTCCAATAGCCGAAGTTCGTGCCATTGAAACGCGAAGGACGCACCGTGAATTGACCTTTGAATAGTGTGGACGCTCCATCACGATTGTGATTGTTATACAAAGTCGATAGAGGAACGTTGTTGATGTTGATGCCATAGCTTGAAACTTGCGCTCCGATACCAATTGTAAGGACCCTGGCTATGAGGAAAACACTAGAAGGGGGGTTGAATAGTGTTTATGCAATTTAAAAAGATAGTTACACCAAATTAAATTCCTAACCAACAATAAATACGGAATAATAGAAAACCCTAAAAAGAAACAATGAAAACGCAAGGATGTTTCAAGGGTTCGGATTACCCAAGTCACTTCCTGACTTGTTCCCGGTAATCCTACGTCCCTTCCACCCGGATACCACCGGATGCTCAAATTAGAACCCTAACTTGATGTTTCCTTAAAACCCCACTTGTAGAAACCCTACAAGTGAAATCGAAATACACTCGATGTCCTTGACTCCCACAACTTGGTAGTAAGCAAACCACTCTCACAACCCGAGAGTAAATCAAATAACGAAAGTTATGAAATCTGAAATTAAACAACACTTACAATCACCTATGTCTTAAAGTAGAACTTGAAGGAGAAGAGTGTTGTGTGTTGAATGATTCTCTTAGAAGAGAGGAAAGCCCTTTCTCGTGACATCACTAAATGCCTAGAAGATTTCTCTTTGGTTCTAGGTTGGAGAGAAAGAGATTGAAGATAGGAATTCGAGGGCTTTAGGATTTGAGAGCTTTGATCTTGAGAGAAAAGAAAGCTTGAATGTTTGGGCAAATGAACCTTGAATGAATCTTAAAAATCTAACCTCTCAATGGAACAGTAGAGGCTTCTTTTATAGGTTTATCAAACCCTTCAAACCAAATTTCCAAAAACCCCTTTGAAATCCATGAAGAAAAACTCAATCGGATAGAATCTTCACCCGCGACAGTCGACTGTTGAACAACTCACAGTCGACTGCTACACAGTGACAGAGGGTAGGTGAGAATTCATAACGGTAACTTACCATATGGACAGTCGACTGGTAAGGAGTTGACAGTCGACTGTTTAACCAACAGGCGACTATAATTCCTTATACAGGCGACTGGCCGAAATTGGGGTAAGTTAAGCAAGTCATAGAAAAGTCTGTGGGTACAGGACATGCGACTGATAAAGAGAAGACAGTCGACTGTAAACTCAACAGGCGACTGTAATTCCTTCTACAGATGACTGTCAAAAACACTGACATTTTCCAGAGAGTTGAGTCTTCAGAGAGGCTCAAAGACAGACGACTGTTGAAGCATTGACAGTCGACTGTACCTTTGGACAGTCGACTGTAAATACAACAATAGTCGACTGGTCAGATTAAAACTGAGAAATAGATTTAGGCTGAGGATAGACAGGCGACTGATCACGCCCAGATATACACCCGAAAAATGACTGTAGTCTTACCGCAAGCGCACGGTGTAGTGGCGAGCAGGTATCGAACACAGGGAGGACAAATGACAGTACTCTATTTTAATCACCTAGCTATTGGTGGTAGAACGGAATGTGTTTTGAGAATAATGTCATGGTCGTTTAATTAACAATTCGAATTCTATTTAATAAAATCGTCTAGGGCCAGGGAATTCCCACTACGGATCGTTATTTATCTTTGTGAATCGTGAATCTCAATGTTGCAAGAATTGAATCATGGTGAACTAGTCGTAACTGAATAGGGAAACAAGCTCACGCTCTCGCGCTCCGGTCTATAGAAACCTAGATTAGGGCCCACTCTCGTGCAAACCCTAACCTAAGCCGCTAGCATGAAGATCGACATCATCGTCCAATCACACCTCGAGCACACTCTCATGCAAACTCGAGTTACAATCTAGGTTATGATAGTTCTTATTCGTCCAATCTCTTGTAAATGAATATGAGTATAGATTTATAATAAAAATCCTAGCTTTGGTCCAATCTTTTGCAAACCAAGTCTAGAGAATCTCGATTATAAACCTAAATCGAATATCTAGGCCTTCCCATCGATTAAAATCCAATCTCTTACAAACCCCAAACAATGGAAATCTCCTAGCCACTCGTAGTAAATCAATCATAACCCAACCGTCTATCAATCCTAGCAACACATTAATTCGTTCATCACAATTCTAAAATCGGATCCATAGGGTTCATCCCCATGCCCTAGAACAGCGGAACTACTCACAATTAATTATGGCAATCACAAAATAAACATATAAAATCATATAGAAATTCATGGTTGAGAGAAAACAATTCACAAAAACAAGAACAAACCAAATCTCCAATCTTCAATCTCCAGTTAAGGATTACAATTAGAATAATGTTCAAAAACTAATTTCAGGTCTCTCCTAAAACTAGGAAGAATACTAGTTTAAATACAAGCCAAAGTCGGCTAGAAAATCCTGACAGATCTGCCCCTGGCGCAGCCCAGAACCCTAATTTGCGATACATGCAGACTGCGCCACTCGACCGAGTAGAACATGTCACTCGGCCGAGTGACGGACCCAAAGAAAAACAGAGATGTTAGGGGTTTAGGGGGTCTGTCGCTCTGTTCCACTCGGCCGAGTGGAGTTCTTTACTCGGTCGAGTGGGCTTTCTTACTCGGCTGAGTGAGTCTTCTGCTGATCTTCTCCAAACTTCAGAGAGTCGGTTGAGAACTCAGGAGGAAAACCCTGTCGTACTCGGGCGAGTGGACTTCTTCACTCGGTCGAGTGAGATCTTTCACTCGCTCGAGTGGACTTTGACTCCAAGTGCTTTCGTATCCGTTGTACTCGACCGAGTATGTTCCTTCACTCAGCCGAGTAAGCTGTCTGCTCGGCCGAGTGGGCTGTTTCTGGGGTCCCATCTTCTCCTCTTTGCCTCATAGTCGATTCTATCGAACTTCTTCTTCTTCCGCTCAGCATCTAGCGCTGCTAGCTTTTCGATAGGGTCACAGGCGGGGCTCCAGCGTGCGTGAAAGTCCTTTGATCTCATTTTGCTCCAGATCGCTCCATATTTCCCGAAATCCGACAAAAACAAGAAATAGTGAAAAGCAACACGATATCGTCAAATAATCGTGAAAAACACAATATGAGCGATCGAAATGACATGTAAACAGCAGAAAAACGGTGTAAAATAAGGAGCGATCAAAATCCTCCAAGCTTACCTCTTACTTGTCCTCAAGGAAGATGAGTAGAAAGGTGAACCCGACGGGTAAAAATAAGAAAAAAGGAAGGAGAATATAGAATAGAAAACGAAGAGGGAGGTGCTAGATCATTTTCTCAGGATGTGGAGCTGCTTACTCAAATAGCGCAAGAAGAATAAAAACATGCCAAAGATTTTTATCTCGATGTCATGATAATATATAAATGCATTCGATATAGAAACCAAGAATATCCAAATGATATGAAACATGAAATCATTCTAAAATTAGCGTCGTCTGAGGCTTCTAAAGTAATATACATAATCATAGATTGTAACTTTTCAATTGATCGCTTTTTATTTGGAGTATAAGAGGCATCACACATTATGGAGCAATAATAATAGAAAGAAATGGTTTTCATGAAATGCATGCCAAATTTCAATTCATGGACTTCGTAATACTCCAAGTAATCTCCCTGAGTATAAAAAATTACCTAGCTTAGGTCGTCATGCACAGACAAGTTGTCACTCTCTCACACATCATTGGATCCCCTCCCCCAAGCTTATCTATAAGCGTGGTGGCATCAAATAGAATAATACGACTTTCCCCCATTTTTTTGAAGCTCTAAGAAAAATAAAAGAGGGAAGAAAGAAAGCAAGCAAGAGATGGGATCGGGTATATACAGTCGAACTTCTTTTTGTTTTTTCTTTACTCTTTTTCTCATTTTTCCTTTTTTTTCCTTTTTTTCCTTTTTTCTTTTCTAGACCGATATACACAATAACAATCCCGAATCAAAGATAGAGAGATATGCATATATTCTTTTTTCCTTTTGATTTTGGGGTATTGGAGCTTGGACTTTATATCAAGGGGAAGATGCCAATATAAGATTTGCTAAGGGGAGATTCACCAATGATTTTAAGTATAGAAATGAAGTTCAAGATATGTGGAGAAAGAAAAATATTCAGCGCTCAGTTCACTCTTTTGAATGAGCATGAAAACTTTCAGCGGGGTAACATAATCTACTCAGTTTAAATTCAGAAAGTAAACTAATTCAGTTATATCAGAAAGTCATACATTCAATCAACCGAGAAGTGGAGCATACAATTTCATGCAAATAGAATTGATAGCAGACAACAAAGCAGTACTCCAAGTTTAGGCAATCAATGTGTGAAGCTTGGTGTGTTTTCTATGAAAAGTATACAACATAAATCTTCAGACTCGGCTAATGGTAGAATTTCATTCACAATCATATAATAAAGATGCAGGTTACTATTCTCGAATGCATGGCAACGTATATCATATGATATCTGAAATAAAAACGATGGCATGGTAAGAGAATATGCATATAAAAGTAAGCTAACTCCAAGTCATCGTCATCACAGAAAATTCATCTCTAGCAAAAAAGGATACAAGAAATAAGGATAAAGAAAAAATAAGAACTACTATACATATGCATCACACACAAAAATAAGAAAACGTTATGCATGAGGAAAAACATGAAAAAGTGGGTGAAAATAAGCGAAAAATAAGCGAAAAATATAGAAAGGTGGAAAAAAATGAAGATAAAAATGAAGAAAACAAAAAGTGCGTGAGACACTCACTCCCCTAAGCTAAACTGCACAGTGTCCTCAATATGCTAAGTGTGGCACATGGAGAAATATGATAGGGGTGGGGTGGGTGGTGATGCATGCATGAGAAAGGATGAAAGTGAAAGAAAATGGGATGGAAATGCAAGTAATGAGTGCAAAGATCAAGGGGTGGTGCAATATAACGGTCCCAGAAATACCCCATCTCTCCTAGGATGATATAGACAAATATGAGCAAAAAGTGAACAAAATGTGTGGGGAGAGGGGCGCAAAATCGGCAAAAAAGATAATATCAATCACGATAGTGGCAAAAATATGAGAGGCATCAAGTGTGTGCCTAAGCAGGTGGTGGATCACCAGCACCGTCCTGTGGTAGGAGAGGAGGAGGTGGTGGAGGCTGATGTGAAATGGGGCGGATAGCAGCAGGTGGAGGTTGTGGCAGGCACACAAGAATCTAGTTCAGGGTAACTTGAATACCAGGGATTAGAGCGACGCGAGACTGCATAGAGCTGACGGTGGCAGCGAGAGCCCAAAAATCTCCTCTGAGCCCACTAACGGCCCCCTCTAAAGCACGCAAGTGCTGAACGAGGGTGCCGTGGGCGGGCGGAGAGGGTCGAACAGATGGGCGTCGGGGCTGTCGTACACGGCCACCGTAGACAAGTGGGGCCACTACTAGGTGAGGGTGTGGTGCTGTGCTTGCTAAAAGATGCTCAGCCTCTGTGGGAGGTTGAGACGTAGGGATGCTCTCAGAGGTGTGAGCAGCGGCAGAATCTGAAGCGATGAAAGTGAGCGAGAAGGGTGGAGAGGTCGCTGACACAGAAAGGGGACAGGCGTCACGACGCTCTCAGTGAAGACATCGACAGCAGAGACAGAAGTGTCGACGACTGGAGAGGTCGTGAAATCAACAGAAAATGACTCCCCAGGGGTCGAGAAATCTGGTGATGACAGGGTCTCGGCCGGTGAAATAAAGGAAGGCTCGCCTCTCTCAAAAATAGTGGTGGTGGCACTCCCAAAACTCATATAAGAAATGGGATCAGAGGTCAACGGCACAGAGGTGGTGGTGGTAGTGGACTCAGCTAGGGTGCTCTCGCCACTGACAAAAGTATGGACAGAAGTGGCGGGAGCAGGGATCAAATCAGGTGCAAGCTGAGGGATCGGGATCTCTAGGTCCAGAGGTGGGAGGAGGGGCTCCTGCTCATCGCCCTTGAGCTCAAGCACGTACGCAGCTGGGATGAGGAGGTCCACCTTTGGTCTCCACACCCCTCCTGTGGGTCCAATGTGGGTCCGAGCGTGGATCGAAAGCACCATATAATCTACACCAAAAGGACCGTGCAGCCAAACCCATTGGTGCTGACCATGATTACGTAACATCCTCATGCGGGCCATGACATCTATGGAAAGGGAGGTGGGCCCGTGGGTTGAAGCAACCCAGCTGGGAGCTCAACCCTGAACAAAGGAGCTAGCAAGGTAATCAGACCGCTGCAACAAATCGCCGTCCTGGCGGTGGCAGAAGAAACAATGCGGTCTAGATACCATCTAGATATATCGATCTGACCAGTGGGGACTGAGACATCTATGTCGCCCTCAAAGACTCTAGCTCTAGTCATCGCGTATAGCATATAAAGCTCAGGCATAGACATCGTCCCAGGCTCATACCTCACGAGAAATATGGTCGCCATGAGGCGCTGAGCAATGCGGAGGCATGGGTGGACGATATAGGAGGCCTTGGCCCGGCTAGGGTCAAAAGCGAGTGGGGAGCACGTGATCAACATCCAGAAAGCATGTGTATCGATGACGGTGGGGCGATGTGCATGGGACTGAAAGCACGATAGGGGTCCGGGACAGGGGGCCACTGGATAAAGGCTAAGAGCATGTCGATAGTGATCTCGCACTCACGATCCATCAGACGAAATGTGCAACCCCATGGAGTCCTACGGATAGAACTTAGGACCTCGAGTGTCGGTCGGACGTAGGTGTCCACCGACACCGACAGAAAATCACGCCACCCCACATTGTCATACAACTGGAGTAGGCTCTCGAATACCCCTAGGCACTCAAAATTTGCAATGTGTGCAAACCTAGAGGGGACAATCGATCGATGGGAGATCCTTTCAAATCTGACGCAGTGTGCGTCATCTCGAAAAGTGATCCCCACCGTATCGAAAGCTGGGACGGACTGTGTCGGTGGGGGTGGAATGGGTACGGTATGAGGCGGAAGTGTAGGTGGTTGTAGGCTAGGCGACGGGGAGTCTGCTCTAGTGTAGGAAGAGCCAGGCTCGCTATTCCTCCTCCTCTTGAAGGCGGACTCTTTCAAACGCGACCTAGTGCGTGGAGGCATGGTAATGCCGTGAGATGTGCCAACCAATGCGAAGTGCTAATAAAAAGGAGCGAATATACCCGAGCATGACGCGACGCAAGTGATGTGAGCAAGGAAATGCCTCCCATGAGAAGCTCCGAATCTGCCCCTGATTCTCCCCCAAGCTATCCTGAAACACAAAATTGATTGATTAGCAATGAATATCAATAAATTAAGGTGAAAATCAAGAGAAATAGTTGTGAATATAGTTTAATTTCGATTCGGTGCGGAATTGAGCTTACGAAATGGAGATTGGGAGAAAAAGAAAAATTAGGGCTAATAGAGGATGATCGGCGGCAAGGGAGGCAGCGCCGGCGGCGACTGGACGGCGGCGTGGCCGGCGTGGGGTCGTGCCACTCGGGCGCGGGTGAGGGTGGCTCGGGAGATGGGGTTGGATGCTCGGGTGATGGGGGATAAGCTCGAGCTGTCGATTTAAGGATTTGGGAATTTTAATTTTTGGGCCGCGAGTGCTGAGTTATATAGGGCAAGTCACTCGGCCGAGTGGCGATGATCACTCGGTCGAATGACCTCAGTTTACGAAGATTTAAAAAAGTTTCGTGTATGTTATGACTCGGCCGAGTAGAACTATCACTCGGTCGGGTAGACAAAAGTCACTCGGTCGAGTGGCTAGGCCACTCAGAGCTTTTAAAGTGCTAAAAGTGTATGGTTCACTCGGTCGAGTGACAAAGTCATTCGGTCGAGTGGCATGTAATTAACAGAGATGGGTTTTTCGAGACTTTCCTAATCAGTACCATACTGGGCCGAGTAGGGTCTTCACTCGGCCGAGTGAAAATGTCACTCGGCCGAGTGGGCTGCTATTTTCAGCTCCAACTCTCTGTTTTTGCTCCACTTTCTGATTTTCTTTCTTCCGTCAGTTTCTTCCCTCTCTTGACGTCTGAGCGCATCCCTATAACACTCCCCAATGCCATGGTCGTCCTCCATTCATATGGTCTCATATTCTCCATCTCCTAAAATAAAAAATGTTGCCCGTTGTCAGGTTTTTCTTCGACACTTGACTCTAAACACTAATAAAGATCTAAAACAAAAATAAAAAGAAAAGTTCACCTAAAAAATGAGATAGAACCGTCGGGTTGCCTCCCGACAAGCGCCCGTTTACGGTCTTGAGTTCGACCCCTTAAGATTCGCGATTAAAGCTCGATGTTTGGCGCATGTGAGAAGCGTGCGTCAAACTTGTTGGGAAGGCCGATTGGGTTCAGTTATTGATTTTCTTTGGTATTTCTCTGCTCTCCTTCATCATGGGTAGTAGTGGGGGTTGAGTCCCCCAAGCTTGAGCTTTTGACATCCTTCTTCTTGGCCGGCGGCGAAGATTTGTTGTCCGATGGAGCTTTCTTCATATGCTTCGCCGTAGAGAGCTTGCATACCTCTCTAATCTTGACGACATCAGTGTCGTCCTTCTCTTCATCCGTAAGAGGGTCTGGCAGGTCTCCCATCATTTTACCTTCTTTGGTAAGTTGGCCCTCTTCGAGGCCGTCATCATGCTTGGCTCCGATGGCAAATGGCAAGGCGTCGTCAATCACCTCGTCGAGGAGGTCCACGTAGTCCACGTCCTCTGGCCAAGGCATATGCTTCATCGCCTTTGAAATTTGGAGCACAACTTCAATATTGCCGATGTTCAAGGATAAGGTTCCTTCCCTCATATCTACAATCACTCCGACGGTGGCTAAGAAAGGGCATCCAAGAATCAGCGACGTATCACCTTCCTCCTTGATATCCATCACCACGAAGTCACATGGTAAGCAGAGTCCACCCAATACTTGTAGTGGTATGTTTTCGGCAATCCCCACCGGCCTAGTGATTTGCCCATCGGTGAATTGTATCTTCATGTCAGTGGCCTTGAGGTCGGTTTTCGTATTCAATTTCTTGAACATCGTGAGGGGCATGAGGCTCGCGCTTGCTCCCAAATGTACTAAAGCTTTCTGAAGTGCGACTCCTCCAAGCGTGCAAGGAATTCGAAAACTACCAGGATCTTTGAACTTGGTCGGCGCTTTCTCCTTTTTAGTAAACCACGTACTTTGCTCGGTGAGCATGATCCTTTCTTTTCGCTTCTTTCCCGCGATCAAATCCTTTAGGAACTTTGCATAGGACGGGATTTCGATGATTGCATCCAAGAATGGGATGTTCAAGCTCACACCTCGCAAGTACTCCAGAAGTTTGACAAGCCTTTTCTCAATCCTCGCCTTTGCCAAATGTTGTGGGTATGGTATTGATGGCATATAAGTTCGCTCCTCTCGTGGCTTCTCTACTTCAGATTTTTCACTAACGCTCAGCGCCTTTGGGTCCTCCTCTGCATTGCCCAGTTCCTCATCAACCAAGATTTCTTCCCTCGGCTCCTTAGCTCGACTCATGGCAGGAGTAGTGTCCTTCCTGCCTCTTGTAGTTACCGCCACAACCGCATTGATGTGCCCGGTGTTGCTTCATGGGTTTTGTTCGATTGAGTCGGTAATTGTTAATTGGTCTTATTGAGCAATTCGAGTTGCTCCGATAACTGTGTCACGATGGTGTCGAGGAAATCTTGTTGGGCCGTCAATTTTGCATTAAACGTCTTTTATTAGGCCATGAAATCTTCAACCCTTGCTTCGTGGTCCGACCTTGGCGGCGCTTGCAGTGGATTGGGTACCCTCCATCCTTGATTGTATCCTGCGGGTCTATAGGGCCCCGCTTGTTGTCTCAGTGGGTAGTTTTGTTATTGAGGCGCCCTTTGTTGATACTGTGGTTGTTATGGAGGTCGGGCTTATGATTGTTGCGGCGGTGGATTCAAAGCTCCATCATTGTTGGTGTAAGAAAATCCGGGGTGACCCCTTGTAGCTGGGTTCACCCAATAACCGGTACTACCCACAACATATTGAGCTTGTTCCATAGCTCCGTCTCCTTGCTTCCCTCTAACAAACATTACATGGGCTTGATCTTGCCAGTCGCTCATGCTTTCCCCCAATGTAGAAACGGTGGGGGCTCTATGTGGTTCACTAACCAACGTTTCCAATCTCTCTACGAATTTGTGAAGAGATTCAAATTTTGTAGAGAGCTCTGCCACTGCCTTTGCTTCATAGATACTTGCCGGCTTCAAGGATGACGAAGAATGTCCCTTTTCGTCGGCCCACTGCTGATTATTCGATGCCATCTCCTCAAGTAAGGCTGTAGCGTCATCCGGTGTATTTGACAGGATAGCTCCATTAGCGGTTGCATCAATTATTTGATTTGTGCCCGGTTGCAATCCGTTGTAGAAGCTATGTATAAGCTCCCATGGCTTAATGCTATATAGGGGCATTGGTGTTGGAGATCATTGAAATGCTCCCATGCCTTATATAAAGTTTCTTGAGGGCCTTGCTTGAAGGACATCAGTGCGCTTCATATCTTAATAGTCTTGGATGGCGGATAGACCTTGTTGACAAATGCGCTTGCCAGCTCATCCCAAGTGGTGAAGATCCCCTTGGCTTGCATACTCAACCAATACAATGCCTTATCTCGAAGAGTAAACAGGAAGAGGCAAGGTCGAATAGCATCAACTGGCAAGCTAGGCATCTAAAAAGGGGCACATTTGTAACGGTCGCTTTTCGATCGTACTTTGTTCGTGCATGTGCTTTTGACCGTGCACGTGTTTATTTTAGACTTTGTTTGTTTGTGAACACTTTGGTGTGATATGTCGTTGTGTACGTCTCTGAGAGTATTAAATTGTGGCACAAATTTGGAACGACATTTCTCGAGTCATTTTCCCACGATTTGATCTTATTCGAAGAGACGTTGTGATTTTCACTTTTGACGTGAGACGTTTCTATTTTTAGTTTCGTCGCTCGACGTCGAAATTGAGATCCGTCTTCTTAGTTTTCTTTCTCTCTTAGTCCTGATCACCCCAATATTTATTTCACAATTTTTGGATTTCATTTGACCTATTTTGTATTTTTAGCAAAGCTTTAAATATTTTTAAATACTAAGTTTTCAAGTATTTTTAGCCAAATATAATTTTTATTAGTTTATAATGCTGCAAAATATTTTTGAGCCAAATCCTAGCCCCTATCTTGGCCGCACCCAAACCATGCGTGAGTAGGAGTGTTTGGGTTTAGGTTTTAATTGATTTTAAATCCTAACCCTAATATAATTAGCCCTAGATCAAGTCAACCCCGCTATACTATATAAACAACCCCTAGGTTAACCTATTTTCGCAAGCAAACAAACCCTAGCTGCCCCACAACTCAAAAATCCCACTTGCGACGTTCGTCGCAACCGACACCCGCAGCCGCCCGTGCCCGACCGAGAGCTCCTCTCGGTCTGACCGAAGCGCCTGCCCGCATCGCCCCGCTCCACACAGCCGCCCGCTTCGCAAGCCTCGCACCGCCCCCGCACCGCCCGAGAGAATCCCCCGCTACGCACGCCCGCTGCCCCGTTGCAACCCGCTTCGCTGCAGCCCCCGCTCCCCAAGCGACCGACCGACAAATTTCCCCGCACCGGCCTGGTCTGACCGAGAGCCCCCACTCCGCATCGCACCCCGCAGCGCTGCAACCCCCGCCCGTAGTGTCTGACCGAGAGAAATCCTCGCAGCGGCCTGTGTCTAACCGGGCGACGTTCGTCGCAACGTCGCAACTCTCACATCGCTTGCCACCGTGGGCCCCCCAAGTTCTCCAGAGGTGTTGTGGGTCCCCCATTGGCCCCTAGCACTACTATGGGTCCCACCTAGGTGTCTCCTCTTCGTGGATTTGTCGTTTACGACGTTGCGATACGTCGTAGCCCGTCGTCGCATGTTCTAGCTTTGGAATCTTGGTTCGTTGATCTGGTTACTGCCCAGACTATTCGAGCGAGGAATCTATTCTGGAATCTGGACTAGGAGCACGTTTTTTTATTCCAACCCCTGGCGTCGCTACCCGACGCCAGTATAGCTTTCGCATCGTGTTGAGGTAACGCTTTGCACCCCTAGGACCCCCCCAACCTATTTCCTGTTAATCAAGACTAAAATTTATTTTTAAGTGTTTTAAATTCACGAATCAAGATTAATAAAATGGGACTATAGGCTGGTGGACTTGGCACGTAGGTTATTTGTGACTTGGACTCTTTGGACGGTGTTTTCAGACGTTTGACTTGCAGGCAAGTGAAACTTGCCAACTTTTGCTTAGGGCCATGTTTTAGGCCACTTCCTTGCTTTTAGCGTAAAAGAGACTAGACAGTGAAATGATAGCTGTCTAGACGCAACTTTAAGATCTAGCTTGACAACGAAGCTAGATCTGTCACCTTGCCATGTCATTCATGCATTGTTATCTGCCATGTTTAAATTCCTTATCGGTACGCACTTAAACTGTTATTTGCCATGCATTGCATCTTACATGTCATCCAAGTTGAATGTTGCATCTGTAGCACACGCTACGATACTTGTACTTTCTTGTTCCGGCTAGGTGCACCCCTATGCCATATTGAAAAACACTTCCTGGCTCGTGATCCAGAAGATGGGCGCCAGTCCATATACACGTGGAGGGGTAGGGATAAGCGATCACTTGAGCTTAGGAGTTGGCCCGCGCAGCCACTCTAGCCAAAAGGCGTAATCTCTATGCACGATGTGCTTACTAGACTTGTCCTTGTACTTGTGGTTGTTCTTGCAAAACTTGACATCCATGCCATGATTTAAATGCCATGCTCGTTCTTTACTTTACTTGCTGCACTCATGCTATATCTGGCATGTCATTACATCATGTTAGAACTGCTTGGTTGCTTTACTTTCACTTTCAGTTTCCTTGCACAAGTCTCTTGTAGACTTGCAGACATGTGCCCCTTGCTCTTTTGGGTGTCACATGTTAGACCCTGAGCCAGAGACCGTAGCTGAGGACGAGGTGTTTGCTGACGCTGAGCCGGAGCCTACGTTTGACGAGGAGTTGGTGGACACCGGTGACCAGTCTTAGAGACTATTTTGAGTTTCTTTAGGTTGCTGTTAGTTGTCGGTGCGTAGCACCATTACTTTGTTTTGTACGTTGTACTTTTGTTGGCCATGTTGGGGCCTCTTTTTAGACTCTTTTCTTTTAGCCTGGTGGCTTTTTCTGCGATGTTGGAACTTATTTTATGGATATTCTGAGATTTCTTTTGTCTCATTTCCTTTATTATTATCTTTGTTTCGTATCGCATTGCAAGGACCTGCCATTTAAAGTTTATTGACGCTTATCAGACTTGCGGCTTCACAGCTTCAAGTCTGAGCGGACCTTCTCACGCCTCGCCTCCATATTTTTGGGAAGCGGGGCGTGACAACATTAGCCAAGAACGATTGTAGATGGTAGTGCAGGTTTTCTTGTGAGTTCCCATAGAATGGGTCTTGTTGCATCAACACTACAAGTCCTGTCTTCAGCTCAAAGTTCTTGTCGGCCGCCAACTCCGGCATATAGAAGAGGTGGTATACGTGGCCTTGGGCCGTAGCCTATCTCGAATGGAGACAAGCCTAGCCATACGCTATGCTAGCTCCTTTGGTGTTTCTGGCGCGGCCATTTTATTTTTCTCTATAGAAAATCTCCTCTCATCTCTAAACCTCCTTACTGTACGCTCGATCTCAAGGTCGAATAATATGTCTTCTTGGGGCACCTTCGATCTCGTGTACATGCACAGAAAAAGAGAGTCTAGATAGAATTGTTAGAACATTAGAGGAATAAAAGAGTGAAGATAATAAAATAAAAAGAAATAGCTAAGTAGAGAAAATAAAATACCGTCGCCTCCCCGACAACGGCGACAAAAGCTTAATCGCGCCCGGATATACACCCGGAAAACGACTGTAGTCTTACCGCAAGCGCATGGTGTAGTGACAAGCGGGTATCGAACACAGGGAGGACAAATGATTGTACCCTATTTTAATCACCTAGTTATTGGTGGTAGAACGGAATGGTTTCGAGAATAATGTCACGGTCGTTTAATTAACAATTTGAATTCTATATAATAAAAGCGTCTAGGGCCATGGAATTCCCACTACGGATCGTTATTTATCGTTGTGAATCGTGAATCTCAATGTTGCAAGGCTTAAATCATGGTGAACTAGTCGTAACTGAATAGGAAACCAAGCTCACGCTCTCGCGCAATTGTCGGTCTATAGCAACCTGGATTGGGCCCACTCTCGTGCAAACCCTAACCTAAACCGCTAGCATGAAGATCGACATCATCGTCCAATCGCACCTCTAGCCCACTCTCGTGCAAACTCGAGTTACGATCTAGGTTATGATAGTTCTTATTCATCCAATCTCTTGCAAACGAATATGAGTATAGATTTATAATAAAAATCCTAGCTTTGGTCCAATCTCTTGCAAACCAAGTCAAGAGAATCTCGATTATAAACCTAAATTGAATATTAGGCCTTTCCATCGATTGAAATCCAATCTCTTACAAACCCTAAATAATGGAAATCTCCTAGCTACTCATAGTAAATCAATCATAACCCAACCGTCTATCAATCCTAGCAACACATTAATTCGTTCATCACAATTCTAAAATTGGATCCATAGGGTTCATCCTCATGCCCTAGAACAGCGGAATTACTCACAATTAATCATGCCAATCACAAAATAAACGAATAAAATCATATAGAAATTCATGGTTGAGAGAAAACAATTCACAAAAACTAGAAATTTTGATAGAAAGAACAAACCAAATCTCTAATCTTCAATCTCCAGCTAAGGATTACAATTAGAATAATGCTCAAAAACTAATTTCAGTTCTCTCCTAAAACTAGGAAGAAAACTAGTTTAAATACAAGCCAAAGTCAGCTAGAAAATCCTGACAGATTTGCCCCTGGTGCAGCCCAGAACCCTAATTCACGATACAGGCAGACTGCGCCACTCGAACGAGTAGAACATGTCACTCGGCCGAGTGACGGACCCAAAGAAAAACAGAGATATTGGGGGTTTAGGGGGTCTGTCGCTCTGTTCCACTCGGTCGAGTGGAGTTCTTTACTCGGTCGAGTGGGCTTTCTTTCTCGGTCGAGTGACTCTTCTGTTGATCTTCTCCAAACTTCATAGAGTCGGCTGAGAACTCAGGAGAAAAACCCTGTCGTACTCGGGCGAGTGGACTTCTTCACTCGGCCGAGTAAGATCTTTCACTCGCTCGAGTGGACTTTGACTCCAAGTGCTCACGTATCCGTTGTACTCGGCCGAGTACGTTCCTTCACTCGGTCGAGTGAGCTGTCTGCTCGGCCGAGTGGGCTGTTTCTGGAGTCCTATCTTCTCCTCCTTGCCTCCTCGTCGATTTTATCGAACTTCTTCTTCTTTCGCTCAGCATCTAGCGCTGCTAGCTCCTCGATAGGGTCACAGGCGATGCTCCAGCATGCGTGAAAGTCCCTTGATCTCATTTATGCTCCAGATCGCTCCATATTTCCTGAAATCCGACAAGAACAAGAAATAGTGCAAAGCAACACGATATCGTCGAATAATCGTGAAAAATGCAATATGGGCGATCGAAATGACATGCAAACATGCAGAAAAAAGGTGTAAAATAAGGAGCGAACAGCGACTGATTAACAAAACACAGTCGACTGTCACTTGGACAGGCGCCTGTGAAATATACAGCAGTCGCCTAAATGAGTTAAAGCTAAGAAGCCCAAAACTAGATAGATAAAGTTTGTGCATAACAGGCGACTGTAGAACAAAACAGAGTCGACTGTTTGAGACAGGCGACTGTAAATCATTTAGCAGTCGACTGTTGAAATCATGACATGCACAATTTAGATAGAAATGAATTGGAGTCAAAGGAAAGTTGATCTAATGATATCCTAAGACTGAAATGAAGATGTGTGTGCGCTCCAACAAAGTTCTACTTCTAAGCTACATACTAGAAGAGAAACAAGAAAATTACATTTGAAGAACTCTCTCTTCTATCCAACACATGAGCTTGAAGTCTTCTAGGAGCTTCAATCACCATCTATGATCATCCAGTCCACTTCCTTTGCTTTCAATGATCTTGAGTGTCATCCACTGCAAATTGATATTCATGATATGCATAGGCAATGGATTAACTGCAAATAGGGGATTAGTCACAAGTATTTATGTTTGCTCATCATTAACACCAAGTAGGGAGAAGTCCAATACTCAACATAAACTATTTGCCAAAATTGTCGGGAATCTGGTCACACCAAAGGGGATTGTTCATCGATGGAGAAAGCAAAGGAAAATAAGAAATCTTCAGTAACGTGGGATGAGGATAGCAAAGATGAGACTCAGAAGGAGACTGCCCACTCCTCCCTTTTCTTGATGGGAAAGCATGATGAGGTAAAATCCGAGACTAAAGCTGAACTTATAAATATTTGTGGTCAAATGAAAGATGAAATTGATGATTTAGAATCTACTGTAGAGCAACTTAGAAACTCTAACTATGAACTTCAGCAAGAAAATTGTGACATATATGTAGAAGTTGATAAACTGAAATATAAAATGGTTGCTTATAAATATACCATTAATTTGTTGAAAAAAGAAAAATCTAGCTTGCATTAAAAAGTTGATTGCCTTAATAGTCCTACTTTATTAAAAGAAAATAGCATGCATAAATAAAAAGTTACTAACCTAGAAACTGAAAATATATAGCTTAAAGAAAAAATGTGCATGCTAAAAAATGAAACCAAAGAGCTTAAAGGAAAACTGATTGAGTCTGTAAAGAAAGCTGAAAACATAAAAAAGAATGAAGATGATAATAAGAAGGCTTTCATTAGTAAATGCACTTTGCTTGTAAACGAAAATATTTATTTGAAATCTAATGTCACGAACCTAGAATTGACCATAAAGAAATTTGGTGTGGGAAAATGAACTTTGGATATAATTCTTGGAAACCAAATATATGGCAATAATAGGCGAGGACTTGGATATGATTTGAAACATGTTGAAAAGTCAAAATATAAGAAAGTTTACAATGAGACAACAAAAGTTCGAAATATTCATGCATAGTGCTTTACTTGTAGTAGTGTTGGTCATATGTCTCATTATTACAAATATAGGAACAAGAATATTAAATTAAAGTAAATTTTGGTTCCTAAGTGTTTGATAACTAACATGAGTGGACCTTGTTGGATTCAAGGTCACACATAATATCTTCTGTGTAGGTAAGATGGTGTAGCTAGGAACTATGGATTAGACGCCGCATTTCATTAAAAAGTTCCTCAGCCAAACAATAGTGCGAAGGTACGGTTTCTTCTTTGAGCTTAAATGTATACCTTCATAGTATTTTTCTGGGTGCTTGATTTGTTTTGTTTGTGTGCTAGTATTTCCTTGTTAGGAGGCATTAGTTCTTTATAAAATCAAAACAAAAAATACAAAATACAAAAAGATATAAAAATGGTGCTAAATGTGTATCTGTTTTGAATCATTAAATTGGTATTAATGAATGGTATTCATATCCATGTAGAAATTGATGTATTATTGGTATAGCTACATGTGCATGTTAGATTTTCTAAATAAGCATGACATGTTCAATGATTTGAATAATTTGATTTCTACACCTACATTGTCACTTCCACAAGTATTAAATATTGTTGTACATTTGGAGACATCTTTTATGAAATATCGAAAAGTAAATGTAGGAGGTTAAATTAACTGAAAATCTACGATATATGATGTTTCTTTCCTTGGATAAAAAAATAGAGCTCAAAAGAATTGAATATATACAATATGTGTGTGTGTGTGTGTGTGTGTGTAGGATTTAATGTAGAAAAGGTGGCAACTGATCTAATAGGTCAGGTGCTAAGACACTGAAAAGTGGAAAGTACAAGCCGCATATGGGCTTGTACTAGCCGTGGGGCCCACCTTTTTGTGTCTTGGCACCTGATCTATTAGATCAGGTGCCACCTGATCTACATGAATCCCATATGTGTATATATGTTTGTATATTTATATGTATGTATATATGTAGAAATTGATATCATACATCATATACGAGCCTCTCTCATATGCCCTTTCACATAAAGCACCCAAGTACAACCAAGTACAAGCCCATGTGGCTTGTACTTGTGTGCTTTATGTGAGAGGGCGTATGAGAGATGCACTCATATGACGTATAATAGCCATTATTCTCATATATATATATATATATATATATATATATATATATATATGTATATGTATGTATATGTATATGTATATATGTGTATGTGTGTATGTATATATATATATGGTAAAGTGTTCCTAGAATGACTCCTTAGATGAAATCTAAGGAGTCGCCCCTATTATCTCACATATCCCATAATTTTTTTCGAATTTTTTTCTTGGGATTGTTGTTCACATCATGGATGATCAACATACTAAAAATCAAGTCATTCTAATACTTTTAGAGCCCACATTTACCCCTTGTAACTTTGTGGGGGTTTTAGCACGTTTTCAAACCGTTGAAGTTGCAAGGGGTAGATGGGGGCTCTAAAAGTATTGGAATGGCTTGATTTTTGGTATGTTGACCATCCATGAGGTGAACAACAACCCCATGAAAGATAAAAACCAAAAAAATTATGGGATATGGGGGAAAATGGAGGCGAATCCTTAGATTTAATCTAAGGAGTCACCCAAGGAACACTTTACCCATATTTATATGTGTATATATGTGTGGGGATTAATGGGATCATACGCCATATGAGGCCTTGCCTCATATTCCCTATCACATAAAGCAATCAAGTACAAGACCACATGAGCTTGTACTTGGTTGTACTTGGTTGCTTTATGTGAGAGTGAATATGTGGCAAGGCCTCATATGGCGTATGATAGCCATTATTCTCATATATGTGTATATATATGTGTATATGTGTGTGTGTGTATATATATATGGGTAACGTGTTCCTAGGGTGACTCCTTAGATTAAATCTAAGGAGTCGCCTCCATTTTCCCCCATATCCCAGAATTTTTTTGGTTTTTATTTTTCATGGGGTTGTTGTTCACCTCATGGATGGTCAACATACCAAAATTCAAGCCATTCCAATACTTTTAGAGCCCCCATCTACCCTTGCAACTTCAACGGTCTGAAAACGTGCTGAAAAACCATGAAGTTGCAAGAGGTAGATGTGGGCTCTAAAAGTATTGGAATGAATTGATTTTTGGTATGTTGATCATCTATGAGGAAACAACAACCCCAAGAAAAAAATTCCGAAAACAAATGTGGGATATGGGGAAAATGGGGGCGACTCCTTAGATTGAATCTAAGGAGTCACCCTAGGAACACTTTACCCTATGTATGTATGTATGTATGTATGTATGTATGTATGTATGTATGTATGTATGTATGTTTGTTTGTATGTATGTATATATATACGTACGTACGTATGTGTATATATATATATATATATATATATATATATATATATATACATACGTATGTATGTGTGTGTGTATATATATATACATACGTATGTATGTGTGTGTGTGTGTGTGTGTATATAGAAAATAATGGCTATCGTACCATATGAGATATGCTCTAATATGCCGTCTTACATAAAGCAACTAAGTACAAGCACACATGGGCTTATACTTGGTTGTTCTTGGTTGCTTTATGTGAGAGTGCGTATGAGAGCATATCTCATATGGCATAATTATTCTCATATATATATATAATACATATATAATACATATATATATATAATAGAGAAGTGCTGACAATGCTGGAAATTTTTCCAGAGCTGTCAGCAATCTGGGGTTGCTATAGATTTTTTTATAATTTTTTTTGCAGTTGGTAGATATACTTGTTAGGTAGCTCCCCAGAAATTTTCAGGTCGATCCAACACTGTTTGAGCCTCCGTCCATCGATTTCACAAACGTTGCGTAAAACTGTGGACAGTTTTGCGCAACGTTTTTGAAATCGATGGACGGAGGCTCAAACAGTGCTGGATCGACCTGAAAATGTGTAGGGATGTACCTAACAAGTATATCTACCAATTAAAATTTTTTTTTAAAAAAATACTCTAACGACCCCAGATCGCTTTCCAGCGCTGTCAGCATTTCTCCATTATTCTTATTTATATATATACACATACATACATACATACATACATACATACATATATATATATATATATATATATATATATTAAAACACAACTATTTTTAAATCCTAGGGCTGCCTGTGACAAGATGATGTCATGCTGATGTATAAAGAGGTTGATAGAAGAATGGCTAGGATTTAATCTTGGTAAAACAAGGGTTGAGATGAGTGTTTGGAAAAACCACCACTTTTTTCCTTTTGTTTTCAAACCACCCACAATCACTACATTTGCATAGAATACCACATATTTCCCCTTTTTGCTAAAAACCCCTCTGGTTTCACGTTTTACCCACACACACCACACACACACACACACACTTATTCACCGAAGGCGCCCCGCTAAATTTTTTTACGCTAATTTGTTGTTCGGACTTAAGGGTGCCCTCGCCGAAAATTTATTGTTCTACGCCGAATTTGTTGTTCTGCACAAATTTGACTGTGTAAATAATGTTTGGGAACAAAGATTTCGCGGGAGAAAATCTTAAATGAACCGTACCCACGGGCACGGTTCATGACTAGTATATATATATATATATATATATATATATATATATATATATATATATATATATATATATATATATATATATATATATATATATATATGTATGTATGTATGTATGTATGTATGTATATATATGGGGAATATGCGTGTATCTTTATTGAATTGAAAAAATGTGTACAAGGTTCTAGGAATAGCAGGAAGGTGCTAGTAATGCAGGAGAGTGGCACATGCGACATCCCCCGCCAAAACTTAACATCCTCCTCTACCCAAGGACCCTAGAGAATTACAACAAATACAGGAAGAAATCATATTACAATACCAAGCCCCAATTTGAAGGGGAGCACTCTCAGTATGATGATCCCGCTCTATATACCTCAGGGCAATTCTAACGTCGGCGGCTATATCCTCAAAGAGCTGAGTCTGTGTTCGGCTTACCCCGTCGAAAATCCTCCTATTTCTCTCCCTCAATATGTGCCAAGTCATCGCAACCAAAGCAGTCTTGGCCAGTACGCCCGCATTGTCCTTCTTACAGTAGTGAGTAAGAAATAGATCGCCTATCCCAGGTAGGGAGGAAGGTGGGGTAGTAATGATCCCCATCTTCAGGAAACTCCTGCAAAGGATGTAATTAGAAATCCTGCATTCAAAAAAGATATGACCCACACTTTCATGTGCATCATCAGAGCATAGGACACAATAAGGAGAAGATGGCACTCCCCACTGAGCGAGAATATCACGTGTGAGCAATTTCTCATGAAAAGCCCGCAGTAGAGTAATAGCAATCTTTGGGATATGCCCTTGGTACCAGAAAACTCTGCGATAGGGGAATATGGGCCTAATAGCACGTGATCCAGACCAGGCATCTTGCAATGAAGGGGACTTAGAATTCCAATTCCATGAGTCCTCTCCAGAATTTAAAGAGACCGAAGCAATGGCTGCCCTAACAGGCTTGAGCACGGGATTGCTAACCCATCCCTCCAGCGACCAATAATCACAAACCATTTTCTTTTCTTCTCCCACCGAAATCTCATAGTTGTCACTAAGCAGACCACAAGGAAGCTAGTTATCATACCAAAAGAGAGTAGAGGATCCATCTCTGACAACACATTTAGTGAGCTTCTTGGTAAATTCACGGCACTAAAGTATAAATTTCCAGGTCCCAAATTGCATAAGGTTAGCATTAGCAAGAGAAAACCACGCATTGCTCAAATACCGACGTCTCATATATTTAGCCCAAATGCCATCATGTGTAAGCATTCGTCAAGCCAATTTGACACCATAGGCAGTATTCAATTCAGCAAACCGTCGAAACTCCACCCCCCTCGTGCTTGGGGGCACAAAGGTCATCCCATGCCCAAGCATGAGATTTCCTCCAAATAAACTTCATTCAGATGAAATTAAGGGTGCTCAAAACTGACTTTGGAATGCGAAAAGCCTGCATCCAGAAAGCTACCATGCCATAAATGACACATCTAACCAGTTCAATGCGTCCAGCAACAGATAGAAGAGACGAAGACCACCCCTGCAACCTGTTCCTGCATCTATCAATCAATTGAGCATACATCGAGGCTTTAGGATATTTAGTAGAGAGTGGCAGACCAAGATAAGTGGAAAGAGACTGCACCCGCCGAATACCCAATATTTCTTCAAGAATGCCAGGATCTTTAGTCCCCTTGCTAAAAAATTCCATCACTCTTATTCCAGTTATATATATATATATAGTTGATACTTGTATAAGTAGTCCTCCGGTGATCTGAGGCGACTCCGTTGGCGATTGTGTTTCGGCTGATTCCTCCCTGGGGCTATGGCCCCCTGCCAGTGATCCACTCCTCCCCTCTCCCCACTTGATTCAGGGGAGCCCCCCCCAATTTCCCCCTGCTGATTTGGTGATGGCTTCTTCTAGTTCCTCTCCCTCAGTCCCTCCGACTTCGGACGATGATGAAACTTCTCTGTTGGATAACGGTGGCGTGGCTGGCGTTGGTTGTTCTTCGGCAGTGGTGATGTGGCGACGGCATGGATCCTTGTGACCGAAAGGCGGCATACTGCTCCTAGCTCGACCTTGGGTTCCCTCCCTGCTAGTGAGAATGACCACTGCTCGGGGTGCGACGGTGGTAAGAAGTGTCCCTCTGGACGGCCTGCTTAGCATCCCCCCTATCTTCATCTTTGACCCTGGGTGGGGTCTCCGGCCCTTCCTCCACTCCGAATGCTAAGATTCCCAACACCCGCCAGGTGTTTGGTAATATGTCGATGAGAAATCCCACATCCATCCCCCATACTTCATATATTGCTGCTACCTCCTACAGTACTACCTATGCCCCCCGACCCCCTGTGGCACCAAATTTCGGGCTTGCCTTCTCTCCTACTACCTTAGTGACTGATGGCTACGTTGTAGACATCCTCTCCTCCGACATTCTGGAGGCTACGGGGAGGTGGTCCCACACTTTGGTGGGCTATGTTGTTGGCCCTCGACCCTGTTACGGCCACCTCAATTCTTAGGTTGCTCGAGTATGGAAGACTCAGGGTGCTGTCCACTTGCATATTAAGGAAAACAGTTATTTCTTCTTGAAGTTCGATCTCTCCTCGGACTGTGATGTCGTACTCCCTGGGGGGCCGTGGATGATGGATGGCTACCTCCTTTTTTCTGGCAATGGGCCCCCAACATCGGGCTAGACCGTGATCTCCTTTCGTCTGTGCCGTTATGGATCCGTTTCCCCCAACTTCCCATCCAATTCTGGTCCTCTACCATACTTGCTAAGCTGTCGAGCGCCATTGGGAAGCTGCTGTTCACTGATGCTGCCACGGCTAATGCATCTAGGCTGCCCTATACATGATTCTTTGTGGAAGTCGACTCCAAGTCCTCCTTCCCTGCTTCTATCCCCGTCCGCCTTCCCGATGGCTCAATTATCCACGTCGAGGTTGAATACGAAAAGAATCCCTCCTCTATGCTCTCACTGTTGATGCTTTGGCCACGACTTGATGCAGTGCGCTGCCCCCATCATGCCCCCCCAACACAAACACCACAGTCTGTTGACTCTGCCCGCCAGTAGTCCGTCCCTTCGTAGAGATCTGAGCCCATCCAAATCACCCCTTCAATCACTCCCCCTGAAGTCTCCTTGCACCTGGATGTTGCTGCTCATGTTGCCTTTGGTGCTGATCTGGCCAACGCTACTGTGACATCTGACCTCGTCGATAATGACAACATTGAAGTGATCTTCAAGGAACCTTGCAAGGTCTCCCTTCCTTTGACACCCCTCTCTGGTGATAATATTTTTGCCACGCTGGTATGTCCCCCCGGCCCCCTCATACTACTAGCTCCCTGCCTATTTATGTGAATTGTGATGTGCTTGGTCTGGTGATGGGGATTTTTGGGACCCCTCACGCCTCTTTATTATATGCGGCCATCACTGAGGCAATTGGGAATGCCCCTGGGCTGAAGCCGAAGAGTGGGATGGTGTCCGCTGAAGCTGTTTTGGGTTATGATGGAGCCGATGCTAATTTGATTGGAGTTGGGTCCGAAATGGGAGTTGTGTTCGAAATAGGAGTTGGGTCTGAAATGGGAGTGAGAGAAGCGGGGGTGAGTCCTTCTTCCCTGTTGATGGGAGTGCTGCGGTAGCATCTGACAGTGCCCCCGATTCATTATCTACCGTTTGTGTGGCTATGGGGGATCGGGGTGAGTTGTTGGCGGCTAATGAGATAGCTACGAATGTTAATGACTCGGATGGGTAGGAGGTTGTCTTGGAGGATGTTGCAAAGTGTCCTGGAATTTCAAGATCACTGGGGGATATTTCTGAATGCATGAGTGTAAAGACCCGTAATAACGAACTTGCAAAATGGATCTCGAAACTAACTTGCTACTTTCTTTCACCAAAGCCCGTTCGAGTGCATCGCCAGGGGCTTCTGTAGACCCAATGCTCTTAAGGGCTCCCCAAATCTCCGGGTAAGAAATTGAGTTCTAATGTTGATTGGGAGCGAGGGGGTTTCGTGGCAAATGAGGACGATTTCCCTGTTTTTAGCCCTACTAGGAATGCTCCCCCCACCCCTTACCCTCGTCTCCTCGGCCCCCAACCCTCAGGATGTCCTATCCCGGCCACAATTCCTAATTCGGCCTATGTCGTACTTTCCAAAAACCACATGAATACGAAAGCCTCGAACTCTGGAGGGCCGACCCCCTTTGGAGTGAAGACTAGAAGCCAAAACCCCTAAATTAGTTAATTTATGTCCATTCATGTATAGAGCGTTCGAGGACTAAATTCGAAGGCTCTCCGTAGAGACGTGCGGTACCACATTAATAAACACAGGGCCTCCCTTGTGGGTCTCTTAGAGACAAAGGTTTTGGACCCTGATGGTGAGGTCATTCCTTCTTGTTGCCCCAAAGGGTGGGTGTTCTTCAACAACTACTCCCATGCTAGCAAGGGTAGAAGCTGGGTCTTAGTTAACCCGAATATATGGGACTGCTCCATTATCTCCTCTTCTGCCCAACACATTTCCCTCTCTTTCAATAACCTGGGTGGTTTGGTTATGTTTGTCTCGGTTGTCTATGCCTTCAACCTGTCATCTGAACGTGGTCAGTTTTGGGACTCGCTTCTTTCTAATTGCTCCCTGATTGGTGGCAGAGCTTGGGTGGTTTTGGGGGATTTCAATGTGACCCCGTTTATTAATGAGAAAGTGGGGGGTCGCATTCTTCTACCCAGTCAGCTTGGGGATTTAAACAAGTGTATTGTCGATAATGGATTTGATGATATCCAATGTGTTGGGGACCATTAGAGCTAGAGTAAAAATTCCCCGGTGGGGTCTCGCATCTCCTGTAGGCTGGACAGGGCTCTTGTTTGTGCTAATTGGGTGGCCACTCTCCCTAACGCCTTCGCCACATACTTTCCTTCTGGGACCAGTGATCACTCTCCGTTGTTGACTCAGATTATTCTTCCCCCTGACACCGGGCCAAAGCCATTCGCTTCTTTCACCACTATCTTCAGATCCCTAGCTTCTATTCCCTCTTGCTTCGGGTATGTCATGGTCTTTATTCGGGTTCTCCTATGCTCAGGCTTGTTTTGAAGCTGAAGGCCCTCAAATCTGCCATCCATGATTGGCCCCTGGCCCACCACCACTTCCCCCCATCGAAGGTCATTAGAAATGACATCTCTCTCTCTTACGGCTAGACCTGACTGCCATTCATGCCCAAATCTCATTCATCATGATCGTGCCCTCGGGCTCTCTCTTGTTTCTAGCCTGGAGTGTGAGGAGAGCCAGGCCAGATAGAAGAGCCGACAGACTTGGCTCACCCAGGGGGACATGAACACTCATTTTTCTATGCAGCCACCAAATACCGAGCGGTAGGGAACAATCTCTTACACTTGGTTGATGCTGGGGGAGCCTGCCACCAGGATTGCCGCTCTCTACTCGGAGGCAGTTGATTTTTTCACCTCACTGTTCCAGCAGGACTCCTACCCTCCTCCTTTCCTGAGATCATCCCCAAGCATATTCTCTCCCCTGACGCTTGAGATTGGATAGGCGGTTATGTTTCTGACCAGGAGATCAAGGGGGCCCTATTCTCCTTAGACAAGGACAAATCATTGGGTCTGGATGGCTTCCTTCACCTTTTCTTCCCGGAGCTCTGGGTGGTGGTGGGCGGGGATGTCCTTCGTGCCGTGCACTCGTTCTTCACCTCTGGTAGTATTCTCAGATAGATTAACCACACCTTTCTCACCCTGGTCCCTAAGTCCTCATTTATTCCTCCTTTGGAGACTACCGTCCCATCTCTTGTTGCTACGTAATCTATAAGATCATTTCCAAAGTTCTCAGCCGCCGGTTGGCTGAGGTGATCCTGGGGCTGATTTCTTGGAACCAGTCGGCTTTCATCAAGGATCAGCTAATTTTAGACTCTTCTCTTCTTACCCATGAGCTCATTCCGGACTTCTCTGCCTCCCTGGGGGCAAAGGCATGTATTCAGCTGGATTTGCAGAAAGGTTTTGATAGTATCAACCATGAGTTCATTTATTCCTTCCTCATCCGCCTTGGTTTCCCTACCTCATTCGTCCACTGGGTTAAGGTGTGTATTGATTCAGCTTCCTTCTCGGTCCTTGTTAATGGGTCTCCTACAGGTTTTTTTTGGTAGTAGCAGAGGAGTGTGCCAGGGGGACCATATCTCCACCTTCCTCTTCGTCATTGTTATGGAGGCCTTTACCCTGCTGATGGACCATGCCACTTTTCTGGTGCTATCTGGCCCCCTAAGATGGGGGGTTTGAGTGTCCATTCCCATCTCCTTTTTTCGGATGATATGCTTGTCTTTTGCAAGGTGGAGGCTTCGTCCTTTTTGGATCTTGGCAGGGTCCTCTCCTCGTTCCATCTCCTAACAAGCCTCGAGGTGAATAGAGGGAAGAGTAGACTGATGCTTAGTAAGGGCTGTAGCATTGGCGCGAAGCTCTCCCTCCTGCTTGGCATCCATATTGTTGTCCCTCCGGTCAGGTACCTTGGTCTCCCTCTCTTGTACACGTATCCTACGATGAAACTTTTCTCTGGGCTTATTGGCAAGTGCAAGTCCAAGATTACTAGTTGGTCTTCTAGGATTCTCTCCATCTCTGGGTGCATTGAGTTGGTCCGTACAATCATTCATGGTCTTGTGTCCTACTAGATCAACTCTTTTCGCATCCCTTCTTCTGTTTTGACGGAGATCGACCGCATGTGCCATGATTTCATTTGGGGCTCCAAGCACCATCTTTGGCGGTGGGATGATGATCGGCGTTGGATATACACCCGGAGAACGATTGTAGTTTTACCGTAAGCGCACGGTCAAGTGGCGAGCGGGTATCGAACACGAGGAGGTGGTGTTGGTTCCAATCTATCCTAGGTCGGTTTGAATATGAACGTTTTATTGGTGGAGATGGTTATGGAATGATATAATGGAAATGGCGGTGGATGTCGGTGTCGGTGACAAAGAAGTCGGTCAAATATCGATTCAAATACAATATAATAAAAGTGTCTAGGGCTAGGGAATCCCCACTACGGATCGTCATTCATCATTGTAAATAGTGAATCTCAATATTAATAGACTTGGATTGAGGTGAACTAGTCGTAACTGAATAGAGAACCAAGCTCACGCTCTCGCGCTATTACCGGTCTATAGCAACCTAGGCTAGGGCCCACTCTCATGCAAACCCTACCCTAAGCCACTAGCATGAAGATCGACATCATCGTCCAATCGCACCTCGAGCCCACTCTCGTGCAAACTCGAGTTACGATCTAGGTTGTGATAGTTCGTATTCGTCCAATCTCTTGCAAACGAATATGTATATAGATTTATAATAAAAATCCTAGCTTTGGTCCAATCTCTTGCAAACCAAGTCAAGATAATTTTGATTATAAACCTAATTCGAATATTTAGGCCTTCCCATCGATAGGAATCCAATCTCTTGCAAACCCCAATCGATGGAAATCCCTAGCTATTCGTATTAAATTAATCACAACCTAACCATCTAACAATTCTAGCAACTTAGAAATTCATTCATCACAAATTTGAAATTAGATCCATAGGGTTCATCCCCACGCACTAGAACATCAAATCTACTCAAGCATAGCAATAACGATATAGAGATCAATAAAAGACATTGCTTGCATGTAAAAAGATATCAAATCAAAGATTCAAACAACAAGAACAAGGATACTTAGCTTTGATGAAGAACTTCAATCCAATTACAAGATTTTTGATCCAAGAGGGGGCCTAAGGCGTGGCCTAACCTCTAAAATAATCACTAAGAAAACATCATGGAACCCCCTCTAATGACGGCTACAAACCTCTTATATAGCCTCCCAAAACCCTAGCAAATAACCCCTCAAACCCCTCTCAAATTCATGCCCTAAATCTGCTTGGCCGCAACTTAAAATTTGGGCCCGCAGTCACTCGGGCCGAGTGGGAATATGACTCGACCGATTGGAAATTCCAGCACTGCAGCATCAACTTGTAGAAATTCTCTTGATTTCATCCGACCTCCGATTGGCGCGTTCTTGGCGGAGTTGGAACCATCATGAAGTCTACTATCCATAAAAAATATGAGAAAAATACTTTGATTGCTGAAATTATAGCAGATTTCAAAATAGTGAGAGGCTATCTGAAAATCTGGGCGCTCGTGTCATCGGCATCACTCGGCCGAGTGGGATTCTTCACTCGGTCGAGTGGGCTTCTCTACTCGGCCAAGTAGGGTCTTCTGCGGTTCTCCAAAAATTCCATAGAGTCTGCTTAGATCTCAGGAGAAAAAACGATGTAATACTCGGGCGAGTGGGCTTCTTCACTCGGTCGAGTGGGCTTTGCCACTCGGTCGAGTGAGGCTTCTCCAAATTCCAGTAAGTTGGCCTCTTCTCTGGACGAAATCTCTGTAGCACTCGGGCGAGTGGGCTTTCTCACTCGACCGAGTGGTCTTCCTTGCTCGGCCGAGTGAACATGGCAAATCTTCGGTGCATATCTGTTTCACTCGGGCGAGTGCGGTCCTTCACTCGACCGAGTGAGCAGTCTGCTCGGCCGAGTGGGGTACTCTTGAGCTCTTTTCTTCTCCCTTTCACCTCCTCGTTGATTCTATCAGATTCTTTCCTTCTCCACTCATCCTCTAGGGCTGATAACTCCTCAATAAGGCCATGAACGATGCTCCATTATGCGTGCAAGTCCTTTAAGCTCATTTTTGCTCCCAATTGCTCCATATTTCCAGAAATCCGACGAAAAAAAGAAATAGTGAAAAGTAACGCAATATCATCGAATAATCGTGAAAATCGCAATATGAGCAATCGAAATGGCGCGCAAACATACAGAAAAAAGGAGTAAAATATGGACCGATCAAAATCCCCTAAGCTTACCTCTTACTCATCCTCGAGGAAGATAAGTAGAGAGACGAACTCGGGAAATGAAAACAAACGAAATGAAATGAAAAAAGAAAGAACCCGAGGTGGAAGGGGTCGCTAGATTATTCTCTCAGATCTCAAGCCATAAGCCACACATCACGATAGCTTGGAAAATACGAATCACATGCTATAAGGATTTCAAATCTTACTTAGACATGATACTTGCAAGCTTTTAAGAACAACAAAAGGGACTCTCTAAATTCATACAATCAATTCATATCCACATCACGTATTTCATAGAATTTAATATGCAAATGTTGGCGTTGCACTTTTCAATCAAGAGTTATAACAGAAGCATATAAGAATCACACCAAGCATGCAATGGAGAATGGAATAAATCATGGCATTCACATATTTATATCAATTCATAAGAAATCTCCATAGCTAAATTAATTCGCTAAGTCTTAGTATTATCAAACTTCCCCATTCGTGCACCTCTCCACTCTAATGTCGCACTCAATCATATGGTCAAGTGAATTCACCCCCTCAAGCCTAGCTTGAGGCATCACATCTAAAGGAATATGATAGTGGAAAATGGGATTTTTGTCTTGGTTTTCCCAAGTATTTTGTGGCCCCAATAATGAGATAGAGAAATATCTTTCTTTTTCTTTTTGAACTTTTTGTTTCTCATTTTTCTTTTTGGATTTTTGTAGGAGCTATATGATTTGTATTTTTGGTTGTTGACTCCTTTTTGGCTTTTTGGACTTTTTGGAGCAAACTTTTTCTTTTGTAGGGATTTTTGGAAAATAGATGCGATATAAGTAGCTTTAGGATGTGAACTCAAGTGACATGTAGAGAATAAAAAGATATATGTGGAGAAAGAAATAATGTAACACTCGGTTCACTCTAAGATGTGCACGAACGGTTCAATAAAATAATAGTTCAACAAAAACTAATATGTAAGCATGGATATTCTCAATCATCTCAATAAAAAGTGAAGTAAAGCGGTAAAGCGCACAATCATATCAAGCATGCAACAGGAGGCGAATAAGACCATAAGGCAGATGCTTCCGTTAAACAATTGATGCGTGAATCTTGGTGCACTTCCAATAAAAGCATACTAAACACTAATCCATACATTATGTTTCAATGAATACCATGCACTTACTTAGAGGAGTCATCAAAAGAAATAGATTTGCAAGCACATGTGAATAGCAAGACTATAGAATACTTTAAGTAGCATGGCAAGGAATAATAAGCATCGTGATGGTTTCTAAGGCAATAAGAGATATCATCATACGAAACAAATCTAGCATAAGGAGGAAAAGAAAATAAAGATATAAAAATAAAAGAGAGAAAAGAAAAGAAAAAAACAAGCACACAATATGATGCATGAACACACATGAAAGGAAAATAAGCTGGAAAAATCAAAAAGATGATGCAAAAATTTTAAACATTTTAAAACCTTAAATAAAGTAAAAATGCAACTAATGCATCTAAATGGCATGGAAATGCACTCCCCCAAGCTTAAACTTCACATTGTCCTCAATGTGATCATAATGGAAGAATATGAGGAACAACGATAATAATAAAGGGGTGAATGAAAACTGATGAAATGAATGACATGAAATCCTAATGCAACTACATGCAAATACAATGATACATGAGAGCGCTTAATCCCAAGCTTATACCAAACAATCCTATTGAAATGACTCGATCAATAAAATCATGACTTTGCAAAGCATGATCAAGTCAAATGAATAGGAAAGTAAGTATTCACTTGAAAGAGATGCTCGATCGGTGGTGAGCAAAAGGGTGTGACACATCAAAATATGAAGAGGGCAATTAATATATATAATGGTTTTGGGGTGTAAAAAATTTTGTTGCCGTCATATGAGGTGATATTTATTCAATCAAATCTATCCGGTCCTCTCGCTGTCGAGAGGATTCGTGTTTATTTAAAGCATAAAATACTACACTACTGGATTGATATCACCTATAGCAAAAGGCGGATCCAGTATCTTTACCGGTGCAGGCAACTGCTCCAACTGCTCTTTCCGTGGCTCCGCCAGGTGTGTATGTCCACGAACTCCAACGAACTCCAGTAATGCATCCTCCAGCATTCCCACAAGGACTCCACCTGTACCCTGTAGAGAATAGGATGCATCAGTTCGCTGCAAAAAATTCACCCTCGTAATAAAAGTATTCCAAAGAGGATCGTCTATAGAAATATATGAAATAAATAGTGGTGGACGATACTTCCCTGGAAATAATTCAATATCCTCTTGTGCTTTGATAGATATCTTCGTGGTGTGCTCTCTCAGCTGCTCAGGTAAATCTGGATCATAGGTGTGGACCTCCTCGATAGGCTCATCAAACTGTGACATGTCCAAGCATACCTCCGGTCCATAATCGTATGTGTGATGCAAAAGGTATGACGTGTCAAAAATATCTGAATCAAAATAAATATCGAATGGAATGCATGATTCAGAAATGGAGTGGGCAAAAATATCTCCCTGAGTATGAGCAGTAAGTTCTGTGGGATAGTCCTCGACGTTAGTGGAAGGATGAGGTGGCTGCGGGATCTCCACTGGAGGAGGGTAGTGCTCGGGATCCTTATGAATGGATGTGTCATCATCCCGATGTACGACCTCCTCGGTGATAAGCTATGGCTCTGTGTGTAAGGCCTCCTCAAAAGCATGCTCTGGCTCCGCATGTGAGGCCTCCTCGTCAATATGCTCTGGCCTGATAGTGTGCCCCTTTGCCTTCTCATCAACTATCAATGTAGGCTCTCTCTGGAATGGTAATGATGGCTACTCATGTGTGTCAACTTGTGGGGATGTATCATGTGGAGAGGAATGCCCACAAGCAATCCGAAAATATAGTCTATCCGCATAAAGACTGACATGGATGTCCTCCTCAATTGTTCCTGTAGCTGAAACATGGTTCATAACAAAATCTGCAAATCGTAGCTCAAATGCATCACCTGCTGTAATGCTCTCTGAACCGACGAACCTCAATGACTCCAAGAGGCCCTCCAATAATCTCTGAAATGCGTCCTCCTCTGGCTGCGCATATGACTCAATTTATGCTTCCTCCACTGCCTCTTCGTCCATCCATTCTTCACATGCAATAGATGTATCATAGGATGTGGGATCGACGACGGCACATTCTGGCTCTGGTAATATGACCGGTGATGCTTCTTGCCTATAAAATAAAGAAGCAGAACTGATATCTTTGGAAATATCTGCAACCTTAAGCATGAGCGCATTCATTTCATGTTTCTGCTTCACCCATTCCAATTGAAGGTCGCCCTTATCAAGCCTGGCTTGTATTTCAACTTGGTGTGCATGCATCTCATCAAAAAATCCTTTGTTTCTCATCAAGCTCGGGCCAGTGCGTTTACTCAAAAAAGTATTCTCCCATCTGAGCGCTCTGATCAAAATAGTATTCTCCCGTCTGAGCACTCTGATCAAAATCTGTGGTCCACATAGTATAATCCATAACACCTGATCAACAAAGATAAATACCTGAAGAAAAATATCAGTGGCACAAAAGAATATGGAAATGATAATAATGGTGGCGGGGGTGAAAATTTATTTTTGTTAATTTTTTTGTTTTTCTAGTCAAATCAACCTAATTATGACAAATTGGCACCCAACGGGAAACACCTCCCCGGCAAAGGCGCCAAAAACTTAATCGATCCAAAATGTAACCCTAGAGAGACCTAGTTATAATGCAAATTACACGGAGATAAATCCCCGGCAACTGCGCCAAAAACTTGATCGGCCCCGGATATACACCCGGAGAACGATTGTAGTTTTACCGCAAGCGCACGGTCAAGTGGCGAGCGGGTATCGAACACGAGGAGGTGGTGTTGGTTCCAATCTATCCTAGGTCGGTTTGAATACGAACATTTTATTGGTGGAGATGGTTATGGAATGATATAATGGAAATGGTGGTGGATGTCGGTGTCGGTGATAAAGACGTCGGTCAAATATCGATTCAAATACAATATAATAAAAATGTCTAGGGCTAGGGAATCCCCACTACGGATCGTCATACATCATTGTAAATAGTGAATCTCAATATTAATAGACTTGGATTGAGGTGAACTAGTCGTAACTGAATAGAGAACCAAGCTCACGCTCTCGCGCTATTGCCGATCTATAGCAACCTAGGCTAGGGCCCACTCTCGTGCAAACCCTACCCTAAGCCACTAGCATGAAGATCGACATCATCGTCCAATCGCACCTCGAGCCCACTCTCGTGCAAACTCGAGTTACGAACTAGGTTGTGATAATCGTATTCGTCCAATCTCTTGCAAACGAATATGGATATAGATTTATAATAAAAATCCTAGCTTTGGTCCAATCTCTTGCAAACCAAGTATAAATAATTTCGATTATAAACCTAATTCAAATATCTAGGCATTTCCATCGATAGGAATCCAATCTCTTGCAAATCCCAATCGATGGAAATCCCTAGCTATTCGTATTAAATTAATCACAACCTAACCATCTAACAATTCTAGCAACTTAGAAATTCATTCATCACAAATTTGAAATTAGATCCATAGGGTTCATCCCCACGCACTAGAACATCAAATCTACTCAAGCATAGCAATAACGATATAGAGATCAATAAAAGACATTTCTTGCATGTAAAAAGATATCAAATCAAAGATTCAAACAACAAGAACAAGGATACTTAGCTTTGATGAAGAACTTCAATCCAATTACAAGCTTTTTGATCCAAGAGGGGGCCTAGGGCATGGCCTAACCTCTAAAATAATCACTAAGAAAACATCATGGAACCACCTCTAATGACGGCTACAAACCTCTTATATAGCCTTCCAAAACCCTAGAAAATAACCCCTCAAACCCCTCTCAAATTCGTGCCCTAAATCATCTTGGCCGTAACTTAAAATCTGGGCCCGCTGTCACTCGGGCCGAGTGGGAATATGACTCGACCGAGTGGAAATTCCAGCACTGCAACATCAACTTGTAGAAATTCTTCAGATTTCATCCGACCTCCGATTTGCGCGTTCTTGGTGGAGTTGGAACCGTCATGAAGTCTACTATCCATAAAAAATATGATAAAAATACTTTGTTTACTGGAATGATAGCAAATTTCAAAATAGTGGGAGGCTGACTGAAAATCTGGGTGCTCGTGTCATCGGCATCACTCGGCCGAGTGGGATTCTTCACTCGGTCGAGTGGGCTTCTCTACTCGGCCGAGTAGAGTCTTCTGCGGTTCTCCAAAAATTCCATAGTGTCTGCTTAGATCTCAGGAGAAAAAACACTGTAATACTCGGGCGAGTGGGCTTCTTCACTCGGTCGAGTGGGCTTTGCCACTCGGTCGAGTGAGGCTTCTCCAAATTCCAGTAAGTTGGCCTCTTCTCTGGACGAAATCTCTATAGCACTAGGGCAAGTGTGCTTTCTCACTCGGCCGAGTGGTCTTCCTTGCTCAGCCGAGTGAACATGGCAAATCTTCGGTGCGTATCTGTTTCACTCGGGCGAGTGCTGTCCTTCACTCGACCGAGTGAGCAGTCTGTTGGGCCGAGTGGGGTACTCTTGAGCTCTTTTCTTCTCTCTTTCGCCTCCTCATCGATTCTATCAAATTCTTTCCTTCTCCACTCATCCTGTAGGGCTGATAACTCCTCAATAAGGCCATGAACGATGCTCCGTTACGCGTGCAAGTCCTTTAAGCTCATTTTTGCTCCCAATTGCTCCATATTTCCTGAAATCTAACGAAAACAAGAAATAGTGAAAAGTAACGCAATATCATCGAATAATCATGAAAATCGCAATATGAGCAATCGAAATGACGTGCAAACATGCGGAAAAAAGGTGTAAAATATGGACCGATCAAATGACACGTGCCTTCCTATTTGTGAGGGGGACATTGGCTTGCGTTCTCTGAGAGAGATTAGTGTGGCTGCTGGTGCCAAGCTGCTTTGGAGACTCCTTCACTCCCCCTCCCTTTGGGCCTCGTATATGGAGGATACTTCCCTGAAGCACACCCCTCTCTTCCAGTGTGAGGCCTTGGTCTTGGACTCGGGCTCCTGGAAGCACGTCCGTCGTTGTCGGGATTCTGCAGCTTCTTGGTTTCATCGAGTTGTGGGAGACGGTCGCTCCTCATCTTTTTGGTTTGATCCCTGGCTCCATTGCAGCCCCTTGGCCAAGCTGTGCCCGATCCCCACTCCCTGAGATACTGTCGTGTTACTGACTTTTGGGATGGGGAGACCTGGCGCCTCCTGACTGCATTACACATCTGGCGTCGCACTTTGCCTCGGTCTTTGTCCCTAATGGCTCTGATTCCTGGGCTTGAGCCTCGGTTGGTGGCTGCTCTCTCCGTTCGGTATGGTTAAGCATTCATCGCATCTCCCCTCCCTTCTGCCTTGTGTCCCTGATCTGGTTCCCTGGGCACACCCCCAAGTTTGCCCTTACTTTATTGTGTTCCCTCTCTGATCGCCGTCCCACTTTCTGTAATGCTCATAAGTGATAATCACATTAAGTATGGAAAATTCCACACATTAACCACTAATTGAGGGCTTTTGACTAGGGATTAAAAACAATGGCAAATTTGGTGTAGCCATGAGTGTTATTTCATTAGGCACAAACTGTAAATGCCTTGTAAAACTCAAATCCTTGTTTTTTTTTAAAAAAACAAAAAAAAAACACACACACACACACAAACCCCACTCACAGCAAGCTTGGCCGAATCTGGGGCTCAAAACAAAAAAAAAGAAAGACAAAAAAAACCAAAGAATGAAGGTGCATGGCAAAATTGTAAATATATGAAACCTCTTTTCTTTTCTCTTCCACAAAGTTCTAACCCCTTCCATTTTAATTTCTTTTCTCCCTTCCTTTCAATTCGTTGGCTTTTGAAAAAGCCAGGCCGAAACCTGCAAGGAGAAACAACACAAAAAAAAGAAAGGGGAAAAAGAAGCCAACAACAAAGAAAAAGGAGGAACTTGGAAGGAGAAGGGGGAGATTTTGCACCCACAACATCAAGAGTCATCACTAGCTCTCCAACAACAATTCCAAAGTATTAGCAAGGTAGGAATCTCACCATACTCCCAAATTTGTGGCTATGTGTAGAATTATTATGGTGTTGTTCTTTCTCTTTAAGTACAAATTGTTGTTTTGGATTAATTTAAGATTTGGGTTAAGCTTAGTTGTTGGATTTCATGTTGTTGAGAGTTGATCATATTTCCTCCTATGATTCTTTGAGCAAGACCCAATTTTCGGGTTTATAGCATGTGTTTTTTTGATAATATTTGTGTGTAATTGGGATACCTTGTCCAATACAAGCGAAACGCTGCCGAAATTTTTAGGAGCTCCCTTCTTTTGTAGAAAACATAAAATAAATGGTGCAGTTGTTTATAACATCTCACGTTAGAATTTTGAGATTGAAATTCTGTGCCTTGAAGAAGACTTATGCGCCATCCTAAAAGGATTGCCACTTTTTGAAATTTTAACTAAAGCTCACATTCTTAGATTGGATCCAAATTCTCCTTACAACAAAAATCCTATCTTTGGTAAATTAATTAACTATCAAGGTTGTAACACAATGAAGGAAGCCTAAAACGAAGTGTTTAAGCTCGCATGTTTGGGAGAATATACTAATCTTGATAATGTCGCCTTTTGCCTACTAATCTTGCTAATGTCGCCTTTTGCCTACTAATCTTGCCATTAGTTACACTAAAGTTGCAAGGATGGGGGAAATCATCATTGTGATTACTTTAGAATTACATGTTGTAGGGAAATTTCTAACCTTGCTACTAGCTTTTATAAAGATTGCATTTTTTGATTAATGTGTATGTGATTTCGTGATTTATAGAAACTTTCAAGTCTAAGACATGTCCTTATAAGTTCGCTTTGATGAAAATGCCTAAGTAGGTTGCTAAGCAAGTTGCTCTTTATGACTTTCATTAAGTCATGTTGGGTATTAGTGATGATAAAACAAAAGAGAGATGTGGTTGCTTTCTTTAAATTATGGGATTGTTCATTATGTTGTCTTTCACACCACATGCTATGCTTTCACTTCAATGCATGCAATGCTATCTGTTAAATGATTAAAAGAAAAGCCCGGGATGTCTCTTTCCACTTTAAGGCGGGTGAGCATCTTAGGGAATGGGGTGGGGGAACCAAAGCATTAGGTGGACATAGTGTGGACTGGACTTTCGAGGTTGTTTTCTTTGGCCCTCCTACCGCGGGGAGTGGTCGTGCCCCTTGGGGGTGTGTGTGGTTCTTTTGACCTTCGAGGTCGTGGCCCTTTGGGTCGTGGAGAGTTGTTGAGTACGAAGGCTCCTGAGGAGCTAGCATGCCAGAGAGTCAAAGATTCTTTCCACCTGCCTTATGGGTGAGGTCCAGATCCCTTGTGTCCCACTTGATGTTTAGGTTCCAAACAATGAACATTAATTTAACAAACTTACTACTAGTGACCCATGTGTTGTGTTGTGATTATGGCTTGTGTGGTTGAGTTTCCTACTAGACACACTGTGACGTGCCCCTTTCCCCACTCCCTATGTACAAGTTTCGGGATGACAGCACCCCTACCGGATTACCGACGCCCTGAGGGTGATTCTTCCAGGCCAGGAGCTCAGAGTAGTTAGATAGGGAACGGGTGTAGTGGGTTGGGGGGTAGTTTCTTTTGTGAGAAGTTACTTTTGTTTTCCCCCTTCAGCTTTTGTACCCCGTGTCACTGGTGGTGGTATATGTACAGTACGTGATGTTGTGGTGTGGATAGTAGATGATCTGTGTTGCACATTCTTACGCTCCCGCTTGTTGTTGCCACCGCCTCGATGTACCTTTTTGTGTTGTGCTGGAGCTTTACAGTTCGTGCTTTACTTTTGCACCTATTTTTCTTTGCCTGTGTTGTGCTAGCAGTTGCAGTGGCCTGCTAATATTCTTGCAGCACCTTAACGCTTGTTACCCCCTACTGCGGTCGTCACCCCGTCCCGTTTTGGGCGTCGGAGCGTGACAGGTTTTGTGGTAGCCCATGCAGGTCATCGCACACTGCAATTGTGTAATGGTGACACAGGAACTGCTCTGACACTTCAAGATGCATATGAGGTACTAATTTAGATTCGTTCTGTTCTCTTCCATAGTATGGAGGCAGGGAATGGGACGTCTGGCGGCAATGGGACACCTGGAGGATCTGGGGGGACCGGGGCTTCGGGTAGCCCGGTAGACCGGACCTCAGAGTCAGCCCTGATGGCAAAGGTCCTGATGGAGATTTTGGACCACTTGCAGTGGTTGGAGGACAAGGCAGCTGGACACGAGGTGCCTGCACCGAAGGCCCCAAGTTACAAGCAGTTCCGATCCTTGAGGCCAGTGTACTTTTCTAGCAGAGAGACCAGCCTAGAGGCTGATGAGTGGCTGCGTCACACAGAGGATGACTTGACTTTGGCTGGCATACCCCCAGAGGCATGGGTAAAGTTGGTCAAGCGGCAGTTGACTCATCAAGCCCGTGATTGGTGGGATGCCCAGGAGAGGCATATGACAGGGGTAGTGGAGTGGAAAACCTTTAGGGAGAAGTTTGAGGCCCATTACCTTCCAGCGGAGGCAAGGGATGAGTTGAGGCAGCAGTTCGAGCACCTGACCCAGGACCGCAGGACGATAGATGAATATGATGCAGAGTTCTCTCTTTTGAGCAGATACGCCCCAGAGTTAGTGGCGACGGATGCTACTCGAGCCAGACGCTTCCGTATGGGCCTGGACCCAGAGATCAGGGGGGCTATGGCTACACAGGAGCTGTTGACATACGAGGCAGTGCTTAGCGCGGCTCGATAGTACGAGCTACACATGAGGAGCCTGGGAAAGCTTCCAGTCATCGATGGACGAGGTATAGCACCACAGAGAGCTGCTCCTTGCCCGACTCACCAGGTGACCTTCAAGCGATCAGGGCACCCGCCAATACCACAGACGGGGCCTGCTTGTTCGAGGTGTGGGAAGCATGGGCATGTGGCCAAGTATTGTAGGGTTATGGGCAGACAGTGCTACACCTGCGGGGAGATGGGACACTTTAGTAGGGATTGCTCCCGACAGAGGCGGCCTATGGAGGCACCAATACCAGTAGCAGCCACACCACCCCAGCCGAGGGCTCTTCCACCGGCATCGCAGTGGTTGGCTCTTCCACCACTGCCGGGGCCACGACCGACTGCTCTGAGGGGACCTCCAGGGAGGCCTCCACGGCACAACTTCCAGAGGCAGGCTCCTGCTCCACAGAGGCCACCGCAGTTTCAGATGACAGCGGTCGAGGCCAAGCGTTCAGGACAGGTGATCTCTGGTATGAACCTAACCCTGGTCTTTGTATTTCATGGTTCTATGTTCAGCTATTGCTCGATAGTTGGTTGTATTGTGCTATTATAGGAATGGTTAGAGTAGCTTCATACCCAGCCTAGTCCTTGATTGATTCTGGAGCGTCACAATGTTTTTTATCCAAGGAATTTGTGGCGAAGCATTCTATAGTTGTTGATTCTTTTGCTGCTAAGTGGAATGTGCACACGGGTAATGGTGTGATATGTAGTGTGTCAGGATTACGGAATTGTTCCGTGGAGATAGGAGGTCGAGAACTATATGCAGATTTCCTCGTGATCAAACTACCAGATTATGAGGCAGTATTTGGAATGGATTGGTTGGGGATGTTTTATGCGACTATGACTGTAAATTAAGGAGGGTAGTCTTTCGAATCCCTGGCCACCCAGAGTTTGACTTTTGTAGTGGCACTCGGGCTCTGGAACCTTTGAAGTTTAAGGCGACGTCCTTGGAGATGAAGATGGAAGCCGAAATAGTCTTGCCTAAGGTAGTTCAGGAATTTCCAGATGTATTTCCCGATGATATTTTTGGACTACCTCCGGATAGGTCTTTAGAATGCACTATTGACCTAGTGCCGGGCGCACAGCCGATAGCAAAAGATCCTTATCGTATGTCTCCATCTGAATTAGTTGAGCTTCGCGATCAGTTAACTGATCTGTCTGATAGAGGACTGATACGTCCGAGTGTATCCCGGTGGGGAGCACCAGTGTTGTTAGTAAATAAAAAGGATGTAACTCGGAGGATGTGCATTGATTATAGGGATCTGAACAAAGTAACAGTGAAAGGCAAGTATCCCCTCCCTCAGATTGATGATATCTTTGATCAGCTCGATGGTTTATGAGTGTACTTGAATCTGGATTTATGAAGTGGTTATCATCAAGTGAAGGTGCGTGGATCGGATGTCCCGAAGACGGCGCTTAGAACTCGGTATGGGCATTATGAATTTTTGGTGATGCCATTCGGAGTAACTAATGCTCCAGCAACCTTCATGAGACTGATGAATCAGGTCTTCTTTGATTATTTGGATAAGTTTGTGATAGTCTTTATTGATGATATTTTAGTATATTCGAAGACAGAGGATGAACATGCTGAGCATTTGCGGATGGTGTTGAATACTCTCAGAGAGCATCGGTTGTATGCTAAGTTTAGTAAATGTCAATTCTGGATGACGAATGTCGCATTCCTGGGACACATTATTACAGGAGAAGGAGTGTCAGTCGACCCAGAGAAGGTCGCTGCAATAGAGAATTGGCCCATCCCTCAAACAGTCACTGAGATTAGGAGTGTCAGTGCGCATTTGAGGAACTGAAGCATCGATTAACCACTGCTCCAGTGTTGACAATTCCTGACGGATCAGGCGGCTTTGAGATTTACTGTGATGCTTCAGGAAAGGGGCTTGGCTGTGTCCTTCATCAACATGGGCGAGTAATAGCTTATGCCTCCAGATTGTTGAAGGTGCATGAACAGAATTATCCAACCCATGACCTAGAGCTGGCTGCTGTCATATATGCCCTAAAGTTATGGAGACATTTCTTATTGGGCGAATATGTGAATATCTTCACTGACCATAAAAGTTTGAAATATGTCTTCACTCAGAAGGAGTTAAACATGAGGTAACGACGTTGGCTTGAATTAATGGCTGAGTACGATATTGATTTGCAGTACCATCTAGGGAAGGTGAATGTGGTGCCTGATGCTCTTAGTCGACTACCGGCTGTGATGAGGTTGACTATACAGCCTCAGCTCCGAGGAGACCTAAGATGGATGGATGTTGAAGTGATCCTTCCAGATGGAAGGGTAGATATGTTGGGTTTGTAGATTCAATCTGACCTGATGGATAGAATTAAGGCAGATCAGCTGAACGATGTGAAATTGAAGCGGATTCGAGAACAAGTCGAGGCAGGGCTTCGAAAAGACTTTTGTATTAATGAGGATGGTTCCTTAAGGTTTGGAAACAGGGTGTGCGTGCCAACGGGAAATATTCGAGAAGAGCTGCTGAAGGAGGCACACAATTCTCCTTATTCTATTCACCCTGGAGGGACCAAAATGTATATGGATCAACAACGATACTACTGGTGGCATGGGATGAAACGAAGTGTAGCAAAGAGCGCGCCTTCGTGCCTGGTTTGCTAGCAGGTGAAAGCAGAACACCAAAGACCCGCAGACTTATTGTAACCCCTTCCGATACCGGAGTGGAAATGGGAACTGTAGGGATCGTCTAACCCTTGCAATACTAACAACACACACTAGAGGGGGGTGAATAGTGTAATGGCAATAAAATTGTCCAAATAAAATTTAACTTGAAAATTCGGAATTATAAATGCAAGAGGAATTAAACAGCACGATCAATCCAAACGCAAACACAAAGAAATACCCTGGTTCCCCAAACTTGGGTACGTCCAGCCACACCAATATCCACTATATTCCCACAAAGAGAAGTGAATACAAATCTCACAAGGAGATGCCCCACAAAGAGGATTTATGCCCTACACAAGGACCCAACCAATCCTACACGAGGATCACGACTCCCACAAAGAGAATCACTAACTCCCACTCAGAGAATTATGGTTAGCCATACACTAGGACACTCAAACTCCCACAAAGAGAGTTACTCCCACAGAGAGAGTTCCTAGTCCCACAAAGAGACACTCTAGTCCCACAAAGAGACAATCTCCCACAAGGAGAAAATCCTAATCCCACAAAGAGAAATAGGAAAACAGTTTACACCTTGTAAAGTAAATACTCTTACCTATGCCTTAAGATGCTTACTCATGAATGAATGCAAGGCATGGAAGAGGATCTCCAAGTGTTGGAATATGCTTGAGAGCACTTGGATGATTTCCCTTGAGCTGGACTTCAATGCATGAAGAAAGATGAATGCTCAATTAGAGAGAAATGAGGGAGCTTGAGAGTGGCTTATTGATCTCTTGAGATTTTCTATAGAATCAAGAGTTTATCAAATGTTGTCAAGAGTTCTCAAGAAAGGTAGCACACCCATATATATATGAAACCTATATCAAGCCCAGAAACCCAAAGAAACAGCCAGAAAATCAAATCAGCAACGGCTAGAAACTGGGTGAAAACGTCAGGAACAGTCGACTGATGATCATAAGACAGTCGACTGATCAACGGCTAGAAAATATCCAACGGCTATAATCTGAGCCAGGACAGTCGACTTAAGAAGACAATACAGTCGACTGATAAACAGGACAGGCGCCTGTTAATCCTTCAGCAGATGACTGCTGCAGGGGATGGATCGAAACAGAGAGCTGCACTCTTTCTCCAATTCTTCGCACAGGCGACTGGTGTTAATACTACAGTCGACTGTCGGATAGTCAGGCGACTATATATTCTTCATCAGTCGACTACTGTAAAGTATGGAGAGAAGACAGAGAGATGCAGAGATTGCACTTACGCTAGACAGGCGGCTGTTGGCCAAATCTCAGGCGACTGTAAATATACAGGCGACTGGGAACTGATTGACAGGCGACTGTGCGTAAAGCTCAAGTTTGAGTCGATAGAAATGTTGACTTGAGCAGTGCATATCAGGCGACTGTAGAAGGATCTACAGGTGACTGGAAATCACCCAGTCGACTGTGTTTCCCTCAACAGTCGACTGACAGAAGAAGTGAACCTATTGGGTTGGATTCTATGATAATCCTAAGGTTCACTAAGATGGTTAAATGCATGAGCATGAATGAGTAAACAATCTTGCAAGGCATTACATCAACCCTAGACTCAAAAGAGAGAGAAAGCAATAAAGTAAATTACATGGATTACAATGCTTTCAAAAGAGTCTAAGTCTTCAATCTTGATGCCTTGATTGCTCTCCATCATCTCCAAGCTTTGACACTTCTTGAGTCCAAACTTTGGCTCTTCTTCACATGATGTCCATCCTTACACCAAGTGATTAGTCTCCAAGAAAGATATCCTTGAAATAAACTGAGAGACTAAAACATAAGATTCATTAGCAACAACACAATGTTGTGATCATCATCAAAATAAGATTGGTATGAAACACCAATACTCAACAATCTCCCCCTTTTTGATGATGACACACATTATGTAAATCATAAAGAATTAAAGCACAAAGCTAATGATCTCCCCCTACTTATATGCACCAATTAAGTAATGAGCTACACAAAGGTAAATACTCATAAACCAATAACAACATGGTGACATATAATAGGCATGGATTACATAAACCAATTGCAAAGTAAAAAAATCATGCAAACAAGAATGGTTTATCTAATCCCATATATCTCTTCCCTATAGAGATATCTCTCCCCATATGCATATGCAAATATCTCCCCCCCTATAGATATGATCACATAATGCATATATCTCTCCCCCTTGACATCGTCAAAAAGGTGGACATCAAAAATATCCCCCTTTATCATCTTAACCAAGATGTGACACAATGCAAGAAAAGAAAGATATGTAAGATACCAAATATAAAATTTAGTGGGTATCAATTCACTATCCCATGCTCCCCCTAGATCATAGAAATGGTCAACACTTGACTTCTAGGATCTAATACCAATTAATTATTGGAGCCATGGGCCATAAGTGTATCAAAGCAATAGATATGGAAAAATCAAGCTTCAAAGATACACAAGGATATTGCCAAAACAAAAGAGATATGAAACAAGCTGGCAATACACAAGAGGTTTGGTTTGAGACCAAAAATAACCAAATGTAAACAATGATCTCAAAACAAAAACCTCCGAAATGAGAGTTAAAATATGTCTTAAAATAATTTAAACATATATTATATTAACTCCCCCTATTGACATACACATGGATCATGCATGTATGTCAATAAACCCCAAGGTCCCAATTTTCATGAAAAGAAATAAATTTGAAAAATATTTTCAAAATCATGAAACACACACAATCAATGGGTATGTATAAAATAACCATAGAAGCATAATACCCATGCAATATGCAAATGTGTGAGGAACCTAAACATTAGGTAACCAAACCCAAGAGGAGTTTGATTTCCTAACATAATCACACGAGGTGATCACATCCCTAACTAGAGAGTTGATGTAACTATCTCTCTCTTGCTCACTAGTCTTAGTGGGAATCCATAATCTTAAGGATTTCCTAGGCAAAGGTTTTGCCTTAGCAAGAGGGAAGGATGTGGCATGCTTAGGTGTAGAAACAAGTTTCTTAGCATGCAATGAATGAGGATTTTGCTTCTTAGCAAAAAATGAAGATTCTTCATTTTTCCTCATCACCTTGTGATCTACATGCTTCTTGTGAGTGTTATTGTTGTACAAGAAAGCATGTTGATTCTTCTTAGGTGCTTTAGCAATATTTCTTGAATTTGCACCAAAGAAAGAATTAGAGGTGGGTTTGGGAACCACATTTTGAACATAACCCAAACCTCCTCTATGATTTGCCGGATGTTGTTTTTCCAACAAATCGTGGAGTGAATCCCTAGAATACACAAAGCTTATGAGCTTCCGGGATTTCTCTTCACATTTCAACGTAAGTTGTTGAATGTGAGCATCTAAGCTAAGGTTTTGAGCAATGAGATTTTTATTAGAAGTGCTCAATTCCTTAACTTGAGAAAGAAGTGTGTCTTTCTCATAAGTGTCATAAACATGCCTTTCATCATGAACTACACTTGTAATAACTAGTTTATGCATTCTACTCTTAGCACTCTTATATTTAGCTTTTAATTTATTGTAAGAGTGGATGCACTTACTAGCCTTTTCGGAGGCCAAGTCAAATTTGAACTTGAGCTCCTCATATGAGATCTTTTCTTCCTCGATCTCAACAACATCATCATCATCATCTTTGCACGAGCTTGATGACGACTTCTCCTCCTTAGCCGCAAGGCACGAATCCTCATAGGAGTTGTATGCGTCAAGCCAAGCATCCAACTCTTCTTCGTTTAATCCGGAGGGAATTGGAGTAGGAACATCCATGGCTACAAAGCATGCATGAGCATCCTCCTTTGTATCCTCTTCTTCGTTACTAGAAGTGTCCTCACTCGAATCATCAAAGGTCCCAACAAGTCCCTTTTTGCGATTTTTGGACTTGGACCTTCCTTTCCAATGCTTCTTCCCTTTACCCTTGTAAGTTTCTTTAATGGGTTTGGAGGGGCATTCGGTGGACAAGTGACCTTTTCCACTGCAAGTGTAACAAGTAGGAACCTTGTTAGAATTGGAGGCAAACTTTGACGAAGACATACCTTGATTTTCCTTGAGGAATGCCTTGAAATTGTTGAATTGCTTGGCAAGCTCGATGTAGTCATCGTCACTAAGAGCTTCTTCATCTTCACTTGGAGCTTCTTGTTGGAACTGCTTTTTCCACTTGAAAGACTCCTTCTCACCATGAAGAGCAATGCCCTTTTTCTTCTCGGGCTTGGTTGACTGAGTCTCTTCCTTATGTTGAAGTAGTACTTCATGAGAGATCTCCAAAGTATGCCAAATACTATTTATCGATTTGCACATGGAGATGCGATCAAACTCTTCCGGAGTGAGGGCACAGTGGAGAACACACATAGCCCTAGCATTGACTTTGATCAAGTCCTTCTCCACTTTAGTTCTCAAGGCCACGGGAGTAGAAGGATCCTCGAAGGGTGACTCCGTTATGTCCCAAAGGTCATGACTCTTTAAGTAGACCATCATCCTGATCTTCCAACTCGGATAGTTGGATCCGTTGAAGAGCGGGGGTCGAACGGTAGAGAGTCCTTCTTCATGAGGCGCGGAAGTAGGGTTGAATGCCATTGTTGCAGTATGCTTTAACCTCGTTCTGATACCAATTGTAGGGATCGTCTAACCCTTGCAATACTAACAACACACACTAGAGGGGGGTGAATAGTGTAATGGCAATAAAATTGTCCAAATAAAATTTAACTTGCAAATGCGGAATTATAAATGCAAGAGGAATTAAATGGCACAATTAATCCAAACGCAAACACAAAGAAATACCCTGGTTCTCCAAACTTGGGTACGTCCAGCCACACCAATATCCACTATATTCCGACAAAGAGAAGTGAATACAAATCTCACAAGGAGATACCCCCACAAAGAGGATTTATGCCCTACACAAGGACCCAACCAATCCTACACGAGGATCACGACTCCCACAAAGAGAATCACTAACTCCCACTCAGAGAATTAGGGTTAGCCCTACACTAGGACACTCAAACTCCCACAAAGAGAGTTACTCCCACAGAGAGAGTTCCTAGTCCCACAGAGAGACACTCTAGTCCCACAAAGAGACAATCTCCCACAAGGAGAAAATCCTAATCCCACAAAGAGAAATAGGAAAATAGTTTACACCTTGTAAAGTAAATACTCTTACCTATGCCTTGAGATGCTTACTCATGAATGAATGCAAGGCATGGAAGAGGATCTCCAAGTGTTGGAATATGCTTGAGAGCACTTGGATGATTTCCCTTGAGCTGGACTTCAATGCATGAAGAAAGATGAATGCTCAATTAGAGGGAAATGAGGGAGCTTGAGAGTGGCTTATTGATCTCTTGAGATTTTCTATAGAATCAAGAGTTTATCAAATGTTGTCAAGAGTTCTCAAGAAAGGCAGCACACCCATATATATATGAAACCTATATCAAGCCCAGAAACCCAAAGAAACAGCAAGAAAATCAAATCAGCAACGGCTAGAAACTGGGTGAAATCGACAGGAACAGTCGACTGATGATCATAAGACAGTCGACTGATCAACGGCTAGAAAATATCCAACGGCTATAATCTGAGCCAGTACAGTCGACTTAAGAAGACAATACAGTCGACTGATAAACAGGACAGGCGCTGTTAATCCTTCAGCAGACGACTGCTGCAGGGGATGGATCGAAACAGAGAGCTGCACTCTTTCTCCAATTCTTCGCACAGGCGACTGGTGTTAATACTACAGTCGACTGTCGGATAGTCAGGCGACTGTATATTCTTCATCAGTCGACTACTGTAAAGTATGGAGAGAAGACAGAGAGAAGACAGAGAGATGCAGAGATTGCACTTACGCTAGACAGGCGACTGTTGGCCAAATCTCAGGCGACTGTAAATATACAAGCGACTGGGAACTGATTGACAGGCGACTGTGCGTAAAGCTCAAGTTTGAGTCGATAGAAATGTTGACTTGAGCAGTGCATATCAGGCGACTGTAGAAGGATCTACATGTGACTGGAAATCACCCAGTCGACTGTGTTTCCCTCAACAGGCGACTGACAGAAGAAGTGAATCTATTGGGTTGGATTCTATGATAATCCTAAGGTTCACTAAGATGGTTAAATGCATGAGCATGAATGAGTAAACAATCTTGCAAGGCATTACATCAACCCTAGACTCAAAAGAGAGAGAAAGCAATAAAGTAAATTACATGGATTACAATGCTTTCAAAAGAGTCTAAGTCTTCAATCTTGATGCCTTGATTGCTCTCCATCATCTCCAAGCTTTGGCACTTCTTGAGTCCAAACTTTGGCTCTTCTTCACATGATGTTCATCCTTACACCAAGTGATTAGTCTCCAAGAAAGATATCCTTGAAATAAACTGAGAGACTAAAACATGAGATTCATTAGCAACAACACAATGTTGTGATCATCATCAAAATAAGATTGGTATGAAACACCAATACTCAACAGGAACATGTGACCATGGACTTTGTGACTGGTCTACCACGTACTCCGAAGGGGAACGATGCTATATGGGTGATTATCAATCGATTGACTAAGACAGTGCACTTTATTCCATTTCGACTTGGCCAGTCCACAGAAGTCTTAGCACGGAAGTATATGGAAGAGATTGTAAGGTTGCGTGGAGTTCCGGTGAGCATTGTATCGAATCATGATACTAGATTTACATCTCACTTCTGGAGGAGCTTGCAGGCCAATTTGGGGACCCCATTTGAAGTTCAGTACCACATATCACCCGCAGACAGATGGACAGTCGGAACGCACTATTCAAATATTGGAGGATATGCTTAGGGCTTGCATGTTGGATTTTAAGGGATCCTGGGAGGACCATCTCCATCTAGTGGAATTTGCTTATAATAATAGTTATCAGGCAAGTATTGGTATGGCTCCCTATGCGGCTCTGTATGGTAGAAATTGCAGATCGCCTCTGAGCTGGGATGATGTGGAAGATGGTGAAAATTTGGGCCCAGACCTAGTGACTACTACAGTTGATGTAGTGCGAACGGTCAGAGAGAATCTTTGTATAGCCCAAGACCGTTACAAGCACTGGGCAGACACGAAGCGGCGTCCACTTGAATTTCAGCCTGGTGATTATGTATTCTTGAGGATATCACCAGTCCGTGGGACTATCCGGTTTGGTAAACATGGGAAGTTGAGCCCTAGATATATAGGCCCGTTCGAAGTTGCAGCCCGGATAGGCGAAGTGGCTTACCGGCTAGTGTTGCCGCCACATCTTGAAGGCGTACATAATGTGTTTCATGTATCACAATTAAGAGGATATATTGGAGATCCTAGCCATGTGGTGGACTACTCAGAGATTGAATTACGTCCAGACCTGACGTATGAACATCAGCCTATGGCAATTCTTGATCGGCGACAGAAGATGTTGAGGAAGAAGACTATTAATTTGGTCAGGGTCATGTGGCAACAAGAATCTCCCGGAGAATCAACTTGGGAGCGAGAGGATGAAATGAGGGAGAAATATCCTCACCTGTTTGTTAAAAGATCCTTTGTATGTAGATATAACACCCTCTTTCTTGTGTTAAATTCCGAGGACGGAATTTCTTTAAGGAGGGTAGGATGTAATGCTCATAAGTGATAATCCCAGTAAGTATGGGAAAGTCCACACATTAACCACTAATTGAGGGCTTTTGACTAGGGATTAAAAACAATGGCAAATTTGGTGTAGCCATGAGTGTTATTTCATTAGGCACAAACCGTAAATGCCATGTAAAACTCAAATCCTTGTTTTTAAAAAAAACAAAAACACACACACACACAACCCACACACAGCAAGCTTGGCAAAACAAAGAATGAAGGTGCATGGAAAAATTGTAAATATATGAAACCTCTTTTCTTTTCTCTTCCACAAAGTTCTAACCCCTTCCATTTTAATTTCTTTTCTCCCTTCCTTTCAATTCGTTAGCTTTTGGAAAATCCAGGCCGAAACCTGCAAGGAGAAACAACACAAAAAAAGAAAGGGGAAAAGAAACCAACAACAAAGAAAAAGGAGCAACTTGGAAGGAGAAGGGGGAGATTTTGCACCCACAACATCACGAGTCATCACTAGCTCTCCTACAACAATTCCAAAGTATTAGCAAGGTAGGAATCTCACCATACTCCCAAATTTGTGGCTATGTGTAGAATTATTATGGTGTTGTTCTTTCTCTTTAAGTACAAATTGTTGTTTTGGATTAATTTAAGATTTGGGTTAAGCTTAGTTGTTGGATTTCATGTTGTTGAGAGTTGATCATATTTCCTCCTATGATTCTTTGAGCAAGACCCAATTTTCGGGTTTATAGCATGTGTTTTTTTTTGATAATACTTGTGTGTAATTGGGATACCTTGTCAAATACAAGCGAAACGCTGCCGAAATTTTAGGAGCTCCCTTCTTTTGTAGAAAACATAAACTAAATGGTGCAGTTGTTTGTAACATCTCACGTTAGCATTTTGAGATTGAAATTTTGTGCCTTGAAGAAGACTTATGCACCATCCTAAAAGGATTGCCACTTTTTGAAATTTTAACTAAAGCTCACATTCTTAGATTGGATCCAAATTCTCATTACAACAAAAATCCTATCTTTGGTAAATTAATTAACTATCAAGGTTGTAACATGATGAAGGAAGCCTAAAACGAAGTGTTTAAGCTCGTATGTTTGGGAGAATATACTAATCTTGATAGTGTCGCCTTTTGCCTACTAATCTTGCTAATGTCGCCTTTTGCCTACTAATGTTGCCATTAGTTACACTAAAGTTGCAAGGATGGGGGAAATCATCATTGTGATTACTTTAGAATTACATGTTGTAGGGAAATTTCTAACCTTGCTACTAGCTTTTATAAAGATTGCATTTTTTGATTAATGTGTATGTGATTTCGTGATTTATAGAAACTTTCAAGTCTAAGACATGTCCTTATAAGTTCGCTTTGATGAAAATGCCTAAGTAGGTTGCTAAGCAAGTTGCTCTTTATGACTTTCATTAAGTCATGTTGGGTATTAGTGATGATAAAACAAAAGAGAGATGTGGTTGCTTTCTTTAAATTATGGGATTGTTCATTATGTTGTCTTTCACACCACATGCTATGCTTTCACTTCAATGCATGCAATGCTATCTGTTAAATGATTAAAAGAAAAGCCCGGGATGTCTCTTTCCACTTTAAGGCGGGTGAGCATCTTAGGGAATGGGGTGGGGGAACCAAAGCATTAGGTGGACATAGTGTGGACTGGACTTTCGAGGTTGTTTTCTTTGGCCCTCCTACCGTGGGGAGTGGTCTTGCCCTTTGGGGGGGTGTGTGGTTCTTTTGACCTTCGAGGTCGTGGCCCTTTGGGTCGTGGAGAGTTGTTGAGTTACGAAGGCTCCTGATGAGCTAGCACGCCAGAGAGTCAGAGATTCTTTCCACCCGCCTTATAGGTGAGGTCCAGCTCCCTTGTGTCCCACTTGATGTTTAGGTTCCAAACAATGAACATTAATTTAACAAACTTAGTACTAGTGACCCATGTGCTATGTTGTGATTATGGCTTGTGTGGTTGAGTTTTCTACTAGACACACTGTGACGTGCCCCTTTCCCCACTCCCCAGGTACAGGTTCCGGGATGACAGCACCCCTTTCGGATTACCGACGCCCTGAGGGCGATTCTTCCAGGCCAGGAGCTCAGAGTAGTTAGATAGTGAACGAGTGTAGTGGGTTGGGGGTAGTTTCTTTTGTGAGCAGTTACTTTTGTTTTCCCCCTTCAGCTTTTGTACCCGTGTCACTGGTGGTGGTATATGTACATTACGTGATGTTGTGTTGTGGATAGTAGATGATCTGTGTTGCACATTCTTACGCTCCCGCTTGTTATTGCCGCCGCCTCACTGTACCTTTTTGTGTTATGCTGGAGCTTTACAGTTCGTGCTTTACTTTTGCACCTGTTTTTCTTTGCCTGTGTTGTGCTAGTAGTTGCAGTGGCCTGCTAATTTTCTTGCAGCACCTTAACGCTTGGTACCCCCGTACCGTGGCCGTCACCCCGTCATGTTTTGGGCACCAGAGCATGACACCTTCCATCAGCTTGCTAGGCATGGTACATTGGTGCAGGCCCCCTACGTTCTCTGTGGATCCCACCCTGAGATGACTCGCCACATCTACTTTCGATGCGATTATAGTTACTTTATCTGGGCGGTATGCAATCTCCGGATTGGCCTTCCCTCCTGCTCCAAATCCATCACCGTCTAAGCTCACCAGCTGAGGCAGACGTTTGGAGCAAGGGGGGAAACCCACACATAGGGGAAAGCTCGCCATGCTGGTCTTCTCTGCAGCTGTCTGGTATACTTTGAGAGAGAGGAATAGCCGGATCTTCAGGATTCGACGTCCCCCATGGACATGCTCATTGCCAGGATCTCTGCTGATGTTTTTGATGCTTTGATCGCTTATGACCTGGATGATGTTGATCTTGTGGATCGTCCTATTTTTGGGAACTGGGGGTGTAACACCCCGCTTCCCAAAAACAACGAAAGCGAGAACATTCTAAAGTCGAACTGGAGCAGAGAAGCTCGAGTTCATTAAGCGTCTGTAACAACATCGTTACAGGTTCTTGCATGTATTTCAGAACAATAAAAAAATTTCATTAATTTAAAAGCCACATCTAGAAATATTCATACACGAAATAAAACAACGAGGCCTCAACATGGCCAAAGGAACTACAATAAGGAGCAGATTCTAAACAAAGTACTAAAGCAAACTAAAAGAAAAGCATCAACAACACATGTCTCTAATCCTCCATAAGGAGTGACTCGGCATCAGCAACGAACTCCTAGCTCTCTAGGTCAGACGTCACAAACAAGTCATCCTGGTACTCTGGCTCCTGATCCAACATACATTCCAAAAATACGAATGTATGTCAGCAAGGGTCTGCAAGTAAAAGTGAGACAATCTAAGGCAAGGAGTACGAATAATAACAAATTATGAAGCATTAAAAGATTGTACAAGATATTAGCATCATGGTTTTAAGCATGGCAATTTCAAAATAAAGTAAAGTACTTCCAAGCATGGCAGTTCTAAGAATTTAAAGTAAACATGGCAGTTCTAATGTATTTAAATTAAAGATGGAAGTTCTAATGTGCGAATAAAGTAGCAACAATTATTTCTAGTTCCATGCAAATGTTTTCTAACATGCTTAGGGTTTTCGCCTTTAAGTCGTGATGAGTAAATCACTTTTTCTCACGGGGGTATAATCGTGATTGATGCCAACCCACCATATAGGTGGTGCTCTTGAAGAGATGATCCTTTCATACGCTTAGTGGCTGCTCAACCCTAACCCCACCCAAAAGATGTGATGAAACACGAGCCAGCATGCTAAACCGCCATATACTAGAACACGAGCCAGACTAGTCATCATGTGACCCTACTGAAACACGAGCCAGACTAGTCACATATGGCCGATGTGAGTTGCCAAATCAAATGCACGAATTCACGAATTTAAGGTGTTTGCCATCGAGGGCACGAGTTCACGAATTCAAGATGTTTAAAGTGTTCCGTCAATGGCCGTACTACTAAGCAATTTAATATATCACAAGAGTACATTCTATCAAGTGTGTACAGCATGTAGTGAAGCATGGTGACATATCAGCATTTTCATCTGACATTTAACGCATTCTAGGGCAAGGGAATTCAGTTTTAAATGAAGAAACAATTTAAACATTAACACCCCAATAATTTGTCTAAATTCGCATACTTGCCTGTTTGGACGATTTCGGGTATCCCGGTAGTCGCGGTGAGATGTGTGATTTATCTGCGATAACTGATTAATAATATCAAACCCAAAGATTATAGCTAAAAATATTAAACTCTAAGAGGTACAAACCCATATAATCTAACATGCATCCTAGTATATTTAACTAACCCTAACACTGCTTATTTATATATATAACTTACATCTATTATACATTTGACAGTGATTTTTGAATCCTAGGGCTGACTAGGACAAGCTGACTAGGACAAAACCGGTTGATAGAAAGAGGGCCAGGATTTAATCTTGGATGATGAACGGTTGGGATTAAAAATTGAGATGAATGGTTTGTATTTTTGAGTTTTTGTGGGTCCCATTTCTTTTCATAACCTGCCATTTGACTTGGGAAAGCAAGTCTGCTTTTGGGGGAGAGTAAGGGGCTTTTTTAGGATAGCAACAACCATTTAATTGCTGAGATCTTTCCCAAGAGAGCAACAGTCATTTAACTGCTAGAGATAAAAGGCAAAGGGGAAGAACGAGAGGTCACTTTGGGAAGAACGAAGCCCCGGTGACAATCACTCTAAGAATGCAAAAACAAAGCCCTACCGTCATCCCCCCCCCCCCCCCCCCCCGCGCCGCTCCGACGAAGGGCGGACGCCATCTCTCCTAATTAGGTAAAATCTTCCCCTAATTAGGGTCTTCTGGTCCTCTCACAGTCTCTGCTGGGAAATGGGTTTCAGCCGATCCCGCCCTATCTCTCACTCTCTCCCTTTTTCGCTTGCTCTCTTGCCATGGCCACGCAACAACCGATGCCTTTTTCGCTCGCTCGCTCTCTGTGCAGGGTTTACAAACGCAGGGCTGAGCCGACGACCGCGAGGGCAGGGCTGAGGTGTGTTGCTGGATCTCGACGGCGCTGATCGAGGTGCGTTGCTGGATCGTTGTCGTGGTAGTCGAGATCATGTTTGTTGTTTTTTGTAAAGAAATAGTGAACATTCATGACGGCACCAAGTTGGTCTCAAAGTAGAGAGCACCCAAAGATTTAAATTTGTAGAGAACAACATTCGGTTTCATTCATATCTGTAATGAATTTGCAGCATGATGCTAACAACATGAAATCATAGTAGAGAACAACATTCGGTTTTTTGAATCAAAGTAGCATCATGCTGCAATTCTAGCAATGACATACATATCATGAATATTGTTAAGAATCAGTTACATGACATGTACCATAACAGAAAACATTGTTCCAAGCAACATAGATCTTAAAAGACCAGTTAGAATTCTCAACGGCTTCCTAGAATGGGAAAAGAGTTAGAAGAAGGGCAAAAATGAAAAATTTGCGATAGGGAATTGGATTCAGCTCCCAGGAATGCATAAAGCCAATAGCCAAAATAACATGTTCTCAAATGAATCAGCATGCCTCATATTCAAAATCAAATAATAATGTTCAGAAACAAAGTCTTAATCTTAAGAATTCATTCTCAAACATTAAATGAACATATAAAATGATGTTTGAAATAAATAAGATCGATCAAATAATAATTCTCCAATGACAAGCAAATGGAGAAACGCTTTATTTGTCTTTAGGAAGCCATGGAGTCAGGACAACATATATGCAAACTGGACCACATGTAAATTAAAAAAATTATAGCAATTGGAGCTCAAACTGAGTTAAGAAATAAATAGGGGAAAGATTCCTTTTGGACAAACTTCACAGAAGACTCTTACCCACAAGGATCTCAAATATGATTAAAATATCAAGTAAGAGGCCTTGGCACCAACTGTTGTAGCTTCCTTGAATGCTTTCCAAAAGGGTTACGGTTATTTTGGGTACACCTTATAGATCAAATAACAATTAATTCAGCATTATGAGAACAAATTATATGTGAGAATCAGATTTTGACATACATTGCCTACGAATTCTACAAATTTGATGTTGTTAGCATCACGCTGCAGATGAATGAAACTTTCTTAATCAGATTGGATTCCTGTGTGATTTCCTGATGGAAGTCATGCCTACGAATTTCCTGTGTGATTTCATGTTGTTCTCTGTGTGATTGAATCAAAGTAGAGAACAACATTCGGTTTCCTGTGTGATTTCCTGATGGAAGGTGCTGACTTCCACCATACAACTTCCTCGGCCATGCCTCAGGTTATCCCCCATGATATGCCACCCTGCGGCAGCACATATCATTTTTTTTCGTATTATGCATTAATAGCTGTAATGAATTTGCAGCATTTAACCCCAAAAAATTTTGTCTGCTGTAAAGTGCCTGGATATTCATGTATATTGTTGGCTCCATATCTGCGATGTCATGAACTTCATTTTTAGGTCTCAGAAGATCACTGTCTGTGATCTTCTGAGCATTAATTAAGAATAATTCAGCCTTTACTCTTTAGCACCGTTGACAGCACTTGGGGACTTCTAGCAACATAATTCGGTCTTCAAACATTTGGCCAACTTCTAATTAAGGGCTTATTAAGAAAGTATTTCAAAAGTTCAGCAACTTATTTTAGCAGAACAGTATTGCAACAATTTCTGAAGAACTATAATGAAAATTACTATTATTTTTATTTGTTCGTTTTCAATACCATATAACAAGAATTGTGCTCAAAATTTCAATAATGAAACCCATCATGTTTCTATGAAATTTGTACGTGTCCATACACTAACAAACTGTTTGATGTGGCATAATACCGTGATTATCTTCATCCATTCACTTACGGAACATGCTGATTGCCACATTATATGCATAGAATGTTATGGCTTATGTCTGTCACGTTTCATAATGTCTGATTCAAGATGTTTGAGCTGGAACACTCATAGTTCCTATAAAAAGTGCTTTCAGAATCATGATATATATGTGTTTATTTTATAATAGCCAGAAGCATGTGGGTGTAAAGTGTAGTGAAATATCACTTAATGGCCATATATACCCATGGTTCTATTTATAAATGTCACGAGAAGTTTACTAGAAAATGTGTTAGCATCCAAACTGACACCTAAACTTCTTAACTTCATGAACATAAATATAGGCAAGTAATAGTTTTAAGACTGAATCTCATTCTCTGGTCGATTCTAAGGTATAGGCAAGTAATTGTCTTAAACCCCCCCCCCCCCCCCCCCCCCGAGGTATAGGCAAGTAATTGTCTTAACCCCCCGCCCCCCCCCCCCCCCACACACACACACTCTCTCTCTCTCTCTCTCTCTCTCTCTCTCTCTCTCTCTCTCTCTCTCTCACAAATTACAGAATCCCTGTGTGGACATACATTCTCTAATTCCATAGTTGGTCATCTATCTTCATTGCTCACCCTCATGTCTTTCCGCTTCTTTACTTTATACGTCCAACCGTCAATGCTTTCTTTAACTTAGTCATTGATGGTTGCTACTATTGCTCCTAACATGCATGTGTGTTGCATGTATGGATTAATAACATTATCTTAAAACTATTCCTTATTTTTTCTAGGCTTTTCTTGATCCGTGTGAATCAAAATTTAAAGTTGTGTTGTTTTGTATATTATTAGGATTGGAAGTTGGCTGGGAAAGCAGTGAGGAACAACGAGGAATGATGCGAAATAATGAGGAGTTTGGTATGTTGTGGGTTGGAATCACCCTATCTAATGGAAGACTGCACCAAACATTCTTCAGGTGATGTTGCCGAAAAGCAATGGAAGGAGAAGAATGGCATCTCAGTAGTTTTAAAGATCCATCTTTATTTTTAAAAAAAATTCTGTATTACTTTTCTCTTCATTCTAGGTTTTGGGGATGTAATTATTAGTTATGATGTGTATGATGATGATCTTATAAGAAATGAGTTGAGGTTTCTAACCCAGTTAATTTGTTGATTTGCACGGTTAATTTTTTGTGGTGGCTCAGAAATTGATTGAGTTTAAATGAAAATCTCCGATCTCATTTGCATTTGCAGGATTTTGTTCTAATTTTGCGTAATGCCTTAAGAAATCAAAAACGGGAGATCTCAGGAATGTTTGTGTCTTGAAATTTTAAATGGAAAATTATGAAAATTGATAGCATCACGCTAGCATTGCGTTATATATTGGGCATGTCATTTTTGCAATTGTTTGATATTAATTTTGAAGGACAAAAAATGATTTATTTAATCTTGATTCTTGATATTAATTTTGAAGAAGAAACTTATGAGAAAGAAGATGCATGTTTTTATTGTAACATTGCGTTTAGAAGTACATTTGAAGATATGTTTTAAAGTTTAAATCTTGAGTTTTAATCTCAATTTTTTATCTTAGTTTTAGATCTTATATTAATTCTATCTTTTGTTGTGTTCATGTTGTATACACATTACATGTATGTTATGTTCATGTATGCAAAGAAGGGGAAATAAAATTTTTGTTCGTCTAAATTTTGGAGGGTGAAATAATTTTTGGGTAGAACAAAGATTTTGAGAGGATATCTTAAATGAACAGTCCCCGAGGGCACGGGTCTGCGTCAAAGGCGCTCCGCAAAAGCTATATTTTTGTTTGTTAAAATTTTGGAGTGGAAATATTTTTTATGGAGAACAAACATTCTGAGGGGATATCTTAAATGAACCGTGCCCGACGGCACGTGCCCGCGCCGAAGGAGCCCGCCTGCTAAATTTTTTACGCCAATTTGTTGTTCCGTGCCGAAGGCGCCAGCGCAGATGGCACCCACGCCGATGGCGCCCATGCCGAATTTGTTGTTCCGTGCCGAATGCGCACGTGCCGCTAAATATTTTTACGCTAATTTGTTGTTCCGCACAATTTTGGTTGTAGAAATAATTTTTTGGGGAACAAAGATTGCGCGAGGGAAAATCTTACATGAACCGTGCCCGCGGGCACGAGTTATGACTAGTATTTATATATAATACTAGTATTAAAATCTGTATATGATAAAATGTGCATTATAAATTGTACTACACTAGTATCTCTATCAACTAGCAACTTAAAATATGAATGAAATTAATGTTCATGTATAAAAAATACAACTCACACTTTGTTACACGCGGCCGCCGCATGCAGAGTGATGGCAAGATGGACTGAGGCAGCAGTCGACGGCTGCAGACGTTGGGAGACAGAGGGCGACAGCACAGCCTACTGGTGGCGCGACGGTTGTGGGGCAGGCTGGAGGGAAACGGCATAAGGGGAGGGAGGTCTGCAGTCGAGGGGAGAGGAAGGGAAGAGATTGGGTGTTCGGCTGGGACGATGGCCGGAGGGGATGTCTGGGTTGGCTGCAGACTGGTGTCGACAGTTGGAGGGAGAGACCGGAGGACCGATGGTTGGTGATCAGAGGTTGGAGATGGGGCTATCGGCAGTCTGCTGTGGGGGCGAGATGGCTGAGAGGAAGGTGGATTTTTGGATGGCGTCGCCGGAGGGATTACTGTCGACGGTCTGGTTGTGGCCGCGGGGTGGTTGGGGGGAGATGAGGCTGGGGCATGGCTTGTGTGGGAGGAGAGAGGAGGGTGACCGAAGTCTAAGGGTTCGTCGCTGACGGTTGCTAAGGAAGAGGAGACGTCGGCTGTGAGGTGGGGTGAGGAGTGATCTCGGCTAGTAGTAGGAGGGGAGGGTTCGGCTGCTTGAAAAAGAAAGGATGAGGTGCTTTCTCCTGTTAGCTTTTGTACAGAAGCTTAGGGTTAGGATTATTTTGGAGAGCAATTTGGGCGGCTGAGAGATGAGAGGGAGAGAGGCCTAGGTCTTAGGTTTTTTTGAGGAGAAGTTTGTTCGCGTTTTATTTAATAAAGGAGTGATGTGCGTGAGTTGATATGGCCTAGGGTTCTTGGGGTTTTGATTATTTGGAGGGCTTTGGGTAGATGCACGTGAGAGCCTGGGTTCCTATTAGCATGTAACGAAAACTATGAAATCTCAATGAAAAACTTGCGGCTGGGGAGAAAAAGTTAGGGTTTGCCAAAATAGGAATGGTTTGAAAATGAAATAATAATTAGGAGAGGGAATTAAGGGATTTAATAGCAATTAGGGATAGGATTTTAAAAATTAGTAAAAGTCTCGTATCTAAAATGGAAGTAATTTGAATTCAAAATCAGATTTGAAACATTTGTTTTAATGAGATTATATGATAGTTGATTCAAAAATAATTATAGCTAATACGATTTAAGATACATATGTATGTAATGCGACTACGTAGTAAAATATGCCTAACAATAAAATGCAATACAGATACGTAATTAAGTACAAATACGAAACCACAAGACAAAAATAGAATACGAACAAAGTACGTATTATAAAATACTGGCCGTTACATTCTACCCACCTTAAGAACAATTCCGTCCTCGGAATTCTTATCAACCAAGTTGCGGGGAATAAGTGATGATGGTGCTCGCGTACTTTCTCTACCAATATACACGCACCACACTCTCTACTACATTCATACACTACCCATAAATAACAGTCATGCCATTACACATAAACGCTCAATTATTATTAACACTAATAATAATAGCAGTAGTAATACTACTATTAACACTAGTTAACAATCATACTTATAATAATATTAGCACTCACCATACATCACTAAGTATATACTAATAATTATACTAATATATCACCACTAAGCATAACACCATTCATATAATACAAGCATACAATACATTAAAACCAATATTATAATTAAACCAATAGTAGTACTTTACTATACACACACATCAACTTACTAACTGCAAGTGTACCTTCATCTTGCACACTCACATATTACTAATACATAATGCACTACCATATTTACGCAATCAGAATCCCCAATCGTATCGTTTTACACGTCATATAAACACATCACTCAATACTAACACATTCATATTCAACCAAATAATACCACAATAGTATAATCACTCTACACCTTACGTAATACACTATACACGCCACATAATACGCATCACTACATACTTATATGCACACCACATATTACATCATACACAAAATGGACATGTCCTACTTATACGGTACTAGGGCCACTACAATCTACCCACCTTAAAATCAAATCCGTACTCTGACTTCCTTGTGTATGGCCAACTTAAGGATGACCAAACTTAGACGTTGAAAGCACTTTACCCCAGGCATACATATATTATAGAAACAATGTATCACTCACATTCATACACATAAACATACATCATATAGTCACATACCTATAAATACACACACATATTACATCCATATCCGTACTTACATTATTACACACCTACCTTATATCTACACAAAAACTTAGACATACATACTATATGTTCCCACAAATATACGCAACCATAGTAATTTACATAGAGCTAGTATACCATTACATATACACATCCATACGTAGTTACAATCATACAATTATATATACCGCCCGGTATACACATGCACACACATCATCCTGTAGGGAAAGTAATACAACATTATAATTCTACTACTATACGTAAATCACACATATTCATATAATATGAATATATATACCTATCGCTAAGCACATACCAATCCACGCAGGAGCACACGTTCATAAGAACTAATATTTAGATCATACAATAGATACGTACATCCAACTATAAGCACACCAACTATTATGTACATTATACCCAACCTGTACATAACCTTATTTATATACAATTACAAGCATTGACAAGTACATTCAAAATACATACACCCCTAGTAGGTAGTCAAACACCAATTCTAATACACACAGATATCCCTATAGAGATTTAGTTATTCACACATATGTATAAACATAACACTTACTAACCTTCACACACACACACACACACACACACACACACACACACACACACACACACACACACACACACACACACACATATCACCTATATCACTGCAAATGTATATTCAACACAATAAGCAACCATAATCTATTAATATACTAAGGGTATGCACACTCATACTTGAGTGGGACGCCGAGATCCACATACATGGGTCCACACACACTATCTATATAAATACTACGATCATCACAATTAATATCAAAGGATCTACTATATCTATACCATAAGTACTATAAATGAAAGGTCAGGCATTACTTGAAATCCCTTGTTCATCAGTCTCAACTTCTGCAGTCGTCATGATGAATGCCTGACACCTCGGTTGGTTCTGCCTCACTTGCTCAAAACTCTTTGTTGTGGAGCCGGTGGTGATCCACACTGAGTAATTCCAGAAGGTTCAACAATCGACGGCTCGTCGTTACGGTGAGGGCAGTCACTGATAGCATGTGCAGATGCTCTGCATACTCCTCCTCGCTCTTCGAATAAACCTAACATATTATCTATGAATATCATTACGAATTTATCTAGAAACTCGTAGAATATTGTACTCATGTGATTCATGGATACTGCAGGGCCATTGGTCGCACCAAGCGACATGGCAACGAACTAGCAGTGCCCATACTTTGTCCAAAAAGCTATATTGGAACCATCTTCATTATTGACTCTCATATGATAGTATCCACTCCTGAGATCCAACTTCGAGAAAACTCGTGATCTACCGAGTCGATCCAAGATATCATCGATGCAAGGTAACGCGTACTTATTCCTTACAGTGACTTTGTCTGGCTCCTGATAATATACGCACATGCTTCTCGATTCGTCTCTCCTCTTGGCTAGGAGCACCCCAGGGAGATATGCTGGGATGGATGAATCCTTTCTGTAACAGATCATCCAATTGCTTACGTCGCTCTTCCAGCTCTCAGGAGCCATACGATAAGGCACCTTCGAAATCAGTTGAGCTCACGGCATAAGATCAATACCGAACTCTAAAACTCGATTGGACAGCAATCCATAAATGTCTTCAGGAAAGACGTCTTCAAAATCTCTCACTAATGCAGGTTTCTCCAATTCGACTTGCACGGATGCAACGATCACTACGTTCTGTTGAGCCCGAAATTGATAGGTCCAAGCAAATGACTAAAAGAAGCTCCAAAATCTAATATGGTCAGAGCTGAGTGAGAAACACACTAAGATAACAACTAAGATGATATTAACTAAATTCTAGCAAGTGTGTCTAACTAACAAGCATGGGTGTTTAACTAAGTCTTCCTACAATCCTGGTATTAGGGTCTCTCTAGCTGAGATAAGATACTCGGGTAAATGTCGTGTACGAGATAATTCTAGACGTTTTGACTAATGATAGTATTTATATTTTTCTGAAGTTTGCAAATGCATGACCTGCATAGGCCACCATTAAAACATGTAACGCCCCGCTTCCCAAAAACAACGGAAGCGAGAACGTTCTAAGATCCGCATGAACTGGAGCGGAAAAACTCGAGTTCATTAAGCGTTTATGACAACATCATTACAGGTTCTTGTATACATTTCAGAACAATAAAAAACTTCATTAATTTAAAAGCCACATCCAGAAATATTTATACACGAAATAAAAAAACAAGGCCTCAGCATGGCCAAAGGAACTACAACAAGGAGCATATTCTAAACAAAGTACTAAAGCAAACTAAAAGAAAAGCAGCAACAACACAGGTCTCTAGTCCTCCATAGGGAGTGACTTGGCGTCAGCAATGGACTCCTGGCTCTCTAGGTCAGATGTCACAAACAAGTCCTCAGGTACTCTGGCTCGTGATCTGACATACATTCCAAAAACACGAATGTATGTCAGCAAGGGTCTACAAGTAAAAGTTAGACAACCCAAGGCAAGGTGTATGAATAGTAACAAATTATGAAGAATTAACAGAATATACAAGATTTTAGCATCATGGTTATAAGCATGGAAATTTCAAAATAAAGTAAAGTACTTACAAGCATGTCAGTTCTAAGAATTTAAAGTAAACATGGCAGTTCTAATGTATTTGAAGTAAACATGGCAGATCTAATGTATGTAAAGTAAACATGGCAGTTCTAATGTGCGAATAAAGTAGCAACAATTATTTCTACCTCCATGCAAATGTTTTCTAACATGATTAGGTTTCTCTCCTTTAAGTCGTGATGAGCAAATCACTTCTTCTCATGGGGGTATAATCGTGATTGACACCAACCAACCGTATAGGTGCTCTTCTTGAAGAGAGGATCCTTTCATACGCTTAGTGGCCGCTCAACCCTAACCCCACCCAAAAGATGTGCTGAAACACGAGCCAGCATGCTAAATCGCCATATACTGGAACACGAACCAGACTAGTCATCATGTGACCCTACTGGAACACGAGCCATACTAGTCACATATGACCGCTGGGAGTAGCCAAATCAAATTCGTGAATTCACGAATTTAAGGTGTCCGCCGTCGAGGGCACGAGTCCACGAATTCAAGATGATCAAAGTGTTCCGTCAATGTCGGTACTACTAAGCAATTTAATCTATCACAAGAGTACATTCTATCAAGTGTGTACAGCATGTAGTGAAGCATGGTGACATATCAGCATTTTCATATGACATTTAACACATTCTAGGACAAGGGAATTCAGTTTTAAATGAAGAAACTATTTAAACATTAACACCTCAATAGTATGTCTAAATTCACACACTTGCCTGTTTGGACGATTTCGGGTATCCAGGTGGTCGCGTTGAGATGTGTGATTTATCTGCGATAACGGATTAATAATATCAAACCCAAAGATTATAGCTAAAAATATTAAACTCTAAGAGGTACAAACCCATATAATCTAACATGTGTCCTAATATATTTAACTAACCCTAACACTGCTTACTTATATATATATAACTTACATATTTATATATAATACTAGTATTAAAATCTGTATATGATAAAATGTGCATTATAAATAGTACTACACTAGTATCTCTATCAACTAGCAACTTAAAATATGAATGAAATTATTGTTCATGTATAAAAAATACAACTCACACTTCATTACATGTTGTCGCCGCATGCAGAGTGATGGCGAGCTAGGGTGAGGCAGTAGTCGGCGGCTGCAGACGCTGGGAGGCACAGGGCAGCAGCGCGACCGGTTAGTGGCACGACGGTTGTGGGGCAGACCGGAGGGAAACAATAGGAGGGGAGGGAGGTCTGCAATCGGGGGGAGAGGAAGGGAAGAGACGGGGTGTTCGGCTGGGACGATGGCCGGAGGCGATGTCTGGGTTGGCTGCAGACTGGTGTTAACAGTTGAAGGGAGACACCGGAGGACCGGTGGTTGGTGATTGGAGGTGGGAGATGGGCTGTCGGCAGTCTGCTGTGGGGCGAGATGGCTGAGAGGAAGGTGGAGTTTGGGATGGCTCACGGAGGGATTGCTGTCGGCGGTCTGGTTGTGGTCACGGGATGGTTGGGGGAGAGGAGGCTGAGGCGTGGGCTTTTGCAGGAGGAGAGAGGAGGGTGGCTGGAGTCTGAGGGTTCGTCGCCGGTGGTTGCTGGGGGAGAGGAGACGTCGGCTGTGAGGTGGGGTGATGTGTGATCTCGTCTAGTAGGAGGAGGGGTGGGTTCGGCTGCTTGAAAAAGAAAGGAGGAGGGGCTTTCTCCTGTTGCCTTTTGTAGAGAAGCTTAGGGTTAGGGTTATTTTGGGAGAGCAATTAGTGCGGCTGAGAGATGAGAGGGAGAGAGGCCTAGGTCTTAGGTTTTTTTGTGGAGAAGTTTGTTTGGGTTTTATTTAATAAAGGAGTGATGTGTGTGTGTTGATATGGCTTAGGGGTCTTAGGATTTTGATTATTTGTAGGGCTTTGTGTAGGTGCACGTGAGAGCCTGGGTTCCTATTAGCAAGTAACGAAAACCATGAAATCTCAATGAAAAATTGGCTGGGGAGAAAAAGTTAGGGTTTGCCAAAATAGGAATGGTTTGAAATCGATATAATAATTAGGAGAGGGAATCAAGGGATTTAATAGCAATTAGGGATATGATTTTAAAAATTAGTAAAAGTCTCATATCTAAAATGGAAGTAATTTGAATTCAAAATCAGATTTGAAATATTTGTTTTAATGAGATTATATGATAGTTGATTCAAAAATAATTATAGATAATACGTTTTAAGCTACGTATGTATGTAATGCGACTACGTAGTAAAATACGCCTAACAATAATATGCAATACGGATACGTAATTAAGTACAGATACGAAATCACAAGACAAAAATAGAATAAGCACAAAGTACGTATTATACCGGCCGTTACAGGGGGATTTCTTAGGCCGGTTTTGTGTGCCCCCTAGTTTAGCTCCTTTTTTCTTGGTCAGTACCTTGTAGCTCTAGTGTAGGGTGACTGCTTCCCAGCCTCTTCCATATCTGCCCTACTTGTTGGTGCTTGCCTTGATGTAGTTCTTGTTTATATTTATATACACACACACTTACCTTTATATATATATATATATATATATATATATATATATATATATATATATATATATATATATATATATACAAATCTATATTATAAAATAGGGATGTTATCATGGGTTTTTGGATAAGAGTTTTTGATAAGAGAAATTGGATAAAGGTTTGAATTGTATTTGGGGGTATATAAATGAGGGATGTTATAATGAGATATGGATAAGAGAAATTGGATAAGAGAAATTGGATAAAGGGTTGAGTTGTATTTAGGGTATAAAAATGAGGGATGTTATATGAGTTATTGGATATGAGATAATGGATATGAGAAATTGGATAAGAGTTTAGGTTGTAATTTTGAAATTTGGGGGGAAAATTTGAATTTTAGTGTGAAACCCAATGGAAAAAACTGAAATATTTCGAAATTTAAGGGGGAAACATTGGTTCACGTGTCCTTCATTTTTGGGGAAATCAAAAAGAACAAGCCCTTCAGAAGCTGGCAACGCTGGGAACCCCACCCCCAGCCTCGCCCCTCTCCTCCTGGCAACGCTGGCAACCCCACCCCCTGCGGCACGGCACGATGATCTCCATGGAGGTGGTGGACGCTCTCCTTCAGAAGCTCTCCCAGAATCTCGCCGGCCTTCAGAAGCTCGAGAGGGGTTTTGGTCGAGAGGGGTTTTGGACGCGATGATCGAGAGGGGTTTTGGTCGAGAATCTCGCCGTCCTTCAGAAGCTCTCCCAGATCTCTGATCGCCGTCCTTCAGAAGCAGATGAGAGGGGTTTTCGTTCTCTCTCTGTTTAGCATCAAGCACGCCGCGTATGGGGAACAGCCTGATCTCCATCTTGCTCTACGGATTGTACTTGCAAGTAAGGTATTTGGATACTTAAAGGGAGATGTTTGGTGGAATTTGTCCTCTTGGGTTTGAGATCTGTTCATATATGCATGGAATCTGTTCATTTAGGCATGTGACATGTTCGCTTCTATTAGTCTGTGAATATAGGTTTGACAATTTGGAAATTTTAATTTTGTATAGCATATTATATTTTTGAAACGCAGAGCTTGGAATCAAGGGAAGCACAGCAGCAAGTGGACTAGGTTGGTGATTCTAAATTTTGAGATGATAATTTTGCAAATTTATGTGAAGTTGTATAAACGTTAGAGACAAAATTACATTAAAACTTGAACTGTACATATAAATGTAGATTGTTATGGGCCAGAGTTGTTTGATTAAATGCATCAACGAATATGAGATTCAATAATCTGCAACTATAAAAATACTTGGGATAAATCCTATGTTGTATTGTTGATGTTGCACTGAGAGAATATCTATTGTGCGTTTCCTCTTGCATTCTATGACTACCTAGAGCTCTTTTAAATTTTTTTTTAGATTGGATCATTACTCTATGCTGGCTGATCCATGTCCACTGTTGGCTGATGCTGCTGTGCTCTATACATATATAGATGTCGATGATGATTTTCCCTTCGTAACATGTCTTACATCATGGCAAGGCAACTAGGGGGTAAGCTAATGTTGGCTTGCGACCGTTGCAGACATATTGGGTCAAAGGCAAGGGAATGTCTGAGCCATGGTTTGAGAATTTTTTTCAGAAGAAGTATGTGATTGGCTTCTTCGCTGTATCTTTGTGGACATAGTAATTGGTATCAATCTGAAGTGTACACTCTGGATGTATGAATTTTTGACTCTACACGGGTAATACTTCTGCTTTTTCTTTTAGTTTTTATAGTTATGATTTACGAATCATGCAAAGTTATTAGAGCAGATGCATAGTTATGAAGAAATTATCATGTTTTCATGGCAGATGCATATGTGGGTCCATATTAGAGAAGTGAAGCATTGGTGCATGCAGATCTTGATGGGTCTTCTATATCTTTATATTCATGAGCCTCCTATAATCCATAGGGATCTCACATGTGACAACATATTCATCAATGGAAATCAAGGGGAGGTCAAGATCGGCGATTTGGGCCTGGCCGCCATCCTTCACAAATCACATGCCGTGCATTGCTTATGTTTTCAATCGAGTCAAAATTTTCTACTTTATGATTTGCTGAATGGTTTGTTTGGTTTGATGTTTTAAATAGGTATACCGGAGTTCATGGCCCCTGAGTTAATGAAGAGGAGTACAATGAATTGGAGATGGTCACTTTTGGATATCCATATAGCGAATGTACCCATCCTGCCTAAATATTCAAGAAAGTTATCTATGTAAGAGCTGTAGTTACTGAATCTTGAGTCAATTGGGTTGAATTTTTTAATTGCATGATTTTTGCTTATCGGATTTTTCATCCTTGGTAGGGTGCAAAGCCATATGCATTGTATAGAGTGAAGGATGCTGAAGTGAGGCGATTCATCGAGAAATGCCTTGGGACTGTCTCCCAGAGACTATCAGCAAGGGAGGTGCTAATGGATCCTTTTCAACAAACTGATGGCCCTGGTTCAGGTTCCTAGGAAGCAGACATCATTGACTTGGGGCCTATTGTGAGGTATCCTTCTTATAGCTCTAACCTTAGTAATGGCTACTTCATTGCCAATGTATCCTTAGTCGATCTTCAACATGAATTGGAGCAGGACAATGATTGGGATGACAATTCAGCTGAGTATAAGAAACACAGAATTGACCTTTTCAGTAGCGATGAGGAGGAAAATGAAGATGAACCTGTCGTGGATATTGATATCACAATAAAGGGGCGAAAGGGAGATGCTGGTGGCATCTTTATTAGGCTCAGGACGGGTGATAAAGACGGTGAGAAATATTTCCTGTGTTTCGCGTTATAGACAAGATTGTTTTTGTGAAATAAGAAATAAATTACGTATCATCTTTTTAATCAACTACAAATTAATAGCCTATCTTAATTGTAGATGTGTATGATAATTTGTGACACACCAGTATGAATTACTGCTGGATTGGTTTCAGTTAGAAGTTTATGATTGACCATTGATTTGTTATTAGGTGTCATTTGGTGATAATGTAGGTGTGATTCAGTGAATTAAAATGAAGTAGGCCATAATGTTGTGAAATTTATTTATTGATATTATTATCGTGTCTTTATGTTTTTTTATAGTTGACAGCTATAAAAGAATTGGATTTGCTGGTTAATTATTGTGCATTTAATGAAGTTAAATTTTAGAGGAAAAAAAATATGATTGCACCTTCCATTTTTAAATTCTGTGAAATAAATTTGATATATTGGATTCTTAGTAATTATGCCAATTATCGAACAATACCAGGGATTTGTTGCTTATATGATAAATTTTACTTATTGATATTTTATAGGCAGCTTTGGGTTTGATATTGATGTTTTTATTAAAAAAACCAGAAATATTAGGGGGAGAATTGTTGCGCCTATGATTTACTTGATAAAGTTCTTCTTTATGTCATGTAAGAGAGCATGAATGAGAGATGATTACAATGTTGGATGATGGTTTATATGTTGTTGATAGGAACAATGACCTTTAAGCAGATACATATTTGTAATATTGCATGATTTTAATATTTTTCTACATATTAAATGTTATTTTCTTTTTTATGAGTATGTACCAGCACAAATGAATGCTCTGGAATGATTTTTAGGAAGGACTGGTTAGTTGTTTATTGGAGTTGAAAATGCATTTAACTAGAGGCAGGAGCTGGATTTCACGAATGTTTTAATCTGGTTGCTTTTATTTCCTTCAGGTTTAATGTTTTTCGATCGGTAACAGTAGCATGAGTTCTAACTCTAGCATCTCAGAAGCAGATCGGTAACTTTGGGTTAGGGTTTCCTCGATCTCATTTGAGTTTTCATTAGGCCTCCCTTATCTGCTTCACGGTGATCGAACGCACGCCATGGCGGCCATGTCGTGTTTTTTGCTCACCGTGAAGCAGTCAGGGAGGCCTAATGACAAGTCCAACTTCACCCATCATCTTCACCCCTCATCTTCAGAGTTGGAGAAATTCGTCTGCAACAATCCAAGCCACACACTCTTCTGTTACGTTTGCAACAACCAGGTTATAATTCTCAGTTTGTTTTCAGTTTATTTTCTGTTATGCTCAGTTTATTTTCTCATGTTCTTCACCTCTCTTCTTGCATTCAATTAGGTTCTTCACCTATCTACTTGCATTCAATCATGTTCTTCACTGATACTTGCATTATCTAAAGAAAAAATCCTGATTTTTCATGTTCTTTTGTTCTATTTGTGCTAAAGATGGCTAATTTCAGGTTAAGGGTTGTTGGAGTTACTTTGTTTGTGTTGTTGTTGTGAGTTGGTTGATGGCCAGACATTTGCTTGCATGTTGAGAACATTTGATCATAGTCTTATGTTGTATAATGCCCATGATGGAAATTTCTTGATTTGGTTCAAGTTTGTTTCGTAGAAATGGGTATTGCTTGGTTTCAAGTATTGATTGTTGCTTACTATCTTTTTGAGTACTATCTTTTTGAGGGGAATATTTATTGCTATTTTGTTGTGATTCACATTCATTTATTTAAAAAGTTATATTTAGCCTAAAGTTATATTTATTGCTGAGTGGTTGCTGTCTAATATGGTGACATAAAACTAATATTCACCAAGGGTCACTTGAGTTGTGATGAAAATTGATGATGCTTTCCTAGAGTTTGGTTTGTGTAAGAAGGGTATGCTCATCCGCAATAACTATGCCCACAACCTAAGATGGATGTGGCTGAGTGGTTGTTTCAATAGGATTAACCTTAATTCAAGTATCAGATTCAAAGGGAGAACACCGAACATCGAGTAGGTAGACTGAAATTGTGTAAATCATATGGCTAAAATTGATTTGGTTGTAGATCAGTGAATTGAAAGACAATGTTGGTATTTAGGACCTATAATGCACTGATATATTTACAGGCAACATTCTGCATGAGAACCCGATACAATTCTTTGGGATAAACTTAGTATGCTCATTGGACAAACCTTATTGGATAAAACATACAAATCTTATGCCAAAAGATATGTGGATGTTGCTTGATTTATATTGAACATGTTTCAGTTAATCTTAGTAATTTACCTTATTATGCAAACTTTGTATAAAGTGTGCCAGACATTCACACTTTTTATGCACTAATATTTTTTTTATGCACTGTTATTTTTTATGCACTGTTATGAATTGAAACTTTAAAATTTTGGGGTTTTGTCAATTTGCAACCCGAATGGAGATCTTAATATCAAACAAAAATTTTCCATTATGTTAGACATCAAATGATTATTTTTTTCTGCTTAAGAATTCTATTTATGTTCAAATGACTTTCTTCCGACAGTTTTTTATTCAATGATCTGAATAAGATTAGATATGAATATAAATTCGTTGACAAAATGTCTTATGTAATTTGTGGGTTGCTTGCAGTTTTATTTAAAAATATATTTCAATTGGTGCATGAAATTTAAATAATTTAGTTTCGAGGGCCAAAGTTTTCTTCACGGTGTTTTGGAAATTTAAATAATTTATTATTTGTCGTATGTTTTTAAGCGATGATGCTTGAACTATGCTGACCCAGGTGACGAGGCTGGATTAGGACATGGAAAAATTACCATAATGAGGATTTGGGTTTTATCATAATTGTTTTTATCCTCACAAAATCAATTAAAACTCGACAACCAAAATCCCTCCACATTTCTCCCATGAGATGGGCAATGCAAGTGGTCCCTTGGGACTTCCAAATTTTCTTGAAGGAGCATCGAAATCAAAGATTGCTACAGCAATACCAGCTTTGAGTTTTTCACCAGATGGAGGGGTATGCAAGCAACATTGATGTTTAATTTCATTGAGGTCAATGCTATTTTTTTCCTAAAGCTATGACCCTATCTTCTTTTTTCTGCAAACCATGCACATCCTTTTACTTTTTAGATGGATTTAATATTGGAGAACCAATTACTGTATTTTATTTGGAATCTTATGTGGAAATTGGTTTTTGGAATCTGATGTGGAAATTGATTATGCAAGTTATACTTACATGAGCTATCATAGGTACATGAGCTAATTTACCACAGATATCATTTTTTGGGCATGTATCCTTTATGACTTCATATACAATGAAATGATGAAGTCAGTTTATTTTGTTAATAGTCTAACAGATATTGAGTGTAGAATTGAATCTTGATGCTTGAACTGCTTATGATTTAGCTTTAAGATCATGCAATTTCTTTTTTGAACTTGACCTTAAGACACCGCTTTCTTCATTTATATTTATTGTACTTATGTGTATCAAGTTAACAAATGTAAATTACAAGGAGATACTCTGTAGATGTGATTCCCTCTAAAGTTTAAACCTCTATGCTCTTTCCAGGTTAGTAATTAAATTTCCAGGTTAGTAATTGTAAAAATGTGATTGTGTTATGTATTTTATGAATAGTTAAGTTAAAACATTGCATTATGTGGTATTTTTTATGAACATTAAAATACCACAACACTCATCATTTAACAATATTTATTCTTTTCTAGCAGTTTCACAGATAGAGCATATGAAAAATATTTCCTGCTTAGCACATATGAGACTTCTAGACCTTTGTGGTGCCCAAGCATTTTACCTGTTAGTGCCTTTCATCTTTCATAAGCCTTTATGATAATGGCTTGACATGTATAGACGGATGCAAGAACTTGGTGTCATTAAATTTGACATGGTAACTCAGGGTTTAGATGGCTTTTATTGATTAGAAACCAAATCATCAAATCAATGTTTAAATTCATACAGTAATGCCATTCATCTTATATATGTGCCAATTTGATAATTGGTTGCTTTTGCATCAACTTCACTCCTCGGGCTATGGGGTTGCCTGTCAATTTTTTTCAGGAACTGTGTTGAACTTGCCATGCGTTTGATCAACAGACATAATTTGTCTCCATCTGGTTGAGGTAGTTGGTTATGCCAACGTGGCTATCTTTTTTTAAATTTCTCATCCGTTTGAAAGCAGAAGTCGGTAATGAGAATGTCCGGAAGGATGACGGGGCTAATTGCACTATTTGATGTCGACGCTCTATTTGATGTCGAATCTCTAGATCGGTGCCTTTTCGTCACGAATTCTCATCAAAAAAGGTGAAAAATATCAACTTCTTTAATCATGGAAATTTTGTATTGTTGATAAGGTGTTTAATTTATTAACTTGATGCTTGATTTGATTATAACTTATCAATGAATTGGTCAATTTTATCGTGATTGAAAGCAGATGTTGGTGAGAAGAATGGCCGGAAGGATGTTGGGACTGATCGCTCTATTCGATGTCGACGGGACCCTCACGGTTCAAAGAATGGTAATGAAAATTTACCATTTTATGTCTGTTTTTATTTATTAAATTTTTAAATAAATTTTTGCTTAGTCGATAATAGTTGGATCCATTTTAAATCTTTCAAAATTGAATAGGACTGTAAAAATCGATAATTATTCGACTGACCGTAAAAATTAATACATTTTTGTTTATTTTAACACATTTTTCATAAATTTGGTGCTTTATTCATAACAAATTCAAAAATAACATATAAGCATCGTTTTAGTGGCTCTTTTGATGGTTGGATTGAAGATCTAATTGGTTGCTTTTACAATTATGTTGGGACTTGATCATTAGATTGAATAGTGAAATGAATTTTTTGTGACACATTTTACTGGCAAAGATGGCCAGAAGGCCAGAACTACATGTCAATAATTTTGTATTTCAGTAATTTTACATATATGTGTGAGCATCTAAGTGAAATTATTTCTTTCTGTCAAAATTATGAAAACTACCGGGAGCATCTAATTTACATATATGTGTATCAAAATTACGGACAATAATATGTCAGTCGGATTGAATAGGGGGTGAACCACAACAATCTAAAAACTACGGATAACATTGTATGTCAGTCATATATGTAAATTACTGAGAAAATTACATGTAGTCAAAATGTATGTCAAAATGCTTTCACATTGTATGTCAAAATGTATGTTATCAGATTGATGTGGGTAAATGTATGTCAGTCCAAATGTATGCCGGTAAATGTATGTCAGTCCAAATGCTTACAACATTGTATGTAAAATTACTGACAACATTGTATGTCAGTCATAATTACCGACAACATTACATATTGATGCTTACACATATATGTAAAATTACTGACATTATGTCAAAATAACATATTGTTGTCAAAATTTTGAGATTGGTGTCAGTCGGATTGAACAATATGTCAAAATTACATATATATGTCTAAATTACATGTCTAAATTACCGAGATCATCTAACTATATGTTATTATACATATATGTGTTGAGATTGTTGCCAATAATATGGCAGTAATTTTGTATGTCAGCATGTCAGTAATTTTGAGATTGTTGTGAGATTCGCCAACTGATGATTCCATTTGATAGTTGTCGCTGCGAGGCTTTTGCATGATACGCTTGACGATTCATTCATGGATTATGATTACATTCATAGAAGGTTTGGAGATGTACTTGCTGATTTCTATTATGTTCTTATTTATTGTGTGTGGTTGTATGATAGTGGATTCGATTTGGTACAAGGATCAGAATCTCATGGTAAGTACTTACATGTTTGTTGAAATGCTAATAGTGTTATTTTAATGTTAATATTGTTATTGCTCATTACATGTTTGTTGAAATGCACAGACGGGGGCAGAGGCGATGAAGAGACCGGGTTGAAAATATTGTAATTTCCCAAAACTTATCTGCATAGATCATCTATGTTTTCCCATAACTGATTACTTTGCTCAGTAGGAAGTGAGTTATGATTCCCATAAATATTGTAATTTCCATGTTTGTTCCTCATGGCTCGGGTTGAAAATTCAACGGTTTTAATGTAATTGTATTTGTTCCATCCATAAATCACTGAGCAAAAAAGCTTAGTGTTCACTAATCTTTGGTGTTTTTGATTATTAGAATATAAAATTCAATTTAAACTGCACCTACCTTCAATTTGATCTTTAGTGCATGCATTTTTAATCTTTAGTGCATGTATCTGGGGGCGGGAGTCTTCAATTTAATCTGATAAGTGCGGTGGGTGATCTTTCTAGCAAAGAATGTACTTATCAAGTTAATGTTAATCTATCAATTTATCATTAGGTCTATAAATTGAAATCAATATACTACTTACTATTTACATAAGGAAAATTGCAAAGCATCAGATGCTTTTAGTATCTTCTACATGAAAAAAACAGTCAAATTGCCTTGAAATTATGCAAGTTTTGTGGAGTCTTCAACCAATGGCCGTGACTTGGTCCTTAATAGTTTACTCATAACTTAAGGTGGCAAGCTGCTTTGGGATTGAATTTCAAAATTAATGCAGTGATGTAAAAGTTTTAGGGATGTATTCAATTGTTAATTTCAATCCCATAACTTGATCATGTAAGCCGAGCAAGGTTCCCGAGAGAGAGAGTTGCAATACAAATTTGACATGCTAATTTACCATATTGTATTCTCCCCGATTCTACATTTTTTTGTTTAATGCAGTTGCTATTTATATTTGACATGCTATTTTCTTTGTATATATAAGATTGAGAGAGCATGTGATCAGGAACCTGATGTGGATTTCAGAATGCATGGCTCAAAATCATATTTTGAAGTGATTCCTGATGTAAGTTACATTTTGAGGTAAATTTGAATTTTTCTGTATTATATCCAGTTTTCATAAGAGCAAGGATATGCATCTCCAGTTTATAAATTGCATATCAATCATTGGCAAATCCAATTTTTAAAGGAGTAGGATTTCGTTTACATTTTCAAATTTTTTTGTTCAGGATTTATTTGTGTACCATATACATTTTTTATATGAGCAAGGATATGCATATCCAGTTTGTGTATCATGTCTCAAATTGGTATTTCCAGTTGTTAGCAGGATTTCTATTACTTTATCAATTTTTAATCCAAGATTGGATACCTTTTGGACATATGCATGTTGTCTCACACTGCTGCACTTGCTCGTGGCATTCATTGACTTGGAAATTCCTATGTTTGCAATAATTCCTATGTTGTGTATATAAAGATAAACTTATAAGCTATCTGTTTGTATGCAGTCCTAATTAATTATTGGATATTTTCAAGATTCACACATTTGCACATGTTTCCATCATCAATTATTTTACGGTTATGTAACAAAATCAATAAGCAATGCCATGGGATGATTCCTGATGAAAGTGACATTTTGAGGTAAATTTTGATTTTTTTATTCTTCTTATTTTGTTCTTCAGGATGTCTGGAAAATTTCTCAACTCAAAAAAATCAAAGAGATGAAGGAATCAGCTCTTGAACGATGGCTTCCTCCATTATCAAACTCCAATGTCATGAATAAGACCGATTTCAATCCTTTCATCCCTTTTAAGTTTTTTTGCCTGACATTAGTGAATGAATGTAATTTCCATTGTGACTCGTTAAAATTTGTTTCTACCTTCTTGCCTGACACCGATGTCATGAACCAGGTCTATTTCAATCATTTCCTCACTTCTTACTTTTTGAGTGTTGATCGTGAGGAAAAAAATTATGTTAATTCTTAAGTTGTAAGAAGAAAATCATGGAGGAAAAAATGTATTTTTTGATCTTGAGCTTTGAACTTGAGTTTTGATCTTAATTTTTGAGCTTAAGCACAATAAGTGTGTGCTATAATGCCAAGGTTATCTTATTTGCTCTCATGTATAAAATCTGATGCATCACAGGAAAACTACTGTGAAGAAATGTGTTTTAATGTATTTTAGACGTCCAGTTTTCTACCATTGTATTGATTGCCGTCATTTATCCCTAAATGATGTTAAATTCAAGTTTTTTGTATTTGCATACTGTTGTTTTTAAATGGGAATATATGTTATATTCTATCTTTTACTTGATCACGTGTTATATATGGTTGCATTGTGGACTACAATTAGATGTGTTGTTGTTTTCAATTTTTCAAGACAAGGACAAGGATGCTAACTCCGACATAGATGTAAGTTCTGTTTGCTTGAGTTGTATTATTTCCTCATCTTTTCATGATTTACTGACTCCAATCCCAAAAATATACAAGAACTCAAAGAGACTGCAGTGAAGTGCCTTGAAGAGACTGGAGGATGCCCCAAATGAAGTGCAGGATGTCTGCATGTTATGGGATCAAAGAACAAAGATACAACATTTGAGGGATGTCTTCAAGTTATGCAGATCAAAAAACAAAAGGCCAGCAGTGAAATGTCTTGAATAGGAGTGAAGTTCAAGGATATCTTCATAATAGGAGTGAAGTGCAGCAAACCTCTTTTAAGGCACTTCACTGCAGGATGTCCCATGTCTTCATATTACCTGCATGTTTGCATTTGCATCTCTTAACATTTTCCCTTTAATGTTACTTATTAATGTTTGTCATATGGACAAAGATTTAAAATGTTTGGTGTTCTGCAAATTAACAGGTTTGGTGTTCTGTTAATTTAAAATGTTTGGTGTTTGTTCTCAAGAGTATTTAGAGTATTTTGGCTCTTATATATTGTGGATTAAAAGGGATTCACTACTGAAAGAGCATTAAAAGAAAATTTTTAGAAAGATGTGTTAGCTACTATGAATTGTGTCGCATTTTCATTTGTTTCTGGTTTTTTTTGGATTAGTGCCTTGAAATGTTAGAATTTGGATTGTAATTGCACTTCGTCTGGATAGGTTGTAATGGCTATACATGCTTTTTGGATTTTGTTTGAATTTTTATTTGACTTATGCTTGGAAGGTTGTAATTGCACTTTGGAATTTGTTTTGTGTTTAGGAATTTTGCTGCAGCATATCTTACTGTCCACTATAAACTTTACTTACCTTCACTTGGAAATGAGGAAACCTCATAGTACATTTAAAAATGCATAAAAATTGCATGTAACTTTTAGTATGATGGCATAAACTTATCCAAACTTTATAATTGGGTATTTACATAAACTTCTCCAAACTTTATAGTTGGTTAATTACTTATGCTGCTGCAAATCATACTTCATTTTTTTCCAAAACAAAGTAAGGTCCATAAATTATGAATCTTCGAACCCTAACAAGTAGTCCCAAAGTTTGATGATGTCATTTACATCAATTCATGCCATCTTTATCTGACATCATCATCATCTCTCTCTCTCTCTCTCTCTCTCTCTCTCTCTCTCTTGGCTTTTGTTAAGGAAAATTTGCAATGAGATGTAAATGCGAAAAGTGAAAGCGAAAAGCAATGAAATATCAAATTGCACTCGACTTGATATTTCAATGAAATAACACCTACACAAAATCCAACTTCAAGAAGCCAGCTTCTTCTTCTTCGGATTTCTTGGTTGTTGGGGCCTGTTTGGGGAAAATAGCATAGGGGAGGTTTGGTTGGGGTTTTATTGTCCCACTCCCAACTTCCAAGTGAATTGAGATGAAATGTTTGATAAACTCACTCAGTTTAAAGGATGAATTCAGCTAGTTAGTAGTAGTCATAATGAGCATGTGGGACTTTTTTAAAAATTAATATTATAGTTGTGGGTCTGCACAATGTCTCAATGAGCATGTGATGGGGTCATGGGAGGAGCTGAAGTTGAAGGAGATGGTCCTATTTATTATTATCTAAAGAAAGTAAAAATGGGGGACTGCCAAGTTCAATGCTTCAACACTGTCAGTTTGCTCTTTTCTCAATCGCCACCTCATTAATAGAAATTCTTATCATTGCTTTTTGTTCTCAGCACAATGTACAAGTAATCATTCATTATACAGGAGTTGCAAACATCGAATGTACCTAAGGCACATGCAGCTTTCTTCCCAATATATGTAGCTTCCTTTACTTATCAAGATGATGGGACTTAGCAAGTGAGTCTCCATTCAATACAATAACAAGTTTAATTAGTTAAGATCAACATATGAGCTGATTACCATTTGTTTGACATCTGAATTAAACCATACATAATTAGCAATGCCATTAGAGAACTTACATTGAAAATTCTCTAAAAAACCAAAGAAGTAAGCACATAGCAAGGATATGTAAACAGAATAACGATGATACATGGATAGACATGTCATAATGTAAGTAATTGATATACAACCCGTCTTTCGCACATGGGCTACCCAATCCAGCTTAAATTGAAAGAACACAGTATCAACAGGATGATCAAATTGAAAGAACACCATATCAAGCAGAAGAATGCAGTAAATGAATATCTCAATAGGATGATCAAAAGTCTTAACATGATGATAAAATCTTGGGAAATCAATGGATAAGATGAGAGTTTGTGAAAATTTTAGGGGAAAACTCTTAATTTTTGTGGCGAACTAAATCTGCAGAAAATTAAATATTGGAGGAACTAAAATTTTTGTTAAACTAAGTTTTTGTGTGAAACTAAAATTTTTGTAAAATTGGGGAGGGACTGTATTTGGATAGACCAAAATTTTGGGGAAACTGAAATTTTTCATGAAACTAAATAATAATTATTGCACTTTAATTAATTATGTTCTTTTAAATTTAGGGGATCTAAGATTTTCAGGGAGGGATATCTTAAATGAACCGTGCCCTACGGGCACGGGTTATGACTATCTATTTATATAGGTTGACTTGGATAGATTCAGATGGATAAAACATGCGGTTCCATCCAAATGGAACTTAAAATTGGGCAACCTAAATGGATAATCTGCTTCGTTGGATGTGATCTTACATGTCTAAACTACCTACAAACAAACGTTCAAGTGATTTGGACATGTTTTGCCCATTCATCAAGTAGTTACGAAATTAGTCGATTTTATGACTATTCAACCACATTGATTTTGCAACTACTTAATGTATGTTGACTAGGATCCATTCAGATGGATCAAACATGCGGATCCATCTAAGTAGAATTTAAAATTGGGCAACCTATTATACATTTTACAACCTTTTTTGAATTCTAGGGCTAACTAGGATAAGATAAAGAATGGGATTTGATCTTGGAAAATGGAAGGTTGAGATGAAGCTTTGAAACCATGAATGTGAGCTTTGAAATTTGGTCCAGCTTTGAAATTTGGTCCAGATTTGAAATGAAGAGAGGGTTGAAACCATGAATGTGAGCTTTGAAATTTGGTCTAACTTTGAAAGCAGCCAGTAAACTAGTTTCATGCCGAAGGCACTCGCGAAATATTTTGCGCTAATTTGTTGTTCCACGTCGAAGGTGCCCGCTAAATTTTTTTTGTTGTTCCACGACTAAGGTCCTCGCGTCGAATTTGTTGTTCCGCGCCGAGGCACCCATGCCGCTAAATATTTTTATGCTAATTTGTTGTTCTTTTAACTTTTAATAATTTTTTGGGGAACAAATATTTCGCGGAGGAAATCTTAAATGAATCGTGCCCGTGGGCACAGTTTTTTACGCTAATTTGTTGTTTCGCGTTGAAGGCGTCCGGACCAAATTTGTTGTTTTGCGTCGAATTTGTTGTTCAGTGTCGAAGGCGCCTGTGCCGAATTTGTTGTTTCGTCCCAAAGGCGCATGTGCCGCTATTTACGCTACTTTGTTGTTCTTTTAAATTTTAATATTTTTTGGGGAACAAAGATTTCGCGGGGGAAATCTTAATTGAATCGTGCTCGCTGGCACGGGGTTTTTACGCCAATTTGTTGTTCTGCACTGAAGTCACCCGTGCCAAATGCGCTCGAACCGAATTTATTGTTCCGTGTCGAATGCGCCTGCACCTGATTTGTTGTTCTGCGTATAAGGTGCCTACGCCGAAGGCGCCCGTGCCTCTAAATATTTCTACGCTAATTTGTTGTTCTTTTAAATTTGAATAATTTTTTGGGAACAAAGATTTCGCGGGAGAAAATCTTAAATGAACCGTGCCCGCGGGCACGGGTTATGACTAGTATATATATATATATATAAAGGTAAAATGAATTCTATATTGAGTCAATATTTACATACAATAGGAGTCAAGGCCCAATAGAGAGAGGATATGTCACAAGCGCCGTCACTCTCAACTATTAGTCCCCGACACCCATAAGTTCTAAACTTGTCTACAAATCTTTAAAAAGACCTATCCATTATCTCTGAATCCCCAATTTGACATAGCTTTGTCGGCCTCTTCATCATCACTGTCCTGATCTCCTAAAGCTATTCTCATGTCTGTAGCAATATCTTCAAATAATTTGGTCTTGCACTTCCTAGCATCCTCAAATAGCCTTATGTTCCTCTCTCTCCATAGATGCCAGACCATACTGGCTAGCACAGATTTGGCAAGACGGATCAGGAGGTTATTATTATAAAAACGGCTCATAAAGAGATTCCCCGCTGCCTCTAGGGAAAGCGTGGTTCGCACTTGTACCCCCAACTTTAAGAGACTTCTACTCAATATATAAGCTGAATACTCACAATTAATAAATATGTGCTTGACAGTTTCTTCAGTCTGTCCATCACAGAGGACGCAGCCGCTTGGATCATTCATCCCCCATCTCGCCAATTTATCTTTAGTCAAGAGCTTCTCATTAAATTCTCGGGGCAGCGACAATGTCATCTTTGGGATATGGCCACCAAACCAAATCAGCCTGTAGAATGGGTGTTTTGCTCCAGGAATTCGTGATTGCTCCCAGGCGTCTCTGTAGTGAAAATTTGGTCCTGGCAGCCATGTCCGTCGGTCAGTACCAACCGAGAGCTTATACTGTGTTAACATTGGCCGGATTTGTTGATTGGCGGGGTCCTCGATCCATGCATATCCATTCCAATAATCTGCAACTAATAACTTGTGTTCATCACCAGGCGGAATAATCTTGCGTATTGAGTGGCCCAGTGTGCATCCAGTGATCAGTCCAGAAGAATGTTGTGCGCCCATCCTGAACCTCCTTCCTGATGAGTTTCTGTGATATCCTCCCACTCGATAGCATGTATTTCCATGTCCCTGACTGAGTAACCTCCCTTTTTGATGCAAAAAAACCATTCGGATCCCCATAATTATCCTTCATATAGCTGGCCCATAACACTTTGCTGAAGAAGTATCGCCAGGTTAGTCTGATTCCAGAGGCTAGACTAAGGTCTCCAAGAAGGCAAAGACCCACTCCCCCCTCTTCCTTGGGTTTGCAGCTGTCTCTCCACGACCAAACACGGGATCTGCCCCAAATGAAGCGTCTACAAGCAGAAGAAATGAGCGAATTATTGACAGTGTCAAGTGGTGAGCTTGCATCCAAAAAGCGACCATACCGTATATAACAGATCTGACCAATTCAATGCGGCCAGCAATTGTGAGAACAGAAGAAGTCCACCCCATGAGTCTTTTTTTACATTTATCCACAAGCCTACCGTTAATTGGCGCTTTAGGATATTTGGAAGAGAGAGGAAGCCCCAGGTACGTAGTAATTGTTGTTAATATCCGAATACCAAGAGAATCAGCTAGGAGAGAGGGATTTTTAGTCCCTTTACTTAACATACCTGAGCTCTTGTCCCAGTTGACATTTAGGCCTGTTTGTAAAGTAAATTCACGTAACAGTAATTTCAGCACATCAAAAGAGTGCTGGTTAGCTCTAGTAAAAACAAGGAGGTCGTTTGCAAATAAAAGATGGGATATTGCTCCAGTGCGTCGCATAGGATGAATAGAACGAGTAGTGATAGCCTTGTTGATCATTAGTGAGAAAGCCTCCATCACGATGACAAACAGATATGGAGAGAGAGGGTCGCATTGCCTTAATCCTCCGTTTCCCTTGAAGTGTCCCGAAGGAGAACTGTTTACCATAACAGACAAGGAAGGAGTGGATATGCATTCCTTGATCAGTTGATGAATGTATGGTTGAACCCCAGCTGGTGTAGCATGTAGTAAACGAATTCTCTATTCACACTATCAAACACCTTCCTCAAATCCAGTTTAACACATGCTCTAGCGCCCATTGGGTTACTGAAGTCCCTGAATTGTTCATGTGCTAGGAGGGAACAATCTGAAAGTAGACGACCCTTCAAGAAGGCAGCCTGGTTTGGAGATATAAGGTCATGGACTACCATTTTCAGTCAATTGCAAAGCACTTTACTAATGATTTTATAGAGAACGTTGCAACATGAAATAGGTCTATAGTCACCAAGCCCTGTTGCATTTGAATTCTTTGGGACGAGTGTCAGGAAAGTATGATTTAGTTGATGCTCCATGACCCCTTTCCTGAAGAAGAATTGGATATCTTTAGTGACCTCCTCTCCAATCAAGTCCCAATGATGGTGAAAGAAGTGGCCGTTGAATCCGTCTGGACCTGGAGATTTATCCGCACCAATTTGAAATACAGCAGTCTTCACCTCATCTTTAGAAACACTCCTGTCATACCAAATTTTCGCTTCAGGGGATGGCTTGCGCTTTGGTACAAGCTTAGGAAAAATCTGTCAATAATAATCCTGATTATAAAGATTTTCATAGAAATTGGGTGCTTTTGTTTTTAACTCTTCAAAAGACTTGTTCTGGGAACCTCCATCTGTCCCAAGATGGTACAAATTGTTATGGCTTTGCCTTGCCTTAGTGGATGCGTAGAAGAATTTTGTGTTTCTATCGCCAAGTTTTAGCCACTCCTGACAACTCTTTTGTCGGTATATTTTTTCCTCCATATCCAGTAATTTTGATAGTTTCAGCGAAAGTCGCTGCTCATCCTTTTGAAGCTCTGGGGAATAGTGAAGGGTGCTATTGGATCTAATTTCTGAAAGTTGTTTGCGGCACATACTGACATTGTTGGCCGAATTATTCTCACACACCCAGCTGCAAAAGTCTTTGCTTTAATCTTCTTAACTTTTGAATCACATAGATCATATGGGTGCCAAATGTGTACTGTTCCCATTCTGATTCAACCAACTCCTTGTAACCTGGCAATTTCATCCAATGATTAAAGAATTTAAAGGGTTTGGGATCAGAGGGTACCTGGGGGTGAAGATATATCATCCTTTGAGAGTGGTCACTGGTTTCGGGATCAAGATATTCAACAAAAGAATCTGAAAGTTTACTACTCCACTCGACATTGCAAAAAACTCGGTCCAATTGTGCAGAGATCCTTCCCAAACCTACTCGCTTATTGCACCAGCTTAGCCTATCACCCTTACTTTTAAGCTCATTTAGTAATACAGGTTTTGAATTCTTCAACCATGTTTGCTAACAGCTTTCGACCCCCAATTTTGTCTGTAGTGTAGAGGACACAGTTAAAGTCACCCGCAACTAGCCAAACTTCATTGCACAGATTAATATTGTCAGCTCTCAAGTCTTCCCATAATTTCCTCCTGTCTACATTAGTGTTAAAAGCATAGATGGCTGTCATAACCATCGTCAAACCCCCTGCATTAAGGCAGTGAACAGTAATGTGTTTAAGGGAGCTAGATATCAGGGTAGCTTGCCATACTAAAGGATTAAATCCAAGAAGAATATGACCTCCTTTATGGAGCGAAAAATTGTCCAGCGTCAGCCAGTGCTTAGGGGGACAAGAATTTTTATTGGGAGAATCATGATTCAACTTAGTTTCCAACAAAATCGTAGCTGATGGTTTCAAACTACGCAACTTGTCCGTTAGGTCTCTACACCTCACAACGTTATTGAGGCCTCTCGTATTCCGGAGGAACACAGTCATTGGGTGTGATTGGATAGTGAAAGACTGCCTCCCTGCAGCGTTGTTCTCCTTCTGATAGCAATTTTAGTTGGTGGTTGAGACTGAGGTGTTTTCTGGGAAATTTTTGGTACTTTAGAGCTGTTTATCAACCTTTCCTCTTCCTGATCCCATTCAGGATTATCTACATAAAGGATGTCTGGGGTGTCGTCTTCCTCAAAGTCTCTCTCCATATCCATATGAGTTGGGGCCATTTCTAGCATATGCGCCCCCAGTGCCTCTGCTCTGATTCGTGGTTTATCCCCCTTCACAGTAGTTTGTGATACCTTTTTATACACCCCTGGTCCTGTTTGTGCATGCTCCACTACTATATTTGTGTATTTCCCAGAAATAACTGACCCAGTGTGATCCGATGTTGCTAGGTGCCCGATGTATCCCACACTTGATCCTCCCATTCCTGTCATATTTTCATTAGTCTTCTCCCTCAAGATTAGTGAACCCCCTCCAGTGTCTGTAACCTGTCCATGCGCATTTACTTCTGAGCGCTCAATATTGTGCTCAACATGTGAACTATTCCCAGAAATTGTTTCCTGTGCATGCTTGGCCGCCATCATTGTATCAGAACAAGCCATAGTGTTTCCCTTTCTAACAAATTCTGGAGCTGCTCTCTTAACCATTTGTTCCTCATTGTTAATCATTCCCAAGTTTGCTTGCTCACTGCATATAATTTCAGGTTGAGTTTGCACAGATTCCAATGCAGGATCCGGTTCTATGTAACCCGTACCTGATCCTGAGCCCTCCTCTGATCATGTACCCTCTGTAGCATCTCCATCTGCTTTCACAAAACCTTCAGTAGCAGTCTCCTTCCCTTTAACTTGCTTTTCATATTTTTCAGTTTCCTTAACTTGGATTGAAGGGAGCTTTATAGAATCCGGACATTGTGAATCTGAGTGACCAAAGCAAACACAATTTTTGCATCTGGGGGGTTCCCCTTAAATTTTGACTTCAATAGCTAGTGGAAGCCCATCTTCAGGCAGAACCGTCACCTGTTTTGGGATAGGCTTATTGGCATTGACCTCAACTAGGCATCTTGCATATGAAAGACGCTCCTTCTTAGCCGTAAGCTAATCTAAACATATTGGATTACCTATAACTGAAGCAATGATATTGAAAATTTCAAGAGACCACATCCCCAACGGCACCCCATGAAGTTGCACCCACATGGGTACAGATGTTAAGATATCTCGTTCATGATTGAGTGAAGGACTCCATTTCTGCAGAACGACCAGTCTTCCATCAAACATCCAAGGTCCACCGTGTAGTATCCTGTTACAATCTCCACCATCAGCAAATTTAAAACAAAAAAACCCATTGTCTCAACTAAAGATTTGTACACCTGACTCGAGTTTCCATAGTATATCAACCCATGCACGGATCTGCCCATAATACGAGACATCCCCCAAAACATAACCAACTAGTGAATTCTTCCATTATTCTGCCCCCCTAGCCATGAGGGTTTTATCAACCCAGGCGACTTCTGACTTGTCATCTTGAACACGAGGAGGAACAAATTTCATAGCCACATCAGTATCATAGGTCCGGATGTTAGCACATACATTTGACCAAGATTGTTTGGCGACATTGGTGACTATCTTAATATCAACTTTGGTCTCACAGGAAATTTATCGAGCACTTTGCGATGACCACTAATGTTCTCAAATTTTCAAAATGAGTTTGGATTAGTACCTTTGCCTCTCTGGTAGCGATTCTTGAGGAATTGATCTCCTTTTTTCGCTATACCAAAGCTCCCACCGATTGTATTCCCTATGCCTCCCAATCCATTCTGTGATCGACCCATGTTCTTCCTATTTGCGACAGTTTTCTAACCCGCTTCTGCATCAGCTTTCGATGAAACATCCTGCTGGATCACAATCCTATCCCGATCAGCACCTGCCCCTTGAGACGAATCCTTATCTCGGCTGCCATCAGTCCCTTTACCCTACTTGTCAACATTCCCAGCCTCGTGAGATCCATCAGGAACCCTAAACGCGTCGCAGTTCCCCCTTCCTCCTGGATCGCCCAGAGGATCTCCACCACAAAATCCAGAGCTCATCTCATTATATATATATATATATATATATATATATATATATATATATATATATATGTATATATATATATATGTATGTATATATATGTATATATATGTATATATATACGTATATACATACACGTATATACGTATATACATACACGTATATACGTATATACATGTGTATATATGTGTATATGTTTCGATGAAACATCCTGCTGGATCACAATCCTGTCCCGATCAGCACCTGCCCCTTGAGACGAATCCTTATCTCGGCTGCCATCAGTCCCTTTACCCTACTTGTCAACATTCCCAGCCTCGTGAGATCCATCAGGAACCCTAAACGCGTCGCAGTTCCCCCTTCCTCCTGGATCGCCCAGAGGATCTCCACCACAAAATCCAGAGCTCATCTCATTATATATATATATATATATATATATATATATATATATATATATATATATATATATATATATATATATATATGTATGTATGTATGTATGTATGTATGTATGTATGTATGTATGTATGTATATGTATGTATGTAGGTATATACATATATATACGTATATACGTATACGTATATACGTATATACGTATACGTATATACGTATATACGTATACGTATATACGTATATGTGTATATGTATATAAATATGTGTATATATATACATATATATGTGTATATGTATACATATATATGTGTATATATATACATATATATGTCTATATATATACATATATATGTATATATATTATATATATATGTATATATATATATATATGTATATGTATATATATATATATGTATATATATATATATGTATATATATATATGTATATGTATATATATATATGTATATGTATAGATATATATGTATATATATATATGTATATATATATGTATATATATATGAGAATAATGGGTATCATACGCCATATGAGAGGGTCTCTCATATTCCCTCTCACATAAAGGGGGCAAGTACAACAAGTACAAGCCCATGTGGGCTTGTACTTGCACCCTTTATGTGAGAGGGAATATGAGAGACCCTCTCATATGGCGTATGATACTCATTATTCTCTATATATATATATATGTATATATATATAGCTATATATATATATATATATGGAAATGGAAAGAGCTCCGTATGAAAAATGGATACGATCCATGGCAACGACACTACCCACGAGTATCCAACATAAGCTTTAGGAGTAAACTTTAGCGTTGGTGTTATATATGGAAATGAAAAGAGCTCCGTATGAAAAATGGATACGATCCATGGCAACGACACTACCCACGAGTATCCAACATAAGCTTTAGGAGTAAACTTTAGCGTTGGTGTTATACTCGTCAAGCAAAGCCACCCCACATCTAAGAGTCATCATAGGCTATGTTTCGGGTATGGTAACTTGAACTCATTTTTAATGAGATGGAAAAAATCAATCCTAGATGATATCATGTTACATGGAAAAATGGATTGGTTTTGGTTGAATTTCTTGAACGTTCTCCTTATGTGCTTCAATGTTTAATCATCACACATACACAATGATGTAGAAGTCTTTGTTATAATCTTCATTGGATTTGACTTGTTTATTCTAAGAATGACTACATGCAAGTGTTTGTTATAATTTATAATACTCTCTTTTTGAAGGTGATATGACATTGACTTCGTTGTACACTTTTGATGATAACAAAAGGGGAGAATATTTTGCGAAGATTTGGGTGATTTGGTGTGTTTAATGCTTAATTACATGAACAATCTTATTGCTTAATGAATATATGTTCAAGGGGGAGCATGAATATAGTAGGAGCATGAATATACAGGGAGCATGTGTATACATGTTGAACATCATTGCACATCATTGTTATATTGTTGCATACTTCCTCCATCATCACACTTTACACACACACACATGTCACGATGATATTATTTGGATCGTTATTGCTCAAATCTTATATTCATTTGTTATCAGTAAAAGAAATTTTTTTGGATATAACGTGTAGTTGGATACAACGATCTATGACTTCGTGTTTGATGATAACAAACGTGTGTGAACAATTTGATGTGTGTTTTAAATGTTTTCAGGAGTGGCAAGCTCGTAAATACTCAAAGAATGACCTAGTCAAAGTGATGGAGAAAATTGCTACACATATGTAGACTTGGTCAAAGATGGAGAAAACTGCAATTCATTTGCAAAGTGGACTTGGTCAAAAATGGAGAGATAAGGAGGGATCACATTCATATCAAAAGTGGTTGAACCAAATCCCATTGCCATTCAAATCCAAATCCTATTGCAATACAAATCCAAACTCCAAATCCTATTGTGATTAAAAGAGATCTTCCATATGACTATTTCAAATCCTATTCTACTTTGAATTCCATCATATCTCCTAGTTTTATGGGATTCTATTTGAGCCTAATTGATCTCCTCCCATCCCTATATAATCCCCTCTCCAAAGAGAGGTATTCATGCGGCCAAAGCACAAAACTAAGAGAAGAGGGAGTCAGCCATAACAAGGAGTAAACCCTAGCTCATCATCCTCTCCTAAGCCGCAACCAAGCAAGCCAGCCTCCTCCTTGTCGTAACCACAATATGCAAGCCACCCTATTCAACTCATAGCCGCAAGCTCCACAAGCCAAGAATGAATCTCATACCACTCCAAGTCCAAATACTTATTGCCAACATCATTTTCCCAACTTGGAGATAGATTAGATCTTTGCTAGGAAGGAGGAATCGCAACAAGGTGCCATCAACATCATTCAACAACTCACGCAAGAAAGCCAGCAACATCATTCAACAACAACAAGGTGCCATCAACTTGGAGATATATTAGCTGCAAGAAACTTGCATCAAAGATCCATCTTTAACAAAGCTGCAAGTTGCCAAGATCTATTCAACCTCCATTGTCGCAAGTCTCAATTGCTTCAACATATCCTATTGTCGCAAGCACATATAGCAAACCTCCATCTTCAACAAAGTGTCAAGCACTTGCTCCTTTGCCAAAATCCTCAAGGCCAGACCCTAGCTGATTAACCATCTACCCTTGAGCATCCAAAATCAGCAAGCAAGCATCTCCCTGATCACTCCTCATTTTACACTTTTTTCCCGCATGTTTGCATGCCATTTAGATCGCCCAAATCATGTTTTTCACGATATATCGACGATATTGCGATACTTTTCACGATTTGTTGTTTTTGTCGCATTTCAGGTGATTTGGCGCGATTTGGAGTGATCTCGAGATGCGCTTACTCCAAAGGGTCACCGACGACCTCCCCAAGGGGTATTTTGCTGTTGGAGAGGAGCGGAAGAAGAACGGACGTCGCAGGAGCGACGAGGAGGCCAAAACAAGCTGATTTGGCATTTTTGGTGTCCCACTCGGCCGAGTGGAGGAGCCACTCGGCCGACCAGCGAGACACCGCTCGGCCGACCAGATCGGATACGATTTATACGTGCACTCAGCCGAGCGACGGAGACCACATCGGCCGAGTGACGAGATCCCGTCCGCCCGAGTGGCGCCCAGACGAAGCCATTCAAAAATCGCCAAGTTACTGTTTTTCGGCTGCCTGAGCTTGAGAAGACTCACTTGGCCAAGTGGATAATCCTGACCGCCCGAGTACCATGAAGCCATCGGTCGAGTGACGACAACTCACTCGGCCGAGCTGCCCCCGAAGTAGAGACCCCTGAAGATCAAGACTTACTGGAAATTTACAGGGTTTCTCACTCGGCCGAGCGACTTATGTCACTCGGCCGAGTGCGACGCGCTGCCTGTAGCGAAAATTGCGGATTTCAGGCTGCGCAGGGGTATTTTGGTCACAGTTTTTGGACGATTTTGGGGGGGTATTTAACCCCTGTTTTTACCCTAGTTTTGAAGAGCTTTCCCTTAGATTTTTGTAGCTTTTTAGATTAACTTTTTAGCTTTATTCTTGAGATTGGAGAGGAGACAAAAGTTGATTTTTGTTGAATTATTTGAAGAACTCCATTGGTTTGTGTCTTCTCTTCTCTAAAAATTCTATTTTTATTGCATATCTCAATATTGTGATGAATTCTATTGCTTATTTCATTGCGTATTTTTGTGATCTTGCTATGAATTATGAGTAGTCTCCACGTCTTGGGGCGTGGGGATGAACCCTACAAACCCAATTTCATATTTGTGATGAATTGGTAGAAATTTCGCTAGAATTGTTGTTTAGGGATTAGATTGGGATCGATTTACTACGGATAGCTAGGAGTTCATACCGATCTGGATTTGCAAGAGATTGGATCCCAATTCGGTAGGAAACCCTAGAAATCCGAATTGGGTTGGAATCGAATTTCCGTAGTATCAGTTTGCAAGAGATTGGACCGATACTAGGGTTCCCGGTTGCAATTCCGTGCCAATACCCGTTTGCAAGAGATTGGACGGGTAGGAACTATCCCAACCTAGGTCGTGGCCCGAGTTTGCATGAGAGTGGGCTCGGTGCGCGATTGAACGATGAAGTTGATCCTAATGCTAGCTTCCCTAGGCTAGGGTTTGCAAGAGATTGGACCCGAACCTAGGATAGCTATAGACCGGCAACAGCGCGAGAGCGTGAGCTTGGTTCTACATTCAGTTGCAACTAGTTCATCCAAAATCTTATTCTAGCAATTTTGATACCGATGAACCACATTTACAGAATACGGTGAGTAGTGGGAATTCCCCATTCCCTAGACGTTCTTTATTTGATTTGATATTTCCACACTTTGTCTGACGATTGTGACAGGATCGCCAAAGGCAAATTTCTCTCTTCTTAAATAGCCAGGTTGATTGGAACAAGCACGTTCATTCGTCCTCCCTGTGTTCGATATCCCGCTCGCCGCTATACCGTGCGCTTGCGGTAAAACTACAACCGTTCTTTGGGTTACATCCCGGAACGACCAAGTTTTTGGCGCCGTTGCCGGGGAGGCGATTGCGTTTGATCTTACCACCCTAGCTATTTTTTTATTATTCTATTTCTTTATTTTTCTTTTACCTAACCCTTCCATCGTGCTAATCACTTCTTTGAAACTTTGTTCTCCTGTGCATGTACACGAGATCTACGGCGGACCCTGAAGCTATATTATTTGATCCCGAGATCGAACGTACCGCGCGGAGACTTAGAGCGGAGAGGAGACAAGATCGGGAAGGGAGGTTTATGACCAACCCGGAAACTACGGACCAATTAGCGGCAAGAATGGCGAGGATAATTTCTATTCGAGATAGGCTTCGGCCTAAGACCTCTTCTACGACCTCATCCATTGCCATGCCGGAGTTGGCGGCTGACAAGAACTTTGAGCTGAAGACTGGATTAGTGGTTCTGATGCAGCAGGATCCATTTCATGGGAATGCCCATGAAAATCCCCACTACCACATCCAATTATTCTTGTCGAAGTGAGCCACATTTCAGATGCCGGGGGTCTCCATCGATGCCATCAGACTGCGTCTCTTCCCCTTCACGCTAAAAGACAAGGCACTCTACTGGTTGAGGACGCTGGCTGAGGGAGTCTTTACCACTTGGGATGAGTTGGCGAGTGCATTCATTGACAAGTTCTATCCGCCCTCCAAGACGGTGAAGATTCGGAGCGCTCTCATGTCCTTCAAGCAAGGACCCCAAGAGACGCTCTATGAGGCTTGGGAGCGTTTTAAAGATCTGCAGCATCAATGCCCGCACCATAGCATTGAAGATTGGGAGCTAGTTCATAGATTCTACAATGGTCTCCAACCGGGGACCAAACAAATTATTGATGCGGCGGCGAATGGTGCTATCTTATCAAAGACTCCCGAAGAAGCTACGGCCCTAATTGAGGAGATGGCCTCAAACAATCAATAATGGGGCGATGAGCGAGGACACTCTACGTCCTCCTTGAAGCCGACTAGTATCTATGAAGCGAAGGCCGTAGCGGAGCTTACAAGCAAGTTTGATTCTCTCCACAAGAGTGGAGAGATTGGAGAAGTTTATCACGGAGCCCCAAGGAGCCCCTTCCACCTCCGCACCAACGAACCAAATGTGTGATTGGCAAGACCAATCTCAAGCCATGTATGTGGGAGGAGAGCAAGGAGAAGGATCCTTGGAGCAAGTACAATATGTCGCGGGGAACCAAGGGTATTGGGCCAATCCGGCCGCAAGAAATCATCCCGGATTCTCCTACGCCAACAATGAAGGAGCTTTGAACCCGCCACAACCACCGCCTCAACAAGCTCGACCACCACTACCACCCCAACAACTACACTATCCACCGAGGGGGCCTCCACAACAAAGTTTCCAACCGAAGCAACAAGTTCCACCTTATAGGCCGCCCGGATACAATCAAGGGTGGAGGAATCAAAATCAAAACCCTCCACAAGCTCAACAACAATCCGACTTCGAAGCTAGAGTGGAGGCGTTTATGATCGAGCAAAATAAGGTCAATGCTACCTTGAAGGCGGGGCAAGACTCCCTTAATACTGTTGTGGCTCAAATATCGGAGCAATTGGCGTTGCTCAATCGGAGCACTCAACGATTGCCGGCGCAACCCGAGCAAAACCCACGGGGCAACACCGGCCACATCAATGCCGTAGTTACCGTTACTACTAGAGGCGGGAAGGATACCACCCCCGCCATGATTCCTACCGAGGAGCCCGTGGAGGAAAGTTTGGAGCCAATTGAGCCGGTAGTTGAAGTTGAGAAGGAGAAAGAGCCGCAAGAAAAGGAGAAATCTAGAGCGGAGCAGTTGATCGAGGAGAGGCGCTTCATGCCACCGGTCCCATTCCCACAAAGGCTTGCTAGAGCGAAAATGGAGAAAAGGCTAGCAAAGTTTCTCGAGTATCTAAGAGGGGTTAGCCTCAACATTCCCTTCCTCGACGCCATCGTGGAAATCCCCACATACGCTAAATTCCTAAAGGATTTGATTTCGGGGGTGAAGAGGAAGGAAAAGATCATGCTAGCCGAGGAGGGCTCTTGGTTCACCAGGAGAGAAAAGGAGCCGGCCAAATTCAAAGATCCGGGGAGTTTTCGAATCCCTTGCACCTTGGGCGGCGTCCCTCTTCAAAAGGCGTTGGTAGATTTAGGGGCTAGTGTAAGCCTCATGCCTCTCTCCATGTTCTTAAGGCTAAACACCGGTACGAAGTTGAAACCTACCGACATGCGGATACAATTGGCCGATGGGCGGATAACGAGGCCGATAGGGATCGCCGAAGACATCCCGCTATAAGTCCCAGGGGGAATATGCTTGCCATGTGGAAAATCGTAATCATGGACGTTAAGGAGGAGGGAGATACGTCATTGATACTTGGACGCCCGTTCCTCGCCACCGCCGGAGTCATTGTCGACGTGCGCGAAGGTACCCTAACTTTAAACGTCGGCAACATCGAGGTGGAGCTTCACATTCCTAAGGCTATGAAACACATGCCTTACCACGAGGAACTTGACTACATGGACCTCCTTGATGAGGTAATTGAGGAGGCGACCCCCCACTCGATTGGCGCTCTATTCGATGAAGATTTCGAGGAATGCCCGGATTTAGGCCAAGATGAGAAGAAAGATGATTCCCCCGACCTCTCCGCTGAAAATGATGAAGGCGACGCTGATGTCGCAAGGATTCGAGAGCTCTGCAAGCTCTCGAAATTGAAGTCTCCGAAGAAAGCTCCGCCGATACGGTAATCGGCGTCACCGGTGAAGCCGTTGACCGGAGCAAACGCTAGCTTGGGGGAGCCTCCCCCCAACACTATTCGAGACGGGAGACCACCGAGGGAGAACACGCCGCCGCCACTTCCGAATCCAAGCGTTCTCCCCAGAAAGTTTGATGGGTGCATCTCATATGCACCAAACATCCCGCATTAATTGAAAATTATAGGGGGTCGAGCTCACGACCTTAAACGAGCGCTTGTCGGGAGGCGACCCGATGGTTATCGCTTTATTTTAACTTTTTCTATATTTTTGGTTTTAGAAATTTTTAGTGTTTTGAGTCGTTCGCCCGAAAATCTTGTGATAACGGGTCCTATTTTTCCTGACATGAGAGGAGAATGAGGTACCCATCATTAGGAGGATGCACAGGGCGACGAGGAGCACCTCAGGAAGGCGCTCGATGCTTAGGAGGAAGATGAAATCGACTGGAGGAGGAAAGACGGAGTTTAGAGCCCAAACGAAGACAAACAGCAGAAAACAAGGCTCACTCGGCCGAGTATACTAGTCACTCGGCCGAGTACACAAGTTCGTCCGGCCGAGCCGCCCACGAACGAGGGAAGTCTGCTGTACCCAACTCTCTGTTTATTTTCCTGATTTCAGTATAACTGCTACTCGGCCGAGTATATATATTCACTCGGCCGAGTAAAACGGATACGCTCCTAGGGCAAGTCTTGCCGAGTAGCTTGCGCCACTCGGCCGAATGGACTTACTCCACTCGGCCGAGGCTGGCAAGGCCACTCGGCCGAAGCGTAAGCGGTGAGGAATTTTCCATTGATCTCGCTCGACCGAGTGACCTAGTCACTCGGCCGAGTCGTAAATTTTGCTATATAAAGGGCCGAGGGGGGGACGCGTTTTTCGAAACGCAATTTCCGAACTCGCCCGACCCCTCGCATTCCCCTCACCCGTTCCCCTCGCTTGCGCCCCCACTCGCCCGACCACCGACCGTCGCGCCACCGCTCAGCCAGCCACCACCGGCCAAGCCCTGCCGCGCCTCGCCCGAGTCGCCGCCGGCGGCCATCTTCTCCGGCCACCTCCGGTATCGCTTATTTCGCCTTTTTCTCCTCTTTTTATGTATTTTTCGAGGATCCATGCGTTAAACGAACCCCAAACCCAAATTGATTTCTATATCTATCTATTATACCCCTAATGCTCCATACGTTTTGAATATTACCCGCTGATATCTCCGTTTCATGCGCAGGTTGTTTTTGGGAGCTTAGGGGAGCCCTGGGGAGCTTCTAGGGACTGATTCGGGCTTCGCGGAGGCGCTGTCTTCGCACGCTTCCATTGCTTAGCACTCGCGGCGTGTCGGGGTATACTCTTTCCTTTATTTTGCACACGTCGCACTTTTCACGCTTTTCGGCGCCCGCTTGGAGCCCATATGCCGCCCCGGACACGACCGCGGTCGAGGAGAGCTTCCGCCAAGCGGAAGCGGTCGATTGACGCCGGCCCCTCCCACGAGTTGGAGGACTCTCCTCCGCCTTCTCCCGCACACACCGTCCACCCAGCACAGCCTGCAGGCCCCGCACACCCCGCACAGCCTGCAGAGCCCGCACAGCCCGCACACCCCACACAGCCGCTCCCTGCCGCTCCACAACCACCACCTCCGGCTCCACTTATCGGGCCGCTGGGGATCACGTTCTGAAACGACGCACACCGCGTCCCTTTCGAGCGTATCTCCCAGCGCTCGATCGTACCCTCCAGGTTTGCACGCCTTGCCGACCTAGGACGCCTGGGGGTACTAGAGGGGATGCTCATGTTGTACGACAACGTGGGCTGGCGAGATTTCTTTCAGGTGTCGGCGGACACGTTTGTCCGTCCGACACTTGAGGTACTTAGTTCGATCGCCCGGACCGACGAGGGATGCTCGTTTCGGTTCATGGACCGGGAGTGCCAGGTCACTCTCGGTATGATGCGAGCATTTTTCTCATGGCCCGATGTCCCCGGGGCCGATCGAGGTTACGCCCCCACCCATATCCCCCCACCTTCCTTCGACGCCGGTGCCTTCTGGGCCAGGATTACGGGTCTCCACGCTGCCTTTGACCCTAGTAGGGCCAAGGCCTCGGCCATTGTCCATCCTTGCCTACGTATAGCTCAGCACCTTATGGCGACGACCTTTTTGGCCAGATATGAGCCGGGCACGATGTCCACGCCAGAGCTCTACATGCTCTACGTGATGACACAGCCCAGAGCTCTATCTAGGGATGGCGATGAGCTTGTCCCCGCCGTCGTGATTGATGTCGCGGCTTGGTTTTTGGACCGCATCATTGTATCGGTGGGCGCTCGCCACCGATATGCTGCGGCGGCCTGATCACCTTGCTTGCCCTTATGACTGGCGAGGACTTCCCTGACGACCTGCGACGAGCACCGGGCCCCACTTCTCTGTCGATTGATGTTATGGCCCGGATGAAGATGCTTCGTCCGCACGGTGAGCGACACTGGGTCTGGTTGCACGGCCCTTACGGTGCCGATTACATGATTCTTCCGAGCCCAGCTCGGACTCAGATTGCACCAGCCCATGTGGACTGGCTCCCTGCGATGGATGTTCTCATCCCAGCTGCTTACGTGCTCGAGGCCGAGGAGGCCGAGCAGGCCCACGCTGCCCACGCTACCCCCACAGACCCTGTTGCCCCTGCCGAGCCTGCTGCCCCTGTTGACCCCGTGGCCCCTCAGCCTATACCCGATGTTTCCGCTGCTCCTGACACCTCTGTCCACACCTCTGTTGGTGTCGGGAGTACCTTAGCTGATCCCACTTCCACTGCTTCCGCGGCTGTCACCACCACCACTGGCCCTCTGTCTGCCGAGCCCGTTTCCTCTGCCCCACCCGAGCGCCCGCCGACCATAGTTGAGTGCGGAGAGCCCTCTTTTGCCACCGATGTTGAGACCGTAGTCTCCCCCTCTGTCTCCACTGCTGCTGTATTTTCCGAGAGTGTCGTGGCGTCTGTCCACACTTCTGTGCCACTGACCTCTCTGGCTGCCTCGCTGCCACCTTTGTATTCTTCTTTCATTGCTGTTGCCTCCACTTCTCACCGTCCTGCCCAGCCTCGCACTGAGGCCAGGCCCCCACTTGTGAGTGCAGTACCTTTTGTTCCCCTACCCGCTGAGCCCGTCACCTACGCTACCAGAGTACGCCAGCCCCGACCTGCACAGCCCCGACCGGCACAGCCCCGACCGGTGCGTCCCTCTGCACCACCTCCCCCTGACACTGTACTTCAGAGCATTCGTGCTCTAGAGGGGACGGTGAGTGGCCTCAGAGGCGACCTTAGGACCCTGTCCGCCACCATCGCCGATATGGCTCACCGCTTCGACCTGCTTCCACACATTTACTACTGTCTTACCCAGGTCCTAAAGCGACTCCCACGCGTACCCCCACCCACCCAGCAGGTTCCCACCCCCACTTCCATACACACTCAGCCTGCTACCACTTCCACACCCACCCCTGCTCAGCAGCCTACGCCACCGCCACTTCCGCCTCAGGACGGAGACGGCGCAGCACCACCTTCTTAGGCACCCTTGATGCCATCGATTATTTTTGCCGTTGTGCTGCCCGTCTCTGCTGGGTCCTGATGCATTTTTTTCCACCCCCCTTCCCTCACTTATTTTTGAGATTCTCATTTTGATCGTATCTTTATATATCTTTTTTGGGGGAGAGGGAGAGTTTTTGGTGCCACACCTATATATCTGTATCACTCCTATCTTTGCATGCATCATGTCCGCATCATATTTTTCATTTCTTTATTTTTATTTTTATTTTCATTTTTCCATCATGCATGCATCCTCACTTTCCTCTCACTTTCTTACCTCTCGGTGTGCCACACTTTGCACATTGAGGACACTGTGCCATTTAGCTTGGGGGAGTGAGTTCTCACGTTCTCTTTCGATTTGCCACCTTTATTTTTAGTTTTTCACACCATTTTCCGCTTTTGCACTTATTTTCATCATTTTTCTTTTGTTTCACCATGCATCACGTTTTCCTTATTTTTCTGTGTACCGCATTGTAAATAGTCCTATTTTCCCTTTATCTTTATTTCCTTCTTTTTCATCTCATGCTAGAGATGACTTTTCTATGATGATGATGACGTGGAGTTAGCTTACTCTATATGCATGCTATATTTGTCATGTCTTAGACTTTATTTCTGATATCATATGCTATGACATTGCCTTGCATCTAGAGATAGTAACCCACACTTTTTCCACATGAAAATGGATGAAATTTTATTATTAGCTCAGTCTGAATATTCATATGTATGCTATCACAGAAAACACACCAAGATTCACACATTGAATGCTTATATCTGGAGTACTGATTTCTTTTCCTATATCACTTCTATATGCATGAATTGTACATTTCACTTCAGGATGATTGAATGATGTTAGCTATGATAAATCCGGATTAGTTAGCTTTTTTGTGATCGAAACTGAGTAGATTAGATTACCCTGCTGAAGTTGTCGTGCATGTCTTATAGAGTGAACCGAGAGATATATCTATTTCTTTCTCCACAAATCTTGAACATCATTTCTCTACTTTTAAAATCATTGGTGAATCCCCCCTTAGCGATTCTATTATATGGCATTTCCCCCGCTAGTAATTCCTAGCTACAAATTTCTTATTCAAAAAAAAGAGAAAATATTCTTGTATATCATTATCTCTCTTTGAGTTGGGATCGTTGTGTATATATGCTATATCAAAAAAAGAAAAAAAACACAACAAAAGAAAAAAAAGAGAAAAAGAAAAAAAAAAGGGAGGAAAAATCCTCAATAAAAGATCCCATCTCACTTTCTTTCTTTCTTCTCTCTTTTCGTGTTCATTTTCATTGCTTTTGGAGCTTTATAAAAATGGGGATGTGAATATTTTTTTATGCCACCATGCTTATAGATAAGCTTGGGGGAGGGAATCCATTGATGTGTGAGAGAGTGAATACTTGACGTTGCACGACAACCTAGGCTAAGTAATATTCTATACTCGGTGAGATTATTTTTAGCTTTACGAAATCCAGAAATCTAAGCCTAGCATTCATATCATGAAATCCACACTTTTCTATTCTCTCTATTCTATTGTGTGATACTCTTATACTCCTCATAGAAAGCATTCAATTGAAATGTGTGTGATCTGCGATTTGTATACCGCTTTAAATGATTCAGACGATGCTAATTCTAAAATTATTCCGTTTTTCATGATTATATCGTTGTTCGTGGGTTTTCTATTTCTATTTGCACTATTATACTATGATATCAAAATAAAACTCTTTGACATGTATTTTTCATTCAGTGCATGCTATATGAGTAAGCGGAACCCACGTCCTGAGAAAATGATCTAGCAGCTTACCTCTTCGCTTCTTTCTTTCTTCTTTATTTTTATTTCGTTTTTCATTCTTCTCCGTTTTTCGTTTTTCATTTTTCACTGTTTTCGTTTTCCGAATCCACCGGGTTCGCCTTTTACTTATCTTCCTCGAGGACGAGTAAGAGGTAAGCTTGGGGGATTTTGATCACTCCTCATTTTACACTTTTTTCCCGCATGTTTGCATGCCATTTAGATCGCCCAAATCATGTTTTTCACGATATATCGACGATATTGCGATACTTTTCACGATTTGTTGTTTTTGTCGCATTTCAGGTGATTTGGCGCGATTTGGAGTGATCTCGAGATGCGCTTACTCCAGAGGGTCACCGACGACCTCCCCAAGGGGTATTTTGTTGTTGGAGAGGAGCGGAAGAAGAACGGACGTCGCAGGAGCGACGAGGAGGCCAAAACAAGCTGATTGGGCATTTTTGGTGTCCCACTCGGCCGAGTGGAGGAGCCACTCGGCCGACCAGCGAGACACCGCTCGGCCGACCAGATCGGATACGATTTATACGTGCACTCGGCCGAGCGACGGAGGCCACATCGGCCGAGTGACGAGATCCCGTCCGCCCGAGTGTCGCCCAGACGAAGCCATTCAAAAATCGCAAAGTTACTGTTTTTCGGATGCCTGAGCTTCAGAAGACTCACTCGGCCGAGTGGATAATCCCGACCGCCCGAGTACCATGAAGCCATCGGCCGAGTGACGACAACTCACTCGGCCGAGCTGCCCCCGAAGTAGAGACCCCTGAAGATCAAGACTTACTGGAAATTTACATGGTTTCTCACTCGGCCGAGCGACTTATGTCACTTGGCCGAGTGCGACGCGCTGCCTGTAGCGAAAATTGCGGATTTCAGGCTGCGCAGGGGTATTTTGGTCACAGTTTTTGGACGATTTTGGGGGGTATTTAACCCCTGTTTTTACCCTAGTTTTGAAGATCTTTCCCTTAGATTTTTGTAGCTTTTTAGATTAACTTTTTAGCTTTATTCTTGAGATTGGAGAGGAGACAAAAGTTGATTTTTGTTGAATTATTTGAAGAACTCCATTAGTTTGTGTCTTCTCTTCTCTAAAAATTCTATTTTTATTGCATATCTCAATATTGTGATGAATTCTATTGCTTATTTCATTGCTTATTTTTGTGATCTTGCTATGAATTGTGAGTAGTCTCCACGTCTTGGGGCGTGGGGATGAACCCTACAAACCCAATTTCATATTTGTGATGAATTGGTAGAAATTTCGCTAGAATTATTGTTTAGGGATTAGATTGGGATCGATTTACTACGGATAGCTAGGAGTTCATACCGATCTGGATTTGCAAGAGATTGGATCCCAATTCGGTAGGAAACCCTAGAAATCTGAATTGGGTTGGAATCGAATTTCCGTAGTATCAGTTTGCAAGAGATTGGACCGATACTAGGGTTCCCGGTTGCAATTCCGTGCCAATACCCGTTTGCAAGAGATTGGACGGGTAGGAACTATCCCAACCTAGGTCGTGGCCCGAGTTTGCACGAGAGTGGGCTCGGTGCGCGATTGAACGATGAAGTTGATCCTAATGCTAACTTTCCTAGGCTAGGGTTTGCAAGAGATTGGACCCGAACCTAGGATAGCTATAGACCGGCAACAGCACGACATCGTGAGCTTGGTTCTACATTCAGTTGCAACTAGTTCATCCAAAATCTTATTCTAGCAATTTTGATACCGATGAACCACATTTACGGAATACGGTGAGTAGTGGGAATTCCCCATTCCCTAGACGTTCTTCATTTGATTTGATATTTCCACACTTTGTCTGACGATTTTGACAGGATCGCCAAAGGCAAATTTCTCTCTTCTTAAATAGCCAGGTTGATTGGAACAAGCACGGTCATTCGTCCTCCCTGTGTTCGATATCCCGCTCGCCGCTATACCGTGCGCTTGCGGTAAAACTACAACCGTTCTTTGGGTTACATCCCGGAGCGACCACTCCCCTTGTAGCAAGCCGCATTTCCAAGAGCTTCATCATCTCAAGGCCGAAAGTTTGCTCCTTCATCATCTTCCATTACTGCAAGTTGTTAAGGGGTTCCTTCCCCATTGCCGCAAGCTACCAAGGCTTCCTCCATCCATTGCTGCAAGTAAAGAAGGCATCTCCCTCTATAGCCACAAGCTTCAAGGCCAAATAAGGAGGACGCAACATCTTGGGGGTGCCACAACTTGAGATAGACGACTACATCTTGTTAGATCAGATCTGACCGGTATTAAACGACAGAGACGACAACCAAGACCCGAATTAAGCTTTTCTAAACTCTTTGTTATTTTATATTCGTGTATTGGTGTGTTGATCTTTTTAGGTTACTTATACATTCGTTTTTGGGGTCTTGTCTAGTCGGTGCTAGACAAGAGGGTCTTGACTAGTCGATGCTAGTCAAGAGAGCGTGTTTACTAGATTAATAGTGTTTAGCACTTTGGTGAGTGCAGACGGAACCTGGTGAGTGTAGAGTAGGTGCTCGTACCTCTTTACAGTTGTACCCTTGTAACATATTAATGCTAGTAATTTCTTTGGGGCTGGAGTAGGTCGTTGGGATGACCGAACCAGGGTAAATCTCTCATGTACTTTGCGATTGCTTTTATTTACTCTGTGTCTATCTATCTGTGCTGAATAATTGCATGTGTTATCTCGATAATTTTTATTAGCCTATTCATCCCCCTCCCTCTAAGCTTAGATCCAGATCCAACAGACAAAATGTGCCCCCATGAAACAATTGGAAGCTGACGAATTGAAAAGTGCAAGGGCAGGCCTACTGGCTACCAACACGATGCTCACGAATCAAAGTGTTTTCCCTACCTTTTATTTTAGTTTCGTTCGTTTTCCTTCGTTCTTTTTAATGCATCATTTTTCTTTTTCTTTTCCATGAAAAAAAACAAAAATTACATATGCACTTCATGCATCCATTGCATCCCTTGCATCATTATGTATATATTATATTAGGAATTCCACTGAATCGAGTCTTTATATGCATGGATATCTTTGGTGAATAAATTTTAGATTGACATATCCATATGTTCAATTCCTTGACTTCGATTAGGATGCATGCCTAGGGTAAGTTTTTAGTATTAGATCCCATATGATATGCTTATTATGCTTATGTTCAAATTCCATATGTTAGAAGTACTCGAAACAGCCTAAGTTATATATTTTTTTCTTGGAAACACATCTTATGTATGAATTTCAGAAGTTTTAGTTGAGAATAATGGTTAGTAATCTCATATGACTTGGATAACGACACGCCTATTTAGTGCTGAGGAGTGATGTTCTCTAGTTTATGCATGTGAAAATTTTTTTTGAAAAAAATGTGTATAGAAAAAAAGAGAATCAATATGCATCGTTCTTCTTGCTATATTGAGTAGCCGGGTCCCGTGCCTCATGAAGCATTGGAGATTCACACCGAAAGGTCTAGCTTGGGCGAGTGTATAGAAATAACGAATTCCTGTTGGTTTGAGCTAGTAGCTCTCAGGGCGCCTTCTTGGCCCAATGCCCTAAGGTCATCTGATCTGGGTGACATTGAACCAACGCTCCTAACACAAACCAATTAAATTCATAAAAAACAAAGAAAATATATATAGAATAAAAGATATGAATAAAGCTAGCAACTCCACGAATCAAGAAACAATAGCGTGTTGTGAGGGCCATTTCCTTGATAGATTCATAGACCATTATACGATAATAACCCTTCTCCTAATCCATCACATAATTTTGATTTCCATTCTAATAACCTAGAGCGGGATATGAGAAATATTCTAGGATTTGAGCATTATAACCTTGATCATGTATCTTGTATGATGATGTGTTGTAATGCCCTTATGTGTGAAGTATTGTTTGTATGTATATTGGCGTGCATATTTGAATGTATACTAGGGCATATAATTGAATGTGTATTAGGATGCATATTTGATTGTATATGTGTACCTATACTTGGACTTGGATATATAGTAGATAGTGTCTTCCTATGTCTAGAAGATATTGATTAGGTTTGCATATTTGTTTATAGCTAAATGTTTGTTAGTATCATAGGGTTTGTGTACCTATGTGTATGGCTACTAGTATGCCTATTAGTGTATATGTATTGGATGGCATAATGTAAATTCGTGGCTCAGTTCCTTTACATGTTCCATACTGCGTTGTGGTGGTAGTTTATCTTTATGCTTGAGCTACCTTGGGTTCCTTGATTGCATTTTTATGTCTCAATTACTATATGTCCGATGTTACATACTCCATTTCTTATAGTTGCATCAAACAATGTTAAACATAAGGTTCTGTACCAAAGTTGTGTTTTTCTACTCGGGCACGCTGTGACATGTTCCCTCCCGTGGTTTTCAGGACATAGACAGGTAGTAGGTGCAGTTGGGTGTTTGGAGGTTGGATTTGACTTGTGGGAGTAGCCTTGGAGATTGGTGCTTGGAGCTGGATGCTTGGGTAGTATTAGAGTGTGAGTTGTTCTTTTGGGCATGTGGTTGTAATTGAGTGGGCCATAGTGAGTAGTGTTGTATTTGTGGGTTGTAGTGGAGTGTATTTTTGGGTTAGAGTTATACTTTGTATCTAGCAATTGTACTTGAATTTATGTAATACATGGATGATTTCTTGTCGTTGTTCTCTGTATTTTATTTTGAATTTGGTGGAGCATTACGTGTACTTCTCAGCACGTTCGTAGTGGCCTGCTAGTTTCTGTTGTAATTATTTTTTTCCTTCACCCTTGCCTCTTCAATAGTACATGTGACGGATTCATACTTCCCAGGTATCTTGGGGAGCGGGGCATGACATGTGTGCTAGAAACGATGCTCTAGGCTATATCCCGATTGCTAGAAAAAATTAACATGTCCATAATTCTCAAAATCTGAAATTTTCACTTGTCTATGTATATATGCTTGATTTTCATGGAATTCCTGATATCATGTCATTACTCACTTGCGTGCTTGCATTTCTCCAATATTTGCTCTCTCTTTGTCTTCCTGGAGGACAAGGAAGAGTTTAGCTTCGGGATTTTGATGAGTGTTTATTTTATATATCATTCGTATAATTTATTCGTGCATTCACTCCCCGTAATCATGCATTTAATATCGTTTCTTTCTTCTTTTTAGTTTCTTTTTACTCTTGGATCTCCACGGTGTATTTCAGGTGAAAACGTAGAGTTTTGGTACCCTAGATCGAGGATGAAGGCTTGGAAGAAGATTGAAGATACGAGGGATCCAAATCAATCAAAGGAGTGAAGAAGAAAGCATAGTTGTACACGGTTGTGTACATTATATACATAATCGTGTCCCGTTCAAGCCCAAAAAAAAAGAGGAGCAGAAATGAGAATCTACATGGTCATGTGCCATGTCACACATGACCGTGTAGGATGACACATGCAGATGACCGCACACGACGGCCCACACGGTCGTATGGTCCTATCTTAGGAAGACTAGAACGAAGACTTACATGACCATGTAAGATGTCACACTGTCGTGTAACTGCAGAGAGAAAAGAGACAAATGGCTGCTCTGCCACTAAAGCTACACGGTCGTGTAGAATTTCTACACGACCGTGTTAGGCTAGGTTTTCTGATAGATTAGTGCACTGTCATGGGGGTTATTTTGGGGATTTTTGGGTTGTTTTAAGTGAGTATAAATAGGATTTTGTTCTTTTCTTTTAGGGATCCTCTCCAGAGCTTTTTGGGGGAACTTTTCCAAAGTTTTTTTCTTAGTTTTTAGATTTTATTCCTACTGTAGCTACAGAATTCGCTGCAAATATTGGAGCTTTTGTATTGAATTTTCAATCTGATGTTGGGTTTACATTGCTCTCTTCGTTGTGGATTCTCTATATAAGTATTTCTATCTCTCTTTTGCTATTTATATGCATCCATCTATCAATCTGATTGTATCTCTTGCCATGGATCGTGAGTAGATTTATATCTAGTGCTTAGGGTTAAACCATATATTCTATGATTTAGATATGGATTGAATTAGTATCGTTTGGTTATTGCATGAATGCTGATTAGGATTTTGTTAGGATGATTATTATCAACATACATTGATCTCCTCCTTCGTGGATTATTAGATTTCGTTAACAATATTTAGGGCTAATATATGGTTTTCAATCCATATGTTGATTTCCACTATTTATGTCGCCAACAATAGTTGGGCGTAAATTAGAGCTCTTTTAGCATTGACCTAATTTATATCCACGCTAGTGGCATGAAGGAATGTTGGGAATATTTGTTGAATGTCATGCATTTGTCGTATGTCAATGACCATCGATAGTTGACTTTGGCATATGATAGATGGTCATATCATAGCATTACAATAGTGGGGGGTAGGTGATAACATTTGGTGCAACAACCTCACCCTAAAACATAATTCAATAACTAGACAAGCTATATAAATCCTAACTTAAATCACAGTAGCGGGGATACCTAACCATAGAGTTTTCTCATATTAATATTTTCCTTAGACATTCTCCCTCTTTTTTGATCTACTTGCATAGCTAATCATAACCTAGTGATAAATTAGTAATCAAAGTCTGCCTTCTTGTGGATTGACCTGTAAGAGCTACATTGACACCATGCGCTTACAGTCATGTTGAAACTATCTCATCAGTTATCAAGGTGAACTTAAGAATTCATCTCATCTGTCTTAGATGCCAGATGTGAGTACTAGTGGTTTAACGTGAGTAGATTGAAAGACTCAAAGTTAGACACAGTTATGTCTAAGTAGCATCTATTCAATACTATGTGTTGAGATATGCACTCCATGGGAAAGGAGAAAGTGTTGTAACACATGTTGCATACCATGTATACATAAGCGACCAAAGGGTTTAAACGTAAGTTTGATCTCAACTTATTGTTGTGTGAGGCCCTAAGGCCTTGATAGCCTTAATCTAGTACCATCATGACTCTGATCGGGTTCTTGAGGCTTGGTTTAATGTTCGCTATCTTGAGAGGTCACCAAGAGATCGCGATGGATTTAGTTTGGCGGGGAATACTTGGAAAAGCGAGTTAAGCCAGGTTCAAGAGAATCGCGGGAAGAGGAATATCATTTCGAGTATCACATTGATTTGTGTACATCGGTCGACCAGTTAAACTTATACGAAGTTCAATTGTGAATACAAAGTACATGAGATCAAGTGATAATACTTAATGTGATGGAGTGATCTAGGGTGCTGCATACTTCTGATATACTCATCATCTGAGTTGCTATATACTCCTATCTGTTATATAGCATTGAACTCATTCAGTATGCATGTTGCATGACCTATTTCTCTTGTATGAATTGACACAGAATTAAGGGAACATGTTTCCTTATATATCCTATTATGTGTGAGTGAGAGATGTTGGTATATGATGATATTTGATTGCTAATGACCAAGTTATTTCACTCATAAGTGAGTGGTAACTTAGCAAATACACTCATTAATGGAATACCTAGGTTTGTGACGTAAGAAATGACACAAATATGTATATATAGTAGTTTTGGGTGGTTGCTATAACTACCAAACTAGTTATGGTCTGAAATTGAATTCTCAACAAGTGGGAAGCCTATAAATAACCTCTCCTCTTGTGAGAATGTATGATGGTTATTGTAGAGAATAACTACGACAAAGAGGCATTCATCTTCCATAATAGAGTGCATCAAAGAGAAAGAATCTACCACTAAATTTTGTACTAACAGAGAGAGATTTAGGTTATGAGAACTAGTAGATTTTTCCTCGTGTGATCTTCTACAATGACTGGTGAAGAGAAGTCTTGACGATCAACTCTTTCGTTGTGTATCCAAGGATATTAGTAAGTCTTCTTTAGTGATGTCAAATCACTGCACTTATGGAAATAAAAAATATACATTAAAGTTTGATGTTATTTTTCTCTTTTGAATTTCTTGACTTGGATGCCTTTAATAGGAGGATAGAACCCATGTATATACTGCTAGAATCCTATGATATCCTTTCAACCTTAAGAGTTTTAGTTAGAGTAAAAATATATCTAATAACATGTACAACAAGAGAAAAATCTCTTGAAATCATTTAATCCTGAAGAGTTTTAGTTAGAGACAAATTATATTTGATGACATATAAGAATAAAGAAAAGTTCACTTGAAATCTTATAATACATAGGAGTTCTACTTTTGAATTAAATTCTATTTGTGGTGTTTAATCTTGATTCAACAATTAGATTAAACTCAAACCAAATCAAACCCAAAACCCATCAAAATTAGGCCCATGCTTACGCGACAGCTTGCCATCTCCATCCATTGCTGGATGGCAGTGGCTGGCCACAACCATCCAACAGGCTGGCATGCAGTTGGTTGCTGGTTAGCCATCCTCCGGCGACGTCATTTCATCGCCAACGATGCATTGGACGTGGTTTTGAAGAGGTTTTGATCTTTCTTTTAGGATCAAGAGTTCATAACTTTCTGTGGATATTTTCCACTTACTGCTACACTTTACGACGAGCTCGTCTTTCTCAAACAAGTCGATCACAACCACTTGCGATTGTATGTCCATATATCACATATATCAAGTTATTCTCTTTCAATTATCGTGACGTGGCATCATCGTTGTTAGAGTGTAAAAGCTCAATTCTTACTTCGGTTGGACTTCATCGTAATCTACGATCATCTCACATGTACGACAGTGATGAGAGAACGAGATGAGCCACGTGTGTCTGTTTTGTGGGGCTCGCACCGTAATACATTAACCATAATACCGTACTACATGTTTAGGAAATTTTATTTTTTTTAAATACACATACATACATACATACAATTGATGAATGGAGATAAGATATGAATAGGACAAAGGTGGGCCCTCCTCCACATCACCCTCCACATCACCCCAAAAATAAAAACCACCCAAAAAGAACCCAAAACACACCCAAGTTCAAACAACACCCAAAAACAAACTTCCTCATTTTACCCCCGACGATATCTACACACACTTCTCAATCCTTATCGTTTGCACACGTGCACCTCATTCTGTTCGTGTGGCTTTTTTTTGCGTCATGCACTGTGTGAACGGGTTATTTCTAGTGTGTGTATATATATATATGTATATAGACATATTCATATATGTATATATAGATATGTATATAGACATATTCATACATATGATTGATACATGCTGTTTATATATAGACATATACGTGTAGGAAAAGTATGGAGAATACCGTGGCTATATGAGGATGAACATAGAAACAAAATACTTATCGGATGTAAGTGGAAGCGCTGTGGCGTGGGATGACCACTGCCTTGAAAACAATTACGGCCCGACTTCGGTGGTAATCGGAATTGCCGGTTGCTCCCTAAGGTTAACACAGCAGCCCCTGAACGCGTTCACTCGTGGCCAGAAGCTTTGGAGATTGCACAACAGTACCCAGGAGTGGGAGATCAAGAGAGGAAAAAATACATCGTCTTCCTATCAGGAATGAGGCCATGTAAATTTATATGAGGTAACAAAAACTGTTACAGAATTTCAAAGGGTCGCGTAATAAAGAGCTGCAATGAATGAAATGCAAAACGTCTTCATTAACACGTAATAAAAACAGATTTAATGGACACAATAAACATGGAAAGTTCATGGCTCAATCAAAGCCAATTAACGCAATGAATCTGCATGGGGCCAAAAAAGGAAAGTCGCGCCATCCAAAAAAGGAATGTGGACGCACAACGCAATGCAACGCATCACGCCGCGGCGAGCGCACGTGTGTTGTGGTTGTGTGCGTCCTCACCCGTTCACAAAAGAGTCGTACCCCTTGAGGCACACCCCAAGTCTCTATAACTCCCTTAATAATCACCTCCAAGGCATATTGTCCAAGCAATGTGGGACAAAAAACAAAAGGAAAATGGGAGTGAACAAATGGCTAAAAGAGCCATTAATTCCAACAATACCCCACTTAATGGCTCAAGAAAGATATGAGAAAGTTCCTGGATAAAGAGGGATGAATACTTAAGTATCAATGTCTTTCGATTGAATTGATACGTAGTGAAGTGAGGCAACAACTTACTTTCTAATGAGTGAATTGCTCTTGAACCTATTAGAGTTCGGGTGAGACCCCCACAACACATATTGTTCCCTTGAGATTGTACAAACTCCGCGATACATAACAAGTGCTATAGGCCATGCGCACACCTTGGGTCTCGTGAGTGCTCTAGAAAGACTACCCTTGTCTTTCATAGAGGGCGGCCAAACCCTCACACTCACATAGGTGGTTCATCAAGTGCTTCTCCATAGCACCACCAAAACTGGTTATGAAACCATTTAGAGCATACAGCTCAACCTCTGCTTAAATCCATCAAGTGCTTCTCAATAGCACCACCAAAACTGGTTATGGACTTGTCTCAAAGTGAATCCATCAAGTGCTTCTCAATAGCACCGCCAAACTTGGCTATGGATTCAAAGAACACTACCACACACCATAGGGATGGAAATGTAGTGTTTGTGAAGGATCATATGGCTTCGTTAGACCACACTGGGTATCAACCATATAACCTTAACTCATGGGCTTTAGCCCCATCCCCCTCGACGAATCAAGAACCACTTTTCTTGGCAATCCTTTGGTTAGTGGATCTGCAAGATTTCTTTCAGACCTTACATATTCCAAACAAATTACTCCATTTTTCAGGAGTTGTTTAACCACACCGTGTCTGATGCGTATGTGTCTTTTATTTCTGTTATAGACACTGTTTTTAGCAACTCCAATGGCTGCTTGAGAATCACAATGAAGGGAAACTGCCGCAGATTTTTCCCCCACAATGGCACGTCTGCTAACAAGTTCCGTAACCATTTAGCTTCTTGCCCTGCCAACTCGAGAGCAATGAATTCAGATTCCATGGTGGATCGTGCTATACATGTCTGTTTGGAAGACTTCCATGAAATAGCGCCTCTACCCAAAGTAAAAAACAAAACCACTAGTTGAACTCTTCACTACTTTTCAACGTAATGAGATTGACTCAAGGAGATGCCACTGGAGTTTCTAATAACTCTAACTCCTAAAATAACATCTGCTTCTCCTAGGTCTTTCATCTCAAATTGAGATGACAAGAAATTCTTGGTATCTTTCACCACGTCTAGATTGTTTCCAAAAATCAACATGTCATCTACTTATAGGCATATAATCACACAATCTGATCATATACGTTTAGAATAAACACAGAAACCAGATATATTCACAATATAGCCATTCCTTACTAAAGTGCTATTAAACTTCTCATAACATTGCTTAGGTGCTTGCTTTAGACCATATAGAGATTTTATAAGCTTGCATACCTTATTCTCTTGACCAACAATCACAACACCCTTAGGCTGGGACATATAAATTTCTTCATCTAGGTCACCATTTAAAAGGCTGTTTTGACATCCATTTGATGTACAACTAACTCATGAATTGCAGCTAAGGCAATTAAAGTTCTTATCGTAGCAATCTTGGTCACAAGAGAATAAGTATCGAAATAGTCTAAGCATTTCTTTTAGGTAAAACCCCCAATCACAAGTCTAGCTTTGAACTTTTCAATTGAACCATCAAGTCTCATCTTTCTCTTGAAGATCCATTTACTACTAATGGGTCTACTACCTTTAGGTAAATCAGACAATACCCAAGTTTGGTTAGAAATAATAGAATCAAGTTCGCTTTAAATAGCATCTTTCCAAAAACTATCATCAATAGATCACATTGCCTCATCATAAGTTTTTGGGTCTTCTATCATAAAGGCAGACACACGCTCATCACCTATGATGAGAATAATCTATGAACAAATTGTCATAGGTCTTAGGTCCAATGTTACCTTCTTAAAGTCAGGTAGACTAACTTTAGCCAAACACCCCCACACTCTAAGAAAATTCAGGTTGGGAGTATAACCTTTCCACATCTCATAAGATGTTAGTCTAGTTTCTTATGGGGTACACGATTAAGAAGATGATAGGCCGAATGAACAGCTTTCCTCCACATGTCATCAGACATCTCTGAACTCAAAAGTCTAGCATTCATCATTTCCTTCAAGGTACTGTCCTTTCGTTCATCTATACCATTTTGTTGCGGTAAGAAGTGGCACTAAACTAATCACATTCTTATCACAATAGTCGTTTAGGATGTTGGTACTATATTCTCCACCTCTGTCAGGCCTAACTCTCTTCATATTCTTATTAAGTTGGGTTTCTGTTTCGGCCTTGTATTTAATAAACATCTCTTCTACTTTACCTTTAGGTCTAAGAGGGTTCACCCTAGTGAACAAATAGTAACCATAAATTTCCTCCTTGGCTAGCGTCGAAACTCTAACCCCCAACCATCCCCTCTTAATTTTTTCATGTCTGATTCTTTCATTTTGATATTCATCTCATTCACAAAGTTACATACAATTCAGAATTAGAAAACTTTCAAATACTAGTATTCCATTTCAATGCAGAGTGGGTTTTCAAATACGCAGAAAGAACTGGAGCAGTTAACTGCATTAAATTGAGAAGAAGATAAACCCATGAGCAGGACGAACTTCAAATTTGTTTGCACTAACCGATATTGCCCCATTAAGGTTGAAAGGCTGGACCAAGATGGATTTTCATCTACTGTTGAAGGGTCAGATTCGCCAGAATGAAAATAAAGTTTAGACCCAGAATGTTAAACAAAATCATATTCATCATTACTCTACCACTACTGTCAATCTTATACACCAGAGTTCTTCAGACAATGCAATGAAGCCTAGTGCAGATTATTCTCGCATCCATTGTCTTGTTTATTTGCCAACACAACTTGAAACAATGCATGTTAGGTACATCTAGCTAGCGGTGTACTAGCCGGATCATCCTAGTGGGTGATTTTTTTGTGTACAGATTGAATCCAAAACAATTAAAATTACCATTGCATAAAAATCTGCAATGTTCAAAAACATTGTTCAATCATTCACAAGCTGTGACTCAAAAGAAGCAGCGCAGTTTTAATGAAGCATTGTTCTTATAACACAAAAAGTAATCAAGAAGGAAATGAGAACAATCAGACACCAGAAACCCATTTTTTACTCACAACTCGTATCAACATAAATAAATAAGCTACAAATGTGTTAGTGATAGTTTCAGCTATCAAATGCCATTTAATGAATACAACAGATCATTTGTGAATTATTCATGCAATTGGTCATGAGAAACTAGAAGGTCCATCCTTCTAATCATGAAAGAAATTCTCAAGTAAATAAGAAATCATCGAAACACCCAACCACAAGCTAGAAAAAACAGAAACACCCATTAAAATAATTCAGAATCTCAATGTCTCCATGGAAACAAACACTAAGAACATCTTTTACCTCATGGAAAAGCATCTGCCATAAAATTTGAATGCTTAATTTATCATGAAGGTAGGCAAATAAAGTGAAAACAACACTCTGAACTAACCAAAAAAAATAAAAGATAAAAAAATTTACAAAATTTTTTTTCTTTATTTTCATTTTCAACTGAGTTTGATATAACCAGGTGAACCAATACACTGCAGAATAACAACATAAAAAATTCAGCCATTAACCACTTGCATTTCTCAAACATCATATATCAACCTAGTTTAAAGTCAAACATTCTTAAATCCTATTGCCTCCATTGTTCTTTCATTAGACATAGTTCTAGACTTCGAACAGCAAAAATATGAGTAAAAAAACATGAACCATATGACACTCAAGGAACATAAAGAAGAAGCATGGTCTAAAGATTCCGAAAACACTAGAAAAAATAGATTTATTTCAATGATGCATATGAAAGATTATGAGTCATATTTATGCATAAGTTCAAAACTATAAATTGATACCACATAAAAATTATGGTGAATCTCCACAAACTAAAACTATGAACTATGAGTAATCCTTTTAGATAGAGACATGAACTATTGGTATGTTGTTCCGAGATCAGTGAACATTATTATTTTGACTCAAGCAGGAATGGACATGGGCGCATTTCTATAAACAAACCACCATACCAGTAATCTATTTGGTATCCCATAACATGATAGAGATTGTTCATCTTTCGGTTAGGATAAGAAAAATACGAAGAAAATGGTTCTGATTTTAAAGTTGATGACAGACTAAAAACCATAGTAAAATATTTGTGAACTATTGGTATTCCCATATAGCAGATCTAATTGTTTTCAAATTGTAGGAAAAGTATGGAGAATACTGTGGCTATATGAGGATGAACATAGAAACAAAATACTTATCGGATGTAAGTGGAAGCGCTGTGGCATGGGATGACCACTACCTTGAAAACAATTACGGCCCGATCTCGGTGGTAATCGAAATTGCCGGTTGCTCCCCAAGGTTAACACAGCAGCCCCTGAACGCGTCCACTCGCGGCCAGAAGCTTTGGAGATTGCACAACAGTACCCAGGAGTGGGAGATCAAGAGAGGAAAAAATACATCGTCTTCCTATCAGGAATGAGGCCATGTAAATTTATATGAATAAAAACAGATTTAATGGACGCAATAAACATGGAAAGTTAATGGCTCAATCAAAGCCAATTAACGCAATGAATCTGCATGGGGCCAAAAAAGGAAAGTCGCGCCATCCAAAAAAGGAATGCGGACGCACAACGCAATGCAACGCATCGCGTCGCGGCGAGCGCGTGTGTGTTGTGGTTGTGTGCGTCCTCACACGTTCACAAAAGAGTCGTACCCCTTGGGACACACATATGATTGATACATGCCGTGTTTGACAAGGCGAAATGGTCTGGAAGTTTTTTCAATGTGTTTTTTCCTCATAGAGTTCATAATTTTTGCTTGATCATATATTCATCTTTTTAATGTGAGCGCAAACTCCACTTTTTTTTTGTCCGTCTTCTCTTTTGTCATTCTCAACGCGGATGCTTGTACATCAGTTTTCAACGATACCTTCAAGTATCCATGCGTGTGAATAGTGATGATACCCAAGGAGAACAAAAAAGATTCCCTTTACAAAACGGCTCGTCTAAATTGGAATAATTAGGGCTCCCATGATGAGATGAGAAGATGCCAGAGGTGTTGAATAAAGTGAAGCCCCTGCCCTTTCTTGTGGTGTACAGGATCTGGAGGCCTTTGTCATGGTCACATTCAATAATTAAATGGAGAATGAGAGAGCAGCTGAAACAGAGAAAAGAGGAGCCAGGGAGAGAGAAGAAAATAAGGGGGGCTTTGTATAATGACAGACTATTTAAAAAGACGGGTGTTAGGGTGGAGACCGTTGGGAACCGGGCAGCTAAAGGGGGGCTCCATTTTTTCTTTCCCTCTCATTTCTTTTTGCAATAAAAACTATAACCCTCGTGATTAAATACTGTACATAATGTAAGCTAGCTAGTAGCTAGCTAGCTATCCCCCCTCTCTCTTTCTTGGGGGGTATATAATTGGGTATGGCTCCTTTGAGGATGCACTTTCTTGGAAGAGGGAAATGAAGTGAGATTTTGAAATGGGTTGCTCTCTTTGAGTAGGAGACGTGCTTGTTTTCAAAGAAATCCTTTCTTCTCTTCTTCCCTCTTTCCTCTGCTCGATATCCTCTCATTGTATCAATTTTGATGGAGGAACAGCAGGGGCAGCTCAATCCTCTGGCTTTGACTCATCTGCTGCAGCACACATTGAGGAGCTTGTGCAACAGCCATGACAACTCCCAATGGGTCTATGCCGTCTTCTGGAGGATCTTGCCTCGCAACTACCCACCCCCCAAGTATATAATATATTGTTATATATTATAAGAAAATTTACCTCGAAAAATCAACTAAATTTTCTAACAGACATATTTGTTTTGCAGATGGGATCTGCAAGGAGGGATGTATGACAGGACTAGAGGAAACCGAAGGAATTGGTAGCCAGCTATAGCTTTAATTAAAGCACACTTGTGTCGTTTAATTTAACATCACGAGCAAATCAAGTAACTAATTTGATTAGAACTTTGATGTGTGTATAAATTAGGATACTAGTATGGGAGGATGGATTCTGCAATTTTGCCGCATCTGTCTGCAGCAGCGAGCAAGGGGCGGCCGCAGCAGCGATCGAGCAGGCAGGCATGATGAAGGGATTGCAGCCTGAGCTCTTCTTCAAGATGTCTCATGAGATCTACAACTATGGAGAAGGGTATGCGAGAGAGAATGGGAGCTCAAATACATGAAGGTATGATTTTGTTTGTTTGATGAGCAAACCAATAGTAAATTAAATTTTGGGTGCAGGCTGATTGGAAAGGTTGCTGCTGATCACGGCCACAAATGGGTGTTCAATGAGCCTCAAGATCAGCAAGAGATCAACTTCCTGTCCTCTTGGAATAATCCAGCTGATTCTGTAAGTGTGCTGTAAATTTCATCTGAATCTATTTTTTTCTCCTTGTCTTAATCCATTCTGTTTGCAATATAAGGTGCCGTTTTAATTAATTCTGTCTATTTTTATGTTTAATTGGTTTCGTTTCAGCATCCAAGGACATGGGAGGCTCAGTTCCAATCTGGTATCAAGGTTTGCCATTTGCTACATACAATTTATTTGTTGATCAGCATAATTAAGTCAACTAATTACTACTAATACAGTAGGTCTCTATTAATTCTATTGATTTATTTTATCTCTGCAGACCATTGCCCTGATTGCAGTCAGAGAAGGAGTTGTTCAGCTAGGAGCTCTCAATAAGGTGATCTCTCTCGCTCTCTCTCTCAGCGGCACACAAAGTACTCACACGGGCATCCGTGCATGCGACACGTGCAAATATATATGTTGGTTCCCGTTCAATGCATGGATGTGTCTGTCAATTTTCTGTCCTTTTTCTCTCACCACGGAACATATATGTATATGTTAATTAATACCCTAAATATGCATATAACTGTTCAATAAATACATATTAGTTAATTAATTAATTATATGCGGCTTATATTTATCAGTATTCCTTGTGTGTAAACAAATTAATTAAGGTGGATGAAGATTTGAGCTACGTAGTTCTCCTCCGCAAGAAGTTCGCTTACCTCGAGAGCATCCCCGGCGTCCTCCTCCCTCATCCCTCATCCTCCGCCATCCCGATTGCCGCTGCACCGCAGGAATACTGCTGGCCTCCTTATCCTACCCCAGCAGCAGCCTCGTCAGCCGCAGCAGTGCCAATGGATCTCTACGACCAGTACTTGAACCAGCAAGCAGCAGTGAGGATCACACCCTCCATGAGCAGCCTCGAAGCCCTCCTCTCCAAGCTCCCATCCGTAGGCCCCACAACTTCTGGTGGGTCCGCAGCGTCGTCGCTCGGATACTATGAGATGCCGGTGATGGTGCCGCTGTCGGGCGCCGGCCACGGACAGAGGCCGCCGGTGGCAAAGGAGGAGATGGATCCAGAGGAGTATGGGAGCAGCTCAATGTCATACTATGTCAACGGTGAGTAAATTAAGTAATCTCATTTGTTATGATTAATTATATGATCAGGAGAGCGTACTGGTTAATTGTTTAATCTCAGTGTAAATGTGAGTGAGTGCTGATGAGGATCTCTGGTTAGTTATGCATATGGAAGCTTAATTAATTTAATGTATCCTACGTAACCCCCAAAATCAAGATCTTATGTAAGCTATATGATGAATGTGTGCTGGTTAATTGCTTACATATATTAATGGTTAATTAATGGATGAAAGTATTGCAGTATCTCAATTACATTTCGTGTTTTATTTTACTCTCGTTATTGGATGCTTGGAATGTCGCTGACATATTTTCATGGTCAATGTTCTCTGGTATTATATTTTGGAACAGATTGAAGATCATAATATCTAGCAGCATATATTCATGTGAAGGTCTAGGGTGCATTTGGATGTCTAGTGAATCGCAAAAATATATGACTTGCACGAAGTTTAGTAACTATATGATTGAATTGACGGGAGAATATGAAAAATATCTTAATTTTATGATATTATAGAATATTATATTCGGAATAGAAATTTTGTATTTCATAATTATTATTTTGTGTACATGGTTGTATTTCCTATTTGACATCATAATCTTTTATATCAAACCACCAAATCAGTTTAAATATGAGTAGATGTATTCTAGCTTCCATTTAAAAAATCAAAATTGATACCCAAAAAATCCAAACTCACAGTGAGTTTTGTTGTTTGGAATAAGATAACCTCATATCGTGCATTGCCTAATACTAGGGGCAGATCTACATGGAGGCAATGAAGGGTAACTGCCCTCTCTTGGAAATTTATCTCATATGCGTATATGATTTGTCTAATTAAAATTTAATTTGCTCCTACATTAATGCTCCCTAAAAGATAAATAACGGTTTATTCAGGGTTAAAAAAATCAGTGCAATGATAGAATTGTTATGAATACATTATCTTGAGAGATGAGAAGTTTGTATTCTACTCAAACATTATATCCTACCATTGTATGAACTCTTCCTATCCCATATAAATAGAGGCCTAAGGTCCCCCCCTGAAACTACTTCATAATACGTTAGCAGCATGCTCTTCTTGATAGAGTGTGTCCAGATGTTGCGAAAGCTTTGAAGGACGATGGAGGATTCCCCGCGCGCAGAGGAGAAATCAAATACCTATGTCCGTATTCTTTGATCTTGAGATATACCTAAAAACCCAGTAATTTTTTAATCATGACCATGATATTTGTCGATTAACGATCCCTACATCGAACAAGATCGAACAAGATCGAATCATAAAAATCTGAAGAAAAAAATCATAATATACGGGGCTGAGGGCCTGAAAATGTGGTTGTGGGCCTGAAGCTCAGGCCATGGGCTTCAGGCCCACTGGCCTTACAAATTAAAAAATTCTTTCTTGTTGGCTGCAGGCTTGAAGCCATTGCCATGCCATGGGTTTCAGGCCCAAAGGCCTTACAAAACCTATACAAAAAAATTGTTAGCTACGGACCTGAATCCCACAGCCAGGCCATGTGCTTCAGGCCGACAGGCCTCACAAAATAAAAAAACAAAACAAAAGGGGGGATGAGTTGGGGTGCTGCGTGCGGGCCTTAGCCCATAGCACCCAAAACTGAAAAAACAAAAAACTAAGAAAAGGGGGGAAATGTTATGAAGCATCAACTCTGGGGGGAAGACCACAGTCCTTTATTTATAGTAGAGGGAGAGCATACATGGATGAGATACAATTGATATGATCCCATCTTGTAGATACGTTCTTATCTTATAGCTAAAATAAAATCTTATCTATTTACAATACTCCCCCTTATCCGGTCATATGTGACTCTGCCTATGAATGCTTCGTGATTCTGAGCATCATATGAGTCTCACAAAGGGGTGGATACTTCAGGATCTTGAGTTGATGGGATTTGCCTCGTTAAAACCTTTGGCTATTTCTTAAAAACCCTGTGGGAAAAAGTCATAGCTAAGGAAAAAGAGTACAAATTCCCTCTAACTCCCCCTAATCTGTATAAGCCCTTAGGCTTTCAGATCTCTTAGCCATTTTTCATCACTTCTATTTACAACATTCCGAAAATATACACAGATTACAAATATCACCGTCATTAAGCAGCAGCTGAAACCAAAAACTCTGGAGAGGTGTGCTTTGTTTCGTCGCCTCTGATGTGGTCTCCTCAAAAGCGGGGTAAGCAAGTATCACGGTCTTCAGATTATGTGGTTGTCACGACCCGCTTCCCTAAAATGGAGGCGAGACGTGAAAAGGTCCGCACGAGAGTGGAGCTGTGAAGCCCCAAACCCGATAAGCGTCCACAATACATAAACAGGTCCCTGTAACCACAACAGAATAACAATAATAACGCAAGGAGAGACTGAAATAAAATTCCACATCTCACAAATTGTCCAACATCAACAAAAGTCCAACATCCAGAAAAGCCACCAGGCTAAAAGGAAAAAGAGTCCAAGGCCCAGAACAAGGCCAACAAAAGAAACGACATAACAAAGATATAGGTGCCACGCACCGAATACAAAACAACTGTCTAACAAAAGTAAAACACACGAAGACACTAGGACTGGTCCCCAGTGTCCACGTACTCCCCGTCAAACACAAGCTCGGGCTCGGCGTCAGCAAACACCTCGTCCTCAACGAGGTACTCGGGCTCAGGATCTAACATGTGTCACCCAAAAGAGTAAAGGGGCACATGTCAGCAAGTCTAAAAGACTTGGACAAGGAAACTGAAAGTAAGGCAACTAGCAACCTAGCAGTTTAGTATGCATGACATGGCAGTTATAACATGAGTGCACAATTTAAAACATGGCAAGACGATTTGTACAAGAGAACAATCATCGGGACAAGACAAGACAAGACAAGGCAAGAGTAGCCACGCTACTATCAATCTCAATCAATTCACATTTTGTAGGTGTTTAGGCCCTTCGCTGAATGGCATAGCATTTCAGACCGATCGGCACTAAACACATTTCACGTTTCACGGTTGTTTTGTAGATGTTTACGCCCTTCGCTGAATGGCATAGCATTTCAGACCGATCGGCACTAAACACTACCCCACCCCAAAGAGTTTACGCCTTACAACTGCAGTTGTTGATCAAACAGACTCCCAGTTGAATGGCCGCTTAACCCTCACCCCATATACCCACACGTAATGGAGCCTGGGGTCCCCGCACAATGAACTCAGCTAGTGAGCCTGGGGTTGCCCCGCACAATGAGCTCGCATTCCTATTTCACAATTCAATATCGAGCGTTGGGGTTTCCAACTCATTATGCTCGCTTCTGGTCACGAGCCAGGAAACACGCAATTCGGGCATTGGCTATCAACCAACACATGGCCCGCTTCTGGAACACGAGCCAGGAACACAAGCATTTGTAGCAAAGCTACGCAATCACAGAAACACTTAAGAATGCAATGACATGACAATTAATTTGCGTACCGTTAATGGAAAGTAAACATGACATGGTAATTGTGCAACATGCTAAATGTCGGGATTAGCTTCGTTGTCAAGCTAATTCCCCAATTTGCGCCTAGGCGAGTATCATTTCATCGCCTAGTCTCTTTTACGCCTACAACAAGAAAATGGCCTAAAACATGGCCTAAACCCTAAGTGGCAAGTTTCACTTGCCTAGCACCGGGAGTGACGACCACTTCGTCACACGGAGGCTATCTACGGGGGAAATCGCTGTTAAGGGGGAAACAAACATCAAACACATGAAATTAATTAGGATTTCCCCAAAATTATCAATAAGTTATGAAAACAACGGTAGAACGATTTCTTACCGAGAGGAAGCGGAAGAAACACTCCGGGGAACCCTAGGATCAGATCTGGAAAAGATTGGAGAAGATTGGGGAAACTAGGGTTTTGGGGGATTTGGGGATTTTGATGGGTTTTGGTGAGATTTTAGGGAAGATGAGAGGTAGATGGAGTGAATGGATGGTTTGGATGATGGATTTAGGGCTTGGAATGGAGAAATGGAGCTTGGAGGGAGATGGGGGCTGAAGGGGGAAGATTTTAGGGTTTTGGGTCGTGTTGGAGAAGATGAAATCGTTTGGGTTGGGTATAAATAGGTTGGGCTGGCGGCTGCCCAGAAATTATGGTTTTAACACTAGTTAGTCGGTCAAAGAGCAACCACTGACCGACTAGTTTGGCAACTAGTCGGTCGGTCGACCAACGCAGACCGACTAAGTGTAAACAGTAACTCCTGAACGAAAAATAGGATTTATAGTTAGTCTGTCCATGAATAACTACTGACCGACTAGTTTAGCATCTAGTCGGTCGATGAACGTTCTTAGACCGACTAAGAGTAAACAGTAGCTGATACAAAAAATAAGATGATGAGTTAGTCGGTTCAAGAAGCATTGATGACCGACTAGTTTGCAACATAGTCGGTCAACCAACGTTCTTAGACCGACTAACGATAAACAGTAACTCCTGAGAAATTTAGAAAGCTAACTAGTCGGTCCAAGAAGGATTGCCGACCGACTGGATCGTCATCTAGTCGGTCGGTGGCCCTTCTTACACCGGCTAATGAGCACAGAAAGTTCCGATACGGAGCGCGAGGCCCCGGGATCGATTCCTAAGACTCCTAGGCTTGATCTAACAGTTAGATACGACCGTTATGAAGTCCGTCACGAGTGACCTACTTCGAAATCGACGACCCTAAGGAAGAAGCGAGAAAATACGACGAATCGATCGAAAATGAAAGCTACGGAAACGAAAACCACACAAGAGGAGAAAATCCACCCAAACATATATTATATTATATTAAATCCAAATACATGAAAAGCAGTCGTTACATCCTCCCCAACTTAAGAAAAATTCCGTCCTCGGAATTTCCAAATACTCACGAGTCCGGAAACAAAAGTGGGAAACGCTCTTGCATCTCATCCTCATTCTCCCAAGTAGACTCTCCAGGTGAACCGTGTCGCCACATCACCCTCACAAGATTGACAATCTTGTTTCGAAGCGATTTCTGACGCATGTCCAGAATCTGCACTGGATGCTGGTCATACGTCATATCGGGGCGAACGGTAATCTCCGAAAAATCCACCGCATGAGACGGATCGCTAATGTATCGACGAAGCTGCGACACATGGAAAACATTGTGAACTCCTTCCAAAGATGGCGGCAAGGCCAAGCGATAAGCTACCTCGCCAACCCTCTCCAAAACGTCAAACGGTCCAATGTATCGCGGGCTCAACTTCCCACGCTTCCCGAAACGAATCACACCACGATTCGGGGAAATCTTCAAGAACACATGGTCGCCCGGCTGAAACTCCAAAGGACGACGTTTGGCATCCGCCCAATGCTTAAAACGGTCCTGAGCAATTCTCAACCTCTCCCGAATATTCCTGACGATATCCACGGCCTCCACGATCATCTCAGGTCCCAACAACTCCCGATCACCAACGTCATCCCAACTCAATGGCGATCGACATTTCCTCCCATAAAGAGCGGCGAAAGGCGCCATGCCAATACTCGCCTGGAAGCTGTTGTTGTAAAAGAACTCCACCAAATGCAGATGGTCCTCCCACGAACCCTTGAAATCCAACATGCACGCCCTCAGCATGTCTTCCAAAATCTGAATCGTCCTCTCGGACTGGCCATCCGTCTGCGGATGGTACGCCGTGCTGAAACTCAGACGCGTACCCAAGCTCTTCTGCAAACTCTGCCAGAACTGAGATGTGAACCTCGTGTCTCTGTCAGACACGATACTCACGGGGACTCCATGAAGTCGCACAACCTCCTCCATATATCTCCTCGCTAGCGCCTCAGTGGACTGTCCCACTCGGAACGGAATAAAATGCGCAGACTTGGTCAATCGATCTACGATCACCCAAATCGCGTCATTCTGCTTCGGACTCCGAGGTAGTCCAGTCACGAAATCCATAGTGATATGTTGCCATTTCCACTCCGGAATCGGAAGTGGTTGTAGCAACCCGGCCGTACGCTGATGCTCCGCCTTCACTTGCTGGCAAACCAAGCACTTGGCTACACTCCGAGCCACGCTCCTCTTCATACCATGTCACCAATAATTCAGACGAAGATCCTGGTACATCTTGGTGCCACCAGGATGCACAGAATACGGCGAACTGTGTGCCTCCACCATCAGCTCCTCTCTGATATCCCCAGCTGGCACACACAACCTGGCTCCAAACCTCAGCGAGCCATCCTCATGAATCAAAAAGTCAGTCCGCAGACCGGCTTCCACCTGCTCCTGAATCCTCACCAGCTTCGGATCCTCAGCCTGGCCAGCCTTAATCCGATCCACGATCGTCGACTGTACCTGCATGTACATCAACGAAGAAGCCTCCCCAGAAAGAACAATCTCCACGCCAGACTCGCAAAAATCCTACTGCAATCTCCACTGCGAGGTCAAAATCATCACCGCTGGCAGCCTACTCAAAGCATCCGGAACCACATTCACCTTGCCAGGGTGATACTGCAAATCAATATCATAATCCGCCATAAGCTCCAACCATCGACGCTGTTGCATGTTGAGCTCCTTCTGAGTGAAAATGTACTTCAAGCTTTTGTGATCGGTGAAAATCTTCACTTTCTCACTCAGCAAGAAGTGCCTCCAAATCTTAAGAGCAAACACAACGGCAGCCAACTCCAAATCATGCGTCGGGTAATTCTTCTCATGAACCTTAAGCTGACGTGACGCATACGCCACAACATGTCCGTGCTGATGCAACACACAACCGAGACCCTTGCCAGAAGCATCGCAAAAGATCTCAAATCCACCGCTGCGATCAGGCACAACAAGAATAGGGGCACTCGTCAACCTCTCCTTCAGAATACCAAAAGCACTCTCACAATCACCCGACCAAACAAAAGCAACATCCTTCCGCGTCAACCTGGTCATCGGCTCAGCAATACGAGAAAAGTCCTTGATGAATCGCCGATAATAACCAGCAAGTCCAAGAAAACTCCGAATCTCAGACGCAGACGACGGAACAGGCCACTCCCTGATGGCCCGAATCTTCTCGAGATCCACTGAAATACCATCTCCAGTCACCACATGCCCGAGAAAAGCAACTCGATCCAGCCAAAACTCGCACTTCGAAAACTTAGCATACAACCGATGCTTCCTCAAAATCTCCAACACCGTCCTTAAGTGCGAGGCATGCTCTTCCTCTGACTTCGAATAGATCAGAATGTCGTCAATAAAGATAACGACAAACTTATCCAAAAAGTCGTAGAAAATCAGGTTCATCAGATTCATGAAAACTGCGGGTGCGTTAGTTACGCCGAAAGGCATAACCACAAACTCATAGTGTCCATACTTCGTCCTGAACGCTGTCTTCGGAACATCTCCCTTCTTCACCTTCAACTGATGGCAACCACTCCTCAAATCCAATTTAGAAAACACCCTCGAACCTCCAAGCTGATCAAAAATATCATCGATGCGAGGCAACGGGTATTTATTCTTAATGGTCACCGCATTCAACTCCCGATAGTCCACGCACATGCGACGCGAACCATCCTTCTTCTTAACCAGCAACACCGGTGCTCCCCACGGAGACACGCTAGGATTAATATAACCCTTCAGCAAGAGCTCATCCAACTGCTTCCGCAACTCCTCCAATTCTGCAGGTGCCATACGATACGACGCCTTCGAAATCGGCTGCGCACCTGGAACGAGATCAACAGAAAATTCCAGAGCTCGATCAGGCGGCAAACCCGACATCTCCTCGGGGAAGACGTCGCCAAAATCTCGCACCACAGCTGGCCACTCCAGCTCCATCTGCATAGCCACAGCCTCCACCGGCCTGGCCCGAAATCTGACAGGACCAAGCGTACTGCTACCATGACTGAACTCAAACACTGGGTGTCCGGGAATCTCGAACACCACCTTCTTCCTCCTGTAGTCAATCGTAGCATAGAAGCTCGCAAGCCAATCCATCCCAAGAACTGCATCATAGTTGATGATGTCGTGGACAATGAAATCCGCAAAAAGCTCATGTCCACAGACCACCAACGAGCAAGAATTGCAACCACGATGCACCGAGACCACACCATTCCCTGTAACGATATTCCAACTCTTGGGAAGAGGGGACGTCGACAAGGAATGCCTCTCCACGAAGCTCCGAGAAATAATGCACATCGATGCACCAGAGTCAAAGAGGACTCATGCAGGAAATGTGCAAACCAAAATCACACCTAACAATCAATTAACAATCAAACCCTAGTCTAGCAAACAAACATGTTCAAGCAAACAACACAATCTAACAATCAAACCAGCTAGGAAAGTAACAGCTAGATTGAGGATTACCTGCGATAACCTCATCCACAGCCGCGCTCTCCGCAGCGGTCATCAGAAAAGCCTGCCTCCTCGGCGGAACAGCCTGCCGAAAAGCCTGCCCCTGCGGAACAAGAGCTGCTCCACGTCCAGCAGGAACAGACGCTCGCTGTTGCAACGGCTGAGCTGCAACAGGAGCCCTCCGCAGCTGACCCGCATGCCGGCAATCCTTCGCGACATGGGAAGCATCTCCACAAACCAAACACTGGCCCAAAAACTTCCGACACTGATCCTTAACGTGGCCAGGCTTGCCGCAGAAATGGCAAATCTTCAGAATAGGCCCTCCTGGCCTCTTAAACTGAGCAGACTGATTAGGCCTGAATCCAGGTCTAACCACAGCTCTCGCCTGCTCCACAGGCCTCTTCCCAGCGCCAACAACAGACCCTCTCCTCTGATTCACGAGCAGATCCTGCCTCTTGGCAGCGACCAGAACCTTCTGATAAGACTCCCGGTCAGAAGAGGTCACAAAACTCTGGAGCTCCGAAGCAAGCCCCTGCAGGAACCTCTGAGCTCGCTCCTCAGCGTCCTGCACCATCTTCGGCGCAAACCGACTAAGCCTCATGAACTCTTGGTGATACATGTCCACCGACGAGTTCCCTTGCTTCAAATCGATAAAACCCTGCAGCATCTCCTCCCTGGCAGCCTTCGGGAAGAACTCACCCTCAAATCTGGTCTTGAAGGTAGCCCAAGCTATCGGCTCCACCAACAAATTCTCTTCCGCATCCCACCAATTCATGGCGTTATCCTTGAGTTGCCTCTTCGCCAAATCAACACATCCAGCCGGGGTGATCTTGGCCATCTTCAGATTGTCCTCGATGTTCCGAATCCACTCATCGGCAGCCAGAAGACCCTCAGAACCATCAAAATATGCGGGACCCAGCTCCCGAAATTGCTTCGCTCCTGGCTCAGAGCGAGGGGCATCCGGAAGAGCCCGGGCAGCTCGAGCAAGTGGAGCATTCTGGACTTGCAGAAGCACGCCCTGCTGCACTTGCATCATCTGCAACATCATCCGCATCATCTCACCGCTGGTGGGTTCCCGCTCAGGCTCCTCATCATGAGGGAGCGCACCACTACCCCCACCACGGGTGAAACGCCTTCCTGCCATCTAGTGACACAGAAAACGAATCAGATTAGACGCATAGCTTATGACATCGGACGTCGAACTTAGTTTATTGGACATTCTATTATTATTATCGCTATTCCAAAAATCGCAGTTACAGAAGGACCTGCATGGGCCACCACTAAAACCTGTCACGACCCGCATCCCTAAAATGGAGGCGAGACGTGAAAAGGTCCGCACGAGAGTGGAGCTGTGAAGCCCCAAACCCGATAAGCGTCCACAATACATAAACAGGTCCCTGTAACCACAACAGAATAACAATAATAACGCAAGGAGAGACTGAAATAAAATTCCACATCTCACAAATTGTCCAACATCAACAAAAGTCCAACATCCAGAAAAGCCACCAGGCTAAAAGGAAAAAGAGTCCAAGGCCCAGAACAAGGCCAACAAAAGAAACGACATAACAAAGATATAGGTGCCACGCACCGAATACAAAACAACTGTCTAACAAAAGTAAAACACACGAAGACACTAGGACTGGTCCCCAGTGTCCACGTACTCCCCGTCAAACACAAGCTCGGGCTCGGCGTCAGCAAACACCTCGTCCTCAACGAGGTACTCGGGCTCAGGATCTAACATGTGTCACCCAAAAGAGTAAAGGGGCACATGTCAGCAAGTCTAAAAGACTTGGGCAAGGAAACTGAAAGTAAGGCAACTAGCAACCTAGCAGTTTAGTATGCATGACATGGCAGTTATAACATGAGTGCACAATTTAAAACATGGCAAGACGATTTGTACAAGAGAACAATCATCGGGACAAGACAAGACAAGACAAGGCAAGAGTAGCCACGCTACTATCAATCTCAATCAATTCACATTTTGTAGGTGTTTAGGCCCTTCGCTGAATGGCATAGCATTTCAGACCGATCGGCACTAAACACATTTCACGTTTCACGGTTGTTTTGTAGATGTTTACGCCCTTCGCTGAATGGCATAGCATTTCAGACCGATCGGCACTAAACACTACCCCACCCCAAAGAGTTTACGCCTTACAACTGCAGTTGTTGATCAAACAGACTCCCAGTTGAATGGCCGCTTAACCCTCACCCCCTATACCCACACGTAATGGAGCCTGGGGTCCCCGCACAATGAACTCAGCTAGTGAGCCTGGGGTTGCCCCGCACAATGAGCTCGCATTCCTATTTCACAATTCAATATCGAGCGTTGGGGTTTCCAACTCATTATGCTCGCTTCTGGTCACGAGCCAGGAAACACGCAATTCGGGCATTGGCTATCAACCAACACATGGCCCGCTTCTGGAACACGAGCCAGGAACACAAGCATTTGTAGCAAAGCTACGCAATCACAGAAACACTTAAGAATGCAATGACATGACAATTAATTTGCGTACCGTTAATGGAAAGTAAACATGACATGGTAATTGTGCAACATGCTAAATGTCGGGATTAGCTTCGTTGTCAAGCTAATTCCCCAATTTGCGCCTAGGCGAGTATCATTTCATCGCCTAGTCTCTTTTACGCCTACAATAAGAAAATGGCCTAAAACATGGCCTAAACCCTAAGTGGCAAGTTTCACTTGCCTAGCACCGGGAGTGACGACCACTTCGTCACACGGAGGCTATCTACGGGGGAAATCGCTGTTAAGGGGGAAACAAACATCAAACACATGAAATTAATTAGGGTTTCCCCAAAATTATCAATAAGTTATGAAAACAACGGTAGAACGATTTCTTACCGAGAGGAAGCGGAAGAAACACTCCGGGGAACCCTAGGATCAGATCTGGAAAAGATTGGAGAAGATTGGGGAAACTAGGGTTTTGGGGGATTTGGGGATTTTGATGGGTTTTGGTGAGATTTTAGGGAAGATGAGAGGTAGATGGAGTGAATGGATGGTTTGGATGATGGATTTAGGGCTTGGAATGGAGAAATGGAGCTTGGAGGGAGATGGGGGCTGAAGGGGGAAGATTTTAGGGTTTTGGGTCGTGTTGGAGAAGATGAAATCGTTTGGGTTGGGTATAAATAGGTTGGGCTGGCGGCTGCCCAGAAATTAGGGTTTTAACACTAGTTAGTCGGTCAAAGAGCAACCACTGACCGACTAGTTTGGCAACTAGTCGGTCGGTCGACCACCGCAGACCGACTAAGTGTAAACAGTAACTCCTGAACGAAAAATAGGATTTATAGTTAGTCGGTCCATGAACAACTACTGACTGACTAGTTTAGCATCTAGTCGGTCGATGAACGTTCTTAGACCGACTAAGAGTAAACAGTAGCTGATACAAAAAATAAGATGATGAGTTAGTCGGTTCAAGAAGCATTGATGACTGACTAGTTTGCAACCTAGTCGGTCAACCAACGTTCTTAGACCGACTAACGATAAACAATAACTCCTGAGAAATTTAGAAAGCTAACTAGTCGGTCCAAGAAGGATTGCCGACCGACTGGATCGTCATCTAGTCGGTCGGTGGCCCTTCTTACACCGGCTAATGAGCACAGAAAGTTCCAATACGGAGCGCGAGGCCCCGGGATCGATTCCTAAGACTCCTAGGCTTGATCTAACAGTTAGATACGACCGTTATGAAGTCCGTCACGAGTGACCTACTTCGAAATCGACGACCCTAAGGAAGAAGCGAGAAAATACGACGAATCGATCGAAAATGAAAGCTACGGAAACGAAAACCACACAAGAGGAGAAAATCCACCCAAACATATATTATATTATATTAAATCCAAATACATGAAAAGCAGTCGTTACAGTGGTCAACTCTAAAAGACCAGCCTCTGTTCCAGTCGTCACTGGGATGTGATTTACCACCAGGCGAACTCAAATACACCATTTGTTTGTTTCTGGAATGGTGATGATCTCGGAATGATATAATGATGTTGCCTTCATATTTTGCTTTACATATCTGCAGTAGATTGTCGTCCCACTGTGCGTACCCAGTCTGTGATTTCTCCTTATATAAGTCGGACCTGTAACCTGCATTTGCATTAGCACTGATGATAATTCTTTATAATGTAAGACCAAATCTATCGACCATTGGAGGAAGCGCAGAAGATACTTAACTCTGGTCTAATGTCACTTTTTAGGTGCCTGATTGTCACTGGCTAGTGAAGTTACTGCAACTGGTATATCGGAACGCGTGGAGTTAGCCAGGAGTGCACTGATTTCACTTAGATAAGGAACTTTGGAACCTAGTATATCCTGCCTCTCTTTCAGCGAACAGAAGAGGTCTTTTTGTACATCCATTGAGCGTACTACCATAGGCGTACATATTGGATGACAATGGTCCTTGTAATTTCTTCAACGCACTCTGGGCATATGAATTTTAATGTAACAGGATTTTATTTTTTAAGACAATAAATCTGCGAGCCATGACTTAATTTATATTGCCTAGGTCTTTCATTTCATTTTTGATAGTCAGGCTTGAACAGACACTACTACAAAAAAACGCTTGCATAGCGCTTTTTTTTACACTTGGATAGCGCTTTTAAGCGCTATCCAAGCTACCACTATGGTAGCTAGGATAGCGCTTACATAAGCGCTATCGTAGTGGTTTACTAAGATAGCGCTTATAAAAGCGCTATCCAAGCTACCTCTATGGTAGCTTGGATAGCGCTTTTTAAGCGCTATCTAAGTGGTTTACTAAGATAGCGCGTTACTACCTTAGCGCTTTTGGAAGCGCTATTGAAGATTACACGAGAAATTTTGATTTCTACCTTACATAGCACTTTCTAATACATAGTAGCCACGGACTGGCCGTGGCTAATACTCATTAGCCACGGAATAGTCCGTGGCTAATATGCATTAGCCACGGACTAGCTGTGGCTAATGTTTCTATTTTTTTTTAAAAAAATAGAAAGACTTCTTCAATGTTTAATTATGCATATACGAACTATTTCCAGTTTAGAGAAATGACATGTCAGAACTAACCAAATGAACCACAACAATGATCAACTAATGAGGAAATGCCAAATACTGGAACACTAATAAATAAAATTCTGAGCAAATAGAAGGATATTAGTTTTTAGTTATTGCAAACATTGTTCCTGCCTAGTATACTGGAAAAGCAAGTCGACACGTGCCAAGTATTTAACGATGAATGTTACCCTTAGAAGCAGAATCATACAACAGTTGATATCGTTTCATATCACTATAGAATACAAAAGACAACAAGAACCATCATCCAGCAGGAAATTGGCAAGGTTCTTTCATCTTCTTCTGTTGTCCTGATAAGGCCCTTCGCTCCCTTGATCCTTGAGTAGGCTAGAAAAGCAAGGAGGCCAAAGAAGAAGAAGCCGCCGGACCAGTTAGGCCCCCCTCCTCCTCCTCCGCCACCGTCGCAATCGTCATCATCCCTTGGGGGTAGTCCTGTGCCCCCGTCATCAAGTTCCGGTGACTTCTCCTTGCCTGAAACCCAACAAGTTTGCATCGTTAAAACTGTATCTCTTGGCACATGCAATGTTGGTGGTTGAGAGAGAGAGATCAATATTGTTTCACACATCTAAATAATGAAGTAATTCTAGTAGGCAAGATGTTTCCACATTATGCTGATAAGTTTACCTTGAGTCGGCGCAATGGTGATAGTTGATGATTGGCGTGTCACGGTTTGAGTCTGCCCTTCAGCACACCTGGCATTCTGCCACAGAAAATAATACATTAACATTTCATTTTCATTAACGATCAAACTGATGGAATTCATACAGAAAAATACGATTTCAGCAAAAGATAATATAGAGCAAATAAAAGCAAGCAATAACATAAACAATAAAACGGACCCCCGTGATTAGAGGTCCTCAATCATATTTAACAATCCCTTTCCAGTAATGTCAACAAACAAAGCTTAGCTGAATGATTGGGTAATCACAGGGAAGAACAATAATGAAGACCACAGCAGAAGGCCACAACATATCTCTGTCGATGTCTACTTCCATTTAATGTCAATCCTAATTCTAAATTACCTTGAACAGAAAAGATCAAAAGCATATGTAATTTGCAAAGTACAATAGATCATCTGAGTCAAGCACAATGAAGTGGAAATACTAAGTGGTGTTTGAAATACCAGATTATAATATATTTAAGATTCGTATTTTGTTGGGTATAACAGTAATGTACGCTCTAAACTTCAAACCACACATAAATAATTTAAACGGTGTATCAAAGTCCACATTTCACGCAGTAATCATGCAGTTAACTTGCCATATTTCTATTAGACTAAGTATTTTCCTGCACATCAAAATGAATCCGATCCGAATACAAAATCATTTTCATCAACCATAAGAGTACTGGTGGTCAAAAGGGATCGTGCACCGGGGGTGTGTGCGTGTGTGGCATCTGATCTGAATCCGTGCATTTTACACCCCTAATCTGAATTCAATGCAAATCAGAAATCCTTTTCATCAAATATAAGAGTATTGATTGTCAAAGGAAAGCAACCTTCTTTTTAAAACAAAATATATATACCTATAGGTATGAAACATAAATTTCAAACTACATGCACAAATGAGCTCCAAAAGAAGGCTCAGACTTGCAATTTCCTCATCAACATCAATACAATGATGTGGTATAGTGCTGCCAAAAACATACTCCAGGGTTTTTGTGGGACAGATGAAAGAATAGCATTAAGGCGGCATCTGTCAACAACAGAGAGTTGATGTCTGACAGCAGATGAAAATATATATATACCCATAAAAGGCACCAACTTTGCATCCTAGCAAATGGCTGCAACGGTTACTAGCAGAGAGTTGCTATCCGCCAAAGTTGCCTTGCCATCACATTAGATCTCGGAAAGGAGGAGGAGGAGGAGGAGGAGGAGAACGGTACTAGTGGCAGCAATTACCAAAAACTTTTAAGCATGTAATTAGGGCAAATCATCATCGCCTCTTTATACTCATGATAGTCAATCTAACCAAGGCACAAGAAGTCATATTATTGAGTTAGAACTGAATTGAGAATTTTGAACTACAAAGCCTTATTGATGAAAGAAATGACTACCAATTGAACATCGGACTTTATTTCATTTTCTAAAATCTCACATGTAAGCAAACATAAATAAGAAAAAAAAGATGACGATGATGATGATAAAATAAACATTAAAACCCCTTACTCAAGTAATTCATGTGAAACTCATTGTCACCTCATAGTACTCATAAGTAGGGGTGTAAACATATACAAATAGAATGACCTGGGTCTAATTCTGCATACATATTTTGACAAATACGGTTATTTTTCTTTACTTCAGAAAGAATAGTCTGAAAGTTGGACTAGTAAGCCATTTTTAGATCGTACATGCACCTCAACATGTGAAGTATCTTAACTCAATGAGAAGCAGGATTCATTTTCATCAAAATGTTAGACCAAAGCTTCCCGTACAAACAATAGATTATCCCATTAACAGATAAGAGGGTGGCGGATGAACCCCATTTACACTTAGCATCTTAGTAACATTTTTATGAAACCAAATTAGATGTTAAAGATCTTGGAATTTAAAAATTTTCTATAATTTCAAAGAATAATAGCTTGGCAGATTAAACCTATAACGATCATTATATGGGTTTTGGAGCTTCAGCTAGTATGCTTATTAGCTAGAGATGGATGTGAGATGTAACCTTTTAAAAATTTGTAATGGTATCAGGAGATCCGATGAAATTTAAGTTGTTTACAATTATGATCTCAAATCCTGTCCTTTGCTCTTTATACAGATGCAAAAACAATCCTTAGTAGGAATCCTTACTTTGTCAAGTGATTCTCTTGGTTGTACAATATTTATTATTCTTATTATTCTTCTTCAATAGAATAGACGTCCCGAATTCTATTAAGGCATTTAAGAAAATGCGGCATTTATCTTTATCAAGATATCCATAGAGTTATGCCATCACAACATCCAATAGCAGCATATCCAAAATTTCCTTTACCAAATCGTACGGTATTCGCAGTGTATAACTTAGGGATCTGATGCATCATTTATATACGAGTCATGCTCATTTTAATTTGTTTCTTCCCCAGTTTCAGCGAAAATATCCTTGACCTATAGGTTGTACCTTATATCAAACGATTTTGTACTTATTTTTTCTTATTTGTGCAATACTTATTTTGCCCATAGGTTTGACACTTTTTGGTGCCTGGACTTTAAGTCCGAACACTTCACGGTTCATAAACAAGTCCAGCTCATCTTTTATTGCCTCGTTCTGTCACGTCCCATTCTTCCAAATACCCCGGTTTTCAAGATTTCTAGGGCAAATGTAAGATGGGTGTTTAACAGGCAACGATATTGTACCAAGCGTAAAATTTAACTTTATTACAATTAGTCCACTACACATGCTGGGACAACACAAACAAAAGGAAAAGAAAACTACCAATGCTCCAATCACAACAGTCATAAGTACTATCTGACACAGAGTCATATACAAGTGCGAGTACAACTGAGGAAACTACACAACATCTACGCAAATACAAGTACAACTAAGGCATCTGCCAAGTACAACACAGAGGACAACACTATATAACATAAGGCCATAAGAAAGTCTACAAACAAAAGTACACCAAAAAGGGGACAACTCACACTCGCTAATCTAATCCTAGGTGTCTGAAGGGTGAGAGTCTCCTCCATGGGGAAGCTCCTTCGGCTCTGTCTCAGCTCCCGCCTGTTCTGGTCCTGAAAGACAACATGGACACGTCACAGCGTGCCCAGTAGGAAACCCAACTAGAAAGGAACACTTTTAGGTTTTTTTTTGTTGGTATTATTGTTATTATTATTTTAATGGTCTAATAGAACTACTAAGCAACAGTATGACTATGGTAATATAAAAGAAGTAAAGTAAGCAACATTCTCATGATTTAATTAATTTGGAAACCTGGACACCACGATGTGTACCAGGGACTGAACCTCACCTCGGGTGGGTGGCTCTCAATTACCCCGCCAGTGGTACACGTGCACTAATGAATTTTAACGGGGCCTCTCGAACTCTGCCCACTCCCTCTCATGGGAGCGCGAGCGAGATAAGATCAACATACATCCTCTCACGGTACATTGCCCTGTGGGCATCACATATCACCACAACTCCTCACAAGTCCAGCCCTAAAACCTACGTACTATTCAGGTCTCCCCCACCCTTTCCCAGGATACTTACCCACATTAGATTGGAACGAGTCACCCCATGACATATAAATATAGTTTGGCCTCATTTACACTACAATATTAATGATTCCACAAGTATGTTGCATAATGACCAATAAGCTTAGGAAATAATGATAATACATATGCATAAGAGAAGTATGATGCACATTTACACATGGTGCAACATCACCCAAAACATTTCAGATTGCTGGAAATGCACATGCAGTCACACTAACGGGCAAATAACATCACAAATTTGTATTGAACGTGAATTTTTCATCCGAGTGAAAGTTATAGATATAGTTGTTGGGATTTCACTGATCAAATTTCAAACAAAAATACCAACTGTGTGAATTATGGTGATTTATTTGGTGAAACAGGTTAAATCTGTTTTTAAGGCAGATTCTGTGTGCTCTAAACATCACAGTTTTCAAACATGTTGCAATTCGAATCACGAAAACATGCCCGAGGGGAATATTGTAGAATAGGTTGTTAAGTTTCCAACGAGTCCAAGAACACAAAATTTCATTAATTGAGCAGGGGGATAGGTGTATTTTTTTCTGAGAGGTGTCTTAAGAGAGTAAAATCTGACATGCAGGAAAGGTTGATTTTTACCCCGAATTGCAGTTCGAATTTGGAAAATTCACAAAATGAAAGTTGTAGATAACCAACTGATTAATTCAGCATATTTATTTCAGAATTTAACTCAGTCTACAGAATGATATATGCATGAAAACATTCACAGCAAAATTCTGATTTTAAAATCTGCACTAACTTAGCATGAAGTTCATCAAATTAGTGTGTAAACTATTGCATAAATAGTAATTGCAGGTATTAATGTTGAATTATAGGCCTAAAAGAGTTCCTCTCTAATTAGAATCCTACCTCAAATGAAGATTTCAATCCCGTTTAGCTCTCCTCTTCCTTCTTCTTCCTCTTCTTCTCCTCTTCTTTCTTTCTTCCTTTGTTTTTTTTGTGTTGCTAGAGGGTTCGACCAGGTTGGGGAGGGGAGGGGAATTAAAGTAGATAAAAAAAGAAAAGAATGAAGAAGGAAAGATTTAGAAATGTTCAGAAGTTTGGAGAATTTGACTTTTCAACCCCTTTTGTTTTCTTTCCCTTTTTGATTTCTTTTTGTCTTCTTTTTTTGTAGCTATATGGTTTGGCCCAAGGCCCATGAGGGGAAAATCCCATTAGGAAAAATGAAGGAAAATTCAAAGGAAAAATAAAAGAAAATGAATTGAAAAATGAAAATGCAAAAGAAAATGCAAGGGATATTGAAATGAAAGGAAAATGAAAAGAAACCCATGAAGGCCCATGTAAAATTTGAAACATAATATACTAGAAAGGAGGAGGAAAAAAGATTTGGGGAAGAAAGTTGGGGTTTTAACAAAAGTTGGAAATTTACAAGTTTGCCATTCTACCCGTATTTCAAATGCACTTACGCAGAAGCTTGGCGTTACATCGTACTGTGTTTTACGGTGGTTTACATCCTACCATTCTTAAATCAAATTCCGTCCTCAGAATTTCCACGATCATGCTAGGAGGGCTGATATACATCTCGCAGGGTGAAAGGGGTACTACATGAACAAATATGGATAATTCTCTCGCATCTCATCTTCACACTCCCATGTGGACTCTCCCAGAGATTCTCTGCGCCACATGACTCTTACCAGATCGATGGCTTTCTTTCTCAACATCTTTTGTTTCCGATCTACAATAGCCACAGGCTGCTACTCATATGTCATATCTGGGCGCACTTCAATCTCTGAGAAATCTACGACGTGATTGGGGTCCCCAACATATTTTCTAAGTTGGTATACAAGACATATGTTATGAATGCCTTCTAGAGATGATGGCAATTCCAAACGATAGGAAACCTCACCGACACGAGCAATAATTTCAAAAGGGCGGATGTATCTTGGGCTCAATTTTCCACATCGGCCAAAACGTATTGTACCCTATGTAGGTGAAACCTTAAGAAATACGTAGTCACCTGACTAGAACTCCAAGGTACGTCTCTTTGTATCAGCCCAGTGCTTGTAGCGGTCTTGAGCAATATGGAGATTTTCATGAACCATCTGTACCACATCAACCGCTTCTATCACCATGTCGGGGCCCAAAAGTTCACGATCTCCAACATCATCCCAATTTAAAGGTGATCGGCACTTTCTCCCATACAAAGCTGCAAATGATGCCATACCAATGCTTGCCTGGTAGCTGTTATTGTAAGCAAACTCCACTAGGTGTAAGTGATCTTCTCAGGACCCCTTGAATTCTAGCATGCATGCCCTCAACATGTCTTCCAGAATCTGTATGGTTCGCTTCGATTGCCCGTCTGTCTGGGGATGATACGCAGTACTAAAGCTGAGATGAATTTCCAGACTGACTTGTAAGCTTCGCCAAAAGTGAGACGTAACTTTGGTGTCCCGATCAGAAACTATGCACACAGGGACACCATGAAGTCTCACAATCTCCTGGATAGAAAGGTTGCATCAGAATATGTTAAAGAAGCAACTAGATGATAATATGGATGTGATGAGAGTCATACCTCCATATACCTTTTGGCTAAGAATTCTGTAGACTGACCTACCCGGAAAGGGATGAAATGTGCTGATTTAGTTAATCGGTCGACGATCACCTAAATCACATCATTACCTTTGGGAGTTCGGGGCAGACCAGTCACAAAATCCATCGTCACGTCTTGCCATTTCCACTCAGGAATGGGAAGGGGTTGTAACAGACATGCAACTCTTTGATTTTCAGCTTTTACTTGCTGACACACTATACATGATGCAACACTCTTAGTCACACTGCGTTTCATACCATGCCACCAGTAATGTTGTCGCAGGTCACGATACATTTTTGTCCCTCCTGGATGAATAGAATACGGTGAACTGTAGGCTTCCTTCAACAATTCCTCTCGTACCCCGTCGGATGGCACACAAATCCTATTTCCAAGCCTTAAGGAGCCATCCTCATGAATGCAGAAATTCATTCGAAGCCTGGCTTCTACCTGTTCTCGTATCTTCTTCAGCTTTGCATCTCCTACTTGTGCAGCCTTAATGCGGTCCACCAAATCAGACCGAACTTGCAGACCAAGCATAATTATCTTCTCACCTGGTAATACAACCTCAATCTCCATCTGTCGTAACACCCAATGGAGTTGTGGCTGTGAAGCCAATCTCACCATAGCGGGAAGTCGACTGAGGGCATCTGGAACCACATTCACTTTCCCAGGGTGATACTGAAGATCAATGTCATACTCTGCCATCAGTTCTAGCCACCTACGCTGCCTCATGTTAAGTTCCTTCTTTGTAAAGACATACTTTAGGCTCTTATGATCGGCGTATACCTTCACACGTTCTCCAAGCAGATAGTGCATCCACAACTTCAAGGCAAAAATCCCTGATGCTAACTCTAAGTCATGTGTATGGCAGTTCTGTTCATGCACCTTCAGTAATCGGGATGCATAAGCCACTACACGGCCATGTTGATGAAGAACACAGCCAAGGCCTCTTTCAAACACATCACAAACAATCTCAAAACCTCCTGACCGATCAGGAATAGTCAGGACTGGAGCGGTCGTCAATCTCTGCTTCAACTCCTCAAATGCATGCTGACACTCATCAGACCATACATAGGCAACCTCCTTCTTGGTGAGGTGTGTTAGTGGAGCCGCAATCTTGGAGAAGTCTCGAATGAACTTTCGATAATAACCGGCAAAGCCTAAGAAGCTCCTAATCTCAATAACCGTTCAGGGAACCGGCCACTTTTCCACTACAGTAACCTTATCTGGATTGACAGATATTCCTTCCCCAGAAACTACATGCCCGAGAAAAGCCACCTTATATAACCAAAATTGGCACTTGCTATACTTGGTATATAGTCGATGTTGTCTTAGGGTCTCCAGCACAATTTTCAAATGTCCAGCATGCTCTTCTTCATCCTTTGAATATACCAACATATCATCAATGAAGACCAAAACAAACTTATCCAAGTATTCGAAGAAGACTTGATTCATCAGTCTCATAAATGTGGCTGGTGCATTGGTTACTCCAAAGGGCATCACCAAAAATTCATAATACCATAGCGGGTCCTGAAAGCAGTCCTCGGTATATCCGACCCCCCAATCTTAACTTGATGATATCCATTGGGCAAATCCAACTTTGAATACACTCGGGATCCACACAGCTGATCAAAGATATCATCGATACGAGGGAGAGGATACTTATCCTTCACTGTCACCTTGTTCAACTCCCTATAGTCAATGCACATCCTTCGAGATACATCCTTTTTATTTACCAGAAGTACCGGTGCTCCCCATGGAGATACACTAGGTCGTATCAGGCCTCGTTCAGATAGGTCCTTCAACTGGTTGTGAAGCTCATCTAACTTGGGTGTGGCCATACGATATGAAGCTTTTGCAATCGGCTATGTGCCTGGTATCAAATCTATGGTGAACTCCAAAGATCTATCTGGGGGAAGTCCGTACATATCATCAGGGAATACGTCAGGAAAGTCTTGGACGACCCTTGGTAAAACTATTTCTACTTCCATGGTCATCGCCTAGACTTCCACTGGTATGGCCCTAAACTTCACGAGCTCAGGTATGCTACTTCCACTATGAAACCCAAACTCTGGGTGACCAGTGATATGGAAGACTACCCTCCTTAGTCTACAGTCAATGGTAGCATAAAACATCCCTAGCCAATCCATCCCAAACATGGCCTCAAAACTGGGCATCTCAATAACTAAAAAGTCAACATATATTTCTCTCCCACCGATCTCGACTGGGTAATTCCAAAGGCCAGAGGAACTACAAATTACCACATTCCCTGTATGAATGTTCCAACGAACGTTGAAAGAATCTACTTTTATCACATGCTTGGTCACAAATTCCTTAGATAAGAAACAATGAGAAGCCCCCGAATCGAAAAGCGACAAGGCAGGGAAAGAGGCTATTCTAATGATGCCAGTGATAACCTGGCCTGTGCTCTCTGCCTCCACTGTAGTCAACATATAGGTCTGTCGCTGCTGTAGAGTGCAAAAACTTGGTAGGCCCAAAATAATGCTTCTCTCAAGCGCAAGAGTCCGTACAAGTAATATAATCTGGGAGTCCAGATGTCGAATCCTCGGGAGGAAATCTGTTGCAATCCCAGCTCAAATCAAATAGAAATCCGACGAAGAGAAACTAACCAATTCAATAATGATGGTGATGGTGTGAAAGTGCGTGATGGTGATGTGTGAACAATACGAACAAAGAAAAGTCGTGTATGAAAGTATCGACGAAAAGTATGCACATGGTATGGATTCGTTAGGATCAATAATTCGTATTAATTTGGTTGACGAATATAACACAATGAATTCTCTTTTTGAGAGCAATTCACTGGAAAATACCCAATATAACTCAATGAATTCTCCTTTTGGGAGCAATTCATCGGAAGATGCCTTTTGGGGGTTAAAGCACTATATGAATAAAATCGTTGCTAAAGTTATAATCTTACAACTACGGTATGAAACTCTCTTTTGGAGAGATCAAAGCTCACCCTTTTGGGGCGGTCATCGACTCAATCACTTCTTTTGGAAGAGGAAAAAGATGATTTACTACCAAAGTTCACAACTTCATCAACATTAACGATTAAGCACAACGGATATTCAACCAAACTAACACAAATCACATCCCCTAATTACACCATACCATGCACAAATACGATTTAGCTACTCAGAACGCAAGAATACTCAAAGTTCATAGCAAAATACTTCAATCTAATAGCCAAATACAATAGAAAAGCCTCAAATACGGGGTAGAAGTTTAGAATTCATCACCAAATCTCCAAATTAGGACCCAAAACTCTCTGGAAATACTAAGAACAGCCTCTGGAATTTTATAGAATTTTTCAGAGGAGAAATACGGCTCCTAGAGCCTCCAATACGCCCCACTACGCCAGGCATACGCCAGAATACCCAAAAACCCCTAGAATACGCTTAAATAATAGCATTGCGGGTTTACTGTGCTTAACGGGTTCAAACCCGTGCCCATTTCACTTAAAACCCAACCGGCAAGCCGCTGAATGATCTTCGCCGTAGGATCGATGCGGGATTTAATATCGTGGCGACACGTGTCCTCGCAACGAAACGGATTCGCTCGCTCCGCTCCGAATTCGCCTCGCACTTGGATTCTCTTCTCACCGTTGGATCTGCATCCAACGATCTTCAAAGCTCCACGTTGCTCGCTCCGCTCGCCATTGGATCTGAGCGGGAGTTGCCTGATTTGCGCCACGTGGCCAGATGAAATCGCCCGCTCCGCTCCATTTGCTCTCGATGCGAGCCGTTCGATCTGTGATCGACGGCCGAGATTGTGCTGTGTCGCCCTTCACTAAGGAGCATTGGATCGAGCAGCAGTCGTTTGGATGGATGCCACGTGGCCGCCAAGATTCGTGCGGCGACCGTATTTTTGTATTTTCGAGCGTATTTCTCCATTTAAATGGTATTCTGCATTCAAAAATTCATAGTAAATAGCACAGATCTCAGAAAAATACAAATAAATAGTCGTTGGAATCGTGAGATCGAGACCAAGCTAGGAAAAATATAAGAAGTGCAGAAATGCTTCGCTAATTGCTGTTTTATGCTCAAATAGAGTGTTTTCTCTAATAAATGATTGTGTACAAAATACGAATGTATTAAAGAACAATATAGAATCACATGAGCACAAAATAGGGCTAAATGGGGGGTTAAATATGTAATATTGAACCCGAATCAGAGGTCGCCTTCTTGAAAGCCTTCTTCTGGGGTGGTAGGTGAGGTCCTCTAGGTGCTGGGGAACTAGGCCCAGGTGGCTCCGGTAGTGGAAACCTGTGAGGTACGGGCGGAAGGGAACACTGCTTCATTGGCCTGGCTGCTATTGGTGCTGCTGGCACTGGAGGGTGACCCTGATGTGGACAGTATCTACTGATGTGCCCTGCTCCCACACTCGCAAAACACCGCCTAGATGCCAAGAACCGGTAATCTTTCTCATCGTACCATGTCTTACCACAATATTGGCAGGACACTTGTCTCTGAGTCAGTGGTGGGGCTCCTATCCGCTTAAACTGAACAGTCTGTACTGGCCAGGAGAGAGTCCTCTGCTGTCTCAATGAACGTCTGTCTCCAGCAGCATCCTCCCCACACTCTGCAAATATACCTCGTGCAACCTGGCCGCCTTCAGTATGACCTCATACGTCGACAAATCCATGGTGGACATTGCTCCTCTGTACTCCAGGTCTAAGTCCATGCAGAAACGTCGAGCCTGGTTCGCATCTGTCGACACCAGCTCTGGAGCGTACTTGCTAAGCAAAGATAATTCTGCATCATACTCGTCCACGCTCCGCCGACCCTGAGTCAGGCGCTCAAATCTCTACCTCAACTCGTCCTTAGCTGTCTTTGGGAGGAACTTGGCCTCAAAGCGCTCCCTGAACATCTCCCAGGTAATAGTAGTACCAGCCAAGTGTCTCTCCTGAGCCTCCTACCAATCACGGGCCTGGTACGTTAAGCACCTCCTAGCTGCCTCCACCCAGCCCTCTCGTGGAAAATTGAGCATAGTCAGGTCATCCTCCATATGCCTCAGCTACTTGTCCACCTCCAGGGCACTCTCCTTCCTGGAGAAGGATTTCAGATGCATCTCCTTGAACTGCTTGTATCCCGGCTTCTTCTGTGACGAGACACTAGTCAGGCTTCTCATCTTGCAAGCTCAGATGGTCTAGGACCCCATCAAGACCTTGGCCATCATGGCAGCCTCAGAGGATGCAGAAGTCCCGTTATTGGATTCCCCCGATACGTCGGTCCTGGTCCCCGATGTCCTGTTGATGCCGTCCATTTTGCAAAAAGAGAACAAGAGAACTCAGATTAGTACCATATACTGATGTATCGAAGCATTGTCTATGCTATCCTTATGCATGTCACAGTGAACTGGACCTGCTTGGACCACCACAAAACCTGTCATGCCCCATTCTCCCAAATTCCCTGGTTTTCCAGATTTCTAGTGTAAATGGAAGATGAGTGTATAACAGGCCGCGGTATTGTACCAAGCGTAAAATTTAACTTTATTACAAGCAGGCCACTGTACATGCTGGGACAATACAAATAGGAGGAAAAGAAAACTACCAATGCTCCAATCACAACAGCCACAAGTACAATCTGACTCAGAGTCACATACAAGTGCGAGTACAACTGAGGAAACTACACAATATTTGCGCAAATACAAGTACAACTAAAGCATCTGCCAAGTACAACATACAAGACAACACTATATAACATAAGGACATAAGAAAGTCCCCAAACAAAAGTACACCAAAAAGGGGACAACTCACACTCGCTAATCTAATCCTAGGTATCTGAAGGGCAAGAGTCTCCTACATGGGGAAGCTCCATCGGCTTTGGCTCTGCTCCCGCCTGATCTGGTCCTGAAAAACAACATGGACACGTCACAACATGTCCAGTAGGAAACCCAACTAGAAAGGAACACTTTTAGGTTTTTGTTTGTTATTATTATTATTGTTATATTAATGGTCTAATAGAACTACTAAGCAACAGTACGACTACGGTAATATAAAAGAAGTAAAGTAAGCAACACTCTTATGATTTAATTAATTTGGAAACCTGGACACCACGCTATGTATCAGGGACTGAACCTCACCTCGGGTGGGTGGCTCTCAATTACCCCGTCAGTGGTACACGAGCACTGATGAATTTTAACGGGGCCTCTCGAACTCTGCCCACTCCCTCTCATGGGAGTGCGAGCAAGATAAGATCAACATACATCCTCTCACTGTACATTACCATGTGGGCATCACATATTACCACAACTTCGCACAAGTCCAACCCTGATACCTGCGTACTATTCAAGTCTCCATCACCGCTTCCCAGGATACTTACCCACGTTAGAGTGGAACAAGTTACCCCAGGACATATAATTATAGTTTGGCCTCATTTACACAATAATATTAATGATTCCACAAGTATGTTGCATAATGACCAATAAGCTTAGGAAATAATGATAATACATATGCATAAGAGAAGTATGATGCACATTTACACATGGTGCAACATCACCCAAAACATTTCAGATTGCTGGAAATGCACCTGCAGTCACACTAACGGGCAAATAACATCACAAATTTGTACTGAACGTGAATTTTTCATCCGAGTGAAAATTGTAGATATAGTTGCTAGGATTTCACTAATCAAATTTCAAGCATAAATACCAACTGTGTGACTTATGGTGATTTATTTGGTGAAACAGATCAAATCTGTTTTTCAGGCAGATTCTGTGTACTCTAAACATCACAGTTTTCAAACATGTTGCAGTTCGAATCACGAAACCATGCCCGATGGAAAAGTTGTAGAATAGGTTGTTAAGTTTCCAACGAGTCTAAGAACACAAAATTTCATTAACTGAGCTGGGGGATACGAGCATTTTTTCGGAGAGGTGTCTCAAGAGAGTAAAATCTGACATGCAGGAAAGATTGATTTTGTACCCTGAATTGCAGTTCGAATTTGGAAAAATTCACAAAATGAAAGTTGTAGAAAACCAACTGCTTAATTCAGCATAATTATTTCAGAATTAAACTCAGTCTACAGAATGATATATGCATGAAAACATTCACAGCAAAATTCTGATTTTAAAATCTGCACTAACTTAGCATGAAGTTCATCAAATTAATGTGTAAACTATTGCATAAATAGTAATTGCAGGTATTAATGTTGAATTATAGGCCTAAAAGAGATCCTCTCTAATTAGAATCCTACCTCAAATGAAGATTTCAATCCCCTTCAGCTCTCCTCTTCCTTCTTCTTCCTCTTCTTTCTTCTCTTCTTCTCCTCTTCTTTCTTTCTTCCTTTGTTTTTTTGTGTTGCTAGAGGGTTTGGCCAGGTTGGGGAGGGGAGGAGAATTAAAGTAAATAAAAAAAGAAAAGAATGAAGAAGGAAAGATTTAGAAAGGTTTAGAAGTTTGGAGAATTTGACTTTTCAACCCCTTTTGTTTTCTTTTCCTTTTTGATTTCTTTTTATCTTCTTTTTCTATAGCTATATGGTTTGGCCCAAGGCCCATGAGGGGAAAATCCCATTAGGACAAATGATGGAAAATTCAAAGGAAAAATAAAAGAAAATGAATTGAAAAATGAAAATGCAAAAGAAAATGCAAGGGATATTGAAATGAAAAGAAAATGAGAAGAAACCCATGAAGGCCCATGTGAAATCTGAAATATAAAATACTAGAAAGGAGGAGGAAAAAAGATTTGAGGAAGAAATTTGGGGTTTTAGCCAAAGTTGAAAATTTACAAGTTTGCCATTCTACCCGTATTTCAAATGCACGTACGCAGAAGCTTGGCATTACATTGTACTGTGTTTTACGGGGGGTTACACGTTCCATATTTGGCCAATCTCTACGTTTTCATTTTAGCAACTGAGTATGGAACGATATTATATAATTATCATCGCTTTTGCGATGTATGTGGCAATATGATACGTGAATATATTGTCGATAATTGTGTTCGTTCTGTACAACATCCCAGTAAGTACAAGATTTACTTTCATTTCAGTTTTTCCCGGCATTTCCTCTGCAATGGAATCTAGGAAGGGTGAGGGTAGGGACATGAGCTAATTGTCATGTGGTAGTGTTGTCTCAAGGCTTCCATGAGTTTTTCTTTTTCTTCGATGTTTGTCCTTGGAGCCCAGTGGTCTGGCTCTTTTCTGTTGAGGAACAAACACTTCTGCTGCTGGTGTATTGCATCCATTCTTGGGGATGTCGATCCTAACTGAAGTATTTGCAGTAAGGATATATGATCTAACAATCTTCTGGTTGCAGTGAATGAGTCCGGTAATTGTTATTCGTAGGATCTTCAGGATCTCATCTTCACATTTCTTTGTTACCGGTTCATAGTGGGTCAATGATTCTGTATCCCACGATATTATTTGTGTCGCTCCAGATTTTTCAGTATCTGGGCCCAATTTGGGGAAATTTGTCTCATCAAATTCACAGTCTTCAAGATGTGCCTTGAATACGTCCCCCGTTTGGGGTTCTAGGAATATTATTGAGGGTGAGTCAAACCGTACATAGATACCTAGACAACATTGAGAACCCTATTTTTGTCCTCTCCGGTGGTGCTATGTGGATATAAACTACGCAACCGAAAATTCTCAAGTGAGAGATGTTCGGTGGTATTCCATATGCAAGTTGCATTGGAAAAAGACTCTGACCTCCAAAGGGTCTAATTCTTATTTTTTTATTAATGATGCAACATGCAATATTGTATGTCCCCATGCATTCACCGGTAACTAGGATTTCATGGACGTGTAATCCATTTGAGTCTTTTTATTAATGACTCCCATTTATGGTATGAACATGTGGCACATGATGTTCAATTTCTATCCCAGTTGCGAGGCAGTATTCTTGAAATGACCGGGAGGTAAATTCCCCAACATTAACCAGACATATTTACTTTATTTGGTTGTCTGAAAAATGCGCTCGCAACATTATTATTTGTGCCAATAGCTTTGGAAAAGCTAGGTTGCGGGTCAATAGTAGACACACATACGAATATTTTGAGGATGCATCTATCAGTACCATAAAGTACCAAAATGGCCCATTAGGGATGGTGGATTTGTCCACATATATCTCCTTGTTTTCTTTCGAGGAGGCATGGAGATTTTTTGTTTGTCAACTTTTAGTAGAGATGGCCTTGTGATTAGTTTTCCCTTAAGGGATGTACGTGATTTCTGCCTTTTGAAGAATCTTCTGGCTCTTCATGTCATGAACATAGGATGTGGATAAGATGCGGTGCATCATAACCGATTCAGAGTGGCCAAATCTGTCATGCCAAATAAAAAACTTGGCTGATATCGGGCACTTCAGGTGCTCCGTAAAATTAGCTTCCTCTTCTCCGTATCTTTGTATGATAGAGGCCTGGTGAAAGGCTCTTAAAATGTTCAAGTATGGATTTTACTCTTTTTTCTTGATACGTTACATACAGATATTCTTTTTCGTTCACATTTACAGTTATAAGTGGAATCCGTTTAAACAGATGTCTTTGAAACTTAATAAGTTTCTTTTGAATTCGGAGAGAATAATGCATCCTTAATTTTTAATTTCTGTGTCATTTGGGAGCAACAGAGTTGCGTTTCCAGAACCTTCAATAATATTTGATGGTCATAATATTTATTGGGCTTTCATATGCTATGAAAATAGCATTCGTATTGAAGGATCGTATGTGTTACTGTCTAGTAATCAGTCATGAGAGCAATTCATCTTATTAAAAGATGAATCATATAACCACATTTGATTTCAGAAAAACATTTTCTCATTTATTCATACTTTAGATAGCTCTCTTAACATTATTTTTCAATAAAGATAAAAATGGCTAATCAAACAAGTCGTCTTTTCCGAAGTCTTCAGCACTGAACTGAACTAGAGCAGTGGTGGTCACCAAATTCGTTTCATCTTTCTTCTTTAAGCTTTCTTTGTACAAATCTTGTAGGTGCCACGGAGTTCTGCACATTCTAGTCCGGTGTCTTTTCATGCCACAACTATGGCACTGGTCTTCATATTCCCTTTTAGGTTGGGTGCATCATTTCTGTTGTTGTCATTTCTGTGCCAAGTGAACTTCTGTCTCCCTTCAGTTCTTCGATGGTGGACTTATGTTCTGGCCTTTTTATTTGGTCCCCCACCCCCCTCTGTGATTTTTCTTTTCGTTTATTATCTTTCTTCTTTTGAGAAGAAGATGCGTTGTGAGCTTCAGGTAGGGGCAGTGCCAGGGGGGCGCATGTTATGAGTGGCAAGGAGAAGCTCTCTATTTTATTCAGCCATGAGTAAACATGACAGCAGCTCAGAATACTTAGTGAACTTTCGTTCACGATATTGCTGCATCAATATCGCATCTTTTTATTGAAAGACATGTACGTCTTTTCCAGCATGCGATCTTCTGAGAATTTTTCACCACACAACTTCAGTAGTGAGGTGATACTAAAAAGAGCTAAGTTGTACTCAGCTGTGGACTTAAAGTCCTGAAGTCTCAGGTTCTACTACTCATATCATTCCCTTGGGAGTATAACATCTTTCTGATGTTTATATCTTTCCTCAAGAGCAGTCCATAACTCTAGTGCATCTTCGACTGTAAGTTATTCAGTCTTTAGCTACGTGGTGACGAATATAAATAATGGCTTGCACCTTTTCAACGTCAGCCGCCTTTCCATCTTTTATTACAGTAGAAACAAGGGATTTAGCTCGCATGTAAAATTTAACATCAAGCTGCCAGCTCAAATAATTTCTCCATGATGCATCCAGCACTTTGAAATCAACGCTTGTGATTTTTGCCATTTTTTCTAGAAGAGCACAAATTTGCATGAATTAATAATACGTAAAAACATTTTCATGTGGATGCAATTTTTAAATGAATAAGCTAATTGCGTGGATCGGCCAGTCACACATAAAATAATAATGTCCCAAAGTCCATATTACAGTCCTTATTACATAAATGAAAGCGAAAAATTACAACTTTGGAAACCTCTTGGGTCCCATTTTAAATTCTTCAGCTTCAAGAGTGGCCTCCGCCTCCAAGGAAAATAGTCATCAGTCTTGGACATTACATAATTTCCTCACTACAATTTCTCTCAAAAGAAAAAGGAAAGTGCAGGAAAAGTAAAATGTGGGACTAAACAACTGATCCAAACCCACAATTAACCATCCATGCAAAAATTTGTGCTCATTAAACAATTTCATTACACATCACAGGCATCACAGATTTAGAATAGGATAAATACAATAATTTAAATACTTAATAATTATTTAGACCACGGGACGAAGTCATGCACCGTTGGGTTAGGTAACTAACGGCAGTGCAGTGGCAGGATCTTTGTAATTATTAATTTAATACCGTATAACATAGCATAAGTTTATCACAGAAAATGAGCCATAAAATGTGATGTAATACATATAAATATGATCTCTAAGATGGTATCATATATTTAAAATTTGCAATTCGTTGTGCAAGAGGGACTAATTCAAATAAATTTGAATGATGCCCAATTTATATATTCATTGTAAAAGAAAGTAAGTTTTCCTTTTTATTCCCCCAAAAGATACCCATAAATCCCCAAATTTCCCCCATTAAATTCCCCATTTTATCCAGCTATTTTCAAATTTTTTATTCAATTTTAGGGCCCCAAAAACCTTTTTTATTTATTTTTATTTACTTCGCCTTTTCCTTTCCTCTTATTTTTTCTTAAGCAAAGCATGCGGGCCTGAAGCCCGCAAGTGGGCTGCGGGCTGTCGGCTACAAGCCCACAGCTCCCCCTTTCTCTTTCTCTTTTTTTGAACAAAACTTGCGGGCCAGAAGCCGGCAGTGTGGGCTGCAGACTTCAGGCCCGCAACTCTCTCCTTTTTTGTGCTTTATTCGATTTGTCAGCTGAAGCCCACAAGCCGCTGTGGGATTCGACCCACAGCGTTAAATTTTTTTTTTTTCGTTTTATTCGATTGTGGGCCGAAGCCCACACGTCGTTGTGGGCTTCAGCCCACAACATTTTAAATTTTTTTGTGATTTGTTTGGGCCAAAAGGCCCAAACACAAATTGAAGGAATAGGGCGATGGCTAGGGTTAACCGTCGATGCCCCCTATAATTAAAAGAGGGGGGTGCCACCGCCGTGAGGTGGGTAGGGGCGGGGCCGCCGCCGTGAGGCAGGTAGGGGGGCCGGGCTCCGTCATGAGGCGGGTGAGGGGGCGGGCTCGGGCTGGTCACCGCCTTCGGGGCGGGTGAGGGAGGCGTACGGTATCACCGTCCAAGATATTATACCATTGCGACAATTAAAAATCAAGTAACGACGATTAAAAATCGTCGTTTTTAATTTAGTAAAATGATTTCTAATCCGATCTTGCGAGATCAATGAATGATTGTAACATGATCATGATAAAAATAGAATTTTTAAGATAATACCTCTAGATCTGTCCTCTAGATCTAGCGACGGTTGACAAAGCCTACGCGTAAAAGACGAAGCCCTCGTATGGAAGACGAAATCCATGCGTGGTAGACGAAGCCACGCGTGTGCATCTGTGCCTTCTCCTCGCTTTCACAACGAACAGGTTTTTGGAATTTTTAGAGGCTCGTGCTAATAACGTGTGGTGAAGCATCAACTCTGGGGGAAGACCCCAAACCTTTATTTATAGTAGAGGGAGAGCCATACATGGATGAGATACAATTGATATGATCCTATCTTGTAGATATGGTCTTATCTTATAGATAAGATATAATCTTATCATACAACAGGAAATAAAATGAAATAAAGTAGAAAATTTAAAAAAAATGGAGGGAGGGAATAAGAAAATTTCTTATAAATAATTTAGAGGCATAGCTCAGTTTTAAATTTTTTTCTGAAATAGACCACATTGTCTCGGTCCGAACCCTCCGCTACCATCACAGACCTCAAAAAAAAATCCATTTTTAGGTTGTATTCTTAAGAAATTTCGGGAGTGTGTCATATAGTACAACAATTATTATTAGCGGAATACAACTCTGATTATAATATAAGTGCATGATTATTAATTCCGCTGCATATTGCTTTAGAATTATATATACATATATATGCTTCATATCACATACCATCTGGCATGTATTCTGGGATAATTTTCTGCTTATTTGCGTAAACATTCACTTAATAATTATGAGGATCCTACGACCGCTTTGCCGTTAGTTACCTAATCTAACGGTGTATGACATCGCTCCGTGGTCCAATTAATTATTAAGCAAAAAATATATAAATCCTGTGAATCTATGATGTCTATGATATGTGACTAAATGTGATGAACATGTTTCTGAGCACAAATTTGCATGAATGGCTATATTGTGGTTTTGGATCGGCCTTTTTAAGTCCCACTTTTATTTTTTCTGCATTTTTCCTTTCTTTTTGAGAGAAATTATACTGGAGAATATTATGCAATGTCCAAGACCGATGACCATTTCCATGGAGGCAAAGGCGAAGGCCACCCCTGATAAAGAAGAAGCTTTAAGGGACGCAAGTGGTTTCCAAAGTTGTATTTTCTTTTTCATTTATGTAACAGGGACTGTATAATTGGACTTTGGACATAATTTTTTTGTAGTGACTGGTCGATCCACACAATTAGCCTATTCATTTTATAATTGCCGATGCATGATATAAGTTACAGTTTTTATATCAATTCACGTAATTGTGCTTATACATAATTATGTATAATGGCCCATGTTGCAATTATTGTTTTCAAAATTTTGAATTATTATTATTGGCAATTGGACCCGAAGTTTAACTAAAATACCAATACCCTTCTTCACTTATAAACAAATAAATGAATGCAAAGGGATAAATACGGGAGTCATTATTGCCATCTCGTAGATACAAGTCTTAAAAGATGAGCACTCTTATGTTAGATTGATCCCACAAGATCTATGGTCTAATTATAGACCAAGACCGACACCAAAAGGACGACATATCACTGCTAAGTGATCTCACCTCACGGGGCATGATTCTTAAATCTAGCCCTGAGAAATATTTCTGTCATGAATAACAATAATAATATAACACATGAAGTCATGACTTGACAAAACAAGTGATAGATATATAATAATGCATTACAATCACACCCTTGCATTTGACCCCTGAGCAATGTTTCTTCTTCCAGAAAAATTTATAAAAATTGAAAGATAGAAATTAGGGGAGCTTACACCCTAGTAACCATCTCCTTAGTGAGAATAATGTTTCTTCTTTCAGAAAAATTCATAAAAATTTGAAGATAGAAATCGGGGGAGCTCACACCTTTGTATTATGTCCCCTAAATAAGGCTGATATTCCTACTTTTTGAAAAAGTTATAAAAATTGAAAAATATAAACATGGGGAGCGCAGAAATTACAATGAAAAATAAAAGAAAAGAGAAGGAAAGACAAAGTATACATCAACAAGAAATAGCAATGGCTAACCAAGTCCAATAAGGTTTGGCAAGACCTATATAGGTCATTAATATGTCAAAACAATGGCAAGATTTATATGAAGCTAGTCTAAAGACGAAAGCTGAAACAAATCTAGCTATTGTATACTTAGCTATTCTTCGAGCACATAAAGATTTTGAAAACAATAATTTGCTTGACTAGTTGCCAAAATATAATTGTCAGGAGTATTTATCATTGCGTGTTGTAAATTGTAATAATATAGTTATACTTCTATACACTGAATCATATGAAATGGTTTTCCTTACATGCCATAGTTTAAACAAAATGGATATGGTTTGCATTGAAGTATATGTTGCAATGGCCATGCTTGCTATAAGTTTGACTAAGTCAAACAAACTGTCGATAATTTTTACCATCCACATGATCTCTCCTAATGCATGCCAACATAAGCATCACACTCTAACGATAGTCTCGAAGTACTACCTTAGGACATCTAATTTGAGGATCAAGCATTGCAAGCATGAAAACTCCTAACAATGTGAGGATGCCCATTACTCTCAAAAAATATGGAAAAAGAAAAGTTTAAGGATATTCGTCAACGAAATCCATAGTGAAACTAACGAAATAAATAAATACTGAATATTCGTATATAACAACTCAAGAAAATAAATGGCCTAAAGAACATACTTGAGCGTTTGAATGTACCTTCGAAAGGTTCATATCATACGAAATTTGAAGAATGGAACAAAATTAACAAGCACACAAATGTGCCCGAACTCGTATAAGTTTATACTTTGATACACGTGGTTTAGACACCCTAAATCGATGATGATGCACTTCATCATATCCCAATCCCTAAAATAACCCGCAGAACACGAAGATTCTTAAAAAGGGTGAGTCTCCATCTTTTTTGGAGTGAAAACTAATCTCCATTAAAAATAAAATAATAAGACTTTATCCTCGAGGGTACTTAATGGATATTTATCTCCTTCTCATGAAGGGCCGATAAAGTAACTTACCGTACTTATCATCCTCTAAATGGTCATAGTATGCCTATTATCCAACCACAGTCTTGCTTTTCTAACGCTACTAGGACAAATTATAAAAATTGCAGGCAAAATGGAAAATTTTGGGAAATAAATAATAAATTGCAACTGGAATAAAAATTGAACACCACACCTAAAATGGGTTTGAAAAGTCGATTATTGAAATCGACTCCAATGGATTACACATCTGTTGATTCCAGTTGTTGCTACATGGGGACATGCAATCTTGCATGCCCCTTCATAAATAAGACTCCAACCCTCTGAGAATCAGAGTTATTCTTCGATACAACTAGCATACGAACCACCATCAAATATCTCGCATTCAAGAATTTGTGGGTGTGCATTTACATCCCCAAAGCATCACAGAGAATAAAAGCAGGACCCCAACGCCGTCTTAGAATCTATAAGGTTTTATACACCTAGATACCTTGCACCCAAAACGGGGGAGGCATTAAAAGAACGTCTCAAAGACTGTGCATAGAAGTGTCCAAATTCCCAGTGCTAGGCTCAACTCGGTTGAAGCATGAAGCTCTACTGACCATTTAAAATAAATAAACAAAAATCTATGATCTCGAAAAACCACAAGTGATACATGTCTTTCTTTTGCCCATTCTCATTTGTTCACCGACACAAGCCCTCGATAACCTACTCCCCTCCCTCTTTTCTTCCCTTGATCTTTGCCTCGTAGCAACCCCTCTCCCTCTCCTTCTCCCTCTCTCCACCTCACATGACAGTCATCACAGCCTCACGATTTCACTATGCCCTAAAATCATGTGGTTTCGACACAAAATCTCCATATCATCAGTGCCGATCTTCTTCATGGCAAAACCATGGCTCCTCTATACTCGCCTGACTCCACCAGTCACTCTATCACTCTATAAAACCTACGTGAGTATAGGGTTTTGGTTTTTCAAGTGAAAAATTAGTTTCAAAAATATTTTTAGTTTGTGTTAAGTGTTTTTGGCATTCGGTTTTCATCTCCGCCCCTTGCAAAGAGTGGCAGTTGTACCATGGCAAGGCGACGAGGCTCAAACTTCTCCCATTGGTCTTCAAGTTTTGGTAATTCACGTTAATTCTCGAGTTTTGACTTTAAATAATATATTTTACTTGCAATGATGGTTCTAAACAAGTCTCATGTGTCTCTGGGGCTTGGTAACGACCCTCGCTACCGCCACTAGCCTCTACCAAGGCTGTCCCTTGGGTTTCATGCCTTGACCATGACTTTTGGGGTGTTACCCCTTTGTCGTTAGCTCAGTTGGGATCAAACGAAAACAAGAACATATGGTTATGACCCGTAGAATGATCGATGATGAGAACTCTCTAAGATCGCGGTTGTGCCCCCTTCCCTTGTCCATCCCCTATAACTCTAGTTACTAAAGCGTTCACCACATGTCATCCAAGTTAACCTGCTTTATTATTTATGCAATCCATTCAGGTTTATAATATTGTTTCAATTGCTATAATATATACTTCCACTTGCTATCTGTCTTCCACATGCTACATGTTTCATGTTTTGAATTATCACATGTTGCACGCTACATGTTTCATGTTTCATGTTTCAACGTGTTTCCTATTTCAATATGTATAGCACATGTTGTATATGTTACATGACATTGAAAGTAGCAATATGTTGAGTGTGCCATGATGACCAAATAATACTGGAATAATCATGTTAGTGGAATATCACGTTAGTAGAATATCCCGTCATTGGAATATCCTTTGGAAATATCTTGTTAAAATATCATGTTGGTAAATCTTTTTGGAATACATTGATAAAATAACTTGATGGAATACACTGTTAGAATCATGAAAACATAACTGGATCTTGATTACATAGCACACCAACATATTAGCTAGTTTCGATATGGCCCTGAAACTACTTTAAAACTTTACTTCATAAATCACGCTAACCAAATAATATTCCTAACTTAGAACTACACATGAACTATATCACCGAGACACTGGGAGATGTATACTTGACATATGAACTATATCACCGAGACACTGGGAGATGTATACTTGACATACACTCGGTACTTCAGACTCAATGGGTTTTAAGGTAAATCATATTATTGATAGTGCATGAGCGATTGGAGCCATGTTCCTAATTACATGACCGCATCAGGTATTCCATCCAGCTCGTATCATGAATCCAATGGACCCCTATTGGTATCACCAGACTTAGTTGTTGAGTCACATCCTATTTCTCTTTTGGACTCATGGCCCCCTCCTGTTTTTACTTTGTGTCGGGTCCAAGTCAGTGCCCCGTGGTACGAGGTGGACTCTTGGTTGCTTATTGTACTCTCTAATATGATTCATAGTCTAGGATTTGTATGGTTTTGGCGGACCCTCAAAGCTAAAATCTGTGCCCGTCCTAAGTCGGACGGACCACAGAAACAAAAAATATGCAGCGAAAAAATAAACAGGTTAATCTAATTAACATGCAGTTAAACATTTTAGCTTAGCCCTAAGGTACAAGACCCTTAGCCAAGATCTTTACCGACTCGGGATGGATCTGACCATCCCAAGAAGGATCTAACCTACTGCGATTAAATTAAACTAATGCTTATAAACACATACTTGAAACCTTGCCATGGGGCAGGCAAGGTGTACCGCATCGTCTTCCGAGCCGCTCCCCGTCACACGCCGAGCCGCTCCTCGATACAACTCCTCGAACCGCTCCGCATCCTGAGGCGAGCAATCCTCGTATCGCCGAGCCAACCACGCGCCGAAGAAAGTTTCACGCGAGTGTAAGCCTTCACCAAGATTTCGGATCCAAATCCGAACTCCTTCGTGGCTTTGCTAGAGCCCTTTAGGAGTAAGGCAGAAACATAGGTTGAAGAGGAATTAATTTAAGCTTTGATCCGAGCGTGCTCCAATGTTTTTGGGAGACGCTCAGATCTTGAGCTTGGGACAAATTTGGAGGAAGGGGGAAGGCCCCTATTTATATAGGCGGCTGACTCTCCCCTTTTCTCCACAACCGATGTGGGACTATTAAATTTGAGTTAATTAAATCAAGTTAGTTTGCCTTTCACAAAGGGCAAACTTTCGTGAATTTTAACTCCCTCAACGTTGAGCTTCATGATTGATACAACCTATCAATTCGAAGGGTGTTCAACGGTGAACGCATAGGAAAAAATGGCGAGTCAATCGGAGTCCGTTTGACCCTCCAATTAATCGTCCAAAGTTCAGCCCAAGGCTTGATTTTCGTCCAAAATCAGCCGTCAAAAAAACTGCACAGCCCCTATGGTTCTACACCCAATGTGGGGCCCAGCATATGGGCCCCACTGCTCAAATTCTGGCTGACTGGGAGCCTGGCCCAGACCTGGACCAGGGCGTAGTCCAGGCCTGGGCTTGGGCCTAGGCGCCCAGGCGCCAGGCCTGGTGCCCAGCCAGGGCGCCTGGGCCAGGTGCCCGGGCGCCCAAGGCGCCTGGGCCGGCTTGGGCCTGGGCCTGGGCCGGGCGCCCTGGCTCATGCGGGCCTGGCCAGGTGACCAGTCTGGCATGGGTCAGCCTGGTCTGATCTGGACTGACCCATGTCCAGTTTTGGGCATGGGTAAGACCTCTTTGAGCTGTTTTGGACGTAACTTGGACATTTGGCATACGATTTGGCTGTAGTTCGAACCTGTGTTTAGAGCTGGACATTTCTGTCTTACATGTAACCTTTTACATGTGTTAATTTAATTAAATATAGTCTTAAACAATTTAAGACACATTTAATCTCCTTTTGCATCATATGCAAATTAGTCCTTATCTAAGCTTAAATTATCATTTGCATCAAATACAAATGATCTGAGGGCACATCCCTCTACATCTCTCACTTGCGCTCAGGATCATTTATCCCAAATGCAGGAGAAAATTGCAAACATATTTTGCAATATTTTATCCCTTTCCTAAAATGCATATTCTTCCTAATCGTTTCTACCTATTACTATATGAAGGTCGCACACTGTGTGGGACCCTATAGCCTAACCCTTACTACAGGTTGGGCTCGAAGCCCTATACGGCAGTGACCACGAGCAGTGGCTGCCGTCCCTATTTCATAATCATAATTATGTAGTTGACTCATCGACATGAGAATTGTCTGGACCACCCTGACTGTGTCTGTGATGAGTTTCGCAGTTTAATCTCTTCGTCTAAACTATGTCGTGTAAATCAAGTCTAGGGTACGGTCAAATTGTCACCCCCAATAAGTTGAATCCGGTTAGTTTCTATCGATCTTTAGTGAACTAATGTTGGACTTCTTCCAACATACTCTGATCAGAGATTTTACTAAAGACCGAACTAACTCAATGACACTAACTCCCATTGACCGGGAGAGACGAATCCCCTCTTAGTCATTACTCTCCTCGTACGCTTCAAGGACACTCAATCAAAAACCTTCGACAGGCCTAGCCTCGAAGCTAGATCAGTGATCTAAGTGGCACCGTTCACGCACAGGTTCATAAAATGACCTCAAGTCAAAAGACCAACTTGCTTATCATCACTAAGAGTTATCATTGACAGATTGGTCAATATAACCATATGATAACTCATATGGATCGTTCAGTGAACTCATTCTCTAATGAGCACATGTGTCTCGTCTTTGACTTTACCAAGTCAAAACGACCATGAGATCATTGTCACCGCTATACTGTGAAGACTAAGACATAATGGTCTATCCGATGTTTCGATATCCTTGTCTCGAAATATCTACGACCACGAACCCTTTTAGACTTATGCTACAGACGATCAAACATTTCTCCATGATCGAGATACTCATCTCGATACATGTTTGACCTTGCATAAAGTCTCAGGATTTTACCTAAGTTAATATCTAACTAGTCATAACACGTGCTCGCGGGCACGGTTCATTTAAGATTTCCCCCGCGAAATCTTTGTTCCCCGAAAATTATTTCGACAGCCAAAATTTAACAGAACAATAAAATATCGTAAAAATATTTAGCGACACGGGCACCTTCGGCGCAGAACACCAAATTCGGCGCAAGCGCCTTCGGCGCGGAACAACAAATTTGGCGTCCGCGCCTTCGGCGTGGAACAACAAATTTGGCATCGAACAACAAATTTGGCGCCCGCGCCTTCGGCGTGGAACAACAAATTAGCAGGCGCCTTCGGTACGGGCGCGGAACAACAAATCTCAGGGTATTTTTACGCTAATTTGTTGTTCCGCTAAATTGTTTTTCGCTAAAGTTTTTATTTTGTTTAATTTAATGGATCATACTTCTCCACAATCTTTTCCAAGACACTTTTAATTTCAAAGTTTAGGTTCCCAAGGCACTTTTCCTCCCATTTAATCTACACAATCTTTCCCAAGGCACTTCTAATTTCAAAGTTTAGGTTCCCAATGCACTTTCTCTCCAAATTTAATCTCTACAATCTTTTCCAAGACACTTCTAATTTCAAAGTTTTGTTTTCCAAGACACTTTTTCCACCAACATTTAAGTTTTCACACTAAAATTTTCACAAAATCCAATCTCAACCATTGATTTTCCAAGATCAAATCTCAGCCACTCTTTATCTTGTCCTAGTCAGCCCTAGAATTCAAAAAACATTGTCAAATGTATAATAGACTAGTCATAACCCGTGCCCGCGGGCACGGTTCATTTAACATTTCCCCCGCGAAATCTTTGTTCCCCGAAAAATTATTTACACAGCCAAAATTTAACAGAACAATATATTAGCGTAAAAATATTTAGCGGCACGGGCACCTTCGACGCAGGCGTCTTTGGCGTGAAACAACAAATTCGGCGTCGAACAACAAATTTGGCGTCCGCGCCTTTGACGCAGAACAACAAATCTTTGTAAAAAAATTTAGCGCGGCACGGGCACCTTCGGCGCAGGCGCCTTCGGCGCGGGCGCATGTTTTTCCCCCACGAAATCTTTATTACCCGAAAATTATTTCCACAGCCAAAATTTAACAGAACAATAAATTAGCGTAAAAATATTTAGCGGCACGGGCACCTTCGGTGCGGAACAACAAATTTGGCGCAGGTGCTTTCGGCGCGGAACAACAAATTCGACATCGAACAACAAATTTGGCGCCCGCGACTTCGGTGCGGGACAACAAATTAGCGTAAAAAAATTTAGCGCGGGTGCCGGAACAACAAACATCAGGGTATTTTTACGCTAATTTGTTGTACTGCTAAATTATTTTACGCTAAATTTTTTATTTTGTTTAATTTAATGGATTATGATTCTCCACAATCTTTCCCAAGACACTTTTTATTTCAAAGTTTAGGTTTCCAAGGCACTTTTCTCCCCAAATTTAATTTCCACACTCTTTCCTTAGGCACTTCTAATTTCAAAGTTTATGTTTCCAAGGCATTTTCCCTCAAAAAATTTCACAAAAATCCAATCTCAACCATTGATTTACCAAGATCAAATCTCAGCCACTCTTTATCGTGTCCTAGTCAGCCCTAGAATTCAAAAAACTCTGTCAAATGTATAATAGATGTTTACTACATTATAATATAACTTAGATAAATTATTACCAAACAGCTTATTGTTATTTCGAACAAGACGTGTGTATTGTTTACACAGAGATAAATTGCCTCGAGGGCATACATCTCTCTACATCTCCCACTTACACTCATGCCTATTAATCTCGGTATCTTATACTGTTTTTACACATAAGTCTTTCTAGACTTCATGTGGTAGAGCCTTCGTGAGTGGATCTGCTAAACTGTCTACAGTATAGACTTAAGGGGTTTCTATGTTCATGTTAGACCAACCATTTGAATCTTATTCAAATAATTCTCTTGGTCTGTCAGAATCCATAATATTTTATTTCCCTGGATCTTATCCAGTTCATCGTACCTTACGATAATAATTTTAAATTAGTTACTGGTTAATTTAAGATGGTTCATATTTTTGATAAAGTGTCAAACTCTTTGATTACTTTGTCAAAACATATGTTCCATCCCGTTGATGCCTCGCATGTAATTTGTTTGCTCCCACTAACCTTGAAAACTCTCTTTGTGATTCATATAAGTTGGTTCGTCTAAATCATATTTAGAAAAACGAACGTATAATCGAATGTTCCAGTTTTCATTGTCAACATGAGTGTTTACATTGAGTTTGGTCCGAGCAGATCTGTACACATCTGCTGGCGAAACGGTTTCATCATAATCAGTTTATAGGAATTAGGATGAAAACCGTTCTCGACCAACATAATTGTACTTTACTATTTTCTTTCTGCACCAATCTTTTAACTTAAAGATTTACGTGTAGAAAGTGAGGAAACATTTTCTTTGGGCACGCAAACTAAATTCCAAAAATTATTTATGCTCACGGACCTATTGCATCAAGTTTTAATCGGAGTTACTACTCCGAATTTCATTCCGGAAGTTGACTAAGTCATCATCAGTTATGATGTCTAACTCGACTCTTCGTCTCACGAGATTCGAGTAATTATACAACTTTATTATGATTGATTTAATGAATATCTTATTGATAATGCCCTCATAGAACATTATCAAAACCTAGGCATTATTATCTGGGACTGAACCCAGAGGGAGGACTTAACTCAGAGTCGCTTGCTATGGATCGCACCAAGTCTAACTAAGTGTGATTCATACCTTTTAACACACCGATGTGTTAACTGACTTGACCTGAGAGAAAATCATATTTTCTTTTAATTACACAAGATTTTATATATCTAAGCATTTGACCATTCGATCTAATTGAATCAATTTAAATACTTTTATCATTTCGTTCTTTATTTTATCAGACTTGTGTTTCATCAAGAACATGTGTCTTAAAAAAATATAAGAATAACTTATTTTGGTTAATCTAGACTCGGGTACTTCAGTATGTACAAGACTGAGTTCGACAACTCATTCTCCCACTGTCTTATAGATGGGTTTTGGCCATTATATTTAAGAGGATCAGATTCACAAGTGTCCGTAGACTTCATAATACAAGAGGTAAGATCCCTCTTAGTGTGACTTGTGAAGTTTAGTCTCTCGATACGGCCTATAAGTTTGCTACTATCTTGTGTATTTATATATTAACATTTAATATACATATTACCATTATACATATTACTCATTGCTTCAGAAGCAATGTGACGACATTCGTCAAAATATGTTAACCTTTTGTATAACAATAATTATGAATCGTGACATCAAAATATGTCACATTTTCATTCACTCGTACTTATGCCTTTACTAATGATAAATTAAACTATTTAACTCGATTGACTTTTCGGAGTGCCTTCTTCTTTTCTAAATCACATTTAGATATTCAATAGCCCAACATAAATGAATAGCTATGCAAGCATCTCATGTATCCAAACGCCTGAGCTCTGCAACCTTGAGTGTAGCTCAACAAGTTGCTCGTCTCAAGATCCGGTCGGGATGCATAGTCTTGCACCGCTCATGCACTTGTATTCGATTCAAACAGTTTGATCGAATTCTCGAACTTTGCGGATCAAAATTTTTTTCCATACAACCTTGAGTGTAGCTCAACAAGTTGTAGGGAGAAACATACTTTGAATATTCTATATGTTCACGCTGCCATATATAGAGGCGAGTGACATGTAGCGTGAATTTATTTGTTGGACCCAGAGCTTAATGAAATCATATTTCTTAAGTCTGTTCTTTAGAAGGTCATTTTAATGTCAACGAGAATATATTTTAATTCTATCAATTATAGTTTAACTTGATATTCAATTAATCAACATATTTGACCAGTTAACTTATTCCATTAAAATATTATATTTTGATTCCTTTTTATAAACTTAGAACTTACCCTAGTTTTAGCATATATTCAATATTAAATATAGATAGATTGGCTTTTATTTATCTATATCCTCCCACTAATTTACGATCGTTTTAAAGCTTTAATAACGAAGGATTTAATCAAATTAAATTAATGGGTAAGAGATCCAATCACCTTGAGCCTAACAACCTCGGTGTATGCACGACAAATTGCTTGACTATGTAATCGGAAGATGACTCTTCATCGAGCATATCAGATATGACTCTCTTATTGGTTTTTACCCAAAGTCACTTGTGATCATGAGTGTGCTCGTCCAAATCACAGTGACCAGTCTAGTCGGTGTTGGATATGGATGACGTTTGTACACCCTTGTAGGGGATGTACGAGGGAATACGGACCTCGAACGTCGCGTACACGAAGTCGTGTGCAAAGGGAATCTGTTCCCTTGCAGAGAGGATCTCTAGATTAGTGGGAAAGTCGCATTATATGTGCATAAGTTCATGCGACATATGGCTAATAAAGGGGGAATATCTTAAGCTTATGTTGTACCATGCATATGGTACAACTTAAGCTTATAATGTGCCATGTATGATGGTACATTTTAGTTAAATTGTTCCAAAGGAACAATTACTCCTAAAATAACTATCTTGGGGGCATAAATAAGACCCAAGGCTTAGCCATTTACTTACACTTTTGCATGGTATTCTTGCCTTGCATTTCATTCTAGCGAAGCTCTGCCGAAATCCTTCCTCTCTCTTTATCCAAGTTCTTAATCTAAAAGTAGAGATTTAGATTGTGGATTTAGTAGCCTTACTCTGTTCGTGAGAAGACTCGATCCGTCGTGGCGAATCCGAAGGCGAAGTTCCGAGACTACCGTGCCGCATACGCAAGCGTAAGTCTCAACTTCATTTATTGATCCTAACGCTGTTTTAACAGGTTCCTTCATTGGTATCAGAGCCATAAGGGTTCGCCCCGGTCAAAACCACCGCCACGTCAAACTGATGAACGAGGCGTTGTCTTTTTCACGAATAGGTATCCTACCATTACGGATATGGTAGGAACGCTTCGTGACGGAGAGAACACAGCGGTTGTTCTTTTCACGTTAGGGTCTCCTATCATTACAGTTATGGTAGGAACTCTCCGTGACGGGAAGAACCGACCGTTCATATCGTCAAGCTCGCTCTCTTCATGGATGCTGAGTCTCCATTCATAGGGAATGTGAACTCTCTTCATGTGGAGCGCGTAGTTTACGAACTTTAAAAGTGTGTTATTTTTCATTTTTGGCACACGGCTGACGTGCGTTTATATTTCATATATTCACGCACGTTTTCTTTTGTGTTTCTCCGTGTTTTTCCGCCGTCTCTTATTCGTTTTCGTATATTTTCCCGTTTTCTTTCACTTTTCTTTGTTTGTCCATGATTGCAGGAGTTCGACCACGTAGGGGACCTTTTACGATGATATCCCAAGTCCCCGGAGCAACGGGAGAAGTCACGCGTGATCCAGGGGGTCAAACGGCGAAGTATTCATCTTTCAGCCCCTCACCCGGTCGGTTGGTCATCTCCAACCGATCGGGTGATGCACGCGTGCACCAACCGGTCTCTGCCGCAGCTCACAACGAAGTCACCCGACCGGTTCACAGACCGGTTCAGCGGGGGCTATTCTCTGTTTTCTCGAAGCAAAGCGCCAACCGATCAGGTGACTCTCACCCGATCGGTTCATCTGTAGCTGAGAAAGATGAGCTGAAGACACGGACGTCGAACCGGCCGATTCACCCGACCGCTCCAAGATCCAACCGGTCGCTCAAGAACTCACCCGATCGGTTCATGTGATGGGGTGAAAACTCGCCGTTTTCTGATATTTATTTGTAACGGATCAACCGATCGGTTGACTTGTCAACCGATCGGTTGATGCGACGGCCTATATATAGAACCCCTAGGGTTCCAGAAACGTACGGTGGCTGTTTTTCTACTGTTTTATTTCCTTGTGACGGCTGTAATTGTTACTCTTTTGTAAGTTTTCAGATCTTTCTAAAATTTTAGTATTGTCTTTATTACTCCTTTACTTCCGCATTGCAATTGTCCGATTATGATTTCAACGGTTAAATTTCATTTAGATTGCTTTTTCATGAATTTTTGTGAGTAGTTCCCAAATCTGGGATTTTGGTGGAAACCCCTTCGGGGGCTCTTCCCGATGCGTCCATAGGGTTAGGAAATCGATAGGGAGTAGGAATCTAACGGTTACGCGGGGCGTTTCATTGTCATCGACGGGAAAAAGACCGCCTTTGACCGTCGGGCCAAGGGGGAATAAACTTGGCGGTTGACTCCCTAGCCATAGCTCACGCCTTTAGCGTAGACGCCAAATCCTAGCACGCGGGAGCGGCAGGATGAGACGTTGGGAGATATCGTTGCGGACTAAGTGCTCCCGGGATCGATCAGTGTTAATGGACACGGGAGTGCCCACTGATCGAATCCGGGAAGTCCGGTGTATCATCCTGGGCACCGACCTGAATATCGGGCCCATGGGACGCCGGTACCACTTTCTGAGGCAACGTCTCACCATTAGACCCTAATTCCGATCGCTATCCATACCCGTAGGTCGTATCGGCGAGAGTCTCTCATCGGGTTGGAAACCAAAGTCCCGGGTTTACTTTCTTTTTGTTCATACGCTTTTATTTTCTTTCGTGACAACCATCTACCGATTCGGGCTAGCTCGCCCCTCGGGGTGATTCAGGTCCTACCTGACCCAAGCACAACCTCGCCTCCCTTAGTTCGATATTCCCGCACCCTACACTAACCGTGAAACTTGCGGTAAACGACACCGCGCCGCCGCGAAGCAAGCGGGGCGCCTGTCAAGTTTATGGCGCCGTTGCCGGGGAGGCGTTCGGTTTGATATTAGCTTAGCTTGGGTTCGTTAGACTACGCATAAAAACACAAAAAAAAAATTCTTTTTCTTTTTTTTAAAAAAAAATATTCAATAACCAAGAAATTTTTCCCCCACCATTATATTATCTTTTTGTTATTCTCTGGTAAATTGACACTCCTCTCTAGTTTTCTTATTTTTGTTGTCCAGGTATCTTTGATATTGCCATGTGGAGATCAGATTTCGATGCTCAGATGAGAGGCTACAATCCCTATTCATTTTTGGTTTGTGAGACTTGTGGGATGGCGGGGCACGTGTATTATGATTGCCCATATTCGCTTGAGAGCCTCCCCCTACACCAAGGCCATACATTTTCCCACAACCATTGCCCGAACACCTCCCATCCATTTCCTCAACCTTATATCCCTCCACCAACACAAGAAGAACCAAGCCTCGTGTCTCTCCTTGAAAGTGCCATGTTTAACCAAGGCCAAATGTTACAAAACTTGATGGTACCAATCACCGAGCCTACACCGAGGAGAGAGGATGAAGGAGAGGATATACCCACTTTCATGGTTGAGACCACCATCTCATCGGCCACCATAGACACATCTCATACCTATGCCCCAATTTTCCCACACTACCACTTGGATGACGAAGCATTTTTTGATGATGATAGTGAGGATGGGGAGATTTCTCTAGGATCTGTGGGAGAGACTTGTCATCTTTATTTGGATACCCCATATGAGTCCTATGAGAGCACCGAGGAGACCGCAGAGCTTATGCATACCGGCGAGGAGGATGTGCGTGAGGACGACGACACCACGACCACATACGAGGGGTCCGCTCCACATCCACCTCCACAGCCATCTCTGTCACAGCTTCCTCCTTGGTCGGTGGTCAACCATGAGGATGTCATTCAGGACATCGAGCAGATGGAGAAGCATGAGCATATCGTCGAGGAGGATGTGCATGAGGGCTTGGATACAATCATCCACTTCATTGAGCCCGAGCCACATCTACCTCTACCGTCACGCTCCACTTCTTCTGCGGCTGAGCATCTAATTGAGCATATTGCCCCTATTCAGGGAGATTTTCATACTCACTCTCACTCCACATTTGAGTCTCGCTTTTCACGTCCTATTTCTTTAGACTCATATATATTTGACACACCATATCTCTCACAGGACACAGGATCGACTTCCCTTGAGGTGTGCTGCGGTGTGTCACCACCTGGAGAGCAACTTCACATGGAGAGCGGGGATTTGATCGTCGCTAGCACAGAGGATAGCATACCATTTCCAGGGAGTGTTCGCCACATTTCATATATTTTACCATCATTTACCGGCGACTATCTCTGGGATACATTTATTTTGGGAAATAATTTCTTGCCATGGACTAATGCACCTCGTCCTTTGCAGGTCACAGGTGGACACCTACGAGGGATGCTTGGAGGTGCATTGCTTGGGTCCATTGGCATACGTGGCACAACGCTTCTAGCGGAGCCACAGAAGGAGCAGTTAGAGCAGCTACCTGCCCCGCTCCAGATCTTGGATCCGCCTATGCTCAGGTGTATCCTAATCCAATAGTGTAAAAATTTACCGCTTTCTAGTTTAGATTTGAATAATCTCGTCTCCTCTCATTAGCGAGGGGAGCGTATCTAGGATTTGCTTTTGCATCATAATAACCCTTCATGTCGTGCCCTTCTATCATTTCACCCCACATCCTCTTCCGAGGAGAATGAGCACACTGTCTCTCCTGCATTTTGATTTCTTTCTTTTCCGATTTTCCCCCTAGCATATCTCTACTTCCCCATTGATCATATCATTTTGCTAGCATTGTCATGTTCAGCTTGGGGGAAATCGACTTTTGTATGCATGTTTTTGCGTGTCGTTGTTGTGTGTCTGTGTCTATGTGTTCTTTTGTCGTGTTTTATATTTTTTATTTTAGTGTTTCTTTTTCTTTATTTTTTAGTTTTGCTCATGTGTTTTTCGTGTTTTTCATTTTTTTTTGTGTCGGTGCGTAACTCCCCCCCATTTTCATTGCCCTCCCGTATTCACTACTATTGCATTGAGGACAATGCAAGTTTTAGCTTGCGGGAGTCGCACTTCGTGCGTCTTTTGTCTCTTTTTCTTCGTTATTTGAGTCGTTTTTCTCCGTGTTTTTCTTTTTCTTTTTTCTTTTCTTCTTTTTATCTCTTTCTCCTAGAGATGAACCCTATGATGAATTGCCACGAAAATCACACGCACACTTAGCATTGCGTCGATAATCGCACTCACTAACCCTAGGATTTCGAGTCCTCTTGCATTTCACGCGTCGCAGGTCCACTTAGCTTTTTGTGAGTCGTGTGTCGTGACTAGCATTTGGTGTGCTTCTGCTTTGTGATTTTACTTTATATACCTGTACAGGAATGACCCCTAGATTATCATGTTTCGATATTGAATATGCGGTTTGCTTTTACTGTCTGCTTCTATATGCATGCTTTATTTATATCGTATATTTCAATTCGCATGTGTCGGGATTCCACAATTAAGGACTAGGATAACCCACTTAGCCCATGCTCTAATTAGCGAGAATAGTTTCCTTTGCCCAAGTGTTTAGATTCCGATTTCTTTTTTGTTTTACTTGGTGTAAACCCCCTCGTCGTGTACCGTTCTCCCACTTGGGAGAGTACACATGTATATACCCCAATATCCCAAAAATCCAAAAAAAGGAGAAAAGAAAAGAAAAACCCAAAAAGAAAAGAAAAGAAAAAGATTGTATAGCCAAAAAGCCAAAAAAATATGCAAATACCCAAAACCCAAAAAAAATTCCCGTGTGAATATTTTCATACTTGCGAAGAATAAAGGGAAGGCGAGAATTTGCACCGAGTGTTCTTCTCCACATCATCTCAACCCCCGTCGTTATCGAAAACACTTGGCTTGGGAACTTTTTAGCTAGTATCTAGGCTATAGTGGCGTGATTTCCTTAACCCTAGTTGTGGAGTCCCCGATGCATGGTACGCTTCTATTCTAACTCTTCTCATGCATGCTTGAACTTATATTCGCCGCTTAATTCAATTCGGATCGATATTTTGGGTCATATCTTGGATTTGTGTATATCGAGCCTCATAGCACATCGTAGAAAGCATCACCATTTGCTAGCACACGACCACGCTCACTCGCGCTTCACTGCGTGGACCCACGACACTTATTTGGACTCGCTTTCCTAGGTTTAGTGGTGTTCTTTGGCATTTGCTTGCTTGGTGTGTCGTTTTCGATTTTGGTAGCTCTGATGGACGATCTAGGGTTTAGAGTTTTCTTTTTCTTTCTTCCTCCCTATTTTTCCCTTCCGAGCTCCTACTCTCACTCGTCTTCCTCGAGGACGAGGAAGAGTTCAGCTTGGGGGATTTTGACGTGCGTTTATATTTCATATATTCACGCACGTTTTCTTTTGTGTTTCTCCGTGTTTTTCCGCCGTCTCTTATTCGTTTTCGTATATTTTCCCGTTTTCTTTCACTTTTCTTTGTTTGTCCATGATTGCAGGAGTTCGACCACGTAGGGGACCTTTTACGATGATATCCCAAGTCCCCGGAGCAATGGGAGAAGTCACGCGTGATCCAGGGGGTCAAACGGCGAAGTATTCATCTTTCAGCCCCTCACCCGGTCGGTTGGTCATCTCCAACCGATCGGGTGATGCACGTGTGCACCAACCGGTCTCTGCAGCAGCTCACAACGAAGTCACCCGACCGGTTCACAGACCGGTTCAGCGGGGGCTATTCTCTGTTTTCTCGAAGCAAAGCGCCAACCGATCGGGTGACTCTCACCTGATCGGTTCATCTGTAGCTGAGAAAGATGAGCTGAAGAGACGGACGTCGAACCGGCCGATTCACCCGACCGCTCCAAGATCCAACCGGTCGCTCAAGAACTCACCCGATCGGTTCATGTGATCGGGTGAAAACTCTCCGTTTTCTGATATTTATTTGTAACGGATCAACCGATCGGTTGACTTGTCAACCGATCGGTTGATGCGACGGCCTATATATAGAACCCCTAGGGTTCCAGAAACGTACGGTGGCTGTTTTTCTACTGTTTTATTTCCTTGTGACGGCTGTAATTGTTACTCTTTTGTAAGTTTTCAGATCTTTCTAAAATTTTAGTATTGTCTTTATTACTCCTTTACTTCCGCATTGCAATTGTCCGATTATGATTTCAACGGTTAAATTTCATTTAGATTGCTTTTTCATGAATTTTTGTGAGTAGTTCCCAAATCTGGGATTTTGGTGGAAACCCCTTCGGGGGCTCTTCCCGATGCGTCCATAGGGTTAGGAAATCGATAGGGAGTAGGAATCTAACGGTTACGCGGGGCGTTTCATTGTCATCGGCGGGAAAAAGACCGCCTTTGACCGTCGGGCCAAGGGGGAATAAACTTGGCGGTTGACTCCCTAGCCATAGCTCACGCCTTTAGCGTAGACGCCAAATCCTAGCATGCGGGAGCGGCAGGATGAGACGTTGGGAGATATCGTTGCGGACTTAGTGCTCCAGGGATCGATCAGTGTTAATGGACACGGGAGTGCCCACTGATCGAATCCGGGAAGTCCGGTGTATCATCCTGGGCACCAACCGGAATATCGGGCCCATGGGACGCCGGTACCACTTTCTGAGGCAACGTCTCACCATTAGACCCTAATTCCGATCGCTATCCATACCCGTAGGCCGTATCGGCGAGAGTCTCTCGTCGGGTTGGAAACCAAAGTCCCGGGTTTACTTTCTTTTTGTTCATACGCTTTTATTTTCTTTCGTGACAACCATCTACCGATTCGGGCTAGCTCGTCCCTCGGGGTGATTCAGGTCCTACCTGACCCAAGCACAACCTCGCCTCCCTGAGTTCGATATTCCCGCACCCTACACTAACCGTGAAACTTGCGGTAAACGACACCGTGCCGCCTGTCAAGTTTATGGCGCCGTTGCCGGGGAGGCGTTCGGTTTGATATTAGCTTAGCTTGGGTTCGTTAGACTACGCATAAAAACACAAAAAAAAAATTTCTTTTTCTTTTTTTTAAAAAAAATATATTCAATAACCAAGAAATTTTTCCCCCACCATTATATTATCTTTTTGTTATTCTCTTGTACTATTGACACTCCTCTCTAGTTTTTTTATTTTTGTTGTCCAGGTATCTTTGATATTGCCATGTAGAGATCAGATTTCGATGCTCAGATGAGAGGCTACAATCCCTATTCATTTTTGGTTTGTGAGACTTGTGGGATGGCGGGGCACGTGTATTATGATTGCCCATATTCGCTTGAGAGCCTCCCCCTACACCAAGGCCATACATTTTCCCACAACCATTGCCCGAACACCTCCCATCCATTTCCTCAACCTTATATCCCTCCACCAACACAAGAAGAACCAAGCCTCGTGTCTCTCCTTGAAAGTGCCATGTTTAACCAAGGCCAAATGTTACAAAACTTGATGGTACCAATCACCGAGCCTACACCGAGGAGAGAGGATGAAGGAGAGGATATACCCACTTTCATGGTTGAGACCACCATCTCATCGGCCACCATAGACACATCTCATACCTATGCCCCAATTTTCCCACACTACCACTTGGATGACGAAGCATTTTTTGATGATGATAGTGAGGATGGGGAGATTTCTCTAGGATCTGTGGGAGAGACTTGTCATCTTTATTTGGATACCCCATATGAGTCCTATGAGAGCACCGAGGAGACCGCAGAGCTTATGCATACCGGCGAGGAGGATGTGCGTGAGGACGACGACACCACGACCACATACGAGGGGTCCGCTCCACATCCACCTCCACAGCCATCTCTGTCACAGCTTCCTCCTTGGTCGGTGGTCAACCATGAGGATGTCATTCAGGACATCGAGCAGATGGAGAAGCATGAGCATATCGTCGAGGAGGATGTGCATGAGGGCTTGGATACAATCATCCACTTCATTGAGCCCGAGCCACATCTACCTCTACCGTCACGCTCCACTTCTTCTGCGGCTGAGCATCTAATTGAGCATATTGCCCCTATTCAGGGAGATTTTCATACTCACTCTCACTCCACATTTGAGTCTCGCTTTTCACGTCCTATTTCTTTAGACTCATATATATTTGACACACCATATCTCTCACAGGACACAGGATCGACTTCCCTTGAGGTGTGCTGCGGTGTGTCACCACCTGGAGAGCAACTTCACATGGAGAGCGGGGATTTGATCGTCGCTAGCACAGAGGATAGCATACCATTTCCAGGGAGTGTTCGCCACATTTCATATATTTTACCATCATTTACCGGCGACTATCTCTGGGATACATTTATTTTGGGAAATAATTTCTTGCCATGGACTAATGCACCTCGTCCTTTGCAGGTCACAGGTGGACACCTACGAGGGATGCTTGGAGGTGCATTGCTTGGGTCCATTGGCACACGTGGCACAACGCTTCTAGCGGAGCCACAGAAGGAGCAGTTAGAGCAGCTACCTGCCCCGCTCCAGATCTTGGATCCGCCTATGCTCAGGTGTATCCTAATCCAGTAGTGTAAAAATTTACCGCTTTCTAGTTTAGATTTGAATAATCTCGTCTCCTCTCATTAGCGAGGGGAGCGTATCTAGGATTTGCTTTTGCATCATAATAACCCTTCATGTTGTGCCCTTCTATCATTTCACCCCACATCCTCTTCCGAGGAGAATGAGCACACTGTCTCTCCTGCATTTTGATTTCTTTCTTTTCCGATTTTCCCCCTAGCATATCTCTACTTCCCCATTGATCATATCATTTTGCTAGCATTGTCATGTTCAGCTTGGGGGAAATCGACTTTTGTGTGCATGTTTTTGCGTGTTGTTGTTGTGTGTCTGTGTCTATGTGTTCTTTTGTCGTGTTTTATATTTTTTATTTTAGTGTTTCTTTTTCTTTATTTTTTAGTTTTGCTCATGTGTTTTTCGTGTTTTTCATTTTTTTTGTGTCGGTGCATAACTCCCCCCCATTTTCATTGCCCTCCCGTATTCACTACTATTGCATTGAGGACAATGCAAGTTTTAGCTTGGGGGAGTCGCACTTCGTGAGTCTTTTGTCTCTTTTTCTTCGTTATTTGAGTCGTTTTTCTCCGTGTTTTTCTTTTTCTTTTTTCTTTTCTTCTTTTTATCTCTTTCTCCTAGAGATGAACCCTATGATGAATTGCCACGAAAATCACACGCACACTTAGCATTGCGTCGATAATCGCACTCACTAACCCTAGGATTTCGAGTCCTCTTGCATTTCACGCGTCGCAGGTCCACTTAGCTTTTTGTGAGTCGTGTGTCGTGACTAGCATTTGGTGTGCTTCTGCTTTGTGATTTTACTTTATATACCTGTACAGGAATGACCCCTAGATTATCATGTTTCGATATTGAATATGCGGTTTGCTTTTACTGTCTGCTTCTATATGCATGCTGTATTTATATCGTATATTTCAATTCGCATGTGTCGGGATTCCACAATTAAGGACTAGGATAACCCACTTAGCCCATGCTCTAATTAGCGAGAATAGTTTCCTTTGCCCAAGTGTTTAGATTCCGATTTCTTTTTTGTTTTACTTGGTGTAAACCCCCTCGTCGTGTACCGTTCTCCCACTTGGGAGAGTACACATGTATATACCCCAATATCCCAAAAATCCAAAAAAAGGAGAAAAGAAAAGAAAAACCCAAAAAGAAAAGAAAAGAAAAAGATTGTATAGCCAAAAAGCCAAAAAAATATGCAAATACCCAAAACCCAAAAAAAATTCCCGTGTGAATATTTTCATACTTGCCAAGAATAAAGGGAAGGCGAGAATTTGCACCGAGTGTTCTTCTCCACATCATCTCAACCCCCGTCGTTATCGAAAACACTTGGCTTGGGAACTTTTTAGCTAGTATCTAGGCTATAGTGGCGTGATTTCCTTAACCCTAGTTGTGGAGTCCCCGATGCATGGTACGCTTCTATTCTAACTCTTCTCATGCATGCTTGAACTTATATTCGCCGCTTAATTCAATTCGGATCGATATTTTGGGTCATATCTTGGATTTGTGTATATCGAGCCTCATAGCACATCGTAGAAAGCATCACCATTTGCTAGCACACGACCACGCTCACTCGCGCTTCACTGCGTGGACCCACGACACTTATTTGGACTCGCTTTCCTAGGTTTAGTGGTGTGATTTGGCGTTTGCTTGCTTGGTGTGTCGTTTTCCATTTTGGTAGCTCTGATGGACGATCTAGGGTTTAGAGTTTTGTTTTTCTTTCTTCCTCCCTATTTTTCCCTTCCGAGCTCCTACTCTCACTCGTCTTCCTCGAGGACGAGGAAGAGTTCAGCTTGGGGGATTTTGACGTGCGTTTATATTTCATATATTCACGCACGTTTTCTTTTGTGTTTCTCCGTGTTTTTCCGCCGTCTCTTATTCGTTTTCGTATATTTTCCCGTTTTCTTTCACTTTTCTTTGTTTGTCCATGATTGCAGGAGTTCGACCACGTAGGGGACCTTTTACGATGATATCCCAAGTCCCCGGAGCACGGGAGAAGTCACGCGTGATCCAGGGGGTCAAACGGCGAAGTATTCATCTTTCAGCCCCTCACCCGGTCGGTTGGTCATCTCCAACCGATCGGGTGATGCACGCGTGCACCAACCAGTCTCTGCCGCAGCTCACAACGAAGTCACCCGACCGGTTCACAGACCGGTTCAGCGGGGGCTATTTTCTGTTTTCTCGAAGCAAAGCGCCAACCGATCGGGTGACTCTCACCCGATCGGTTCATCTGTAGCTGAGAAAGATGATCTGAAGACACGGACGTCGAACCGGCCGATTCACTTGACCGCTCCAAGGTCCAACCGGTCGCTCAAGAACTCACCCGATCGGTTCATGTGATCGGGTGAAAACTCGCCGTTTTCTGATATTTATTTGTAACGGATCAACCGATCGGTTGACTTGTCAACCGATCGGTTGATGCGACGGCCTATATATAGAACCCCTAGGGTTCCAGAAACGTACGATGGCTGTTTTTCTACTGTTTTATTTCCTTGTGACGGCTATAATTGTTACTCTTTTGTAAGTTTTCAGATCTTTCTAAAATTTTAGTATTGTCTTTATTACTCCTTTACTTCCGCATTGCAATTGTCCGATTATGATTTCAACGGTTAAATTTCATTTAGATTGCTTTTTCATGAATTTTTGTGAGTAGTTCCCAAATCTGGGATTTTGGTGGAAACCCCTTCGGGGGCTCTTCCCGATGCGTCCATAGGGTTAGGAAATCGATAGGGAGTAGGAATCTAACGGTTACACGGGGCGTTTCATTGTCATCGGTGGGAAAAAGACCGCCTTTGACCGTCGGGCCAAGGGGGAATAAACTTGGCGGTTGACTCCCTAGCCATAGCTCACGCCTTTAGCGTAGACGCCAAATCCTAGCACGCGGGAGCGGCAGGATGAGACGTTGGGAGATATCGTTGCGGACTTAGTGCTCCCGGGATCGATCAGTGTTAATGGACACGGGAGTGCCCACTGATCGAATCCGGGAAGTCCGGTGTATCATCCTGGGCACCGACCGGAATATCGGGCCCATGGGACGCCGGTACCACTTTCTGAGGCAACGTCTCACCATTAGACCCTAATTCCGATCGCTATCCATACCCGTAGGCCGTATCGGTGAGAGTCTCTCGTCGGGTTGGAAACCAAAGTCCCGGGTTTACTTTCTTTTTGTTCATACGCTTTTATTTTCTTTCGTGACAACCATCTACCGATTCGGGCTAGCTCGCCCCTCGGGGTGATTCAGGTCCTACCTGACCCAAGCACAACCTCGCCTCCCTGAGTTCGATATTCCCGCACCCTACACTAACCGTGAAACTTGCGGTAAACGACACCGCGCCGCCGCGAAGCAAGCGGGGCGCCGGTCAACGGCCATTAGAGAATAACTACTTTCTCGACGAACGGGTGCTTCATCGACAAACGGGTGCTTCATCGAGGAAGATGATGGTAGTTATCTACATCAGAGAAGATGACTTTTGGTGCATGATCACCATGGCCAAATGGGCTATGAAGGCAACGCACCCCCCTTCCCATGCTGAGGGGCTTGGCTACGGCCAATAACCACCACGGCCACCCCCTCCGGCAGGGTGTGTGGCAACCCCATTCAAAGGGGGTGGCCGGCCATGGCCATATGGGCCATGGCCGGCCAATGCCAAAATGGCCTTGGCCATGACCGGCTATGGCCAGGCCGGCAGTGGCCGGCCAAGGCCACGGCCAGGGGGCCCTGGCCGTGGCCAAGGCCATGCCTGGCCGAGGCCAGGCCAGGGCCAGGGGGCCCTGGCCGGCCCTGGCAGGGGCCAGGGCAGAGGCCCTGGCCGGTCTCGGCCAGGGCAGAGGCCCTGGCCGGCCTCGGCCAGGGCAGAGGCCCTGGCCGAGGGGCCAGGGCCCCTGGCCGGCCAGGGCAGAGGCCCTTGGCCGACCCTTGGCCAGCCTCGGCCAGGGCAGGGGCCTTGGCCGGGAGTGATGTAGAACAATTTTTGGTCGACCAATTTGGGTGTTTTGGTCGACCAATCCGGCAAAAGGTCTTGGTCGATCACGAACTTGTCGACTAGCCCATACGGGGTGTCAAAAGGCCTTGGTCAAACACGAATGTGCCGACTAGCCCATACGAGACTAACGACAGTCGTCTGCTCTTATTTTATAAAGTTTTTTTTCTTGGGCTCTACTCCTTGAAGATTAGCCATAGTGCTCTACTTCATGCGAGATTAGCCATGTCATTGTGCTCTACTCTACGGAGATTAGCCAATGTACTTATGACATTGTGCTCTACTCTACGGAGATTAGCCAATGTATTTCAAATTTTTTGATAAAGATGTTTTCAAATAGGTTATGTCCCGTCCTTAATCGGGATAGCGCAATTTAGAATTCCAAGTCCTACCACGATCCGGCCATGGTTATCTAACCCATGGGTGTGTAGAACAGGTCTCGTGGCTTGGCAATTGTTGCGCTAAAATTCTTTGCGCAAACTCTCACCTATTCCATTTTGAAAGATATGTTTTTCAAAAGTATTTTTCCGCTGCTGGTACCATACGGGTATCATTTCTGATTTCTTTTTACATGAGATAAGTAAGAGGGATACTTTGAAAGTTACTTCTAGATGGTAGTTGGGAACGTAGTGAACTTCTCGATTCTAGAGTAACATTTCAGCTTATCCAAGGAACTTATCAAGTATTTAAGGAATCGAAACTTTATGCATAGAATTTTGATCGTGTTTTTCATTTTCTTTGCAGTTTTTTGATTCGAATATGTCTACCGCTTCTAAGAACATTGTCGCCGAGCTTAACAAAGGTGAGAAGCTCAACGGCGACAATTATAAACTTTGGTCAATAAAAATCCAATATGTTTTGGAGGAGCAAGATGTGCTTGAAACACTCCAAAACGTAATGGAAGAACCTGAGTTGGGCAATACGGCCCAACACAAGAGGGACCGAGAAGCTTATGAGACTTGGACTCGAAAGAACAAAATAGCACATATTACGTTATTGTCCGCAATGGACAATGACATAATGCGTCTATTTCGGGAATTCGACCTAGCCAAAGACATATGGTCTGGGCTAGAAATAAAGTTTGGTGGAACTTCGGTCACCAAACTCCGCTCCTTAAATATTCAATTTGATTCGTACAAAATGCGGTGAGATCAATCTAAGAAAAAGCATCTCCGCCACATGGCGAATCTCATAGCTGAATTGAAGGATGCGGGTCTTACGCTGTCTGACGAACAACAGATCCAAGCAGTCATTCGTTCACTCCCAGATAGCTGGGATAACATGAAAATGCACCTCACTCATATTGAGTGCATTAAAACTTTAAGCGATGTATCCAAACACCTCGAACTCGAGGAAGAGCGGATTCAAGCCGCAAAACCTAGTGCCGAAGTGCACATGGCCGATAGTTCCTCACATGGAGGAAAGAAGCGGAAGGATAAACGCTTAAGGTTTATAAACGAACGAAAGCAAGAACCGGAAACCTCAAAGAAGACTAAGAACAAAAAGTGGCAAAAGAATGTGCACTCAAAGAAGAAAAACTTGAAGAAGATCAAGTGCTTTAAGTGCAACAAGTATGGTCACTTCGCCCGTACGTGTATGGATGCACTACTACAAAAAGGACCTTTAATAGCACACCTTTAATAGCGCTTGCCAATTATAAGCGCTGTTAATTAGAGGCACATATAATAGACAGCACTTCTTTTTGCAAGCGCTGTTAAAGGTCGGAGAATAGACAGCGCTTCTTTCTACAAGCGCTGTTAAAGGTCGGATAATAGACAGCGCTTCTTTCTGCAAGCGCTGTGTATTAGAGGCACAGATAATACACAGCGCTTGTAGAAAGAAGCGCTGTTAAAGGCCCTTCTTTAACAGCGCTTGCTTGTGCAAGCGCTGTTAAAGGCCCCCCTTTAACAGCGCTTGCACAGACAAGCGCTGTTAAAGGGGGCCTTTAACAGCGCTTTCATAAACAAGCGCTGTTAAAGGGGGGCCTTTAACAGTGCTTCTTTCTACAAGCGCTGTTAAAGGCCCCCCTTTAACAGCGCTTGTTTGAAACAAGCGCTGTGAAAGGTATTATACATTTACGCTCAGCGGTTCGCAATTTCACGTGTGCGGGTTTACCAAATGTTTCTAACTTTTTCGTTCCCCCTTTTTATTCACCGCCTTCATTCTCCTTCTCACCTCCTTCACCATCTGCCTCTTTGGCTTCCCCATCTCTGCCCCCACACCGACCTTTGCCGAAGACAAAGCCCATCAGATCCCACGATTCCCACCTTCGATCATGTCGTCGAAGCCGTCACATCCATCGACCGTAGAAGCCGTAACATCCATCGGCCGCCGAACCTGTAGATTGTAGAGAGAGGGAAGCATACAAATCACAGAGATACAGAGATCGAGAGAGAGAGAGACGATGGCAAAATCGAAATATTACGGATGGGCGGCAGCGACCGTGATCTTCATCGTGTTGATGATTGTGACTCCGGCAATCCCTCAATCTCAAGAGTACCACGACTTCACCGATCAGCGCACCCTCTTCTTCGGTAAGAATTTTTTTTTTTGAATTTTAGGGTTTATCAATTTCACATCATTCACTATTCTGGTCATTTTAGGTTGTTTTTCGTAAGGATGATACGGTTTCGATATGAATATATCAAAAAGTAACCGCGCCTTCAGCTTCATAATACGAACATGTATGCGAGAAAATTGATCGTGTAGATGGAGAACAGTTAAAAATGAGGGATTAAGGACCTGTGAAATTGTTCATCGAGGAAATAGGTTGTCATCATCATTCTGGATGTTAAAAGATTGACATGGAGTATGGTGAGTACGACTGTGACCTTCATACGCTTTTTAAAGCGAATTGAGTAGAAAAAACTACCGGGTCCTTCTTTATTATTATTATTATCCCAAATGAACACTTTGTTCAGTACGGTGCAGCTAACCTTTTATGGATAAATATTACATAAAAAATCTACGTCATTGATGCTAGCTCCCATCCTGGTCTAACTATCCTCCACCTCCACCATATGATCCTAATTTGGATGCTTAATCTATCCATTATTCTCCAATCATGAGATTTACGGTCATTTTTTATTGCATTCGTCAGGGGATCAAGTTCAATATGTATCCTTTCTTGGTTTTATGGTCTTCAAGGCTGTATTCTGACGATGAATTTGCATATGATATCTCACTGAATTTTGAATGCTAACTGACTTGGTTTTATGGTCTTTGAGCTCACAGTCTCATACATGTGATACCATTGTTGTCACTAAACTTTTTCAGTGGCTTATAGTTGGCTCTCTGTCCAGCACCTCTTTATCATATGGGAAGTGTATGATAGAAAGATATCATGGGCAGAGCAAGACTTCAAGATCAAGCGTGCCCTTCTTACTGGCCAGCCACCATTACGGTCAACAAGAATTGGTCAAGTGCATCAGTGCATGTGCAAGTGAACAAGCCTTTTTTATTTTCGAGAGTATGGCTATCTTGATTGCATATCATCTCTTGTCCATATCTTTAAAGTTAAAGGTGTAATTTATGCACAGTGTCTCCATTATCTTTTGTCAGCTACCTTGTGAATTATATATTAGGTTAACTAGAGTAGGTACTATTCATTGCTTCAATTATATTAGTCTAGTACACATGGCACATGTTGAAGATAGAGCATCATGAATAGTGTGTCCATTGCCTGTTGTTAGCCGCCTCGTGAATTTTATGTTCAGAGAATATCATGAATAGTGTGTCCATTGTCATATTAGTCTAGTACACTTGGACAATTTCTGATTGTTCCCCTAATCTTGCAGACAAATTCACATGGACTTCATGTTCAAACCTGGATCGCTTCCTCTTCACCCATGATTGGAATTTGGAAATACCATTTTCCTCTTGCCTCCCTCTCTCATCGCATTCTCCCTTTGTTATTCTTGAAACTTTTCTTTTGCAGGATCGATTTGAATAATATACCCATCTTAATTTCCTTTTTAGCTAACAAATTTTAAAGCATATAATTCTTAAATCTCAAGAGTTGGGGTGTGAAAATAAACTAGGCATGTAAGGTGCACTCTGACAATTGGATTTAACATGCTTCATGCCGATCTTAAAACTGATGATTAGCATTATTCTGATGATTATTTATTTTTTAACAAACAGAAAGAAGTTGTTTTAATTACTGACTTAATTCTTTGACTTTAATTTAATTGTTAGGTAAGAACCAGTTAGGACATGGACATGGACCTGGATAATTGATATGCATATGAATAATTGTAATATTTGCTAAATATTGATTAAGTTTTGTTTAATTAGGAACTATGCAAATAGATTGACTCGTGACTGATCAATGTAATTGGAACTATACAACCAATGAGAACGTGAATCGAAACACATAAATGCTATACATAGTTTCTAGTTATGCAAGGAAATCTAGATACATTGAGATTAACTAAGAAATAGTTGTAGAACTGACATGACACATGACATTGGGGATTGGGAAACACATGACACATGACACATGACACATGACACTTGAGCAATAGTCCAAGAATTGAGATTTTAATTAAATTTGGTACTACACGCAAACCAACTTCAAAGACGTTGCAAGTCTTCTATATGTGCATTTATACAACTTCTATATGTGCACGTCTTTAAAGTACTTTCACATTGCACTAGTTGGAGAACGGGGCCTTAAAACTTGAGCTTGAAATAAATTTATTTTCCTAAAAAAAGATTTAACTTTTTGGTTTTGTGAGTAGAAGTTTGAAAATCAATCTTCTTTCTGCTAGGCTAGGAGCCCGAGCCTTACTTTAGGTCTCATTTGATTCTATTTGGTTTTGCATTTTGGCAGCACATCAACATAAATTTTCTCTTCAATGATGGCTTCAATTCGCACTTGAACACTTTATAGCGGAGGAAATAAAAAAAAGCTCTTTTGCATTGGTATTTACATCTTTTTTCTTTGATTTGTTTTGTCTTTAGCAACACTTCTTTTTTCTCTAATTAGCTTGTAGATAGTTTAACTAGTTGACCAAGAGAATTTCTTTACAAACTCCAGTTTACTGCTCATGCATTCATGAAGCTAATAGAATTCCTTTGTGAATTAAAGTCTATTGTTGATGCATACATGAAGCTGATAAAATTCCTTGGCAAATTAGCTTGTATGAATGTCCACTTGTGAATAGACTCTTTCATAATCTTTTAAACACGCTCAACAGACAAACACACCAATACACTCATTGGGGTTTGTTAGCATCAAGTAAGAACTCATCGATTGTTATACTAAACATCCTCTATGTTAGTCTGCCAAGAATCACTTCATTATTGAATGTTGATTTGTGACTGGCTGATCACGTCTCAGAAATGATGAACATTGCTTCATTATTCTTTTTCATTGGAATTATGATACACATGAATTTTTAGCAGCTTTAGTATTCTTAGATTGAAACTGGATCAAATTGATTGGTTAATTTCCTTTCATAACACATGTAGGTGGTGGAAATTGGAAAGGGAAGCAAGGTGAAATATGAACTTGACAAGAAGACTAGACTTATTAAGGTAGGCCAAGGTTATTCCTATAATTTGTCATTTAGAGTTTTTAAATTGTTGCAATGTCTATGTATGCAGGTGGATCGAGTGTTGTACTCATCAGTGGTGTACCCCCATAACTATGGCTTCATCCCACGCACTCTTTGTGAGGATAACGATCATATGGATGTGTTAGTTCTCATGCAGGTATTGGCTAGAGTGCATTTTGATTCAGTTTCATTTATGGATCATTAAATTTGTGTACAAGCATTTCATAGCATAATAAATGTTGTTTGGAACTGCTAATTGAGATTGGTGTGTTAAAAGTTGTGTATTATTTACGAATTGAGATTTGTGTGTTAAAATCAGCAAACATGTTTTTAGCTAGTCGAACCAGTAACAAATCAGGAAAGTATTACCATAGCTTGCTCAAAGTCCTCGTATTCTGAGCTATATTTGAAAACACCATTATGATGCCTTGATCTGGCCAATTCTATGTCTTTCAGGCAGTCTTGGCTTTTAAAAGGGAGGTACTGTATGAGCAGTCTTTTCTTACTGATAACCCTTTTTATTATTTGAAACAGCAAGTGCCAGAATCGAATTCAAGATTTTGTTAGGCGTGGGTACAAAAGAAATATTTTGCCGCTGCCCGTAACTTCATCCCCTTTTCATTTTTTGCTTCTTTATTGTCTTGAAAATCTGCTGGAATATTTCAGAATCATTTCATTTCTTTCTATGTAGGGTACAATAGACGTGATATGTGGAGGACCTCCCTGCCAGGGGATAAGTGGGTTTAATCGTTTTAGGCAAAAGGAAGACCCCTTTAAAGATGAAAAAAACAAACAGATGGCTGTTTTCATTGAGATCGTTGAAGTTTTAAAACCGAAATTTGTATTAATGGAGAATGTAGTGGATATACTGCGATTTGCTGGTGGATGTTTAGGCCGCTATGCTTTAAGCAAGCTTGTAGCCATGAATTACCAAGCTAGGTTGGGGATCCTAGCTGCGGGGAACTATGGCCTTCCTCAGTATAGAATGCGGGTTTTTCTGTGGGGAGCGCATCCAAGTCAGGTTTGCCCCACTTTGCGGCTTAATTCAGAATTATCTGACTACTCAAGTATAATGTAATTTTGGTTTTGTAGAGATTTCCTCAGTTTAATGTAATCTTGGTTTTGTAGAAATTGCCTCAATTCCCATTACCTACTCATGATGTTGTCATGCGTGGTGCTCCTCCAGTAGAATTTGAGGTTTGCATATTTTTCAGTTTGCTTGTTTCCCCCCTGATTCTTTGAAAAGGGTGCATAAGCTTTTCCTGCAATGCTATGAATTAAACAAGATAATATCCATTTGGCATTCCCGCAGGCGAATGTTGTTGCATATGATGGGGGTCATCAACAACTCGAGAAAGCATTACGCATTTATGATGTCATCACAGATCTTCCTCCTGTAATTAGATAATTTCACGTTTGAATTTTCATTTAATGTGATTTATTTTGCCCTGAAACGAAAAATTATTATTTGGTCAGGTCGAAAACGATGAAAGCAGAGATGAAATGAGTTACATGGGCCCTCCAGAAACAGATTTTCAGCATTATATTCGGCTGAATCAAGAAGGTGAGTTAAGTTGCTATTTCATGACGCGCATGGAATATTTACTCTATTCCTTTTCTTACCCCTCCCTTTCCAAGTGCTATTTTTATAGAGTTAACTGACGCGTAATTATTTTTCAACTTCCATTTTGTTTTATTGTGTCTCCTTTCACTCACAAATAGTTGGTGATGCAAATCCAAGACATTCATATGACATTATTGTTGCTGGGAATAACTTTTTTAAAGGTTGTTAAATGTTATGTCCAATTTATCATGCATAATGTTTCTGTAAGTCAAGATACAACCATGCTCCTTGTTGCAGTGGAAAAATAGTTAATTGGTAGGTTCAAACTTTCATTTTTATTATTTTATTAAACACCAAAAAAATTCATTATGCATATAGTCTAGTGTCTAATCTGTCTCACCTCAGGTGTACACCCAGTTTATCTTCCCATGACTAACATCCCATTTATCTAACAATGCAAGTGCTTTAACATCTTATTCTCAAAACTTATTGCAGAAATATGACTGAATTTTTGTTGATGCGGCATAATTCTTGTTATATGATGATATCTATTATTAGCATTGCTCTATATTTAGATGCTAATTTTAGACTAAGCAAACATGGGGTCTACTTGACTGTCGGAAAGTAAAATCAAGTTGCTGAACATGCCCTAATCTTGTTCAATAGGGGAATTGTAGGGATTTAAACTTGAAGTTGATGTGGCAATATGAGGTGTCATCATTGCTAATTGTTAAAACCGGAACGTGAAAGAGTAGAATCCATTGATAGTGGAAATGTTGGATGCCCTTTTCACTTTGCAGCAACAATTTCCAGAAATCCATTTCTTTTCTTAGGTACAAGAACTGGACAGGGAAACTGCCCATTCAGTTTTAGATTTTCCACCCTTTCTTTCTAGTTGCCAATCAGCCCTAGATGATGATATTCATAGTATTTGTATACATCTTAGCATGATGGCTCCCGTTGGTTGTAATTGGACCATATTCCTTGTAATAGCGGACTTGATGGATTCTTCTTGGTGAAATATGTATGGTCACCTCATGCAGTATCTGAATTTTGCTATTTAAGATGGAAAGTGACTCTGATACCACAAATACCATGACATGGTCTAGTAGATCATTAGAAAACCTTCCAAACTTGCTTTTTATTGATCTTTATTATTATTAACAAATTGAGATTTAACTTGGTGACGATCAAAAATGCTTTTGTGTAATATTATTTTTATTGATTTGTATTTACTTGAAATGGTATTGCAGGGATCAAAACCTTCACTTTGTGGAATCTCCTGTGCTTGCTCCACCAGAGGTGCGGATTGATTTTGATGTATAGAGACAATAAGTGGATATATAAAAATTGCTGAGTACTCCTGGCGAGCCTTCGGGTCCGTGCTCCCACGCCAGAAAGCTCATCCAGCCATCCGAAAAGGGGGAAATGCATTAGGGAGTTGTTTTAGAATCAGAAATTGCAGAAGTTGCAATGTAATTGGTCGTGAAATGTATTCTTCGGAGTGATTTAATGGATATTAAATGGATAATGACTGTTAAGTTTTATAAGCGATAATGTTTATTATTTGTATTACAGATCATCTTCCAATATCAATGCACATTGTCTAATTTATGCGATTGTTGAATAAAAGCAATTTAATTTAATTGTTTCTTATAATGATTGTTTCTTGTAATTTAATGTTATTGGTGGTTTATTTAAGCATTTTGAATATTAAATGGATCTATTTAAATATAAAACGCAGGAAGAAACAATAAAATGAATTGAAACAAGCGATGTCTATCTGTGACCTTTAACAGCGCTTGCACTAACAAGCGCTGTTAAAGGCCCCCCTTTTACAGCGCTTGCACAAACAAGCACTGTTAAAGGGAGGCCTTTAACAGCGCTTGCACAAACAAGCGCTGTTAAAGGCCCCCCTTTTACAGCGCTTGCACAAAGAAGCGCTGTTAAAGGGGGGCCTTTAATAGCGCTTGCACAAACAAGCGCTGTTAAAGGCCCCCCTTTTACAGCGCTTGCACAAAGAAGCGCTGTTAAAGGGGGGGCCTTTAATAGCGCTTGCACAAACAAGCGCTGTTAAAGGGGGGCCTTTAATAGCTCTTGCACAAACAAGCGCTGTTAAAGGCCCCCTTTAATAGCGCTTGTAAAGCGCTATTAAAACCAGCCCCCCTTTAGCAGCGGCGAGATAGACAGCGCTTGTAAAGCGCTATTAAAGACCTTATTTAAGCGCTGTTAAAGGTCCATTTTGTAGTAGTGATGGAAGTGATAAGGTAACTTGTAGGGCTAGTTACATATGTGTTTCTAGTTCCATGTTTCTTGCTGAATCTAACTATTTTTGGTTGATTGAATCAGGGGCCACAGACCACGTAGCGAAGGACAGAAGGTTCTTCGTAGAGTATCGAAGGATAACTCAAGGAACAAAGTGGATATACGTCGGTAACAACACTCGTGTTGAAGTCAAGGGCGTCGGAACATGCAAGCTAGTTCTCGACAACGGCCGGAATCTGTTATTGCACGACGCCCTCTTTGCTCCAGATATTCGAAGGAATATCGTATCCATGGTCATGTTAATGTCTTTAGGTTATGAATGGAGGTTCTATGAACAAAATGTTGACCTTGTTTGTAATAGTTCTTTAGTTGGGTCCGGTAATGTTTGTAATGGATTGATTGTTTTAAACACTATGTATGATGATTCTTCTTCTATTAATGAAAGTTTCCATTTGACAAATGCTTCTAATTCTGAATCTGAGATCATTTGTTGGCATGCAAGACTTGGTCACATTGGACCAACTAGAATGGATAGACTTGCCAAAAGTGGCTTGCTATCTAATGTTTCAAAAGTTGAAATGTCAACTTGCGAACATTGTCTTGTAGGGAAAACTTGTCGCAAGCTGTTTGGAACTGGCACAAGGGCCGAAGTTCTATTACAGCTTATCCATTCGGACATTTGCGGTCCAATGAATGTTAAGACAAGACGCGGGAAGTTCTATTTCATCACCTTCATTGATGACTTCACCCGTTTCGGTCACATTTATTTGATTTCCCACAAACATGAAGCTTTATCTTGCTTCAAAAACTATATGAGTTTAGTGGAAAATCAACTAGATCGCAAGATAAAGGTCTTGCGAACCGATAGAGGTGGAGAATATCAATCAACGAGTTTTAAGGAACTCTGTGATGAAAAAGGCATAGTTCATCAAATAACTATGCCTTATACTCCGCAACAAAACGGTGTTGCGGAAAGAAGAAATAGGACATTGATGGAAATGGTCCGATCAATGATGTCTCAGGCAAATTTGCTCATCACCTTTTGGGGTGATGCATTATTGACGGCAGCATTCATCTTAAACCGTGTACCCTCGAAGTCGGTAAGTTCTACTCCTTATGAGTTGTGGAACAATAGAACTCCAGACTTAAGCATTCTAAAACCTTGGGGTTGTGCCTCTTACGCACATTTATCCTCTCATAAATATGGCAAACTTGGGCCACATGGGAGGAAGTGTATCTTCATCCGATACGCTGAAAACTCCAAAGGATATGTTTTCGTCGGTCAAGAGGACAATGGGGGTCTAATAGAATTCGAATCGAGGAATGTTGTCTTCTTGGAAAACGAGTTTCCAAGACAGGGCGAGATAAGTCAAGACTTATCCTTGTTTGAGACTTGGGATCAAGAAGGATCGGAACGTTCGAGTGGGAGAATTCTTGGTGAAGAGGAAAATGACCCTCATACTTCACCTATGGATGATACGAACGATACCAATCCTATTCCGAGTGGGAGTGATGTTATTCCAAGTGGGAGTGATGTCATTCCAAGTGGGAGTGATCAAACTCAAGCAAGACGTAGTAATCGAACGAGGCTAACACCTCTGAGATTTGAGGATGAATTTCCTCAAACATTCATGACATTACTACAAGATGATGACGAACCTGCAAATTTCAAACAGGCCGTCACATGCCCTGCTAAAGATAAATGGATAGCAGCGATGGAAGAAGAACTTCAATCCATGAAAACAAACCAAGTCTGGGACTTGGTTGATTTACCTAAGGGACGTAGAGCCATTGGGAACAAGTGGGTTCTCAAAATCAAGCATAAGGCTGATGGCTCCATCGAGAAATATAAAGCTCGCCTTGTTGCGAAAGGTTTCACGCAACAGGAAGGGATAGACTACGAAGAGACTTTCTCTCCTGTCGTGCGTTTTACCTCCATTCGCTTAATTCTGGCAATGGTGGCTTGTTTGGACCTCGAGTTACATCAGATGGATGTAAAGACGTCTTTTCTTAACGGAGAACTAGATGAGGAGATCTACATGAAACAACCAAACGGGTTCGTACAAGAAGAAAACAAACATAAGGTTTGTAAACTTCGTAAATCCATATATGGTCTTAAACAATCCTCAAGGCAGTGGTATATGCGCTTTCAAGAAGTCATTTTGTCATATGGTTTCTCCATGCTCGACGAAGACAACTGCGTATACATTAAGAGGATTAAGAACAAGTATGTAATTATGTATCTTTATATAGATGACATACTTATAGCCGGAAATGATAAGCATCTTATCATGGATATCAAAGCTTGGCTTTCATCCGTCTTTGAGATGAAAGACATGGGTGAAGCTGCATATATCCTTGGGGTTAAGATCTCAAGGAATCGTTCCAAGAAACTTCTTTCTCTCTCTCAAGAAACATATATAAAGAAAGTTTTAGAACGGTTTAATATGCATGACTGCAAGCCAATTGATACTCCAATAAGAAAAGGCGAGGGTCTATGTTTGGAAATGTGTCCCAAAGATCCAAAAGAAAAGAAAGCTATGGAAAAGGTTCCATACTCCAGTACTGTCGGGAGTCTGATGTACACCATGATGTGTACCAGACCGGACATTTGCTATGCTGTTGGTATGGTAAGCCGTTACCAATCCAACCCAGGACAGGCACACTGGAAAGCGGTGAAGATGATATTAAGGTACCTCAAAGGGAATGCGGACTATGCGTTATGCTATCAAGGCAATACCTTGAGACTCGAAGGCTATACCGATGCTGATTGGGCAGGTGATCTCGATGAGCGAAGATCTACCTCAGGCTTTGTTTTCTTGCTCGGGAATGGTGCAATATCCTGGAGCAGCAAGAAGCAAACCTGCATCGCCCTATCAACCATGGAAGCCGAATTTGTAGCATTCAGCATGGCGGTCCAAGAAGCTGTTTGGCTTAGGAAATTCTTAGACAGGCTGACGGATGCCACTGACTTGAGCATTGTTCCTATATACAGTGATAGTCAAGCTTCGATTGCATATGTCAACGATCCTAAATTTCATTGTAAGACCAAACACATTGATATTCGATTCAAGTTTGCGAAGGACTATGACAAACGGAAGGAAGTAGACATAGGATACATATCCACGCATAAGATGATAGTGGATCCCCTTACTAAGGCGATCCCCAGAGATGTGTTCTTCAAACACTTATCATCTATGGGAATGCGTAGGTGCTGAGCTGTATCATGTAATATTTCCCATGTCTATAGAAGATCAAAGTTTAATAAAAAGAAGAAGTTTTTTTATATATATTGCATACAAGTTTCTTACAAATGATTTTATATACATTTGTGTTTAAGTCTCAGCTATTTTATTGTGTGTATGTCGGACAGATTAAGGTTGGCTCTCTCACATGAGCAACCGCCTTATCTTATCAGATGGATAAGATAGAGATGAGACTAGTTTAAAGTCAAAATCATTAGACAAATGATTTAGAGTCGTGACTTAAACAAGATAGTCGAATGAAAGATCTGCATCATATGGATGCTTACAAAAGATCTGAGATCTGTATCACAAGGATATTTAAAAGAGATCTCATTGGATTTTTTAAATCCTATCTGTCTTATGCAGGATGAGAGTCCGGGAATATTTCATGGGTAGTAAGGGGACTCAAAAGATAGGCACTGTGGTGTCTGACCTTTCATCCGTACAACATCATTAAGACATACTCTCCCTGGAAAAGGAGTGATGTTGTAATACGTGTTCATACCACGTATGCATTTCGACCACTGAGTTAGTAGCAATAGTGTTTGCTATTATGTGAGACTCAAAGGCCATACGGGTCTTAACTCTTACCCTCAAGGACTCCAATTGGTTCCTTTAGATTTGACGAGATGATCGCTATCTTAGCGTGTTGCTAATGGGCTATGATAATTCGGCTCGGCGGTGTAACGACTGGTTTTCATGTGATTGGATTATCTATATTAAAAATATATGCTTGGTGGATTTTCTCCTTGGATGTGATTTTTCCGTCTCCGTGGCTTTTGTTTTCATTCGTTTCGTTGTAATTTCTTAGCTTCTTCCTTCGATCGTTGGGTTTGGAGTAAGTCATTTCGTGACGAGCTTCAAAACGCTCATATTTTAGAGTTAAAGTGATCTTAGAAGCCATAGGAATCTTCCCGAAGCTCCGCGATTCAAATCGGCACTTTTAGTGCATCTTAGTTGGTTCGAGAAGGCGGACCAACCGACTAGAATTCAATCTAGTCGGTCGGTAACTCTACTCAAACCGACTACTTCCTTGGATTAATTTTACTTAAGTTACTGTTTCTGTTTAGTCGGTCTAAGTTCATCTTTCGACCGACTAGTTGTTAAACTAGTCGGTTAAGTTTTGTACTCAGACCGACTAATTCTGAGTTCTTCTGTACAGTCGAGTTACTGTTTATCGTTAGTCGGTCTAAGAACATTTGTCGACCGACTAGATGAGAAACTAGTCGGTCAGTGGTTGTTCTTTGACCGACTAAATCTAAATCCTATTTTTCGTCAGGAGTTACTGTTTCTACTTAGTCGGTCTACGTTGGTCAACCGACCGACTAGTTCCCAAACTAGTCGGTCAGTGGTTGCTCTTTGACCGACTAATCAGTGTTGAAACCCTAATTTTTGGGCAGCCGTCGGCTGTGCATATTTAAAACCCCCTCAAACGTTTTCTTTTCTTTTTCATTTCTCCTGAGCCTCCTTCTTCCCCAAATCATCCTCCATCTAACCCTAGTCCTCCTCCTTCATTAAGAGCCTCTCCCCCTCTCCATTTTGGCCGGCCACCACCTCTAGGTCGCCGGAAAACCCCCAAAAATCCCCCAAATCCCATTTTCTCCAGATTTCTCCCCATTTCCAGATCTGAACCGTGGATCTCCGAATCTTTCATCCGTTGCCGTGCTTGCTCGACATCGATCTTCTGCTTCTATACGGTAGGGTTCGATCCTTTGGTTTTCTCATAACTCTCCTTGTGATTTTATTGAAACCCTAATAATAAACTAGGTTGGATGTTGTTCTAATGTTGTTTTGCCGTGGCAGTGATTTCATCTCCGTAGATAACATTTCGTGGCGTGCCTCGTTGATCGTCTTCCTTGGCGTGAGGCAAGTGAAACTTACCACTTAGGGTTTAGGACATGTTTTAGGCCATTTACTTGTTATAGCGTAAAAGAGACTAGACGGTGAAATGATAGCCGCCTAGACGCCTATTTGATCTAGTTTGACAACGGAACTAGATCTGTTACCTCAAATGATCTAGCTTGACAAAGAAGCTAGATCCAACCCTTTTAACTTGTTGTTCATGCATATTAAACTGCCATGTTTACTTCCTTATTTGTACGCCTTACTACATGCCATGCCATCCATGTTGAATGTCGCATTCATAGCACATGCTACAACACTTGTGTTTCCTGGCTCGTGTTCCAGAAGCGGGCCATGTGTTGGTTGAAAGCCAATGCCCGATCCACTGCTTCCGGCTAGGCACCCACTTTTCGTGGGCGTAGCCCTACGCCAAATACTTATGAATCGTGAACTAGAATACGAGCTCCTGTGTGGGGCAACCCTGGCTCATTTACTGAGCTCGTGTACAGGGACCCTGGCTCGTTTACATGTGGGTGGGGTAAGAGTTAAGCGGTCATTCAACTGGGAGTCTGCCCGATCAGCAACTACAGTTGTAAGGCGTAAACTCTGGGTTCTGGGGTAGTTGTTAAGCAGCCACTCAGTGTGAATGTCCAACAGTTCAGCTGCAAATAACTTGAAAACGTGTCTAGTGAAAAGATTGAGATTGTTAGTAGCTTGGCTACTCTTGACATGTCGTGATAATTGTTCTCTCGCACTTATTGTTACACCACGTCTTACTTGTGCACTCATACTAAAACTGCCATGTCATGCATGCTTTTAGAACTGCTAGTTTACTTTCCTTTCAGTTTCCTTGCCCAAGTCTTTTAGACTTGCTGACATGTGCCCTTTTCTCTTTGGGTGTCGCATGTTAGTTGCCGAGCATGAGATTGTTGTTGAGGGCGACGAGTTCGTGGAGTTCGTGCCCGATTCTGTTGTTTGACGAGGAGTTTGAGAATACCGGTGTTCTTCCTTAGGATCTTGCAGTTTCCTTTTGTTTTAGGATTCCTGTTAGTTGTCGGTGCGTGGCACCTTTGTTGTACTTTGTACTTTTGTTGGCCATGTTTGGGCCCTTAGACTCTTTCTTTTAGCCTGGTGGCTTTTCTGGATGTTGAACTTAATTTTAATGTTGGACAAATTCTGAGATTTGAGATTTTATTTCTGTCTCTCCTTGTGATATTATTGTTGTTCCGTTTGTGGTTACAGGGACCTGCTTATGTTTTATTGACGCTTATCGGGTTTGGGGCTTCACAGCTCCACTCTCGTGCGGACCTTTTCACGTCTCACCTCCATTTTAGGGAAGCGGGGCGTGACAGGTTTTGTTGGTGGCCCATGCAGGTCCTCTCTTCTGTAACTGTGAATATCGGAATAATGATAATAATATTAGAATGTCCAATGAGCTAAGTTCGGCATCCGAGTCATTAAGCTTTGAGTCTAATTTTGGTCCGTTTCTATGGCGCTAGATGGCTAGAAGACGTCTGATCCGAGCTGGTGGTGGATCTACTCGGAAGGTTTGCTATTTCTGCGGCAAGACCGGGCACGTCGAGGAGTCGTGCAGAAGCTTTCTAGGTCAGTGTTTGGTTTGTGGTGGTGCTACTCATTCGGCGAAGGATTGTCGGCATGCAAATCTACTGCGGAAGGCATCGGATGGGGTTCCACAGCAGCAAGCACCGGAAGCTGGGCCGAGTCGGAAGGTGTGCCATCATTATGGCAAGATTGGTCATAATAAGGAACAGTGCAGGCGGAGGCTGGGCCAATGCTTGATTTGTGGCGCCGCAGCGCATACCTTAAAGGACTGTCCGAGGGCTAGGCGTCCGGGGAAAGCGCCAGTCGAAGCTCAACTACGAAAAGCACCCGTAGCTGTTAGACGTGGGGCAGCCCTTGTTCCACAGAAGCAGGCTTTTCGACAGGCTACCCTGATGACTGTAGTTGAGGCTGAGACTGTGGACGAGATTATTGCAGGTGACCCTCAGTCTGGTTGCCTTCTTCCTTTAGACAGTCATGTTTGCTGGAATATGTTTGGTTGCTTGAATATGTTATGTTTGCTAGAATAGGGTTTGATTGCTAGGCTGGTTGTTAAGTGTGATTTGGGTTGGCACGTTTCTGGCACGAGTCCTCTTGACTTTGGTGCATTAAGGTGCATTATGTCCCTGAGCTTCGTGTAGATGCAATTCTTGATGACTACCCCCCCCCCCCCCTTCTTGAATATTTAATTCCTCCATATTCGATCGAGTTAAAATCCTTTCGTAGGTTTTGAAGTCTATTGGTTGAAATTTTTAATCTCGTAGCTTTTGCTAACCAATATTTCTCGTATTTGGGTTTTTTTTTAAAAAAATTTCTACTATAATTTTGATTGCTTTAGAATGTCTTCCAAGATAAATAGAACTTCGATTGTTTTCATATATCAGTATTGGGTTCATTGTACTCGTACTTTAAGGTCTTGTATAAATCAGTTGTTTGGCAAATCCGGGTCCCTCTAAAAAGTATTTTAAATGTTATTTATTTGAAATTTCTCTTCAGTTTTAAAACTTGTAAGCACTTAGCATGGGCCTAATTTTCACACTATAGTTGATCGGATTTTATTCTTTGAATTTCGAAATCTTGCCGAAATATTGTATTAAGCTACTGCCGTATAATATTTTCGAACCTCTCCGTTGCAAATCTTGATCTTTCTGAAAGTATCTTTTCGACTTCCTTTTTCCTAAGTTTAAATTTGTTCGGAACTTTAATATATATACTTATACCTCATACCCTTTCGTTGACATAAATTTATTTTTGAATTTCAAAAGTTTTAACGGGATTTGATTACTGTTTTATAATGTTTTTCCAGCCTTTACTTTCATACCTATTTAAATATCTCGTCCCTTTTCATATATCAATTTAAATTCTAAGCTTAATAATTTTTCCCAAATTCGATTTATAAAGTTTTTCCTTTCTTATTTATGCCATTCAAATGATTCGTCACGCTCCCCTAATATACCTTCCAAGTCACACATGATTTCGGCTTCCAACAAACCAAGGGTATGTTCAACATTTTCTCTATTACAATTTTTGGAAAATTACGTTTTCATAACCATTTTCTACCCTAGACCTTCCATAAATTGGTTTTAAAAGCTTATGACAAATTTTGATAAACCTACTACTAAGTTTTCCGTTCACCATACATGCTTTTAGAAAAAAAAATTTCTAAACTAAATTGAATTTCGAATATTTTCATATAACCGTGCTAGGCTCATTAGCCCGTATGTTAAGAGCTTTGTGTGAAACGATTTCTTTTGGCAGATCCTGGTTACACTAAAAGGTAGTTTCAATATTGATTATTTAAGCTTTTCCTGGCTTAAAGACTTTGAAAGTATTTGGCACGAGTTTAAAATTCTTTCATTAATTTAATTTCATTTCAAAACTTTCGCCAACTTTTCAAATATGATCGTTTTATACTTTTAGTGTTTTTGACTTTCGCCTTTCACGTTCTATTTCCGAAAACTTATGAGAGTAATATTTACATCTTTCTTCCCCGCCTAAACATCCACAATTATATCTCGGTTCCACTTGATCTATTTACCTCCTTGTCCTCGCCCTACCTGAACTCATTTTTACGATCTTGTTTCGTTACGCCATCTAATCTTGGTTTCCTTCCTTCTGCTTCGTTATCTCACTAGTGTTTACCGTTGTTTACGTCGCGCCAGTTTAGTAGTGGGTCCTTGGACTTTTTGTGATGTTGTCGTAGTGCATGTGCCTAGGTTGAGTATGTAGGCTTGAAGAGTGTACCACCTATAGCATGATAATGTTTGCCTATTGTGTGATATATAACATACTCAGTGTTATTCATGATGTTATGAAATTGTAAGTGTGTTAATATTTATGGATATGTGCGAGAATAGCTATACCACTCTAGGGGCGCCTATGTATATAAGATTCTGTGTTGGGATGTCTGAATAGAGTGTATGTAGTTGGAGATACTTATGGTGGTTAAAATAATATGATTGGTGAAACTATATGTATGCTGGGTGTGATAATTATAGGTGTACGTATAGTTAAAGTGGGTAGGCCTATTATGTGACATATGTGTTGTACGCGTGAGTGTGTGCTCGTACGTAGTTACGTATTGTGCGTAGACGCGAGTAGTTATGTGATTGCTGTGTGAGTATATAAGTGATATATACATGGTAGTAGAAATATAATTTTGATGGGTATTGCTTTTATGGATGTCGTATGCGTGTATGCCTTGAGGTATGCACGGCTATTGCATATCTTAACTAGTGGATGAAGCGAGTGTATTGGTGTGCCAATTATAGATGGATGGATATGGTATGAATATATGATACATGTAGGTGACTATATGATGACTGTATTTATTAGGGAGAGTGTTGTAATTATAGGTGTGCTAATGTTTGTAATAATATCATGGCATATGAAGTGATTGAAAAATGTGATATTACCTGATTAGATATTAAGGGTGTTTGACATTTTGATATGTATGTGGTTATGTTGGTAGACGTGTATGCATTAGATAGTATTGGTATATGTATGGATGCTGTGTTATGTATAAGGAATTATTCTGCTATGATTTTGAGTCTCACTCAAGCTTGAGTGGGTATACTCTATGTACGTTGGTGAATTTGTATGTGGTTGGTGTATAGTGATGGCTGATATATATATAGTGATAGGAGTATTTGTGCCTGGTTGTGTTACGCACATGATTGTGGGTCGCTATACCAAGTATATAGCTATAGGTGTTGGTCTTGTGGTATAGACATTTACTAAGGACTTGCCCGTGTGAACGTATGTGTGCTAGCTGAACTAGGTGTGTAGATGTGCTGACATATGTGTTAATATGTGTGATTGGTATATGTGAATGATTGAGTATATAATGTGCTTCTATGCCTGAGTATATAATGTATGATTGGTATGCATGAATGAAATGTTAGCATGTATGGGTGTGCACCATGCACGGGTAAGTATGTGCTTAGTTATAAGTTTTGGTGACTATAATATGTGTGGCATGTCGTGGTTATAATTATAGGGCCGTATGTGATGTGAAGTTATAGTGAAATATTCGCATGTATTGGAATGACTATATTTGTGAAATTATGGTAGTGGTGAATATGTATTAGATATAGTAAGATTTGTTTGAATAAAGGTGTGGTGTGACTACATGTGTCGATGTGTTTGGTAGTGGATGTATACTAGGAAATATTAGGGAGTAATATACCCATGGTTGCTCGTTGCATAGGTTAGCTATCTATAAGTAGAGCGATGGTTGTATTTGCTAAGTGAGAGACAAATCTTTTGTGAAAATCTGAACTATTGGTTGTGCTAGGTAAGTAGTAACTATGTAATGGATGTATATATATGATTGAAATACGTGTATGAATATGAATGGCTATGATATGTATAAGAGGGTAACGTGCTTGAATGAAAACGTGTTAGTAGTGATAATGTTGACTATCTAGTGCATATATAAATGAGCACGTGCTATGACTACCCTTGGTTTAAAGTATGACATGAAATGTTTTGGGATAGTTGATAGAGCGACTAGATATGTTAGAAAGTCCGAGGACGGACTTTATTCTAAGGTGGGTAGGATGTAACGACTGGTTTTCATGTGATTGGATTATCTATATTAAAAATATATGCTTGGTGGATTTTCTCCTTGGATGTGATTTTTCCGTCTCCGTGGCTTTTGTTTTCATTCGTTTCGTTGTAATTTCTTAGCTTCTTCCTTCGATCGTTGGGTTTGGAGTAAGTCATTTCGTGACGAGCTTCAAAACGCTCATATTTTAGAGTTAAAGTGATCTTAGAAGCCATAGGAATCTTCCCGAAGCTCCGCGATTCAAATCGGCACTTTTAGTGCATCTTAGTTGGTTCGAGAAGGCGGACCAACTGACTAGAATTCAATCTAGTCGGTCGGTAACTCTACTCAAACCGACTACTTCCTTGGATTAATTTTACTTAAGTTACTGTTTCTGTTTAGTCGGTCTAAGTTCATCTTTCGACCGACTAGTTGTTAAACTAGTCGGTTAAGTTTTGTACTCAGACCGACTAATTCTGAGTTCTTCTGTACAGTCGAGTTACTGTTTATCGTTAGTCGGTCTAAGAACATTTGTCGAACGACTAGATGAGAAACTAGTCGGTCAGTGGTTGTTCTTTGATCGACTAAATCTAAATCCTATTTTTCGTCAGGAGTTACTGTTTCCACTTATCGGTCTGTGTTGGTCAACCGACCGACTAGTTCCCAAACTAGTCGGTCAGTGGTTGCTCTTTGACCGACTAATCAGTGTCGAAACCCTAATTTTTGGGCAGCCACCGGCTGTGCCTATTTAAAACCCCCTCAAACGTTTTCTTTTCTTTTTCATTTCTCCTGAGCCTCCTTCTTCCCCAAATCATCCTCTATCTAACCCTAGTCCTCCTCCTTCATTAAGAGCCTCTCCACGTCTCCATTTTGGCCGGCCACCACCTCTAAGTCGCCGGAAAACCCCCAAAAATCCCCCAAATCCCATTTTCTCCAGATTTCTCCCCATTTCCAGATCTGAACCGTGGATCTCCGAATCTTTCATCCGTTGTCGTGCTTGCTCGGCATCGATCTTCCGCTTCTATACGGTAGGGTTCGATCCTTTGGTTTTCTCATAACTCTCCTTGTGATTTCATTGAAACCCTAATAATAAACTAGGTTGGATGTTGTTCTAATGTTGTTTTACCGTGGCAGCGATTTCATCTCCGTAGATAACATTTCGTGGCGTGCCTCGTTGATCGTCTTCCTTGGCGTGAGGCAAGTGAAACTTGCCACTTAGGGTTTAGGCCATGTTTTAGGCCATTTACTTGTTGTAGCGTAAAAGAGACTAGACGGTGAAATGATAGCCGCCTAGATGCCTATTTGATCTAGTTTGACAACGGAACTAGATCCGTCACCTCAAATGATCTAGCTTGACAATGAAGCTAGATCCAACCCTTTTAACTTGTTGTTCATGCATATTAAACTGCCATGTTTACTTCCTTATTTGTACGCCTTACTACATGCCATGCCATCCATGTTGAATGTCGCATTCATAGCACACGTTACAACACTTGTGTTTCCTGGATCGTGTTCCAGAAGCGGGCCATGTGTTGGTTGAAAGCCAATGCCCGATCCACTGCTTCCGGCTAGGCACCCACTTTTCGTGGGTGTAGCCCTACGCCAAATACTTATGAATCGTGAACTAGAATACGAGCTCCTGTGCGGGGCAACCCTGGCTCATTTACTGAGCTCGTGTACAGGGACCCTGGCTCGTTTACATGTGGGTGGGGTAAGAGTTAAGCGGTCATTCAACTGGGAGTCTGCCCGATCAGCAACTACAGTTGTAAGGCGTAAACTCTGGGTTCTGGGGTAGTTGTTAAGCAGCCACTCAGTGTGAATGTCCAACAGTTCAGCTGTAAGGCGTAAACATCTACAAATAACTTGAAAACGTGTCTAGTGAAAAGATTGAGATTGTTAGTAGCTTGGCTACTCTTGACATGCCGTGATAATTGTTCTCTCGCACTTATTGTTACACCACGTCTTACTTGTGCACTCATACTAAAACTGCCATGTCATGCATGCTTTTAGAACTGCTAGTTTGCCTTACTTTCAGTTTCCTTGCCCAAGTCTTTTAGACTTGCTGACATGTGCCCTTTTCTCTTTGGGTGTCGCATGTTAGTTGCCGAGCCTGAGATTGTTGTTGAGGGCGACGAGTTCATGGAGTTCGTGCCCGATTCTGTTGTTTGACGAGGAGTTTGAGAATACCAGTGTTCTTCCTTAGGATCTTGCAGTTTCCTTTTGTTTTAGGATTCCTGTTAGTTGTCGGTGCGTGGCACCTTTGTTGTACTTTGTACTTTTGTTGGCCATGTTTGGGCCCTTAGACTCTTTCTTTTAGCCTGGTGGCTTTTCTGGATGTTGAACTTAATTTTAATGTTGGACAAATTCTGAGATTTGAGATTTTATTTCTGTCTCTCCTTGTGATATTATTGTTGTTCTGTTTGTGGTTACAGGGACCTGCTTATGTTTTATTGACGCTTATCGGGTTTGGGGCTTCACAGCTCCACTCTTGTGCGGACCTTTTCACGTCTCGCCTCCATTTTAGGGAAGCGGGGCGTGACAGGCGGGGCACGTTAGAAAAGCGAATCAAGTCAAGATCAGAAGGTTCGCAAGAAGAGGAAGATTGATTTCATATTCGCATTTTGACTTTAATGATTCAAAGCTGGCCAACCAATTGTGATCCAGATGGGATTCAATTGTTGAATATAAAGTATAAAAAATGTGAAGAAATAATCTAGGGTAAAGCATGCGTTGAACTACTCAACTTTGCACCTTCGAGGTCGTTGTGTATCTCTAACAAGTGCACAACAACAGACTCTACATGCATGACGGTCGCACGGTCTATTTCTCGGTATGATAGATGAAAGAACTAAGTGAAAGACGTTCTCTTACAATCCCCTCAAGTGTGAGTGGGAGATGTTGGATATGGATGACGTTTGTACACCCTTGTAGGGGATGTACGAGGGAATACGGACCTCGAACGTCGCGTACACGAAGTCGTGTGCAAAGGGAATTTGTTTCCTTGCAGAGAGGATCTCTAGATTAGTGGGAAAGTCGCATTATATATGCATAAGTGCATGCGACATATGGCTTATAAAGGGGGAATATCTTAAGCTTATGTTGTACCATGCATATGGTACAACTTAAGCTTATAATGTGCCATGTATGATGGTACACTTTAGTTAAATTGTTCCAAAGGAACAATTACTCCTAAAATAACTACCTTGGGGGCTATAAATAAGACCCAAGGCTTAGCCATTTACTTACACTTTTGCATGGTATTCTTGCCTTGCATTTCATTCTAGCGAAGCTCTGCCGAAATCCTTCCTCTCTCTTTATCCAAGTTCTTAATCTAAAAGTAGAGATTTAGATTGTGGATTTAGTAGCCTTACTCCGTTCGTGAGAAGACTCGATCCGTCGTGGCGAATCCGAAGGTGAAGTTTTGAGACTACCGTGCCGCATACGCAAGCGTAAGTCTCAACTTCATTTATCGATCCTAACGCTGTTTTGACCGGTTCCTTCAGTCGGACCCTTGTTTTCGCATCTAGCCTGACTTGCCCCGACGTTCGGTGTATTCACGACACGTCGGGTTGGATCAGGTCTTAGACTACATCTATGGCTCAACTTACTCCGGTGCTCGGTGTATTCACGACACGACGGTTTGGGTCAAGTCAAGATTTCATCTTATGTATTTAAGGAGTTGGTTTCTACAAGTTTGCCATGTCATAGCTTGAGTGTAGCTCAACAACTGGAACACGGGTCCTATAGTTACCAACCCCTAAAACAAGGAGGGCTACAGCTAATCTTGAAGAAGATTATTAACGTATTTGACTTATCTATGGTCAAGGATGTCATATAGTCATGATTCGTGTCATTGCGGTCTAGCGGAACACAGCCAGTGAATTGACTAAGCCAGGATCACTTATCCCTTAGACTAGCTAGGGTGATCCAACAAACTTAGCCAAGCACATTCACTGGATCATGGTCCATTGAATGAAGCTTGTCATTTTTATATGCGTGCCATAGACTAAAAGGATTTTATTAACAACTAATTAATCCTATCAACTAGTTGAATCCTTAAATTTAAAATTTTAGGATTTGTTTAATAACTTTTATTATATCCTTATCAACTATAAGGTTCACGTGCTATCCTAATTGTTATTAGGATTTTTAATAAATTTATTAACAACGCTAAAAGCGAAGTCCTTTAATGAGAATTAATTTCATAACAATTAGAATTAACATATTCATTAAAGGGACTACCCTAATCAGTAATTAGGTCTTAAAGTGTTGTTAATGTTTTATTAAAACATAGCATGTTATTAAAATTTATCTCATAAATTTTAACAAGTTCTTAATCGCTAACCTAAGAGGTTTGTCTTATGTTATCAAATACGAGACAATAGGCATTAACAGTTACACTAATTTTATCGCATAAAAGAGTGCACAACTATTTAACAACTAAATAGAATAATGTTTATCAAATAAACAATTTTAGCATGCATACTTAAATTTAACATTTAAATTTAAAATTATGATTTTTAAAACATTTTATTTTATCTCATAAAAATAAAAAACTAGTTTTAAAAGATCACAAAATTTGCATGCTACTTAAAATATTTATTGCATAAAAATTTTAGGCTTTTAAAATCATCTTTTAAAAAATATCACATAAATTTTAAAACATTTTAAAAGGCATCTAAAAACATTTTAAAAATTATCTCATAACTTTAAAACATTTTAAAAGTATTTTAAAAGCATTTCAATGTTTAATAAAATCGTAGTGCTAGATCGATACTCAAATCTGGCTCTGATACCACTGTAGGGTTTTGGCAGACCCTCAGGGCTAAAATCCATGCCCGTCCTAAGTCGGACGGACCACAGAAATAAAAAATATGCAGCGGAAAAATAAACAGGTTAATCTAATTAACTTGCAGTTAAACATTTTAACTTAGCCCTAAGGTACAAGACCCTTAGCCATGATCGTTGCCGACTCGGGATGGATCTGACCATCCCAAGAAGGATCTAACCTACTGCGATTAAATTAAACTAATCCTTATAAAACACATACCTAGAACCTTGCCCTAGGGCAGGCACGGTGTACCGCACCGTCTTCCAAGCCGCTCCCCGTCCCACGCCGAGCCGCTCCTCGAACCGCTCCTTGAACCGCTCCGCCTCCCAAGGCGAGCAATCCTCGTGTCGCCGAGCCAACCACACGCCGAAGAATGTTTCACACGAGTGAAAGCCTTCTCCAAGATTTTAGATCCAAATCCGAACTCCTTCGTGGCTTTGCTAGAGTCTTTCAGGAGTAAGGCAGAAACATTGGGAGAAGAGGGATTAATTTAAGCTTTGATCCGAGCGAGCTCCAACGTTTTTGGGAGACGCTCAGATCTTGAGCTTGGGACAAGTTTGGAGGAAGGGGGAGGCCCCTATTTATATATGCGGCTGACTCTCCCCTTTTCTCCACAACCAATGTGGGACTATTAAATTTGAGTTAATTAAATCAAGTTAGTTTGCCTTTCACTAAGGGCAAACTTCCTTGAATTTTTAACTCCCTCACCGTTGAGCTTCATGATTGAGACAACCTATCAATTCGAAGGGTGTTCAACGGTGAACGCATAGGAAAAAACGACGAGTCAATCGGAGTCCGTTTGACCCTCCAATTGATCGCCCAAAGTTAAGCCCAAGGCTTGATTTTCGTCCAAAATCAGCCGTCACAAAAACTGCACGGCCCCTAGGATTCTGCACCCAATGTGGGGCCCAGCATTTGGGCCCCATTGCTAAAATTCTAGCTGACTGGGCGCCTGGCCCAGACCTGGAACTGGATGCAGTCCAAGCCTGTGCCTGGGAGCCTAGGCGCCAGGCCTGGCGCCCAGGGCGTCTGGGCCCGCCTGGGCCCAGGCCCAGGTGTCCAGCGCCTGGGCCTGTGCCCAGTCGCCTGGGCGCCTAGCGCGCCTAGGCCTGGGCCTGGGCCGGGCACCCAGGCCCAGGCGGGTCGGGCGCCCTAGCTCAGGCAGGCCTGGCCAGGTGGCCAGGCCAGACCCAGTCTGGCCTGGGTCAGCCTGGTCTGATCTGGACTGACCCATGTCCAGTTTTGGGCATGGGTAAGACCTTTTTGAGCTGTTTTGGCTGTAACTTGGGCATTTGGTGTCCGATTTGGACGTTGTTCGAACCTATGTTTAGAGCGGGATATTCCCGTCTTACAGGTAACCTTTTCCAAGCGTTAATTTAATTAAATATAGTCTTAAACAATTTAAGACACATTTAATCTCCTTTTGCATCATATGCAAATAAGTCCCTATCTAAGCTTAAATTATCATTTGCATCAAATACAAATGATCTGAGGGCACATCCCTCTATAGGATTGGCATAACTTGTAGAACCATGACAGTACAACCTTAAAATTATTAATTGTTTTGCTTGTCGATTTTTGGTGTTCATGTTCCCATATTTCTTCCTGTTAGTTATATGCTCACATAACTATTTTAAATTCCAAGCTATAGAGTTATTGTGATTTACCACTGACACGCTGGCGACTCTTCGTTTTGCATGTACCGTCAGGTGCTGAGACAGAGACAAAAGAGGCTCCAATGTTTGAGGATACGAACTTTGTTGTGATTTTTGCAGATTTCGGAGTGTGAGGATATGAGTGTATCTATGTATCACTTTATTTTTAATCATATAATGTGTGGTATGTTCTAGAGTTAAGAAAGTCTATAGTTTCTTTTGGGTCATTGGTTTTCATGAGTTGCAAAGTTACGATAGAGAAGGAAGCTCTAAAAATATCGAAGGGTTTGAGGTGATTATAGATGAAAAAATCATGGATTTATATCTCATACAGGGAAGGCAATCATATGAGATCCATTGTCAGAGTTGAGAATTCCTAGGAGATTGATTTGATCAGGTTGTGGCATCTCAGACTTGGACATATCGTGGAGAAAAGCTTGGAGGCTTTAAGAAGCATGGTCTGATTCAGGGGTGATATTAAAGGTGTTGGAATTTTGTGAGGATTGTGTCTATGGCAAGCAACAAAGGTCAAATTCGGTGAGGGGAAGCAAGACACAAGAGGGATTATTGAGTATGTTCACATCGATGGTTAGGGTCCTGCACCAATTCTCTCTCTAGATTGAGTTGTTTACTTCATATCAATCATCAATAATTTTTTTATCAAAATTTGGTTGTATATGATGAAGGAAAATTCAGAGGTGTTTGAAAAGCTCAATGCATGGAAGACCAATGTGGAAAGTCAAATAGGAGAAAGTCTTGAGATCTGACAAATATGGTGAGTTCATTTCTGTTAAGTTTAAGGAATTTTGTGAGGAGCATGAGTAAAGAGGCATTTTGCTATTTTAGATGATCTACAATCAAATGGAGTTGTGAAGCAGATGAATAAGACACTTTTAGATAAGGCGAAGTGTCTCAGATTTACATCAAGTTTGTCGAAGGGATTTTTGGGGGAAGCTACATCGACCGTAACTTATTTGTTAAACAGAATTCAATTTTGAGCTATCAGTGAAAAAATTCTAGTTGATGTTTGGTCAGGGAAACTGGTGAATTTATATCATCTTTGGGTGTTTGGATGTTCAATTTATGTTCACGAGGAATGTGACAAGTTCAGTGCCAAGGAAAAGAAGCGTGTCATGTTAGGATGCATGGATGGTGTCGAGGGTTACATACTTTAGAGTAAAGATGCAAAAGAAGATCTTGGTTAATTGGCATGTGACATTTAAAGAGTCGGTAGAGCTGCAGGGAAATACTTAGAAAGTCACGAAACATATGGATATAAGGAGGGGCCAAACGAGATGGATGTGTTTATTCCAAATTGTAAGATCGACAAAGATGTTTGTAAAGGATTGTCAGTTAATGAGGAGAGTCCACATGAGGTTACTAATGCATGTAGCAATGGTATTTGGAGTTCTAATCGAGGTGGAGATCATATATCTATTGTAGATGATGTTATTGCTAGCAAAGTGGGCGGTACACCGTGAAGGCCCCAGCTCACTATGATTATTACGTAAATTTCGCTTATGCATTACATGCACATAGAGATCTTGTGATAGATAGATTTGTGGTGGATGCAGTGAGTTTGAAAAAGGTGGAGGTGTGCTAGGGAAGATATTAACATATTATTGTATCCCAAGAAAATTCATGAGAATGAGCATGTGACAGTGAACAAGTCTGTGACAAAGTTTGATCAAGGCTCAAACTTATTTTCTTTGAAGAGATTCTAGGGTGCCATAAGGTGGCATGCAGAAACACTATAGGTTTTGTGTCGGGAATGGATTCAGGGGATACGACGAATTCAGATATTCACCTTTGTAAAGGTGATCGTTGGATTACTCGGCTAGTTGGCAATGCTTAGTGCTAAGCTCACTAGCCAAGTGCCCTGACATCAGGATGAGGTGGCTTATTTTTTTGATGGTGTAGGATATGTAGTTTTGGTTTGCTTCTGGCTTTATGGTCTGTTTGTATCAGGGTGGAGTGATAAAAACATGATACAAAATACCAAAAATATCTCAAGATTAATCTAGGATTTATGAGGATTTTTGAAGATTTTTTGGAGCCAACACGCCAATTATTTGAAGCCCAAACTAATGAAAAGTAAAGCCCAGCCCACAGATAGTTTCAATAAATTTCAATGCAGCGGTCTGTTACTGTCTGGCCCGCAAGCTTACAGCCTGCTGGTACTGTTGGATACAACGTGTGTTGAATACAACGATTGTTGACTTCGTGTTTAATGATAACAAACGTGTGTGAACGTTCTAATGTGTGTGCTAAGTGTTTTTCAGGAGTGGCATGCTTGTAAATCTTCAAAGTGATGACTAAGTCAATTTATGGAGGAATTGCTATTCACATAGCAAATTGAAAGATGGAAAAATTGCTATTCATATAGCAACTAGGACTTGGTCAAAGAGATGGTGACTATAGCTACAAGTATTGGACCAAGTCAAATTGGAGAGGATCTTATTCAAATCAATTTAAGATTGATTCATATCCCTATTGCCATTCTAATCCTATTCGAATATGGAGGGAAATGGAGTATCTATTTCAAATCTCCTTTTGATTGATTCAAATCAATTAAAGATTCTATTCTTATCCTAATCCTATTGTTATTGCAACAAGATCCTATCAAAACTCCTATCCTATTTGAATCCAAATTCAAATCACATTTGCATTGCAATGAGATCAAATAGAATCCCTCCAAATATCCTACTCCAATCTCCTTTAGGATTTCTCCTTAGCCACAACTTCTCCATCTCATCTCCTATAAAAATCAAGCATCAAAGGATATAGAAGATTGCGGCAACACAAAGAAAAGAGGAGAGAAAAGCTGCGAAAAAGGCAATAACAAAGGAGAGCCACACACCAAAGCAATTTGCGGCCAAACCCCTAACTCCTATCTTTCATGCCACAAGCATCATCCTCCTCTTGCCTCAAGCTTCAAAGATCTCATCATCTACGAGCTAGCCGCAAATCTAAAGCCTAAAGAAAACCCTAGTCTACATCCTAGCTGCAACTAGCAAAGAGCCAAGCTTTGTTGCCATAGTCCTTCACCTTGCGCAAGACACCAAAGAAGCCAATCTCCAAACACCTTGCATAAGTTATCCTCAAGCTACATCCTCTTCCTTCCAAGAGCCAAGCTTCATCTTCATCAAATGTGCTACAAGCCTACACATCTACACCTATAGCCGCAAGTTTCTAGGGAGACCTCAAACCTATGCAAAGCTTCTAGCCCTAGAACCCATCTCCTCAAGCTAGGCGACACGCAAGCATCATAGCCTACACATCAACATCCCAAAGAGGCCTTGCCGCAAGTTGAAGTCCCAAGAGTTATTGTCGCACGTCAGCAACAAAGGAGGAGAGAGATAACCAGGGTTGCACGCACACTGCAGCTGCCAATACCAAGGCTGCGCGCGCACTGCTGCTGCACTGAAGGATCTTGCACGTGCACTGCTACTACACTGAAGCATCACTGCGTGCGCATTGCTGCAGGCCGCAACTTCAGCAGGCCATCATCCACTTGATCATTGCCGCAAGTTGCCATTGAAGGGAGGAAGGGCCGCAAGTTTCAAGTGGGTGACATCCAAGGCTGCAACTTGAGTTGCAGTCGTGACGAGACATCTACATCTTACCAGACGAGAGTTGGCCCGTACTGATTAACGAAGACGATAACGGCTACTCAAAACTGAGATTTCTAAACTATTATTATCATTTTTGTGTATTATTGTTTGATCTCCATAGGAAAAAATTTACCGCTTTTTCTGTGATATTTTGGGGTCTTGTCTAGTGGTGGTCTAGACAAGAGGAACTTGACGGGTGTCGTCAAGTGAGAGCATATATTAGGATTGATAGTGCTGAACACGATGAGTGGGGTGCTGAACCTGGTGAATGTAGAGACGTTGGTTCTCTAGCTAGTACGATTGTGCATGTACACTATTACTATAATATTTGCTGCGAGGGCTGGACGTAGGTCATGGTGATCGACCAAACCAGGGTAAATCTGCTGTGCATCTGTGATTGTTTTTTATTTACTCTGAATCTGATATAACTGCATGTGATTGCTCGTGTGTTGCACGAGAATTTTTATTAGCCTATTCACCCCCCACCCTAGGCGTAGATCCAGATCCAACAAGTGGTATCAGAGCCGGTAATAGGATCTAGCCTAGATTGACCATGAATAACTCTATTGATTGTTCTTTTTCTGAAGGTCAGTCCATATCACGACCCCCAAAATTTAATGGAGTAGATTATGATTATTGGAAATCTAGGATGACAATCTACTTGATATCTATTGATTATAAAGTTTGGTACATTGTCGAAAAAGGTTATAAGCCACCTATTATTAAAATTGAAAATATTGATATGCTTAAACCTGAAGACAAGTGGGATGATAATGATTGGAGATTATATTCTTTAAATGAAAAAGCTATGAATATTCTTATATGCTCTCTTGATAAATCTGAATTTAATCGTATCTCACATTATCAACCTGCGCAGGAAATATGGAATACACTGGAGGTGACGCACGAGAGAACGTCACAGGTGAAGGAGTCTAGACTTGCACTTCTGAGCACAGAGTACGAGAGCTTTTGCATGATACCATCAGAGTCCATATCAGATATGTTTGTGAGGTTCACCAACATCTTCTACAAGTCTAGCTCCCTCGGTAAGCCATACTCTAGCCTTGAGCAGATAAGGAAAATCTTAAGGGCGCTGCCAAGCTCGTTCAGGCCTAAAGTCAATGCCATCCAAGAAGCGAAAGATATATCGTAGATGGGAGTGGAGGACTTGATAGGCAACTTAATGTCTCACGAGCTTGAGCTCCAGAATATCGAGGCTAGAGAGAAACCAGAGGAGAATGAAAAAGCTCCAAAGCCACTTGCTCTTCAATCAGAAGATGACGATGAGGAGGAGGAGATAGCTTTGATGGTCAGAGGCTTCAGAAAATACATCAAGACTCCTCAAGGAAGAGCTGACATGCAACAAAGGTTTAATCGCTCTAACCATTATAATCCTTCTAGAAATTCATCTGAACAGACTGATATTAATAAAGTTAAATGTTTTAAATGTAAAAAAGCAGGGTCACGTTATAAAGGATTGCCCACAAGTCACGGCTAATATTGCAGAGAAGAAAGAAAAAGCTGTGGTGCGAACGTGTGACATGGATAACGAGGATGAGAATGAGGATTGCGCACACTCCTCCTTCTGCCTCATGGCAAAAGATGATGAGATAGAATCTGGTAGTAAAGCTGCACTTCTAATTATTTTTAAAGGCATGCAAGAGGAAATTGAAGAGCTAGAATCCATATTAGAAGATTATAGAAATTCCAATGATGAAATGCAACAAGACACTTACAACATGATATTAGAAATTAACGAACTAAAAGGAAAAATTGTTGCAAGTGATTCTACTATTGCTTTGTTGGAAAAGGAGAATTCTAGGTTGCATGAAAAAGCTAATTGTCTTTCTTGTTTGTCTTTATTGAATGATATTAGCATGCTTAAGTGATTCGGGATATAAATTGCTTATTTTCCCCCCATTTCTGGGTATTTTATGTGTATATCATGTTTAATTTCGCGTTGATACGTGCGTTTTAGTGATATCGTGGTTTATTAATGCCTAATCTCTTTTTATACATAAAATACGATTTTTATGGACTAATTTTTGCTCCTTTTATTTTTCAGGTACTTCTGGGATTTTTCTGGATTTTCTGGAAATTTTCCAGAATTTTTAAGAATTTCCTGCTATTTTTGGGGATTTATTTGGAGCAAGAATTCAATTTCTGGCATTTCTGGATTTATAAACAGAAAGTAAAAAAATAAATAAAAATACAAAGCCCAGCTTACGGCCCGCTCTTGGAGCGGGTCGCTGAGATCTTATTAATAAAAAAAGTTTTTTTTAATTCTCGCGGGCCGGCCCACATGGCCGGCCCGCTCCCGCCTTTTGAAGAAACCAGTGGGAGGCACGCGCTCCGCGCCCGCATTTTTGAAGCGGGCTTTTCGGACCGCTCCTTTGGAGCGGGCCGCCACTAATTTAAAAAAATAACAAGCAACGTGCGCGCTCAATGCGGGCGGGTCGGGCGGCCGCCGCCCGACCCGCAAGGCCGCTTCATTTAAAATGAGGGGGCCTGTGCGAATTTTAGGGAGTTTTTTTCATTTTGGGGGGGTTTTTTCCTGCTGTTTTTGGTTTTTTCTCGGGCTTGGAGGGGAGTCTTCTTCTCCAAGGGCTAGGGAGGAGCTTGGAGGCCATTGGAGGGTGGAGAAGCTTAGTGGAGGAGCAAATTGGAAGAGGCTAGGGCTCATTTGGTGAAATCTTGGGTGAAATTTATCATCTTCCTCTTTGTATTTTGATATCTCCCTATTGTAATGAATTTGGGTTAATTTGTGAATGAGAATTTCATCCCTTGTTTCATGATGATAGAGTAATATTGAAGTGTTTGGGTTGTGATTCATGGGGTTGGATGTTAATTTTTGCCCTAATTGCCTCTTGCCTATTTTCATGCTAATGTTGGGTTATTATTAGGGCACAACTTTAATTGGTTAAGTCCCGAGAGGGCACAATTCGAGATGAATCCATGCTCCCTATTTGATTAGTGTCATGATAATATATCCATCCATATTGCTAATTTTGATGTCCGTTAATGTTAAACTATCTGATTGGGCTTCCTTAGCCGGATGACCAATTGAGTTATATGCGGTAATTAGTGTTGGATATTGGACTCCCCGGATTTGGTTTTGGATGATGAACAAACATAAATATAACGTGAACTAACACTTTGTGAGCGCAGTTATGGAGATCATCGCCAAATTCATATGAATATCAATTACGACGTCTCAAGACTTCTCAAAGCACGTGATCGTATGCCTAAAGCTTCGTTGAAGCTTATGGACCAATTTAGAAGTCATGAAGATTCGATTGAAGCTATTGAAGACGGTATCGTCAAGTTTTATTTATAGTCTTTAAGCTTCTTTCGTAGAATGTTAAGCCTTGAGTAGGTCTTACGGTTTAAATCTTCATAACGCTCATATCTTAGCTTTAGGATCTTAGTAGAAGTCCATACAATCCTTCCCGAAGCATCGCGCTTCGATTCGGGACTTCATGTGCATGTTAGTTGGTTCAAGAAGAAGAACTGACCGACTAGATGGTGATCTAGTCGGTCGGCAAAGCTTCTTGGACCGACTAGTTCTTCTCAGTCTTTTTCAAGCTCTTTACTGTTTACAGTTAGTCGGTCTAAGTTGACTCACCGACCGACTAGTTTGTGAACTAGTCGGTCAGTGATGCTTCTGTGACCGACTAGTTGAGCTTTTCCTGTACATGCACTTTTGAACCTAAGCTACTGTTTATCTTTAGTCGGTCTGTGTTCATTGATCGACCGATTAGTTGATGAACTAGTCGGTCAACTTTCCTTCTTGGACCGACTAGTTTAGTTTACTGTACATGCCAATTTTTCACCTAACGTACTGTTTATCGTTAGTCGGTCTAAGCTCATTTGGCGACCGACTAGTTGGTGAATTAGTCGGTCAACATTTGTTCTTGGACCGACTAAGTCTATTTTAGCTCAGACTTCAGTTTTATCTGCTAGTCGGTCTCAGTTGAGTAACCGACCGACTAGTTGTGAAACTAGTCGGTCAGCGACTCTTCTTGGACCGACTAGTTCCTTGTGTCTGTGCTTTGATCTTTTCTCTGTTCTCTCATTAGTCGGTTTACGTTAATTGACCGACCGACTAGTTGATGAACTAGTCGGTCGGTGGTTGTTCTTTGACCGACTAGTTGGGTTCAGAAAAGAGCCGTTGGAGCATTTAATGACTCGAATTTCTTTCTCTCTCTCCTCTATCATAGAAATACTTGTTGAGCTGCATTCATTGCACTCAAGGCTGATATTCTTGCAAGTTTAGAGATCAAGAGAAACCATTCCGAGCTCATTCAAAGCTCAATCATTCCATTCAATAATCTCTTCTAACTCTTACTTCGAAAGAGAGATTCATTGAGTGTGAAGCCTTCCAAGCCAAGTGCTTGATTCTAGGTCACCAACATCCCCAAAGCTCTCCATCGCTGATCTACATCTTGGAGCTAGGGTTTGGTGCCACTTCATCTTCCTCAAAATCATCCTTGCCCTAATTCGTAAGCAATACTCAAGGCATAGGTATTTTGTCGGTAAGAAGTTTTCTTATTTCATTTCATATTTGAATTGTAAGTTTCACTCTCGGTTGTGAGAGTGTGGTTATGATCCCGGGTTGTGGGAGTCACAAATTACATTTTGTATGATTTGACTTGTGGAAGTTTTTTCACAAGTATTTCATAGTGGAAATCTTGAGTTAGGGTTTCTAACTCAAGTATCCGGAGGGGATCCGGGTGGTTGGGACGTAGGATCACCGGGAACAAGTTGGAGAGACTTGGGTGGATCCGAACCCAGTAACATTCTATTGTTAGCATTGTTAATTTTGTTGTTGTCTTCAATTTAAGCTTCCGCAAATTGATTTGGTAGTTGTTTGCACTATAATTAGGAATTATACTCCTCGTTATTTTTAAAGTACTATTCACCCCCCCCCCCCCTCTAGTACTTGTGCAGTAGCTTGTAGGGCATTACATTTGGTATCGGAGCCAGATACTTAGCTATGTCTGCCAACGACAACAAGACCGTGCGTCCACCTTCCGACTATGGCACCTTCAGGAACCGTGAAGGAGCATCTTCGGTGATGGAAGGACATTCCTCGACGAGGCCTCCATTCTTCAACGGTACCAACTACGGGTACTGGAAATGCCGGATGGAAACTTTCCTCCGGAGTGCATCTCTATGGAGGACCACGATGAAGGAATACGTCGAGCCCGCCGAAGAAGACTTTGAGAAATGGACAATCGCGGAGGTCGCCGCGGAGGTAAGCAATGCCAAGGCAATGAACGCCTTGCAATGCGCATTGGAGCCCGAGGACTTCAATAAGATATGCACATGTAAGAGTGCATATCAAATTTGGAACTCCCTCCTCATACTACATGAAGGGACGAGTAGGGTAAGAGACTCTAAACTCGTAGTTGTTAACAAAGATTACGAAATGTTTCATATGCAACAGGGCGAGAAGATGAAGGAGTATTACGCTCGCTTCGTCGACATCATAAACGAGTTGGAGGCTCTCGGCAAAACCTACACCCAAAAGGAGAAGTGTTCGAAGCTTATCGAATGACTTCCTTCTTCTTGGAAAAAGCGTACCTTCGCCATCGAGGAAGGTAATGATATGAATAAGTACACCGTAGTTCAACTAATGGGTACTTTAATGTCATACGAGGTACGCAAGGATAGCAAGCTAAAATTGCAGGAAAAGATGAAGTCCTACCTAAAGCAAGACGAGCCAAAGAAGAAGGCTATTGCTTTCAAGGCCGCTCCATCCACATCCACATCAACCGATGATGAAGACTCGGAAAACGAGTTGGACTTGGAGTCCATGGCACTCATGGCCAAGAAGTTCAACCGTTTCTTCCGAAAAGGTAACTATAAGAACAAAGCTAAATTTGGTTCTTATAACGCCTCTTACTCTCCTTTGTGTTTCAAGTGCAATAAGCCAGGACACATGAAAGCGGAGTGTCCTCTCAACAAGCAAATGGAGAAGTGGAAGGCGCCGAAATTCGATAAGTCCAAGAAGTACAAGAAAGGGAACAAAAAGGGACTTGTCGGAGCAACATTCACCGACTCCGAGGATTCCTCAAGCGGAGAGTCGGACGATGAGCAAGTGGAGCAAGCGCACATGTGCTTCATGGCAAGAGAGGAGCATGATCAAGGATCCTCCTCTTCCGATGATAGTGACGACGAAGGCGATGAGGTAACTATGGATGACCTTAGGAATGCTAATTCTCAATTATGGTCTAAGTATAATAAATTAGTAACTAGGTATACTAAAGTAAAAGATGACCTAGCTAGCATTCAAACCTCGCCTAAGACTATCATCACCAACAACGACACCGTTGTTGAAGAGTTAAGAAATGAGATTGTTAATCTCAAATCTAGACTTGAACATGTTAGCATTGATGATCCGGAAGAACATAGGATAGAGGATTTGACTTCTCAAAACTCGACTTTGAGTATTGAGAATGAGAATCTTAAATCTTGTGTTTATGTGCTCACATCGCAAATATCCAATTTGGATACTTCTATGCGTTCTCTCACCGAGAAATATGAGAACACATTAGGCCGAATTAATAAATTCAATAAGGGTAAGGACCATTTGGATAAAATCCTAAGTGACTTACTTCCGGCCAATCACCATATTGGTTTGGGGTATACGATGGGATGTTCATCCAAATCGGCCACTACTTTTGTTTGGCCAACTTCCGGTGACTCTACGAGTGGTAGCAAACACTCTATTTGTAACGACTGGTTTCCTTGTATCTGGATTTATTATAATTTAATATATGTCTTGGTGGATTTTCTCCTCATATGTGGTTTTCGTCTCCGTAACTTTCATTTTCGATCGTTTCATCGTGTTTTCTCGTTTCTTCTTTAGGATCGTCGATTTCAGAGCAAGTCATTCATGACGGGCTTTATAACGGTCGTATCTTACTATTAGATCAAGCCTAGGAGTCTTAGGAATCGATCCCGGAGCTCCGCGCTCCGTATCAAAACTTTTGGTGCTTATTAGCCGGTGTAAGAAGGGGCACCGACCGACTAGATGACGATCCAGTCGGTCGGCAATCCTTCTTGGACCGACTAGTTGGCTTTCTAAATTTCTCAGGAGCTACTGTTTATCGTTAGTCGGTCTAAGAACGTTGGTTGACCGACTAGGTTGCAAACTAGTCGGTCGGCAATGCTTCTTTAACCGACTAGCACATCATCTAAATTTTAGTATCAGTACTGTTCACTCTTAGTCAGTCTAAGAACGTTCACCGACCGACTAGATGTCAAACTAGTCGGTCAGTAGATGTTCATCGACCGACTAAATCTAAATCCTATTTTCGTTCAGAAGTTACTGTTTACACTTAGTCGGTCTGCGTTGGTCGACCGACCGACTAGTTGCCAAACTAGTCGGTCAGTGGTTGCTCTTTGACCGACTAATCTGTGTTAAAACCCTAATTTCTGGGCAGCCGCCAGCCCATCCTATTTAAACCCCTCCCAAATGTTTTTGTCTTCCTCCACTCGACCCAAAACCCTAGTTTCTCCCCCATTGAGCCCCCATCTTCCTCAAACCCTTATTCCTTCATTCCAAGCCCAAGATCCATCATCCAAACCATCCCTCAACACATTCTACCCCTCATCTTCCCCAAAATCTCATCAAATCCCCAAAATCCCCCAAAAACCCTAGTTCTCTAAACTTCTCCACTCGTTTCCAGATCTGGTCCCTAGGTTCTCCGGAGTGTTTCTTTCTCCTCCTCACGGTAAGAAATCGATCTCTTGATGTTTTCATAACCTATTTGTATTTTTATGAAACCCTAATGAAATGAATGTTGTTTTGATGATTGTTTCCCCATAACAGCGATTTCCCCGTAGATTAGCATCCGCGAGACGAACCTTCGTGATCGTCATCCCGGGTGCTAGGCAAGTGAAACTTGCCACTTAGGGTTTAGGCCATGTTTTAGGCCATCTTGCTTGTTGTAGGCGTAAAAGAGGCTAGGCGACAAAATGATACTCGCCTAGGCGCAAATTGGGGAACTAGCTTGACAACGAAGCTAGTTCCGACATATATCATGTTGCACAATTTCCATGTCATGTTTAATTTCTATTAACGGTACGCGAATTAATTGTCATGTCATTGCATTCTTAAAGTGTTTCCGTGAATGCGTAGCTTCGCTACAATGTTTGTGTTCCTGGCTCGTGTTCCAGAAGCGGGCCATGTGTTGGTTGATAGCCAATGCCCGAAATGCTTGTTTCCGGCTAGGTGCACCCCTACGCCAATTGTTTATGAATCGTGAACTAGAATGCGAGCTCCTGTGCGGGGCAACCCCGGCTCATTTACTGAGCTCGTGTGCGGGGACCCTGGCTCGATTACTTGTGGGTATTGGGGGTAAGAGTTAAGCGGCCAATCAACTGGGAGTCTGCCCAATCAGCAACTACAGTGGTAAGGCGTAAACTCTGGGTTTTGGGGTAGTGTTAAGCGGCCAATCAGCGTGAATGCCAAACCATTCAGCTGTAAGGCGTAAACATCTACAAAACAACAGTGAAACGTGAATAGTGAATTGATTGAGATTGTTAGTAGCTTGGCTACTCTTGTCTTGTCCCGTTAATTGTTCTCTTGTACTTATTGTTCACCATGTCTTGCTTGTGCACTCATGTTATAACTGCCATGTCATGCATATTAAAACTGCTAGGTTGCTAGTTGCCTTACTTTCAGTTTCCTTGCCCAAGTCTTTTAGACTTGCTGACATGTGCCCCTTTACTCTTTTGGGTGACACATGTTAGATCCCGAGCCTGAGTACCTTGTTGAGGACGAGGTGTTTGCTGACGCCGAGCCCGAGCTTGTGTTTGACGGGGAGTACATGGACACTGGGGACCAGTCCTAGTGTCTTCGTTGTGTTTTCCTTTGTTTAGACTGCTGTTTTGTTGTCGGTGCGTAGCACCTATACTGTGACGTTGTTGCTTTTGTTGGCCTTGTTCTGGGCCTTAGACTCTTTCTTTTAGCCTGGTGGCTTTTCTGGATGTTGAACTTATTTTCATGTTGGACAATTTATGAGATATGAGAATTTTATTTCTGTCTCCCCTTTTATTATTATTGTTGCTCTGTTTGTGGTTACAGGGACCTGCTTATGTTTTTTTTACGCTTATCAGGTTTGGGGCTTCACAGCTCCACTCTCGTGCGGACCTTTTCACGTCTCGCCTCCATTTTAGGGAAGCGGGTCGTGACAGGTTTTGTTGGTGGCCCATGCAGGTCCTTCTGTAACTGAGAATTATCGGAATAATGATAATAATATTAGATGTCCAATAAACTAAGTTCGACGTCTGAGTCATGAGCTATGAGTCTAATCTGATTCGTTTTCTGTGTCATTAGATGGCAGGAAGGCGATTCACCCGTGGTGGAGGTAGTGGTGCGCTCCCTCATGATGAGGAGCCTGAGCGGGAACCCACCAACGGTGAGATGATGCGGATGATGCTCCAGATGATGCAAGTGCAGCAGGGCGTGCTCCTGCAAGTCCGGAATGCTCCACTTGCTCGAGCTGCCCGGGCTCTTCCGGATGCCCCTCGCTCTGAGCCGGGAGCGAAGCAATTTCGGGAGCTGGGTCCCGCATATTTTGATGGGTCTGAGGGTCCTCTGGCTGCCGATGAGTGGATTCGGAACATCGAGGACAATCTGAAGATGGCCAAGATCACCCCGGCTGGATGGGTTGATTTGGCGAGGAGGCAACTCAAGGATAATGCTCGGAACTGGTGGGATGCGGAAGAGAAGATGTTGGTGGAGCCGATATCTTGGGCTACCTTTAAGTCCAGGTTTGATGAGGAATTCTTTCCGAAGGCTGCTAAGAAGGAGATGCTGCAGCGCTTCATTGATCTGAAGCAAGGGAGCTTGACGGTGGACCAGTACCACCAAGAGTTCACTAGGCTGAGTCGGTTCGCACCGAAGATTGTGCAGGATGCTGATGAGAGGGCTCAGAGGTTCCTGCAGGGACTTGCCTTGGAGCTCCAGAGTTTTGTGTCTTCCTCCGATCTAGACTCTTATCAGAAGGTTTTGGTCGCTGCGAGGAGGCAGGAGCTGAACCTGAGTCAGAGGAGGGGGTCTATTGTTGGTGCTGGGAAGAGGCCTATGGAGCTGGCCAAGGCGGTGGTTAGGCCTGGTTTCAAGCCTAATCAGCCAGCTCAGTTTAAGAGGCCAGGAGAGCCTATTCTGAAGACTTGCCATTTCTGCGGCAAGCCTGGCCACATCAAGGATCAGTGTCAGAAGTTTTTAGGCCAGTGTCTGGTTTGTGGTGATGCTTCCCATGCCGCAAAGGATTGTCGGCATGCGAACCAGCTGCGGAGGGCACCTGTTGCAGCACAGCCGTTGCAACAGCGAGCGTCTGTTCCTGCTGGACGTGGAGCAGCTCTTGTTCCGCAGAGGCAGGCTTTTTAGCAGGCTGTTCTGCCGAGGAGGCAGGCTTTTCTGATGACCGCTGTGGAGAGCGAGGCTGTGGATGAGGTTATCGCAGGTAATCCTCAATCTGGCTGTTACTTCCCTAGTAGGTTTTGATTGATTAGATTGTGTTGTTTGCTTGAACATGGTTGTTTGCTAGACTAGGGTTTGATTGTTAATTGCTTGTTATGTGTGGTTTTGGTTTGCACATTTCCTGCACGGGTCCTCTTTGACTCTGGTGCATCGATGTGCATTATTTCTCAGAGCTTCGTGGTGAGGCATTCCTTGTCGACGTCCCCTCTTCCCAAGAGTTGGAATATCATTACAGGGAATGGCATGGTCTCGGTGCATCGTGGTTGCAATTCTTGCCTGTTGGTGGTCTGTGGACATGAGCTTTTCGCTGATTTCATTGTCCACGACATCATCAACTATGATGCAGTTCTTGGGATGGACTGGCTTGCGAGCTTCTATGCTACGATCGACTGTCGAAGGAAGAAGGTGGTGTTCGAGATTCCTGGACATCCAGTATTTGAGTTCAGTCATGGTAGCAGTTCGCTTGGTCCTGTCAGATTTCGGGCCAGGCCGGTGGAGGTTGTGGCTATGCGGTTGGAGCTGGAGTGGCCAGCTGTGGTGCATGATTTTGGCGACGTCTTCCCCGAGGAGATTTCTGGTTTGCCACCTGATCGAGCTTTAGAATTTTCTATCGATCTTATTCCAGGTGCGCAGCCGATTTCGAAGGCGCCGTATCGTATGGCACCTGCAGAATTGGAAGAGTTGCGGAAGCAGTTGGATGAGCTTTTGCAGAAGGGTTATGTCACGACCCGCTTCCCTAAAATGGAGGCGAGACGTGAAAAGGTCCGCACGAGAGTGGAGCTGTGAAGCCCCAAACCCGATAAGCGTCCACAAATACATAAACAGGTCCTTGTAACCACAACAGAATAACAATAATAACGCAAGGAGAGACTGAAATAAAATTCCACATCTCACAAATTGTCCAACATCAACAATAAGTCCAACATCCAGAAAAGCCACCAGGCTAAAAGAAAAGAGTCCAAGGCCCAGAACAAGGCCAACAAAAGAATACGACATAACAAAGTATAGGTGCTACGCACCGAATACAAAACAACTGTCTAACAAAAGTAAAACACACGATGACACTAGGACTGGTCCCCAGTGTCCACGTGCTCCCCGTCAAACACAAGCTCGGGCTCGGCGTCAGCAAACACCTCGTCCTCAACGAGGCACTCGGGCTCAGGATCTAACATGTGTCACCCAAAAGAGTAAAGGGGCACATGTCAGCAAGTCTAAAAAGACTTGGGCAAGGAAACTGAAAGTGAGGCATCTAGCAACCTAGCAGTTTAGTATGCATGACATGGCAGTTATAACATGAGTGCACAATTAAATCATGGCAATACAATTTGTACAAGGGGACAATTTATCGGGACAAGACAAGAGTAGCCAAGCTACTATCAATTCAATCAATTCACATTTTGTAGGTGTTTATGCCATTCGCTGAATGGCATGGCATTTCAGACCGATCGGCACTAAACACTACCCAATACCCACACGATATGGAGCCTGGGGTCCCCGCACATTGAGCTCAGCTAGTGAGCCTGAGGTTGCCCCGCACATTGAGCTCGCATTCTTAGTTCACAATTCAATACATTTCGAGCGTTGGGGTTTCCAACTCATTATGCTCGCTTCTGGTCACGAGCCAGGAACACAAGTATGGCGTAGGGAACACCTAGCCGGAACACGCAATTCGGGCATTGGCTATCAACCAACACATGGCCCGCTTCTGGAACACGAGCCAGGAACACAACATTGTAGCGAAGCTACGCAATCACAGCAATACCTAAAGAATGCGAGGTCATGACAATTTATTTGCGTGCCGTTAATTAAATTAAACGTGACAGGCGAAATGCAATGACATGAACATATTCGCGTACCGTTAATTGAAAGTAAACATGACATGGTAATTGTGCAACATGCTAAAAGTCGGAACTAGCTTCGTTGTCAAGCTAGTTCCCCAATTTGCACCTAGGCGAGTATCATTTCGTCGCCTAGCCTCTTTTACGCCTACAACAAGCAAATGGCCTAAAACATGGCCTAAACCCTAAGTGGCAAGTTTCACTTGCCTAGCACCGGGGATTGACGATCACTTCGTCACACGGATGCTATCTACGGGGGAAATCGTTGTTTTGGGGGAGACAAACATCAAACACATGAAATTAATTAGGGTTTTCATAAAATTATAAATAGGTTAAGAAAACAACGGTAGAACGATTTCTTACCAAGAGGAGACGGAAGAAACACTCCGGGGAACCCTAGGATCAGATCTGGAAAAGATTGGAGAAGTTTGGAGAAACTAGGGTTTTGGGGGATTTGGGGATTTTGATGGGTTTTGGTGAGATTTTGGGGAAGATAAGAGGTGGATGGAGTGAATGGTTGGATTGGATGATGATTCTAGGGCTTGGAATGGAGGAATGGAGCTTGGAGGAAGATGGGGGCTGAAGGGGGAAGATTTTAGGGTTTTGGGTCGTGTTGGAGAAGAAGAAGTCGTTTGGGAGGGTTATTTATAGGTTGGGCTGGCGGCTGCCCAGAAATTAGGGTTTTAACACAGACTAGTCGGTCAAAGAACAACCACTGACCGACTAGTTTGGCAACTAGTCGGTCGGTCGACCAACGCAGACCGACTAAGTGTAAACAGTAACTCCTGAACAAAAATAGGATTTAGAGTTAGTCGGTCCATGAACAAGTACTGACCGACTAGTTTAGCATCTAGTCGGTCGATGAACGTTCTTAGACCGACTAAGAGTAAACAGTAGCTGATACAAAAATAAGATGATGAGTTAGTCGGTTAAAGAAGCATTGCTGACCGACTAGTTTGCAACCTAGTCGGTCAACCAACGTTCTTAGACCGACTAACGATAAACAGTAACTCCTGAGAAATTTAGAAAGCTAACTAGTCGGTCCAAGAAGGATTGCCGACCGACTGGATCGTCATCTAGTCGGTCGGTGGCCCTTCTTACACCGGCTAATGAGCACAGAAAAGTACCGATACGGAGCGCGAGGCCCCGGTATCGATTCCTAAGACTCCTAGGCTTGATCTAACAGTTAGATATGACCGTTATGAAGTCCGTCACGAGTGACATACTTCGAAATCGACAATCCTAAGGAAGAAGCGAGAAAATACGACGAATCGATCGAAAATGAAATCTACGGAGACAAAAACCACACCATAGGAGAAAATCCATCAAAACATATATTATATTATATTAAATCCAGATACATGAAAAGCAGTCGTTACATCCTCCCCAACTTAAGAAAAATTCCGTCCTCGGAATTTCCGAAAACTCACGAGTGCGGAAACAAAAGTGGGAAACGCTCTCGCATCTCATCCTCATTCTCCCAAGTAGACTCTCCAGGTGAACCGTGTCGCCACATCACCCTCACAAGATTGACAATCTTGTTCCGAAGCGATTTTTGACGCCTGTCCAGAATCTGCACCGGATACTGGTCATACGTCATATCGGGGCGAACGGTAAACTCCGAAAAATCCACCGCATGAGACGGATCGCTAATGTATCGACGAAGCTGCGACACATGGAAAACATTGTGAACTCCTTCCAAAGATGGTGGCAAGGCCAAGCGATAAGCTACCTCGCCAACCCTCTCCAAAACGTCAAACGGTCCAATGTATCGCGGGCTCAACTTTCCACGCTTCCCGAAACGAATCACACCACGATTCGGGGAAATCTTCAAGAACACATGGTCGCCCGGCTGAAACTCCAAAGGACGACGTTTAGCATCCGCCCAATGCTTAAAACGGTCCTGAGCAATCCTCAACCTCTCCCGAATATTCCTGACGATACCCACGGCCTCCACGATCATCTCAGGCCCCAACAACTCCCGATCACCAATGTCATCCCAACTCAATGGCGATCGACATTTCCTCCCAAAAAGAGCGGCGAAAGGCGCCATGCCAATACTCGCCTGGAAGCTGTTGTTGTAAGAGAACTCCACCAAATGTAGATGGTCCTCCCACGAACCCTTGAAATCCAACATGCACGCCCTCAGCATGTCCTCCAAAATCTGAATCGTCCTCTCGGACTGGCCATCCGTCTGCGGATGGTACGCCGTGCTGAAACTCAGACGCGTACCCAAGCTCTTCTGTAAACTCTGCCAGAACTGAGATGTGAACCTCGTGTCTCTGTCAGACACGATACTCACGGGGACTCCATGAAGTCGCACAACTTCCTGCACGATTCACGTTACATCACTATCCAAACTAGGAAAAGGAAATAAAACGGAGAGTAAAAAGAATTTTACCTACATATATCTCCTCGCTAGCACCTCAGTGGACTGTCCCACTCGGAACGGAATAAAGTGCGCAGATTTGGTCAATCGATCTACGATCACCCAAATCGCGTCATTCTGCTTCGGACTCCGAGGTAGTCCAGTCACGAAATCCATAGTGATGTGCTGCCACTTCCACTCCGGAATCGGAAGCGGTTGTAGCAACCCGGCCGAACGCTGATGCTCCGCCTTCACTTGCTGGCAAACCAAGCACTTGGCTACACTCCGAGCCACGCTCCTCTTCATACCATGCCACCAATAAATCAGACGAAGATCCTGGTACATTTTGGTGCCACCAGGATGCACAGAATACGGCGAACTGTGTGCCTCCACCATCAACTCCTCTCTGATATCCCCAACTGGCACACACAACCTGGCTCCGAACCTCAGTGAGCCATCCTCATGAATCAAAAAGTCAGTCTGCAGACCGGCTTCCACCATCCCCCGAATCCTCACCAGCTTCGGATCCTCAGCCTGGCCAGCCTTAATCCGATCCACAATCGTCGACTGTACCTGCATGTACATCAACGAAGAAGCCTCTCCAGGAAGAACAATCTCCACACCAGACTCGCAAAAATCTTGCTGCAACCTCCACTGCGAGGTCAAAATCATCACCGCCGGAAGCCTACTCAAAGCATCCGGAACCACATTCACCTTGCCAGGGTGAAACTGCAAATCAATCTCATAATCCGCCATAAGCTCCAACCATCGACGCTGTCGCATGTTGAGCTCCTTCTGAGTGAAAATGTACTTCAAGCTTTTGTGATCGGTGAAAATCTTCACTTTCTCACTCAGCAAGAAGTGCCTCCAAATCTTAAGAGCAAACACAACGGCAGCCAACTCCAAATCATGCGTCGGATAATTCTTCTCATGAACCTTAAGCTGACGAGACGCATACGCCACAACATGCCCATGCTGATGCAACACACAACCGAGACCCTTGCCAGAAGCATCGCAAAAGATCTCAAATCCACCGCTGCGATCAGGCACAACAAGAATAGGGGCACTCGTCAACCTCTCCTTCAGAATACCAAAAGCACTCTCACAATCACCCGACCAAACATAAGCAACATCCTTCCGCGTCAACCTGGTCATCGGCTCAGCAATACGAGAAAAGTCCTTAATGAATCGCCGATAATAACCAGCAAGTCCAAGAAAACTCCGAATCTTAGACGCTGACGACGGAACAGGCCACTCCCTGATGGCCCGAATCTTCTCGGGATCCACTGAGATACCATCTCCAGTCACCACATGCCCGAGAAAAGCAACTCGATCCAGCCAAAACTCGCACTTCAAAAACTTAGCATACAAACGATGCTTCCTCAAAATCTCCAACACCGTCCTCAAGTGCGAGGCATGCTCTTCCTCCGACTTCGAATAGATCAGAATGTCGTCGATAAAGATAACGACAAACTTATCCAAAAAGTCGTAGAAAAACAGGTTCATCAGATTCATGAAAACTGCGGGCGCATTAGTTACGCCGAAAGGCATAACCACGAACTCATAGTGTCCATACTTCGTCCTGAACGCTGTCTTCGGAACATCTCCCTTCTTCACCTTCAACTGATGGTAACCACTCCTCAAATCCAATTTAGAAAACACCCTCGAACCTCCAAGCTGATCAAAAATATCATCGATGCGAGGCAACGGGTATTTATTCTTAATGGTCACCGCATTCAACTCCCGATAATCCACGCACATGCGACGCGAACCATCCTTCTTCTTCACCAACAGCACCGGTGCTCCCCACGGAGACACACTAGGATTAATATAACCCTTCTGCAAAAGCTCATCCAACTGCTTCCGCAACTCTTCCAACTCTGCAGGTGCCATACGATACGGCGCCTTCGAAATCGGCTGCGCACCTGGAACAAGATCAATAGAAAATTCCAAAGCTCGATCAGGTGGCAAACCAGACATCTCCTCAGGGAAGACGTCGCCAAAATCTCGCACCACAGCTGGCCACTCCAGCTCCATCTGCATAGCCACAGCCTCCACCGGTCTGGCCCGAAATCTGACAGGACCAATCGAACTGCTACCACGACTGAACTCAAACACTGGGTGTCCGGGAATCTCGAACACCACCTTCTTCCTCCGACAGTCGATCGTAGCATAGAAGCTCGCAAGCCAATCCATCCCAAGAACTGCATCATAGTTGATGATGTCGTGGACAATGAAATCAGCGAAAAGCTCATGTCCACAGACCACCAACGAGCAAGAATTGCAACCACGATGCACCGAGACCACACCATTCCCTGTAACGATATTCCAACTCTTGGGAAGAGGGGACGTCGACAAGGAATGCCTCTCCACGAAGCTCCGAGAAATAATGCACATCGATGCACCAGAGTCAAAGAGGACTCGTGCAGGAAATGTGCAAACCAAAACCACACCTAACAAGCAATTAACAATCAAACCCTAGTCTAGCAAACAACCATGTTCAAGCAAACAACATAATCTAACAATCAAAACCAGCTAGGGAAGTAACAGCTAGATTGAGGATTACCTGCGATAACCTCATCCACAGCCTCGCTCTCCGCAGCGGTCATCAGAAAAGCATGCCTCCGCGGAACAAGAGCTGCTCCACGTCCAGCAGGAACAGGCGCTCGCTGCTGCAACGGCTGTGCTGCAACAGGTGCCCTCCTCAGCGGATCTGCATGCCGACAATCCTTCGCGACATGAGAAGCATCACCGCAAACCAGACACTGGCCCAGAAACTTCCGACACTGATCCTTGACGTGACCAGGCTTGCCGCAGAAATGGCAAAACTTCGGAATAGACCCTCCTGGCCTCTTAAACTGAGCAGACTGATTAGGCCTGAATCCAGGTCTAACCACGGCTCTCGCCTGCTCCACAGGCCTCTTCCCAGCACCAACAACAGATCCCCTCCGCTGGTTCACGAGCAGCTCCTGCCTCTTGGCAGCGACCAGAACCTTCTGATAAGACTCCCGGTCAGAGGAGGTCACAAAACTCTGGAGCTCCGAAGCAAGCCCCTGCAGGAACCTCTGAGCTCTCTCCTCAGCGTCCTGCACCATCTTCGGCGCAAACCGACTAAGCCTCATGAACTCTTGGTGATACAAGTCCACCGACGAGTTCCCCTGCTTCAGATCGATAAAACGCTGCAGCATCTCCTCCTTGGCAGCCTTCGGAAAGAACTCACCCTTAAATCTGGCCTTGAAGGTAGCCCAAGCTATCGGCTCCACCAACAACTTCTCTTCCGCATCCCACCAATTCCTGGCGTTATCCTTCAGCTGCCTCTTCGCCAAATCAACCCATCCAGCCGGGGTGATCTTGGCCATCTTCAGATTGTCCTCGACGTTTCGAATTCATTCATCGGCAGCCAGAGGACCCTCAGAACCATCAAAATATGCAGGACCCAGCTCCCGAAATTGCTTCGCTCCTGGCTCAGAGCGAGGGGCATCCGGAAGAGCCCGGGCAGCTCGAGCAAGTGGAGCATTCTGGACTTGCAAAAGCACGCCCTGCTGCACTTTCATCAATTGCAGCATCATCCGCATCATCTCACCGCTGGTGGGTTCCCGCTCAGGCTCCTCATCATGAGGGAGCGCACCACTGCCCCCACCACGGGTGAAACGCCTTCCTGCCATCTAATGACACAGAGAACGAATCAGATTAGACTCATAGCTTATGACTCGGACGTCGAACTTAGTTTATTAGACATTCTAATATTATTATCGCTATTCCAAAAATCGCAGTTACAGAGGGACCTGCATGGGCCACCACTAAAACCTGTCACGACCCGCTTCCCTAAAATGGAGGCGAGACGTGAAAAGGTCCGCACGAGAGTGGAGCTGTGAAGCCTCAAACCCGATAAGCGTCCACAAATACATAAACAGGTCCTTGTAACCACAACAGAATAACAATAATAACGCAAGGAGAGACTGAAATAAAATTCCACATCTCACAAATTGTCCAACATCAACAATAAGTCCAACATCCAGAAAAGCCACCAGGCTAAAAGAAAAGAGTCCAAGGCCCAGAACAAGGCCAACAAAAGAATACGACATAACAAAGTATAGGTGCTACGCACCGAATACAAAACAACTGTCTAACAAAAGTAAAACACACGATGACACTAGGACTGGTCCCCAGTGTCCACGTGCTCCCCGTCAAACACAAGCTCGGGCTCGGCGTCAGCAAACACCTCGTCCTCAACGAGGCACTCGGGCTCAGGATCTAACATGTGTCACCCAAAAGAGTAAAGGGGCACATGTCAGCAAGTCTAAAAAGACTTGGGCAAGGAAACTGAAAGTGAGGCATCTAGCAACCTAGCAGTTTAGTATGCATGACATGGCAGTTATAACATGAGTGCACAATTAAATCATGGCAATACAATTTGTACAAGGGGACAATTTATCGGGACAAGACAAGAGTAGCCAAGCTACTATCAATTCAATCAATTCACATTTTGTAGGTGTTTATGCCATTCGCTGAATGGCATGGCATTTCAGACCGATCGGCACTAAACACTACCCAATACCCACACGATATGGAGCCTGGGGTCCCCGCACATTGAGCTCAGCTAGTGAGCCTGAGGTTGCCCCGCACATTGAGCTCGCATTCTTAGTTCACAATTCAATACATTTCGAGCGTTGGGGTTTCCAACTCATTATGCTCGCTTCTGGTCACGAGCCAGGAACACAAGTATGGCGTAGGGAACACCTAGCCGGAACACGCAATTCGGGCATTGGCTATCAACCAACACATGGCCCGCTTCTGGAACACGAGTCAGGAACACAACATTGTAGCGAAGCTACGCAATCACAGCAATACCTAAAGAATGTGAGGTCATGACAATTTATTTGCGTGCCGTTAATTAAATTAAACGTGACAGGCAAAATGCAATGACATGAACATATTCGCGTACCGTTAATTGAAAGTAAACATGACATGGTAATTGTGCAACATGCTAAAAGTCGGAACTAGCTTCGTTGTCAAGCTAGTTCCCCAATTTGCACCTAGGCGAGTATCATTTCGTCGCCTAGCCTCTTTTATGCCTACAACAAGCAAATGGCCTAAAACATGGCCTAAACCCTAAGTGGCAAGTTTCACTTGCCTAGCACCGGGGATTGACGATCACTTCGTCACACGGATGCTATCTACGGGGGAAATCGCTGTTTTGGGGGAGACAAACATCAAACACATGAAATTAATTAGGGTTTTCATAAAATTATAAATAGGTTAAGAAAACAACGGTAGAACGATTTCTTACCAAGAGGAGACGGAAGAAACACTCCGGGGAACCCTAGGATCAGATCTGGAAAAGATTGGAGAAGTTTGGAGAAACTAGGGTTTTGGGGGATTTGGGGATTTTGATGGGTTTTGGTGAGATTTTGGGGAAGATGAGAGGTGGATGGAGTGAATGGTTGGATTGGATGATGATTCTAGGGCTTGGAATGGAGGAATGGAGCTTGGAGGAAGATGGGGGCTGAAGGGGGAAGATTTTAGGGTTTTGGGTCGTGTTGGAGAAGAAGAAGTCGTTTGGGAGGGTTATTTATAGGTTGGGCTGGCGGCTGCCCAGAAATTAGGGTTTTAACACAGACTAGTCGGTCAAAGAACAACCACTGACCGACTAGTTTGGCAACTAGTCGGTCGGTCGACCAACGCAGACCGACTAAGTGTAAACAGTAACTCCTGAACGAAAATAGGATTTAGAGTTAGTCGGTCCATGAACAAGTACTGACCGACTAGTTTAGCATCTAGTCGGTCGATGAACGTTCTTAGACCGACTAAGAGTAAACAGTAGCTGATACAAAAATAAGATGATGCGTTAGTCGGTTAAAGAAGCATTGCTGACCGACTAGTTTGCAACCTAGTCGGTCAACCAACGTTCTTAGACCGACTAACGATAAACAGTAACTCCTGAGAAATTTAGAAAGCTAACTAGTCGGTCCAAGAAGGATTGCCGACCGACTGGATCGTCATCTAGTCGGTCGGTGGCCCTTCTTACACCGGCTAATGAGCACAGAAAAGTACCGATACGGAGCGCGAGGCCCCGGTATCGATTCCTAAGATTCCTAGGCTTGATCTAACAGTTAGATATGACCGTTATGAAGTCCGTCACGAGTGACATACTTCGAAATCGACAATCCTAAGGAAGAAGCAAGAAAATACGACGAATCGATCGAAAATGAAATCTACGGAGACAAAAACCACACCAGAGGAGAAAATCCATCAAAACATATATTATATTATATTAAATCCAGATACATGAAAAGCAGTCGTTACAGGTTATATCAATCCTAGTGTGTCTCCGTGGGGAGCACCGGTGCTGCTAGTGAAGAAGAAGGATGGTTCGCGTCGCATGTTCGTGGACTATCGGAAGTTGAATGCGGTGACCATTAAGAATAAATACCTGTTGCCTCGCATCGATGATATTTTTGATCAGCTTGGAGGTTCGACGGTGTTTTCTAAATTGGATTTGAGGAGTGGTTACCATCAGTTGAAGGTGAAGAAGGATGATGTTCTGAAGACAGCGTTCAGGACGAAGTATGGACACTATGAGTTTGTGGTTATGCCTTTCGGCGTAACTAACACGCCCGCAGTTTTCATGAATCTGATGAACCTGATTTTCTACGACTTTTTGGATAAGTTTGTTGTTATCTTCATTGAAGACATTCTGATCTATTTGAAGTCAGAGGAAGAGCATGCCTCGCACTTGAGGACGGTATTGGAGATCTTGAGGAAGCATCGTTTGTATGCTAAGTTTTCGAAGTGCGAGTTTTGGCTGGATAGAGTTGCTTTTCTCGGGCATGTGGTGACTGTAGATGGTATTTCAGTGGATCCCGAGAAGATTAGGGACATCAGAGAGTGGCCTGTTCCGTCGTCTGCGTCTGAGATTCAGAGTTTCCTTGGACTTGCTGGTTACTATCGGCGTTTCATTAAGGACTTTTCTCGTATTACCGAGCCGATGATCAGGTTGACGCGGAAGGATGTACCTTTTGTTTGGTCGGGTGATTGTGAGAATGCTTTTGGCGTTCTGAAGGAGAGGTTGACGACGGCCCCTATTCTTGTTGTGCCTGATCGCAGCGGTGGATTTGAGATCTTTTGCGATGCTTCTGGCAAGGGTCTCGGTTGTGTGTTGCATCAGCACGGGCATGTTGTGGCGTATGCGTCTCGTCAGCTTAAGGTTCATGAGAAGAATTACCCGACGCATGATTTGGAGTTGGCTGCCGTTGTGTTCGCTCTTAAGATCTGGAGGCATTTCCTGCTGAGTGAGAAAGTGAAGATTTTCACCGATCACAAAAGCTTGAAGTATATTTTTACTCAGAAGGAGCTCAACATGCGACAGCGTCGATGGTTGGAGCTTATGGCAGATTATGAGATTGAATTGCAGTTTCACCCTGGCAAGGTGAATGTGGTCCCTGATGCGTTGAGTAGGCTTCCAGCGGTGATGATTTTGACCTTGCAGTGGAGATTGCAGCAGGATTTTTGCGAGTCTGGTGTTGAGATTGTCCTTCCTGGGGAGGATTCATCGTTGATGTACATGCAGGTACAGTCGACGATCGTGGATCGGATTAAGGCTGGCCAGGCTGAGGATCCGAAGCTGGTGAAGATTCGGGAGCAGGATGAAGCCGGTCTGCGGACTGACATTTTGATTCATGAGGATGGCTCACTGAGGTTTGGAGCCAGGTTGTGTGTGTCGGCTGGGGACATTAGAGAGGAGTTGATGGTGGAGGCACACAGTTCGCCGTATTCTGTGCATCCTGGTGGCACCAAGATGTACCAGGATCTTCGTCTGAATTATTGGTGGCATGGTATGAAGAGGAGTGTGGCTCGGAGTGTAGCCAAGTGCTTGGTTTGCCAGCAAGTGAAGGCGGAGCATCAGCGTACGGTCGGGTTGCTACAACCGCTTCCGATTCCGGAGTGGAAATGGCAACACATCACTATGGATTTCATGACTGGACTACCTCGGAGTCCGAAGCAGAATGACGCGATTTGGGTGATCGTAGATCGATTGACCAAATCTGCGTACTTTATTCCGTTCCGAGTGGGACAGTCCACTGAGGCGCTAGCAAGGAGATATATGGAGGTAAAATTCTTTTACTCTCCGTTTTATTTCCTTTTCCTAGTTTGGATAGTGATGTAACGTGAATCGTGCAGGAAGTCGTGCGACTTCACGGAGTCCCCGTGAGTATCGTGTCGGACAGAGACACGAGGTTCACATCTCAGTTCTGGCAGAGTTTGCAGAAGAGTTTGGGTAGGCGTCTGAGTTTCAGCACGGCGTACCATCCGCAGACGGATGGCCAGTCCGAGAGGACGATTCAGATCTTGGAGGACATACTGAGGGCATGCATGTTGGATTTCAAGGGTTCGTGGGAGGACCATCTACATCTGGTAGAGTTTTCTTACAACAACAGCTTCCAGGCGAGTATTGGCATGGCGCCTTTCGCCGCTCTTTATGGGAGGAAATGTCGATCGCCATTAAGTTGGGATGACGTTGGTGATCGGGAGCTGTTGGGACCTGAGATGATCATGGAGGCCGTGGATATTGTCAGGAACATTCGAGAGAGGTTGAGAATTGCTCAGGACCGTTTTAAGCATTGGGCGGATGCTAAACGTCGTCCTTTGGAGTTTCAGCCGGGCGACCATGTGTTCTTGAAGATTTCCCTGAATCGTGGTGTGATTCGTTTTGGGAAGCGAGGGAAGTTGAGCCCGCGATACATTGGACCGTTTGACATTTTGGAGAGGGTTGGCGAGGTAGCTTATCGCTTGGCCTTGCCGCCATCTTTGGAAGGAGTTCACAATGTTTTCCATGTGTCACAGCTTCGTCGATACATTAGCGATCCATCTCATGCTGTGAATTTTTCGGAGATTACCGTTCGCCCCGATATGACGTATGACCAGCATCCAGTGCAGATTCTGGACAGGCGTCAGAAATCGCTTCGGAACAAGATTGTCAATCTTGTGAGGGTGATGTGGCGACACGGCTCACCTGGAGAGTCTACTTGGGAGAATGAGGATGAGATGCGAGAGCGTTTCCCACTTTAGTTTCCGGACACGTGAGTGTTTGGAAATTCCGAGGACGGAATTTTTCTTAAGTTGGGGAGGATGTAACGACTGGTTTCCTTGTATCTGGATTTATTATAATATAATATATGTCTTGGTGGATTTTCTCCTCATATGTGGTTTTCGTCTCCGTAACTTTCATTTTCGATCGTTTCGTCGTGTTTTCTCGTTTCTTCTTTAGGATCGTCGATTTCGGAGCAAGTCATTTGTGACGGGCTTCATAACGGTCGTATCTTACTATTAGATCAAGCCTAGGAGTCTTAGGAATCAATCCCGGAGCTCCGCGCTCCGTATCGGAACTTTTGGTGCTTATTAGCTGGTGTAAGAAGGGGCACCGACCGACTAGATGACGATCCAGTCGGTCAGCAATCCTTCTTGGACCGACTAGTTGGCTTTCTAAATTTCTCAGGAGTTACTTTTTATCGTTAGTCAGTCTAAGAACGTTGGTTGACCGACTAGGTTGCAAACTAGTCGGTCGGCAATGCTTCTTTAACTGACTAACACATCATCTAAATTTTAGTATCAGTACTGTTCACTCTTAGTCGGTCTAAGAACGTTCACCGACCGACTAGATGTCAAACTAGGCGGTCAGTAGTTGTTCATCGACCGACTAAATCTAAATCCTATTTTCGTTCAGAAGTTACTGTTTACACTTAGTCGGTCTGCGTTGGTCGACCGACCGACTAGTTGCCAAACTAGTCGGACAGTGGTTGCTCTTTGACCGACTAATCTGTGTTAAAACCCTAATTTCTGGGCAGCCGCCAGCCCATCCTATTTAAACCCCTCCCAAACGTTTTCTTCTTCCTCCACTCGACCCAAAACCCTAGTTTCTCCCCCATTGAGCCCCCATCTTCCTCAAACCCTTATTCCTTCATTCCAAGCCCAAGATCCATCATCCAAACCATCCCTCAACACATTCTACCCCTCATCTTCCCCAAAATCTCATCAAATCCCCAAAATCCCCCAAAAACCCTAGTTCTCCAAACTTCTCCACTCGTTTCCAGATCTGGTCCCTAGGTTCTCCGGAGTGTTTCTTTCGCCTCCTCACGGTAAGAAATCGATCTCTTGATGTTTTCATAACCTATTTGTATTTTTATGAAACCCTAATGAAATGAATGTTGTTTTGATGATTGTTTCCCCATAACAGCAATTTCCCCGTAGATTAGCATCCGTGAGACGAACCTTCGTGATCGTCATCCCGGGTGCTAGGCAAGTGAAACTTGCCACTTAGGGTTTAGGCCATGTTTTAGGCCATCTTGCTTGTTGTAGGCGTAAAAGAGGCTAGGCGAAGAAATGATACTCGCCTAGGCGCAAATTGGGGAACTAGCTTGATAACGAAGCTAGTTCCGACATATATCATGTTGCACAATTTCCATGTCATGTTTAATTTCTATTAACGGTACGCGAATTAATTGTCATGTCATTGCATTCTTAAAGTGTTTCCGTGAATGCGTAGCTTCGCTACAATGTTTGTGTTCCTGGCTCGTGTTCCAGAAGCGGGCCATGTGTTGGTTGATAGCCAATGCCTGAAATGCTTGTTTCCGGCTAGGTGCACCCCTACGCCAATTGTTTATGAATCGTGAACTAGAATGCGAGCTCCTGTGCGGGGCAACCCCGGCTCATTTACTGAACTCGTGTGCAGGGACCCTGGCTCGATTACTTGTGGGTATTGGGGGTAAGAGTTAAGCGGCCAATCAACTGGGAGTCTGCCCGATCAGCAACTACAGTGGTAAGGCGTAAACTCTGGGTTTTGGGGTAGTGTTAAGCGGCCAATCAGCGTGAATGCCAAACCATTCAGCTGTAAGGCGTAAACATCTACAAAACAACAGTGAAACGTGAATAGTGAATTGATTGAGATTGTTAGTAGCTTGGATACTCTTGTCTTGTCCCGTTAATTGTTCTCTTGTACAAATTGTCTTGCCATGTCTTGATTGTGCACTCATGTTATAACTGCCATGTCATGCATACTATAACTGCTAGGTTGCTAGTTGCCTTACTTTCAGTTTCCTTGCCCAAGTCTTTTAGACTTGCTGACATGTGCCCCTTTACTCTTTTGGGTGACACATGTTAGATCCCGAGCCTGAGTACCTTGTTGAGGACGAGGTGTTTGCTGACGCCGAGCCCGAGCTTGTGTTTGACGGGGAGTCCATGGACACTGGGGACCAGTCCTAGTGTCTTCGTTGTGTTTTCCTTTGTTTAGACTGTTGTTTTGTTGTCGGTGCGTAGCACCTATACTGTGACGTTGTTGCTTTTGTTGGCCTTGTTCTGGGCCTTAGACTCTTTCTTTTAGCCTGGTGGCTTTTCTGGATGTTGAACTTATTTTCATGTTAGACAATTTATGAGATATGAGAATTTTATTTCTGTCTCCCCTTTTATTATTATTGTTGCTCCGTTTGTGGTTACAGGGACCTGCTTATGTTTTTTTACGCTTATCGGGTTTGGGGCTTCACAGCTCCACTCTCGTGCGGACCTTTTCACGTCTCACCTCCATTTTAGGGATGCGGGTCGTGACACTATTGGTAGTTCTTCTACCAATGGTGCTTCCACCTCGTCCACACCCTCTTTCGGAAAGAAACCCACTTTGGGTGGACCTCCAAAGAAGGGGCATGCTTATATGTACACCAATACTATGCCACGTAGGAACACACGTCCTACTCCACCGGCTCACACATATGATGATTTTTATGCAACACATTCACGGGCACGTGCACACCATGTGAGACACCCTCACGCACGTGTTCCCTCTCATGCATATGTTCACCCACAACATCATATGAATAATTATCCACATGCACCATTCCATCATGTTCCTTATGCCTATCCACAACATACATCACGTAGAAATCAACGTCGCATGCATGCACCCAATAGGATGAGGGCTCCCAAGATTTTCACTATTTGGAGCCCAAAGGACACAAGCATGGATGAAAAACAAGTGTATATGAATGCTTATTTTTCGAATGTTGTGCATAGTAGAAATTATGTGGGGAAGTCTAAGTCCAATTGGACTTGGCTTCCAAAGGTCTAATCTTTTGGACCCAATGACCTTGGGTACCATGATATGAATTTCTCTATCTTTAGGTACTCAAGGAAAAGAAAAAGAAAAGGAGCAACAAATTTAAATTTAGCTCCAAGGAGAATTGGATACTCGATAGCGGGTGTTCAAAACACATGACGGGCGATGCTCAATTGCTTTCCGGAGTGGTGCCCATTGCTAATGGGAACTGGGTAGTCTTTGGAGGCAACGAGAGCGGAACTATCGTCGGTGTTGGTAAAGTGGGTAACCCATCAAAACCCTTAATTAGTGATGTTTATCTAGTTAATGGCGTAAATCATAATCTTATTTCAATAAGCCAACTTTGTGACAAAGGTTACAAAGTTAGCTTTACGAAAGGATTGTGTCATATTTTAAGAAAAGATAATAATAAATTATTATTTTCCGGCACTCGTCATAAAGATATTTATATTTTGGATCTTCCTAAGTCTTATGAACAATGTATCGTTGCCAACACAAGTGAACAACACTTATGGCATCGACGCTTTGGACATGTGAACTTTGGAACACTTTATAAGCTTTCAAAATTAAATTCCATTAAAGGTTTTCCGAAGCTCGTTTTTGAAAAGAAAAGTTTTTGTGATTGTTGTCAACGTGGCAAGCTTCCTAAATCTTCATTTAAACCTAAGAAAAGCATTTCTACTAAACGGCCACTAGAGCTATTACATCTAGACTTATTTGGGCCAACTAGAGTTGCTTCCTTAGGAAATGCAAGATATGGACTTGTCATCATAGATGATTATTCGAGATTTACATGGGTATTTTCATTGTGTAATAAAAATGAAGCGTTTGAAAACTTCACAATTTTTGTTAAGAAAGTACAAAATCTCTTAGGAACCACCATTGTCACTATCCATAGTGATCATGGAGGTGAATTTGAGAATGAGTCTTTTGAGACATTTTGTGATGAAGTTGGTATTACACACACCTTCTCTTTCCCTCGTGCACCTCCTCAAAATGGTGTTGTTAAGAGAAAGAATAGGACGCTAGTGGAGTGTGCTCGCACTATGCTTGATGATAGCCAACTTGGCCATCAATTTTGGGCGGAAGCGGTACACACCGCTTGCTATATGTTTAATAGAATACTTTTGAGGCCCGGCACTAAACAAACTTGTTATGAATTGTTGTTTGGTAGGTTGCCTCAAGTTAAACATTTTCGTGTTTTTGGTTCGAAATGTTTTATTAAGAACACGTATGGTAGTTTGGACAAATTCGATCCAAGATCCGATGAGGGGATTTTTGTTGGATATTCTTCACGTAGCAAAGCCTACCGAATATTCAACAAACGAACCTCAACGATCGAGGAATCGCTTCATGTCTCATTTAATAAAGGATTTGTTCCAACTAGAATTTCAAATGATAATGATTCTATGGATGTTTTATGTGATTCGTTTGATAATTCTAAGTCTAATGATTCTATTGATTCTATTAAGACTAACCCCTCTAATGAAGTTGTTGAGAATGTTCCTAGTGACCAAGGTATTCCCAAACGGCTTCATACCATGAGCAAGTCATTGGCAATATCCATGATAGTGTCAAGACGAGATCGCAAGTGAACTACTTCGCTCATTGTGCCTTTGCCTCCTCGATAGAGCCAAAGAATGTTAATGAAGCATGCGAAGATAGCGCTTGGATCTTAGCCATGGAGGAGGAACTCATTCAATTCGAGAGGAATGAAGTTTGGGAGCTTGTTCCATTGCCATCGAAGAACCACACCGTCATAGGGACAAAGTGGATCTTCAAGAACAAAACCGACGAAAACCAAGTCGTCGTCCGAAACAAAGCTCGGTTAGTTGCTCAAGGCTACCGTCAAGAGGAAGGTATTGATTTCGAAGAATCCTTCGCTCCGGTAGCTAGATTAGAATCAATTAGATTATTATTGTCTTTTGCATGCCATAAGGATTTTAAATTATTTCAAATTGATGTTAAAAGTGCATTTTTAAATGGAGATGTTGTTGAGGAAGTTTACGTTTCTCAACCTCCGGGTTTTATTAATGAAAAATTTCCAAATCATGTTTTTAAACTAAAGATAGCGCTTTACGGTTTGAGACAAGCTCCCCGAGCTTGGTATGATCGCCTAAAGAACTTTCTTTTGGATTTGAATTTAAAATGGGAGAAGCCGATTCTACACTTTTTGTTAAGCATTCGAATAATGATATAATTTTAGTTCAAATTTATGTTGATGATATCATTTTCGGTGCTACTAACTTTGCTCTTTGCGAAGAGTTTTCTAATGTTATGAAGGAACAATTTGAGATGAGCCACATGGGTGAGCTCAAATATTTCTTAGGTCTCTAAATTCGCCAAATGGACAATGCAATCTTCATCCACCAAACGAAGTATACGGTGGAGTTGCTAAAGCGATTTGGAATGGAGAATGCCTCCGGGAAAAAGACTCCAATGAGCACGACTACGCATCTTGATAAGGATACTGGCGGTAAGGATGTAGACATTCGTCTATATCGAGGTATGATAGATAGTTTACTTTATCTTACCGCAAGTAGGCCCGATATTATGTTTGTTGTATGCGTATGTGCTCGTTATCAGTCTCAACCTAAGGAGTCTCACTTAGTAGCGGTAAAACGTATTTTTCGCTATCTAAGTTACACTTTAGATTTTGGATTACTTTATCCGAAATCTAGCACATATGAGTTAGTCTCATATAGTGACGCTGATTATGCGGGATGCAAATCCGACAGGAAAAGTACTAGTGGCACTTGCCATTTTATAGGAAATTCCCTTGTCTCTTGGTTTTCCAAGAAGCAAAATTTCGTATCACTTTCAACCACCGAGGCGGAATACATTGCCGCCGGTGCCGCGTGTGCTCAAGTTCTTTGGATGAGACACACACTTAAAGACTTTGGTATAAATTGTGATACTTGTCCTATCATGGTTGACAACCAAAGTGCAATATGTCTTTCCAAGAACCCGGTACACCATTCCCGTTCGAAACACATAGATGTCCGACACCACTTTTTAGATGATCATGTTGCTAAAAAGGACATCATTTTAGTGTACGTTGAAACCCAAAAGCAAATCGTCGATATTTTCACGAAACCCCTAAAGGAGGACTCCTTTGTGCGGTTGCATCGAGAATTGGGGATTATGGGTGAATCCGAGATATAGGATTCATGTTTCATTCAATAATCTTGCATGCTATTATATTTCGAAATATTTCGTTCATGCTAGATTTATTGGATTTTTCGGGATTTTATGTGATATTTTGAATTTTTGCTCGAATTCATGATTTGAATGTCGTATTTGAGATTTCGATGTTTAATGGGGTAGTTTAGATGATTATTGAGAGAATTACGATGTATCGTCCAAGTGTATTGAGGAGAGAACTTGATTATCAACTTTTGGACTCATTTAGTCGGTTTCAGTTCAACCACCAACCGACTAGATTCCCATCTAGTCGGTTAGTAGAAGAACTTAGACCGACTAACTCAAGCTTTTTGAGTTTCCTCTCCTGCTTAGCTCTTTAGTCGGTTCATGTTCAGTGACCGACCAACTAGATTGAGATCTAGTCGGTCAGTAAATGAACACAGACCGACTAATTCTTGTTCAGGAAATCTTCGACTGTTCTCTGTTTGCAACTAGTCGGTTCAAGCTCATTGACCGACCGACTAGATCGTGATCTAGTCGGTCAGTGCTTGAACTGTGACCGACTAGTTGTGCCAGGGACTGTTTGGTCTTTTGAGCTCCCGACCGACTTATTCTTGTTTTAGTCGATCCTTTCTCATTCTAATCGATCGAAACCTCATCTCTCCCTCAGCAAAACCCCCGACCCCTCGCTGACCCTTCGACTTCCGGCCACTTTTCCGACCTCCTCCACCGTCGCCGGCCATCGTCTTCCTCCTAGGGTAACTCCCGATCACTCTCTCTCCTGTTTAGGGCTCATTTTCAGCTTAGGGTTAGGTTTTTGTCTAGGTTTGATCTCCTAGGGTTTCGATTAGGGTTTCCTCTATTCGGCTAGGGTTACTTCGCTTTGATCTCTCGTGCGTCGTTTCTTGCGTCGATTATGGCAAGAACACATATCCCGATCACTCCCTCTAGCCCCTCGCCGATGAACGTAGAACCAAACCCTACGGAACCCGTTCAACCTTCGAGAACCCCTCCGAAACGCCGTGCCAAAACCACCCATCCCTCTTCGTCTTCGCCTCCTCTTAAGCGTAAGAGGACGGCGACTGCGAAACCCTGAGCCAAACCTCAGACCAAGCCCAAGCAAGTTATTTTCCGTGCTCCCACTCCTCCCGATGCTTCGGATTCCGACACCGAGTACTCTCCCGAGACTGAGACTCATAGGGAACCCACTCCTCCTACCCATCCTGAGTCTGGCTCCCGACCTCGCTCGTCTTCCCGTAAGCCTAAGGGAAAGGGTCCGATGCCGGTGGGCGGTGTCGATATCTTGTTGTGTCACGACGACCCTTTGTGTCTCGCGGCTTACAACCGTATCGAGCATTGCCCGCTGCTTCTGGAGAATTTCGTCCAGTTTAGCGACTTCCTAGGCCTCGCCGATCTTCTTTCGTTCTCCGGTCTACTCGATTACCTTCGATACGACCCGAAGGCGAATCCTCACCCCTACCCTCGTTTAGTCAAGCTATTCTACGCCAATAGGACCCGGGGTTAGTACGATGAGACCCACTCTGTTGAGACGACTGTTTTGGGGACTCCTATAGTCCTCACAGCAGAAATCTTAGGAGAGATTTTGGGTATCTCTTCGTCTGGCCTCCTCCCCTCTGATATCTCTGTTGACGATATTTCTTCCCTCGATCAGACCGTCCTCTCTCAGATTTTCCATCAGATCCCTCCCGCCATGATTGGCGTGCCTTCAAAATCCTTCAAGCCGAATGCATGGGTCCTCAATCTTATTCTGAAGTCGTGCTTGCTTCCCAAGTACGGCTCCTCATCTCTACCGTCCCAGCCTTTTCTGAAGCTTATTTATGCTATTTTCATGGGGAGCTCGATTATTTGGGCTCGCATTATACTCGATAAGATTGATTCTTTCGAGTGTATTCGCAAGTCCTCTAAATCGGCTCATATCCCCTTCCCATGCTTGTTGACCCTTGTGTTCCGTCACTTCCGTGTCCCTTTGCCTCGTGACGATGAGCGTCCACTTGGTCCTCCCCTGAACGCGACGGCCGTCAAGAAATCTCTTGCGGTGCTCCGTCACGTTCAGAGGACGACACCTTCAGCGTCTGCCCCTGCCTCTGCCTCTGCTGCTCCTTCTGCCACCCTTGATGATGTCGTCCGGTTACTTCGTCGTCACGAGTCTCGTTTGGCTCGTACCGAGGAGGTAGTTTGCCGTATGGCTAGTTTGATGGGTGTTCAGCTTCCTCCTCCTAATTCTGAGGATGAGGAGATGGATGAGTTGGCTGAGGAGGACATTGAGGAGCTTTGTCGGACTTCCACTCGTGCCCCCGAGGGCCCACATGGCCGGCCCGCTCCCGCCTTTTGAAGCAACCAGTGGGAGGCACGCGCTCCGCGCATGCTTCCCCCGCATTTTTGAAGCGGGCTTTTCGGCCCGCTCCTTTGGAGCGGGCCGCCACTAATTTAAAAAAATAACAAGCAACGTGCGCGCTCGATGCGGGCGGGTCGGGCGGCCGCCGCCCGACCCGCAAGGCCGCTTCGTTTAAAATGAGGGGGCATGTGCGAATTTTAGGGAGTTTTTTTCATTTTGGGGGGGTTTTTTGCTGCTGTTTTTGGTTTTTTCTAGGGCTTGGAGGGGAGTCTTCTTCCCCAAGGGCTAGGGAGGAGCTTGGAGGCCATTGGAGGGTGGAAAAGCTTAGTGGAGGAGCAAATTGGAAGAGGCTAGGGCTCATTTGGTGAAAGATTGGGTGAAATTTATCCTCTTCCTCTTTGTATTTTGATATCTCCCTATTGTAATGAATTTGGGTTAATTTGTGAATGAGAATTTCATCCCTTGTTTCATGATGATAGAGTAATATTGAAGTGTTTGGGTTGTGATTCATGGGGTTGGATGTTAATTTTTGCTCTAATTGCCTCTTGCATATTTTCATGCTAATGTTGGGTTATTATTAGGGCACAACTTTAATTGGTTAAGTCCCGAGAGGGCACAATTCGAGATGAATCCATGCTCCCTATTTGATTAGTGTCATGATAATATATCCATCCATATTGCTAATTTTGATGTCCGTTAATGTTAAACTTTCCGATTGGGCTTCCTTAGCCGGATGACCAATTGAGTTATATGCGGTAATTAGTGTTGGATATTGGACTCCCCGGATTTGGTTTTGGATGATGAACAAACATAAATATAACGTGAACTAACACTTTGTGAGCGCAGTTATGGAGATCGTCGCCAAATTCATATGAATATCAATTACGACGTCTCAAGACTTCTCAAAGCACGTGATCGTATGCCTAAAGCTTCGTTGAAGCTTATGGACCAATTTAGAAGTCATGAAGATTCGATTGAAGCTATTGAAGACGGTATCGTCAAGTTTTATTTATAGTCTTTAAGCTTCTTTCGTAGAATGTTAAGCCTTGAGTAGGTCTTACGGTTTAAATCTTCATAACGCTCATATCTTAGCTTTAGGATCTTAGTAGAAGTCCATACAATCCTTCCCGAAGCATCGCGCTTCGATTCGGGACTTCATGTGCATGTTAGTTGGTTCAAGAAGAAGAACTGACCGACTAGATGGTGATCTAGTCGGTCGGCAAAGCTTCTTGGACCGACTAGTTCTTCTCAGTCTTTTTCAAGCTCTTTACTGTTTACAGTTAGTCGGTTTAAGTTGACTCACCGACCGACTAGTTTGTGAACGAGTCGGTCAGTGATGCTTCTGTGACCAACTAGTTGAGCTTTCCCTGTACATGCACTTTTGAACCTAAGCTACTGTTTATCTTTAGTCGGTCTGTGTTCATTGATCGACCGATTAGTTGATGAACTAGTCGGTCAACTTTCCTTCTTGGAACGACTAGTTTAGTTTACTGTACATGCCAATTTTTCACCTAACTTACTGTTTATCGTTAGTCGGTCTAAGCTCATTTGGCGACCGACTAGTTGGTGAATTAGTCGGTCAACATTTGTTCTTGGACCGACTAAGTCTATTTTAGCTCAGACTTCAGTTTTATCTGCTAGTCGGTCTCAGTTGAGTAACCGACCGACTAGTTGTGAAACTAGTCGGTCAGCGACTCTTCTTGGACCGACTAGTTTCTTGTGTCTGTGCTTTGATCTTTTCTCTGTTCTCTCATTAGTCGGTTTACGTTAATTGACCGACCGACTAGTTGATGAACTAGTCGGTCGGTGGTTGTTCTTTGACCGACTAGTTGGGTTCAGAAAAGAGCCGTTGGAGCATTTAATGACTCGATTTCTTTCTCTCTCTCCTCTATCCTATAAATACTTGTTGAGCTGCATTCATTGCACTCAAGGCTGATATTCTTGCAAGTTTAGAGATCAAGAGAAATCATTCCAAGCTCATTCAAAGCTCAATCATTCCATTCAATAATCTCTCCTAACTCTTACTTCCAAAGAGAGATTCATTGAATGTGAAGCCTTCCAAGCCAAGTGCTTGATTCTAGGTCACCAACATCCCCAAAGCTCTCCATCGCTGATCTACATCTTGGAGCTAGGGTTTGGTGCCACTTCTTCTTCCTCAAAATCATCCTTGCCCTAATTCGTAAGCAATACTCAAGGCATAGGTATTTTGTCGGTAAGAAGTTTTCTTATTTCATTTCATATTTGAATTGTAAGTTTCACTCTCGGTTGTGAGAGTGTGGTTGTGATCCCGGGTTGTGGGAGTCACAAATTACATTTTGTATGATTTGACTTGTGGAAGTTTTTTCACAAGTATTTCATAGTGGAAATCTTGAGTTAGGGTTTCTAACTCAAGTATCCGGAGGGGATCCGGGTGGTTGGGACGTAGGATCACCGGGAACAAGTCGGAGAGACTTGGGTGGATCCGAACCCAGTAACATTCTATTGTTAGCATTGTTAATTTTGTTGTTGTCTTCAATTTAAGCTTCCGCAAATTGATTTGGTAGTTGTTTGCACTATAATTAGGAATTATACTCCTCGTTATTTTTAACGTACTATTCCCCCCCCCCCCCCCTCTAGTACTTGTGCAGTAGCTTGTAGGGCATTACAATTAGAGCTTAATTAACGTCAATCTAAATGAACCCACAACCCATTCTCCTCGCCTAGCGATCCTACTCCACCTTTGGCTCTCTAACCCTAGCCACTTAGGATAGAATTTTTTGGTTTCACCGCACTTTTCATACACTCATCCACCGTTAGCGAGACGGTTGTTTTCATGCTTTATTTTTCGTTATCGATCAATTTTGTGAAAATAGAACGAATTGTCCCTGTGATCTGACCCGGTACTCACCGGTTATTTTTATATTGCATTGACACTCCTACGCTTGGGAGGTGAACGTGTGCATCCTACTTGGATTGTGCACGTCCTCTCGGGTCAACCAATTGTCGCCATTGCCGGGGACAACGGTTTCTATTATTAGCATTTTTTGATTGATTTCGAAATATTTAGTGTGATACTTCTATCTCTTAGTGTGTGTCTTTCCATTTATTTATTTTCCACTTATTGAGTCTTTTGCTTGTTTATTTTCATTTTCTTGGAAAAAAATTTTAAAACATGGCATCTTCTTCAGATTTTTCGGACATTGATTTGGAGGATATCCCACTTCCGCCATTCTTTCAGGCACGGAGTGGTAGAACCCTCATTTACATATTAAGAAATTTGAAGAGTGGATGCATTCATGTCTTGGTGAGAATATTGATGATGATTGCATATATTTTAGATTCTTTCCCTCTTATTTACTTGATGATGCTAGATTGTGGTTTGATTCATTGTCTCTCGACTCACATTTTACTTGGTTGTCGTTTCAGGCTGAATTTCTCCGAGTATTTTTGCCTATCTTTTTGGAGCAGGTACAGGGGCGGCAGGCCATGGAGCAGTACATAGCGAGCTTTACCCAAGCTGATGGAGAGGCCTACCATCAGGCTTGGCAGAGGTTCACGGATTTGGTGCTTGTGTGCCCACACCAGAGCTTTCACGAGGATCATCTTCTGCAGATCTTCTACATCGGGTTATCACCATCTGCGCGGGATTTTGTGCAGATGAGTTGCGGTGGGGAGTTATTTGATTATTCGACCGAGGATTCTTGGTGTTACCTTAGGGACCTTGCAGAGTGGGAGCAGACTGCGCCATCTGGAGAGCCGTCACTTGGATATGAGGATGATGTCCAGTCCCAGTTTCCACTTCTGGATGCAGAGCAGCAGGTCCAGTACCAGCCTGAGGAGCCAGCTGAGGGCTCATTCCAGTGCGACCCTATGAAATACCATGAGAAACCGGTGAAGAGGGTGCATTGGGGCCAAGTAGAGGAGTTTGAGCATATACATTTTGAGGAGTCTGAGGAGATGGATGATGGAGTGTGTGTCGACCACGACGGTGACACGATGCATTTTCACTTTGAGGTTGAGGATGAAGCGGATGTGCATGATGGCCGAGAGCAGATTGAGGACACCATAGAGCCTGAGCCACAATCCACTTCAGAGTTAGCTTCACAGGTTGAGGCGATTGAGTACTTAGGGAGGACGACTGAGATGAACTATTTCTGGGATGAAGAGTATGATGCGTGCTTGGATTTTCCCGAGACATGTCTACCTCTAGTCATGTCTCAGATGTCACTTCCCTCGCCTCAGGATGCGCACTTGCCAGTCATCGAGGAGGTTTGTCAGGAGCAGTTACCAGTTGTGGGGAGTGCCGCAGAGATCGTTGATGTTGATATTGATGTCGAGGAAGAGGATAGCGACGGGGATTGCGAGATGGTATATATTGAGCCCGAGCTCCCTCTTACTCCAGTTTTCTCTCTGCACCCACTTCCATCTCCTCCTGAGGCAGCGTATCATGCCATACATAGCGACATTTTTCGAGGAAGTTCCCACCATCTCATACCTTGCATTTCTGAAACCAAATTTTCACTTCCATATACATTTGTTTCAGATTGTCGTCCTTTGCATTTAAATTCTTTTATTTGTTTTGACGACCCGTTTTGGAATTCTTTTGCAGGACATGAGGACATGGCTTGGATTGATGCAGCTCGTCTCCCACATTATCCATATTATCTAAAGGAGACGCTGGGGGTTGCATTGCTGGAATCCAATGAGGTCGGTGGAGGCCTTGCTCCGAAGCAGCTCGCGGAGGAGCGAAAGGATATGATCGAGCAGTTGCCACCGCCGTTATACATTCGGGATCCGCCTTTTGCTACGGTGTATTCTTTCCTTTACGTAGTGTAAATAAATAAAAAGTTAGTTAGTTTGCTTTTGCATGTTTGCTTTCGTTTTTTTTCTTTTCTAGGATCTTTTGTGAGATCTATACTCTTCCAACATTGAGGACAATGCTTATTTTAAGTTGGGGGGAGAGTGTTAGAATCTTTAGGTTTGTTAGGATTTTGGTGTAAAATTTTTTTTTTGAGATCCCTCCATGTTTCGCCTCATCCCATGATTTTTATTGCATATCATATTTTGGCCTCTTTGTCCATACGCCATTAGCTTTGTGTTGTCCCTACATGCTTTCATGTCATGCAATTTTTTCGGATTACCATTTTGGTATCAATTCTTCGATGTTTGATTGGCAAGTTTTCATTTCTTTTCCAATTTGGAGTCAAATGCTAATATGTCATGTATGAATCTATTTTATACGTCGTGATTTCTCTTTGAAACAATTCGGGAATAGTTTGGTGTAAGTAATTGCATGAATTGGGATGAATGGTGTAGTTTCTAATTGGATTGGATTTGGCCAACTGTGCATGCTTTGTTTTCTTCTTAGAAGTGGGTAGATGAGTTGCTAATTCATGTTGGAGAATGAGAAAAGAAAGTTAGTATAAGTGAATGTTTCTTTCTAATCAAATTGAGTAGCCGGTGTCCCACGAAACATTGGGGAGGACGTCAAAGATGAGATTTAGGGGATCATTCCATCTCTTTGCCTATATATCGTTATCGCGTGTAGGTATTGGTGGCCGTGTTTGCATTTATAGCGTTATCGCGTGAATGCAAAACATAAACATACAAAATCCAAAAACATACAAAAAAGAGAAAAAGAAAAGAAAAAGAAAAAAATGAAAGAATAAGCAACATGAGTGATGCAATCTCATCTCCCACAACTTAGAGAAATTTTTTTTGTTTTGGCCTTTTCCATGAAAATTTGAAAATTTGACATTGTGATATTTCCCGATACGTGTGATACGGTGCTTATTACCTTACTTTTCGTTGAATTGGATTGGAGAGAGTTTCATTTGTTATATACTTTCATACATCTGGTATATTGGCTTTGAAATCATTTGGAAATATCATTTTGGGTATGCCATTATGATATCTTGAGTTTGGTGCATGTCTTTCAATTTAATCCGAATTTTTCGCATTTTTTGCTAGGAACTAGCAAAAATCTAGTTGGGGGGTGTGACTCGGGATATAAATTGCTTATTTTCCCCTTATTTCTGGGTATTTTATGTGTTTGTCATGTTTAATTTCGCGTTGATACGTGCGTTTTAGTGATATCGTGGTTTATTAATGCCTAATCTCTTTTTATACATAAAATACGATTTTTATGGACTAATTTTTGCTCCTTTTATTTTTCAGGTACTTCTGGGATTTTTCTGGATTTTTTGGAAATTTTCCATAATTTTTAGGAATTTCCAGCTATTTTGGGGATTTATTTGGAGCAAGAATTCAATTTTTGGCATTTCTGGATTTATAAACAGAAAACAAAAAAAATAAAAAAAATACAAAGCCCAGCTTGCGGCCCGCTCTTGGAGCGGGCTGCTGAGATCTTATTAATAAAAAAAGTTTTTTTTAAAATTCTCGCGGGCCGGCATGCACGATGTGCACACATGAACGGAGCATGTGGCAAGCACTGTGCATGCCATGGTGACATGATGCATGCTATCACATGCAAGCACACGACAGTAACAATATCCACACGTCACGATAAGAGGCGGTGGCACCTCAATCCAACGTCATGTGATTTAGCATATGCGGGCGCAGCATGGGGAGTGGGTCAGAATCCAATTCTGACCCAGATTCGGCACAACCCAGTTAAGGTTTTATAACTGTATTTAAACCTTGTTCCAGCTAGGTTTTTGTCTGACCTTTGGTGCGAATTTCCTATAGAAGTTTGTGACTACCTATAGAAATACAGAGTGCAAATTGAGGGCCAATGGAGTGTTGTTTGAGAGCTAAAAGAGGGATTTCTACATTGTTTTCTTCTTTGATTTCTTAGAGGGTTTGGCTATTCCCTTAACCAAAGGTCATAACTTGTAATCCAAAATTATTAAAGATTAGTAATCTCTCCAACTGAATGTACACCAAATATCGGGTGGAACCACTATAATTCTTGGTGTCAGTGTGTGTTTATCTTTTCTTTTACATTACTCTTCATATATATTGTTGTGTTGAGTGTTTTATTAAGAAAGTCATTACCTTTGTTCATTGGTTCACCGATCTTAGAATTCTACGCGGTGATTACTTTCTTGATAAGTCTATCAATAAGGCATATGAGCCCAATAGAGGTGATATCAATCAACCCCCAACAACATGTTTATGTGTGCCATTAAAGACAAGAAATTTTCTAATTTGACAATATATATCCCCTTACTTATTAAAAATTTCTGTTTTCATTTCATTAACCATGCAAATCTAATTTAGACGCATGTATAATTCTGATATGATTTGGTGTCGTTCAAAAGAAGATTTCTCAAAGTGTCATTACCATATTCATATATATGCTTATCTATTGTCGCTGCTATAATGAAAGAATTGGTTCGATAATGTCGTTATTGTTTTTTATTATTAACCATATTCCCCTCCCTCTCCCCCTCTCCCTCTCCCCCTCTCTCTCCCCCCCTCTCCCCCCAATCCTGTTGTGCATCAGTGGATGATCGTCGAAGATCCATTGGTGAAGAACAAGCAGTAAACAAATAGAGCACTATGAAGATTGTAACTTTAGGCTATTGGCTGGTCAAGGGAACACCGAAGAGCTTTATTATGACAGGAGAGAACAAATACAAATCTTTTTTCTTTACAATGAAGAAGAAGCACTCAAAATCTCTCCAAAATCTCACAACACAATCTCTCAAAGGCTGGCTCTCAACAATGGCGGCTTGATGTGTCCATAATTTCTACTATTTTCATATCATTATTTCATTGCATCTCATGCCATTTTCACATCCAACTCCCTCATTTTACTATCCCTCATTTTACTACGATATTAATTTCTGACGATATCTTCGAGTTTCATAGTGTATTGTGAGTTTTCATGGGATTTGGAGCGATTTGGGACCCCACTTGGGTATGGACACATCCGCCATGCTTGTGAGGTCATTAGCGAGGCTCTGAAGGAGTTTGCCACACTTCTGGAGCCATTGGAGGAGAAGAGAGAGAGTAGAGGAGAGAGAGACAGCCCCCAGCAGCTCCCCATACAGTTTCCCAGAAAATGCTCGGTCCGAGCAGCTCAGCTGGTCGACCGAGCAACTTCAATTTGAGAAGAGAGCTGATACGGGCTGATACGGGCTGACTCGGACCGAGCAGTTCATCTGCTCGTTCGAGCAGTCTCAATTTCCACAGCTGAAGCAGTCCAGCAACACGGCCCGAGTAGCTGACCGAGTTGATTCCTGCTCGGACCGAGTAGAGCTTACTCGGTCCGGGTAGGCAGAGCAGCAGTTTCGAAGATTTTCAATTCCCTGTAGTGCTCCTTCGAGCAGCTCATCTGCTCGGTCTGAGCCACCGAACAAGCAGCTTATTGCTCGACCGAGTCACCTACTCGGTCGACAATTCCAGGGTCATTTTTGGAATGTTTTCAGAGGCCGTCGATTGCACGTGATCTGTGGCGACTGAAGCTGGGAGCTGTGCGAGCACTGAGAGGCGACTTTGATTAGAGTTTTTTTGAGAGTTTTTGATGGGAGCTCCGGTGATTTTGTATTGGTTCTTTTAGATCAAAACCAGCTGATACTTTTAGATTAAAATTGAGAGATTATTACTTTCGTTCTTGAATTCTCTTGCGCTTGGAATCTTGGTATTTTTCGGGATCTATAAACTGCAATTTCTATTGATTTCTCGTTGTAAGCCTTTTATCCCTATTCCTTCGATTGTTATAATGCTTTCTTCTCTGAGAATGATATTTTTATCTGTCACTATTGCAATGTGTGAGTAGATTCTTTCTAGGTTTGATGGGTTAGCCCTAGGATCCTAGGGGAAAATGTAGATTTGGATCCCTACATTGAATTGGGGATTTAGGGAAGTATTTCGGCAGATCCTACTGAATCCATAGATAACCCGTACTGAGATCATGTCCACGGTCTGTGGAATTGATGTGCTTAAGGGGTATCTAGGGATTCGAATAGGAAAATCGGTGGATCCAACCAAGGCTCATGACCATGCCCGGCTAGTGCCTTGAGGGGATCCATCGACGAACTATACCGCTACTGTTGACGGCTACCGCCATTGCGTCAACGAGATCCACCGAAATACCCCGCAATTCTAACCCACGAGAGTGGTACGAATTGGGGGATTAATTCCCTAACCCTAATGCAATGTAAGGATCATATCCCAACGTCGACCCCCAACGATCCTAGTGGTGATCCCTAACGCCCTAGTCCCTTTTATTAATATTACAACAACAACACCCCAACCAAATCTTTTACCCTGATAGCTATCTCACTTCGAGACTTAGAAATAAACTGAGAACTCATTGACACTATCACTGTCCCTGTGGGATTCGATATCTTTTATACTATAACTCGACACCGTCCGCTTGCGGATTGAGCCCGGAATTGAAGCCTAGGGGCCATACCACGCCTGGCAATCGTGACACCGCCTGGTGGAACCTAGGTGTAGGTTTCGGGTGCGTCAAGTTTTTGGCGCCGTTGCCGGGGATGGCAATAGTGTTCTAGGATTTCATCCTCAAATGAGTAAGGGGACGGCCTCTTTTTCACATTTTGACAGGATTCGGCGGATTAGATTACAGCTAGGTCGCCTAAGACTTTCTATTCTCAGTTTGTTTTTTTTGTGAAGCTTTCTAGCATTCTAATCATTTCTCACCTTTCCCTCATTTTTATTCTTTTTATTTATTTCGGTGCTACTAACAGTAATTGTTGAGTTTTGTTGGTGCATGAACACTCGCTACAAGGGGTCTACTAGAGAATTATTATTCGATCCTGAGATCGAGAAGACAGCCAAGGCTTTGAGAGCCTCTAGTAGAAGTCCATCTCCCTCCGCTCAGATGGCGGAAAACAATCCTCCTCCTCCTCACACTGGGTCCATCAGGGATCACATGAAACCAACTTTTGGGAACAACTCCTCCATTCTTAGACCGCAACTGGTGGCAGCAAGCTTCGAGCTCAAGACGGGGTTGATTAATCTGATGCAGCAGGATCCCTTCCACGGGCATCCGCATGAAAATCCCAACCATCACATTGACACCTTCCTGGCGAAGTGTGATACGTTCAAGGCAAAGGACGTTAGTGATGACGAAGTGAAGCTGCGGCTCTTCCCGTTCACCTTAAGGGATAAAGCCTCATATTGGCTCTGGGCCCACCCTCCTAACCATTTCACCACCTGGGAGAAGCTTGCGCTTGCATTTGTGGATAAGTTTTATCCATCCTCAAAGACAGTGTGGATCTGTGGGGCTATTTCTAACTTCAAGCAGCTCCCACAGGAGTTACTTTATGAGGCATGGAAGAGATTCAAGGACCTCCAACATCAGTGTCCTCACCACGGGATCCAGCCCTGGGATTTGGTGCAGAGCTTCTACAACCGGCTCCAGTCTAGCACCAAGATGATCATCGATGCCACGACGCAGGGCGCCCTATTTGATAAGTCTCCTAAGGAGGCTATTGACTTGTTGGAGCACATGGCAGCCAACACTCAACAATGGAGCGATGAACGGACTGCTGTGACCCGGACTTCCGAGGTCAAGGCCGTTAGCCACTTAGATTCTCACATCGAGACCTTGTGCAAACAAGTGGCCCGCATTGAGCAGCGTCTAGACTCCATCCCTGCTTCACCTAGCACGTCATACCATCTTGCAGAGGAGTATGTGGATCAGGGATATATCCCTAGTGAGGCCCACTACGATGGTGCTGAGATTTCTGAGACCGTGCAATACATCCAAGGAGAGGGACGAAATCAGTGGCAGCATCCAGCCGCCAGGAATCACCGGGGTTCTCCTATGGAAACCCAAGTGGAGGGCTGCAACCTCCGTAATTTTACAGACCTCCACCCCCTCCTCAGCAGCAGCATCAGCAGTAACAGAACCAGCAGGGCAGATTCAAGCCAGCCGGACCTTACAAGCCGCCGGGATATCAATTCAACCGGCCGCCTCAGCAGAACTATGTGCTGAATCCACCCAAGTCCAATCTCGAAGCCACACTGGAGACTTTTATGAGCAGCCAGATCCGCTTTAATCAGGACACATCGAACAAATACAAGAATATAAATTCTTCACTCGATGAACTGATGGGACAAATGTCACAACTTTTGAAGAATCAGGGAAGATTGCACTCCCAGTTGGAGACAACCCCGAGAGCTCAAGCCAATGCGTCATTTCAGTGACCACACGTGGAGGACCGGTGACTGACCCCGTTATGGTCCCGGTGTTAAACAAGGAGAAAGTCACCGTTGAAGAATCTGTCGATGACGGCGATAGAGTTGATGCCACTGAAGGGCCAATCATTATTGAGGAGAAATCGGACGCCCCTCCCGTCATACCTACTACGACGCTGCCTCTTGTCGATGCATCCAAGAGTAAAGTTTCCAGACCTCCCTCTCCATACGCACAGAGGCTAGCCCTAGCCAAATTGGAAAATAAGTACTCCAAGTTCATGGAGTTATTAAAGGGAATCTAGCTGAACATCCCGTTCATGGATGCCATCACGGAGATCTCGATCTATGCTAAATTTTTGAAAGATCTCATCACGGGAAAGAGGAGACCCGAAGAAATCAAGCTATTGGAGGATTCCACCTCTATCATCAAAAACTCATCTCCCTCGGAAGCTGCTGGATCCGGGGAGCTTTACCATGCCGTGATCCATTGGAGGGATGCCTATCAGCAGAGCATTGATTGACTTGGGGGCTAGTATCAGTTTGATGCCCCTCTCCATCTTCAAGAGACTCCAGACAGGGAGTGAGTTAGAACTGACAAGCATGTCCATCCAGCACGCCGATCACTCCATCACCTACCCGGTGGGAATAGCAAGGGACGTCATCCTCCAAATACCCTCAGGACTATGTCCCAGTCGACTTCATCATCATGGATATGCCTGAGGGAGGGAGCTCCCAACTTATACTTGGTCGCCCCTTCATGGCGACGGCCATTGTTCTGATAGATGTCCGAGAAAGGACCCTCTCTCTCAACGTGGGGGATATTGAAGCTGAGTTCCGGCTACAAAAGCCGATGAGAGAGCGAGCCCATGTAGAAGGGGCTAGCTATCTGGAGCTTCTTGAAGAGGAAGCCATTGAAGATTTTACTTCCGAGGGGGTTATGAAGGACCCAATGAAGACAAGCATCGACAATGACGGCGACCCAACCTACAACAAAGCAGTCTCCGCATACATCCAAGTATTGGATGAGGAATTTCAACGTCATTCCCCTAATCACAAAGGACCGGAGACCATATGTTACGTGGAGGAGAATCTTGAAGTAGGCAGAAATCAAATGCCACCGGATTGCACCATTACGAAGATTGACGCGCGACTACCGCGTGCACCAAATGAGAATTGATATATTAGAGGGAGTCAAGCTCATGACTGAAAACCAGCGCTTACTGGGAGGGAACCCAATTTCTTAGATTTTGGATTTTCTTTCTCAGTTTCTTATTTTTTTTTCGTGTTTTTAGACAAAACCATAAAAATCACAAAAATTTGATGAGTTCGTCTTTTGTATAGGATGGACAATTGGGGGTATGCGTATCGACATCATAAATGAAAGGAATCCAGAGGAGAGCAAAAGATTCGAAGATTTGGGGAGAAAACCAAAGAAAAATAAGAGGATACATGAGACATAGGAGACTCGAACGAGCAGCTTCACTGCTCGGTCGAGCAGTGCAGACACGGAGAAAGGAAGGAACTTTTGCCATTTCTGCACGGCCCGAGCAGCATCCTGCTCGGTCCAAGTAGAAACAGACTCAGTCCGACAACTCATTACTCGGTCGAGTACTACAGGCTTTTGAAGTAGGGGAGAAAACGTCACTCTGTCAACCCGACCAAAATATTATTGGCTTGGCCCGAGTAGGAATCGACTCGGACCGAGCACCACACTGCTTGGTCGAACAGATAAGGGAGTATTTTGCATCAAAATTTTGCTTTGACTCGGTCGAGCAGCCTTAATGCTCGGACCGAGTCGGGTCAGGTTTCGACTCCAAACCCGACTATAAGTTACCGCAGTAAAAAAAATTTTAACCTATAAAATTTTTTATCTCTCATTCTTTCCCCCCCCCCCCCCCCCCCCGAGCTTCATCTCTCCCCTACTCATTCAAACCCTCGCCCCGCGTCGTCTTCCTCCTCCCGCACCGCCACCGGCACCGCCAGCTGTGCCGCCATTCTCCGGTCAGTCACCCCCCTCTCTCCCCCTTTATATCTCTCTATCTCTCCGCCCCCTCCCCTCCCCCCCAAATTCGCCCCCTTTAGTTGCCACCCGCCGTCGACGGCACCACCATCGCCGACGGCGCCATCAACCACCTATCCCCAACACCCCACCCCCCGCCTTTAAACCCCCCTGCCTATCCCCCTCCCTTCGCTCTACCGGCGATCTCCGTTCAGCCCCCCCCCCCCCCCCCCCCAAAAAAATCTGTTCCCTAGGGCACAGATCGAGCACTAGAGTGCTCGGTCACATCCTCTGACCGAGTAGCACGACTCGGACCGAGCAGTATCACTGCTCGGTCAAGTCACCTAAATTCTGTGTCTCACCCATTTTTACTCTATTATCTGACGATCTGATCGTTTCCAATTGCAGGTATTCTCTGATCACGTCAGTGGCAGCTGTGGGGACTAGCTTGGGGGAGCTCTAGGCACTCACATCGTCTGCATCCATCGCACATACGGTACACTCGTTCCCTTCTCTATTTTCATACCATATCATCATACTTCACGCGACACGATGGTTCGCACACACGGAGCCACCACATCCCCCGTTCGCGGGAAGAAGCCGTTGTCTGGCGCCTCCTCTTCCCGACCCCAGCGTCGTGCATGCCACACCACCACTACCTCCACTACCACCACACCGTCTACCATGGCTCCGACCACCACCATCCCCACCACCACCACACATGTCACGTCCGCCATTATCCCCACCACAGACCCTATCCCTTTCACCGCTGCCTCCACCGTCTCTACCTCATCACCCCCACACCCCGCACCCACCAGTGATGACATACCCGCACGTATCCCGACATATGGTATCACGTTTCGAGACCCCGCACACCGGGAGCTCTTTTTCAGGCTCTCTCAGTGCCATCATATTCCTACTGTGTTCATCGACGTGCCCGCACTTAGATCCCTGGGACTCCTTCATGGAGTTTACCACCTGTATCGAGCGATCGGTTTCGACCATTTCCTCAGTGTACACGCTCTGACCTACACCCACATAGCACTCGAGGGTCTCAGCTCCCTTGCTCTCACCACAGCAGGTGACGGCATCACCTTCCGCCTCCTGATCACAACTGCACTGTCACATTTGCTATGATCAGGGAGTATTTTCACTTCCCTGCCGTACTCGAGCCCAGAGCAGCCTTTTTGCCCCAATTCGACGTTGACTCTTTTGATTCTCGAGAGTTTTGGGAGAGTATTTCTGGCCTTCCACAATATCGCCCTAGTAGGGCGAAGGCATCGTACATTATGCACTCATGCCATCGCTACGCTCAGCGGCACCTAGCTTTCACCCTTTTCTGCAGACCTGAGGTCGGGACCATGTCCATCCCTGAGCTTACCCATCTTATGGGTATGACCCGGCCTCTTCGATTGCACTATGACGGCTCCTTATGACCCTTCATGCTCTCTGACGCAGCCCACTGGTTGTGTCACCGCCTTTACCAGACAGCCATCAGCTACCACGCCACCGACATCTGCTGTGGTGGTTTCTTCACCATCTTTGCTAGGATGCTTGATATTCCTATTCCAGCTGACCTTTACCGCCCCGTTGGCCCGACACTGTTGACCATTGGCGTGCTCGAGCATATGCACATCCGACCACACGGTGATCGTCATTGGCTTTATCTAGTAGGCACCACCGATACTCCTCACATGGTTCTACCCACCCCTCACCTCACCCACATCCCGGCTGTCCAGCTTGACTGGATTATCCCTCAGGTCTTCCCACTCCCTCCCATACACGTACTCAAGCCCCCCGGAGCACCGGTCGAGGCACCTGCCGATGACCCGGTCTCCCGCTCCTCGGTGTCCGAGTTACTGGACATAGCTACATTAGTTGCCGGCCTCCCTGTCCCACCTGCTCACCCATCAATTTCTGGAGCTGCTTCCTCCACCACCATTGTATCCGCCATCTCTACCGTCGCCGAGTCTTCGGGGAATGTCCACACCTCTTGCCCCGATACTCAGATTTCTTTGACTGATGTATCGGTACCAGAGGGCACCGATTTACCTTTTGCTGACGACCCCATAGATCTTGATTCTCCCTTGCATGACCCAGCTCCCACCCTCCCACCTCTTTCGGACCTTATAGCATCAGTTTCTATCTCTTTAGGTCCACGCATTCCACTTTCTGGCACCACTTCCTCCTGACACATGGCCATTTTCACAGAGTCTATCTCGACGTCTGTCCACACCTCTGTGTCGACAACAGCTCCTTCTTCTGCCACCGCCGGTTTACCTTCGAGTTCACCCTCTCCTACCTTCCACGCTCGGCACCGTGCCTCAGCTGCACGGGACCGATTCACTAGAGTGGTGACTCACAGACTCCTTCCTCGCCCTCCGACTAACTCGCATACTTCAGACGCTCGCCTGACCACGTTAGAGGAGTCGACTTCCTGCTTATGACGAGAATTCGAGGACTTTGTATGCTCGACGGCGACACACAGATCTAGAGTCGAGTCGGATCTGACCTCTATTATAGACCTGCTTCAGTACCATGGCCCGCCGTCTGTTATCCTTGCACACGCTCCGCCACTTAGGCCAGACACTGTGACCCACTCTGTACCACTCAGTGCTTCACCTTCCCAGGCTTCTGCAGAGGCTGTTTCTACCACTTCAGAGTCGACTGTCACATTAGATCCATTGTGTGCCCTGGGATTACTTTCTGCTGAGCCCTCCACTGCCACCGTCGATGCCACCACCAGCCCTCCTCATGACTTCCAGCCGGACCTTCCACCCACCACTCCTGGTCCACAGCAGAGGGACCTATCACCACCCCCAGAGGGTGGTGCCTCTGCTTGATGTAGTCCTTACTCGCTTTTGCCTCCCCTATTTATTTGGTGCCCATCTGTCTGTTCGGGGCCTTACACTTACACGGCTTGGGGGAGGCGCCACCCATGCATCATATTTCATCCTGCATTGGATCATGTCATATTTCTATTTTATTTCCTTTTTGCACAGTTTTGTTCATTTTATTCCCCAACCCATCCCACCCCTATAGCATCATCTCCCACTCACGAGTGGTTTCTTAGCAGTGATGACACTGCTAGGTTTAGCTTAGGGGATGAGCGCTACCGCTTTATTTTTGATTTTTTTCTTTTACATTTTTCTCTCCTTATTTCAGTCGTTATTTCATTTTTCCACCGTTTTTTCACGTCATTTTCTTTTTTTCTTATTTTGCATCATATTTTCTATTTTCACCATGCATGCATCTCTTTTTCTTTATTTTCCCTTTTCTCCGCCTCTTTTTCTTTATTTGCTAGGGATGTTCCGCATAATGATATCTCTCGTGGCCTTATTAGTCTTTTGTGATGCTCATTTCTGTTGGCATGCTATTAGGATAAATTTCAGTTTTACTATCTATATGCGTGCATTTCTTTTGTTGATCTATCTGATTTAATGCTTAAAATGAATTAAAAATCAAATGCTTGAATTAGTATTAGTATGATCTATGTTGGAAATACACCTAGGTTCACGCATCACTAGAACACTTGGAGTGTCTGTTTTTATCTTATTCACTTCTGATTGCATGCCTGCTGCTATGGTACTATTTACTGCATGCCTTTTCAGTATTCGTTTAGAGAAATGAAAATATCCATGCTATCTACGAGTTTAGTTAGGGTTTTATTTCATCAAACCGTTGTGCACCCTCTTATGAGTGAACCGAGAGTCCTACTATTTTTCCTTCTCCACATATCTATTTATATCTCTACATATCAGTTGGTTACACCCCACAGCTATTTTTATCGCATCTCACTTCCCAACCCCCAAAAAGAAGAAGTATAGCTTCTAAATGAAAAAGAAAAAAGAAAAAGAAAAAAATGATGTGTATATATTCATATGTGAAAAAGAAAAGAAAAAGAAAGAAAATGAATAAATACTGTTTTATATCATTTCATTAGAAGCTATCATTTATTTTGTGAAGAAAAAGAAAAATTTCATATTATTTTCCTTGATGCGACGCCTCAAGCTAAACTTGGGGGGTAAACCACCTGATCACATGAGTGAGCTTGACATTAGAGTGGAGATGGTGCATAACGGGGAGATTTAACAACACCCAAACTTTACGAATTGCTTTAGTTTTTGCAGATTTTTCATGAATCGGAATGAATATCTAAATGGCATGATTTTTTCTATTCTCTATTGCATGTTGTGTGATCTCTTTATGCTCCCTGTGTATCTGTGATTGAAAAGGGCGTTGCCAACTTCTTTATACTAGACTCTAGGGATTGCATGAGGTTGATATGATTTGATGCCGTTATTTCAGTATATCCCTATTCTTTGACTGCATTGCATGCTAGCCATATGATTTGTAATACTAGAAATTGCCAATAGCATGTATGTTTATCATTCAGAGCATCATGATATACTATTTAGGCCTGAGATCTGACCGATCATCCATATCACTCTCCTCTCACTTCTCTTTTTACTTTTCCTCTCTTTCTATTTTCATCTTTCTTATTTCTTTTTCTTTTCCTCCCGGCGTACCGATTATTCGTCTTCCTCAAGGACGAGTAAGAGGTAAGCTTGGGGGATTTTGATGTGTCCATATTTTCTACTATTTTCATATCATTATTTCATTGCATCTCATGCCACATTTTCGCATCCAACTCCCTCATTTTACTACGATATTACATTTCTGACAATATCTTCGAGTTTCGTAGTGTATTGTGAGTTTTCAGGGATTTTGGAGCGATTTGGGACCCTACTTGGGTATGGACACATCTGCCATGCTTGTGAGGTCATTGGCGAGGCTTTGGAGGAGTTTGCCACACTTCTAGAGCCATTGGAGGAGAAGAGAGAGAACAGAGAAGAGAGAGAAACAGCCCCCAGCAGCTCCCCAGACAGTTTCCCAGCAAATGCACGGTCGGAGCAGCTCAGCTGCTTGATCGAGCAACTTCAATTTGAGAAGAGAGCTGATACGTGCTGACTCGGCCCAAGCAGTTCATCTGCTTGATCGAGCAGCCTCAATTTCCACAGTTGAACCAGTCCAGCGACGCGGCCCGAGTAGCTGATCGAGTCGACTCCTGCTCGGACCGAGTAGAGCTTACTCGGTCCGGGTAGGCAGAGCGGTAGTTTCGAAGATTTTCAATTCCATGTAGTGCTCAGTTGAGCAGCTCATCTGCTCGGTTCGAGCCACCGTACGAGCAGCTTATTGCTCGACCGAGTCACCTACTCGGTCGGCAATTCCAGGGTCATTTTTGGAATGTTTTCAGAGGCTGTCGATTGCATGCGATCTGTGGCGACTGAAGCTGGGAGCTGTGCGAGCACTGAGAGGCGACTTTGATTAGAGTTTTTTGGAGAGTTTTTGATGGGAGCTCCGGCGATTTTGTATTGGTTCTTTTAGATCAAAACCAGCTGATACTTTTAGATTAAAATTGAGAGATTATTACTTTCGTTCTTGATTTCTCTTGCGCTTGGAATCTTGGTATTTTTCTGGATCTATAAATTGCAATTTCTATTGATTTCACGCTGTAAGTCTTTTATCCATATTCCTTCGATTGTTATAATGTTTTCTTCTCTGAGAATGATACTTTTATCCGTCACTATTGCGATGTGTGAGTAGATTCTTTCTAGGGTTGATGGGTTAGCCCTAGGATCCTAGGGGGAAATGTAGGTCTGGATCCTTACATTGAATTGGGGATTTAGGGAAGTATTTCGATAGATCCTACCGAATCCATAGATAACCCGTACTGAGATCATGCCCACGGTCTGTGGAATTGATGTGCTTAAAGGGTATCTAGGGATTCGAATCGGGAAATCGGTGGATCCAACCAAGGCTCGTGACCATGTCCGGCTCGTGCCTTGAGGGGATCCATCGACGTACTATACCGCTACCGTTGACGGCTACCGCCATTGTGTCAATGAGAGCCACCGAAATACCCCGTAATTCTAACCCACGAGAGTGGTACGAATTGGGGGATTAATTCCCTAGCCCTAATGCAATGCAAGGATACTATCCCAACGTTGACCCCCAACGATCCTAGTGGTGATCCCTAACGCCCTAATCCCTTTTATTAATATTACAACAACAACACCCCAACCAAATCTTTTACCCCGATAGCTATCTCACTTCGAGACTTAGAAATAAACTGAGAACTCATTGATACTATCACCGTCCCTGTGGGATTCGATATCTTTTATACTATAATTCGACACCGTCTACTTGCGGATTAAGCCCGGAATTGAATCCTAGGGCGCCATACCATGCCTGGTGATCGTGACACCGCCAGGTGGAACCTAGGTGTAGGTTTCGGGTGCGTCACGGCTCAACGTTCTCTCAACGTGTTCCCCTAGGAAACCCTTGCCTAAATACCCTATATATAGCCATAGGGGACCGTAGGTGTTCTAATAGAAGAGGAATTCCCAATTGACAAGAACTCCGACTCTAACGTAATTCAAATCCAATCACAACTCTACTTCGGATAGGATGTCATGTCCTATGGTGGGCTCCTCCATGCTGTCAAACTTCCTGCTGAAGGCCGAGCTGACGAAGTGCCAAGACGAGCTATTCGAAGATTGGAATGTAGAGTTGTCGACCTATAAGCCGCCGGTCCTCTGAACAAAGATTCCATCCACAGATGAACTTCATTTGCTTGGCATCATCGTTTCTGGCTTGTGCAGAGTCAGATAGGCAAGTCCGAGCAATGACAAGCTAGCTCTGCACAAGATAGCTTGTGTGCACATCTCCAACACTTCTTCAGTGCCTCAATCGAGCCAACTTTCACAAATCTCCATCTTGGTGAGATTTAGGCCTCTGACACATAGTCGAACTTCATTGCATCACATTGGTAGAGTCACTTCTGGTGTTCCTCTCAAGTTTGCTTCGAAGAGCGTAATGCCCCTATTGGGGCTCAACTGGCTCCACTGAGCCACAATGCCCCCACCTGGAGCCGTCATCAACATCCTCTCGGAACAACATTGATCAATCCCAAGCAGTGCTTAAACTTAGCTCAAGACACAACCTTAGTCAACATGTCTGTAGGGTTGTCTGTTCTGATCTTTAGCAAATTGATGTCATCGTCTCTTCTTCTCCCACATAGTCTCGGATAAAGTGGTACCTCACGTTGATATGCTTGGTTCTTAGCTAGGTGCACCGCACTTTGGCTATCACGATGTAGACCATACTTCTTCTGATAGACTCCCAGATCATCCCTCAAGTCCATCAGCCATATCGTTTCTTTCACAGCTTCAGTTAATGCCACGTATTCTACCTCCGTAGTAAACAGGGACACCATAAACTGAAGTATACTCTGCCAACATATCATAGCTCCTGACAGGGTGAAGTCGTAACCTGTCATGGATCTCCTTCCATCCAAGTCGCCTACAAAATTAGAATCAACATAGCCTCCAACTTGCGGACCACCATCACCTCGGCTATATGTCAATCCGACATCACTGGTGCTATTGATGTATCTAAGTATCCATTGAACAGATCGACAGTGTACTTTTCTCAAATTGTGCATGTATCTACTCCCCATGCTAACTACATGTGATAGGTCAGGTCAGGTACACCATGGCATACATTAGGGCTCTTACCGCATTGGCATACGGTATACTCTCCATGAGCTTCTTCTTATATTTGTTCATCAGGTAATGCTCGGCATAGAGCTTGAAGTGAGGTGCAAGCAAAGTGACTACGGACTTCATCCCTTCACAACCAAATCTCTATACAACAGACTTCAAATAGCAGCTTTGTGAATGATGAAATATACATCCACTTCGATCTCTTGTGATCTCTATCCCAAGAATCATCCGTGCTTCACCTAAGCCCTTCATCTCAAATACACAACTTAACTCAGAATTCAGTTTATGTATCTCCAATTTATTAGATGAAAATGGGCATATCATTAATATAAAGCAAGAGATAGATGAAGGACACATCATCCAACTTTCGAAAGAACATGCAATGATCATAGGGACTCTGAACATACCCTTGACCATTCATCATAAAGCATTCAAAATGCTTATACCATTGTCTAGGTGACTACTTCAGCCCATAGAGTGACGTCTTTGGCTTACATGCAAGCCCATCATTGGTCTTATAGCCATCAGGGAGCCATAAAAATCTCCTCCTCGAGCTCTCCATGCAAGAACGACATCTGACATCTAGTTGCATCGACTCAAGGTCGAGTTGTGCCACTAATTCCAACATGATTCAAATTGAGCAATGCTTCACTACCGGAGAGAATACTTCATTGTAGTCAATGCCTTCTCTCGGTGCATATCCCGTCACTACAAGACAAGCTTTGTATCGAACTTCTCCAACTTCGTGTCAGATCTTGTGGATGGCCGACAACAATAGAATGGGGTTGAATAGTGTTGTATATAAATAAAAATAACTTTTTCTCTTAATAGAAACCCTTCTAAAATCTGCCTAAGTCTCCAAAAAGAGTTACCTCTCTTGGTACTTAATCAACTCAAAAACAATAACTTGCAATACGATTAAGATGCACCGCAAAAATATAGATCATAAGCAGTATAATAAACAATGAGGAAATAATCACGCGCAGACACGGAGATTTATCCTGGTTCCCCACCACTGGGTACGTCCAGTCCCCAACCTCACTCAAGATTTAATCCAATATTGCAATAAGCAGTACAAGCACCTAGCTTCTCTTGCTATGAATTTCCTACACACCTAGTTACACCATTAACTAGGATTTCCAATCCACTTTGATGGAAAATCTAGTCCCACCCCTAAGTTGTTTTGATGATGAGCACACCAAATGATGTTAATGTACTAATTACATTATCTAAATGTGTAGGTTGTGTGACCAATTGATGAAAGCTTTACGCATACTCCGAAAAGAAGAAGCTCAACCACACTCAGAAGATGAAGATGAATTTGATAGCTCGCATTATACGTCTTGCACAAATGAAGATCAAAGGTGAAGCTCATGGAACGTGCTCAAGCTTAAGCTAAAGAGGAGCTCAAATTCAAAGTGAAGCGTGCATCTACATCAAGATCTTATCGGCTTCGAAGTCTTCATTTAAGTCTAAGTGTGTGAGTTGTTATTTTTAGGAACATGTTAACGTTGGAAACTCACAACTCCTTATATGGTTTTGATGATACAAACATATTATTTTATATGTACTAACTTTATCTTTGCAGATATTATTGCACAATCAACTAAGACAATCATCAGGTAGACAAGTTGCAAGAAGCATCCACTACAAGACGAAGCATATCGAAGATATTTTGTATCTTGAAATAAGTGGTGTAATCTTTATTTTTTCTCTTGCATATACTTATAATGTAAAAGCCTTAATGATTAACTTTCTTAGTCGTTTAGGGTCCGTCTTCAAAAAATCAAGTCAACAGTCAAATTAGTCGACCAATCCCTAGAACTAGTCGACTAATTTAAATAGTAAAAAATTCAGAAAATTCTGATTTTTTGTCAGACCCTTTCTAGAATATCTAGGATAATTTTTCCACCATTTCCTAAAGTTTCAAATTTTTAGTCGACTAATACTTCCTATTAGTCTACCAGTCATTTTCAAAATCAGATATTTTAAATGATTTATCATTTAAATATTATATTTTATTAATGGAAGTTAGAACTGCCACAAACGGCTAGTTCTAATAAGTTAATAGCCGTTTACTTCGGTTTCTTTCCATTTTCAGATGTTACATTCTGAAAAGACACTTCAACTTCCAATATATCCTAGTTAGCTTTAATTAGTCGACCAATGTCTTATTTTAGTCGCCTAATTTGGACAAAATGGTTCAGATTTTTTTGAAAATTTAGGCAGTTGTCCAATGTTAGAAAACTAACTTTTTGGGCTATAAATAGACCCCCAAACCCCTGCCTAATAATCACGAAAATTCACTCTCTTTCTCTTTTCTTAAGTTTACTTTCTCTCTCTAGAAAGTGAGTGGTTTTTTAAATTTTCATAGGGGAATCTCTGCAGAAATCTTTCCTCCATAGAAAGTCCAATCTTCAAGTTTGTTCTACCACAAGTTCCATTCAGAACCGTGGAGATTCAATCACCTTCATTGCGCAATAATTCCATCAATTATCAAGGGCTATAGACAATATTGTTTCATACTGTTTCTTTACTTTAATTGGTGAATCTCATATTGAAGAGATTGTACAAGTTTGCAACACTGGGAGTGTTGGCATCTTTGTATGTTGATTACTTGCGGGAAACAAGTGTTTTAGTGGATTGAAATCTCTACTGGGTAGAGGAATGGACGTAGGATCACAAGGATCCGAATCAGGATAAATCTCTGTGTTTGTGTTTATTATTCTCTGGATTGTGTTATTTACTTCCGCATTTTTGATTGAAATTTTTTAGTTACTTTTAAATTTGCAATTTCTTTGTGATATACACTATTCCCCCCAGTGTCTTTGGTGTGCTAGGACATCCAACAGTTAAAGCCAAGATAAATTGCACACACACCAAATGCTTTTTCGAAAACATATTTTTAAACTCATTTTAAAATCTCTTGAAAGCTAAGCTATTCGATTCAAACTCATGTAGTCAATCTCCAAACACCCAGGAATTGATTACTCTCTTTCATAGCTGAGTTTCACTGAAAAACTGCACTGGGAGTCGACTACCAAAGGAGGGAGTCGACTACCTACTATGAGCATAGTTTTCATTGAAAACTCTCTAGGAGTCGACTACCTCCCTTGGGAGTCGACTACCAGCTGCGTTTTGACTTCCCAGATTTTGCTTCCTCAATTGCTCTTTGCTTGATTTGTGGGGCTGAAGTCAAACGTTTTTGAATTTCAAACTCTCCTTTAAAACTTTATATATATTGACCCTTGAGAACAAATTTTAACACCAATCATTCTGGAGCTAAAACTATTATTCTCAAAAGTTCTCTTTATTCTCAATCGCTCTCAACGTTCATCGTAGCCAAAGCTGTTTTTAATATTCTTTGATCTTACTGCTTTCATTCTTATACGAATCTTTTTAAAAATCATAATATTTTTGGATATTGCAAAATTGTTTTTCAAAATCCTTTCTTTTTGATTTCATATTCTTTGAAGGATTTTTGAGAATCAAGATTCTAGATCACAATGAATTCATCTATATTCTTTGTGTGATCTAAGAACGTTTTAATTCTTTCAGCCACATAAGCACAATTGCAGTAATATCTTGGCTATAGAGTTCTATTGGGTGTAAACCAATCTCCACCAATTATTGTGGTGAATTGGATTTTTGATCTTTTACTTGGAGTCCCTTTATGATAAGGGTTGTGGAAAATCTTACTCAAGACTAGGTGGTTGGAAATCCTGGTAGGGACCGTTGGAAATCCTAATAAGTGGAGTTAAGTAATTGTATTGCTAAGTCAATAGTGGATTAAATCTCATACCAGATTGGTCGGGGAATGGACGTACCCAGGTTGTGGGAACCATGATAAAATCGCTTGTCGTTTGTGTGCTTTTTGTGTTTGTATTTATTTACTTGTGCAAACAATTCATTTGTTGTTTATATATTCACATTGTAATTCTTTGTTAATATTTTATTAGTATAAAGATTGCATTATAATTCAGGGTAGCCTTGATAGGTTGGTGTTGTTTGCCATCCAAATGATCCAACACTTGGTATCAGAGCATGGCTAAAAGACGATGGCATCAACATCTTTCCACTCCGAAGGACTCAACACCATGCGACCACCGTTGTTCAATGGAACAAACTACGCAAGCTGGAAGATACGCATGAAGACTCATCTAGAGTCGCTAAATATTGAGGCATGGATCGTCACCAAGGATCCATACAAAGTGCCTACTGAAGTTGACACCGGAAAATGGTCTGCTGATGAAAAGAAAAGAGCCAACCTCAACGCCAAAGGCATGAACGTATTATTCTGTGAAGTAATTAGTAATGAGCTCAACCGTGTCTCCCAATGTGAGACGGCACATCAAATCTGGCATACTCTTCAGGTAAGTCACGAAGGAACCGAGAAGGTAAAAGAATCTGCATAAACATTTTACGTTCAAAATTTGAATCTTTTAAAATGTAAGAAGGAGAGAGTATTACTGAGATGAATACTCGTTTTACTAACATAAAAAATAAGCTTGCAGGTCTAGGAAAAAAGTTATCTGAATATGATCAGGTAATGAAGATATTGATATCGCTCAGACCCGAATGGAAAGGGAAGACGACGGCCATTCGAGAAGCCCATAACGTAAGAGATCTCACAGTTGAAGAATTGATGGAAAATCTCATGGCATATGAGATTGAGCTTGAGGAAAACAAGAAGATATATGAGAAACCAAAGAAAAAGAACCTAGCGTTCAACGTCAACGATGAAGACTCCGACTTCACCGACAAAGAAGATCATATTGCCTTCATCTCAAAGAAATTCAAAGACTTCATGACAAGTAAGTATGATAAATGATCTTTTTGTTCTACTGATAATTTTATTTGTTTTGGTTGCAACAAACCAGGACATGTAAAAAGAGACTGTCTGTTGGAGAAGAACAACAGAGCCGCCAAAGACCATGGCAAAAACAGAGAGAATAATGAGAGAAAGAATGATAGAAGAAACAAGACTCGATGACCAAGGAAGGAAGCATATGCAGCCTTCGTTCAATGTGATGATTCTACCTCCGATGAATCATCATCAGATGACAAAGAAGATAGAAAAGAAACAGCCCATATAAGCTTCCTAGCTTCCCCATCATCGCAAGTAAGTTCGTTTAATACTTCATCATTTATTGAAGATGATTCGTTATCAAGTGATGACGAAGACATGGATTATAGGGGTGCATATAAGGAGCTTTGCTCACTTCATGAGAAGCTCATTAAAGAACATTGAAAAACATTGAGATTAGTTAAAAGGATGCAAAAGATAAAGAGGAACTACTCAAAGAAAACATTGCACTAAAAGAGAAGAACGAATTATTAGAAAAAGACATGCATTCCATGAAAAAGAAAATTGAGAGGGTTTGGATAATCTTCTCATGTCTATCAAAGACAAATACGATTCTACGATGAAGATTGTCGAAAACTTCAATAAAGAGAAAGGAAAATTAGATATTCTTATAAATAGTCAAAAAGCATCATCTAGCAAAACCGGACTTGGTTATGATTCTAATCATGCCAAGAAAAGGATTAAGCATACTAGGATGCATCATGCTAACCCAAATTTTTGGAGCATATGGATTTCCAAGCATATGACGGATCAAAATAAACAAAGGTATGCAATCGATTTTGTTAAAAAATCATTTAAATAAAAATTACAAGTATAGTTCTATTGAAGAAACTAAACCATATTGGGTTTGGTTTCCTAAGGACTAATCTTTTGGACTCAAATAAATAAAGAGTACAACAACGTTCATATTTTTCAGGTACTCTAAACAAAGGAAGAGGAACACAAAAATCAAGGCTTTGCAGGAAGAGTGGTCAAAAATTCATCGCTTCGCAAAAGCTTAAACATATGAATGTTTAAATAATTGTTTATAATATTTTTTGCTCTATATGAATGCTTATATGTGTTATTTATTTTGCTTGTTAAAGATTTTGGCTAAACGCTCAATCCAAAATGTCGAAAATCCCTCGGGATGAGAAAATTCTCAAACCCAGGACGGAGTCAACTACCAAGACTGGGAGTCGACTCCCGGAGCACGGTCTGTCGAAATCTATGTTTTCTTTTTCACTTTTTTGAATAAATCTTAGTGGGGTTTTAAAGCTTATTGGGCTCATAACCAGTTGATGACTTAAACCCATTAAAGGGAATTGATCCTAGCCCTTCCTCTTCTTGATCTAATGGCCCCCATTCATCTCCCTCTTCATTTCAAAATCAAAACCCTCTCATCTAAACTCTAGGTAGCAGACTACCTCATTTGGGTTCCCCATTTTGAAAGTTTTTGTGTGATCTCGCTCCTCTCTCTCTCTCTCTCTCTCTCTCTCTCTCTCTCTCTCTCTCTCTCTCTCTCTCTCTCTCTCTCTCTCTCTCTCCCTCCCTCCCTCCCTCTCTCTAGGAGCTCTTGATCTTTCATCTTCCTTCAAGAAAATCTCCATCATCAAAGTATAATCTTCACTTATCTCTTTGAATACTTCACTTATCTCCTTGAATATTTCATATATCTCTTTCATTATTTCATCTTTCAATTACCAATATGCCTAAGAAAATGGTTGCAATTAAAAAGAGAAAGGTTGATGAAACTTCTCATCCTCTCACTGAGAGAGAAGTGATTGAACCTTATCTGGTCAATTTTTCTAGTTATGCTAAGTTTCTAAACATCACCAAGAGGCAAATCCTCCATGAGAGATTTGTCAATATTGAGGATGTAGAGAATTATGGCATTGATGTTATTTTGGAATTTCAAAATCTGCCGAACCTATTTTCCATGAATAATTTATATTTGTGTTATCCAAGAATTAATCATCTTTTCTATGCAAATATGGATCCTGATCTAGCCAAAACTCGATTTAGAACTAAGGTCCTTGATACCCAACTTCATATCACTGTCAAATCTTTAGGTCAAGCCGTAGGGATTCCCTATACCGGGAAACTGCTAGATGAGATTGAAATGGTTGACGGGAATGTTTTAGATTAAATGTATCTGCCTGGAAAGTTTTTCCTCACTAAGTTACCTAGTAGCGATCTTCATTATCATGCTATGATATTGGCGAACATTTTATCCTACAACATAACCTAAAAGTCTGGCAGCCATTCCGCTCTATCTGAAAAACAAGCAAAGTGTATTTATGCTATACTTGGAAATATTAAAGTTAATTGGGCTGGAGTTATCATAGATTCAATTCTTCAGTCTGCTGTGTCTACTAGAGTTATATCTCCCTTGGCTCATGGTCATTTCTTAACCATTCTCTTTAATGCTTATGATATTCCACTGGTTAATGAGTCTGAGGTTCTGGAACCCGCTCTTGTGTTTGATGCTCATACACTTGGCCGAATGGGTCTTCATCGAGACCTTAACGAAAATGTTCCGGAAGAAAAGCTAGTTGGTGACACTAGCTCCACCTCAAGGAAGGGTAAGAAAATTGTTATTGAAGACTCAGATGAAGAAGTTGAAGAAGGAAGTGAAGATGAGGATGAATTACCACCTGAAGAAGTTCCCCACTACATTCTTGAGCTTCAGGACATGCTCCTGAAGAAGATTGAAAAGCTGAAAATTTCTCAATCTAGAGGCTTTGAAGAACTCAACAAGAAGGTAGAGAATTTGAAAGACTTCGTGGTGAGCAGCAATGAGATGACGGAAAAGACGCTCGGGATGATCCTTGAAGAAATCAAGGAATTGAAGAAAGAAAAGAAGAATGGCGTTCTTCTTGAATATTGAGTATCTTGGTTACTTGGTTTTAAAAACAATGCTTTCTAAAACAATGATTTGGTCTGTAATATTTTTACTCTTTTGTGACGGTTTTTAACATTTGATATCAACTCTTGGTAGTTGATGCAATGCTACAAAGTTATCCTAGTTGATATGACATGTTTTTATCTTTTGATATCTCTATATTTTCGCTTTCATGCCATCTTATTTATACACGAAATTCAACTTGATCAACTAAATCTATTTTGTAGATAATTTGTTGGTTGATTATTTCTTTTCTCCTATACTTAGTATAAACACTTGGTTTGATTGTTGCATATACTTGGTTATCAAAATGCTTAAATTGATTATGTACTCAACACTTTGTGCAATTATCATGGATGTCATCATTATATTATTATTTTTATTGATGACAAGGGGGAGAATAAAATTGGTAAATGCAAAAACGAAAATGAATAATTGATATTGCTAACCAGCTTTGATGCAGGGGGAGTATGATTATATCATACCTCATCTAAGCAAGGGGAGTACGTAATCTTGCTCATTATTTTCGATGTTATTATTCATTTATTTTTCATTTGGGTGTCATCACCAAAAGGGGGAGAATGATGGGAAATCTAGTCCCACCCCTAAGTGGTTTTGATGATGAGCACACTAAATGATGTTAATGTACTAATTACATTATCTAAGTGTGTGGGTTGTGTGATCAATTGATGAAAACTTTATGCATACTCCGAAAAGAAGAAGCTCAACCACACTCAGAAGATGAAGATGAATTCGATTGCTCGCATTACACGTCTAGCACAAATGAAGCTCAAAGATGAAGCGAATGAAACGTGCTCAAGCTTAAGCTAAAGAGGAGCTCAAATTCAAAGTGAAGCGTGCATCTACATCAAGATCTTATCGGCTTCGAAGTCTTCATTTAAGTCTAAGTGTGTGTGAGTTGTTCTTTTTAGGAATATGTTAAAGCCAAGATAAATTGCACACACACCAAACACTTTTTCGAAAACATATTTTTAAACTCGTTTTAAAATCTCTTGAGAGCTAAGCTATTCGATGAAACTCTTGTAGTCAATCTCCAAACACTCAGGAATTGATTACTCTCTTTCATAGCAGAGTTTCACCGAAAAACTGCTCTGGGAGTCAACTACCTACTGTGAGCAGAGTTTTCATTGAAAACTCTCTGGGGGTCGACTACCTCCCTTTGGAGTCGACTACCATCTGAGTTTTAACTTCCCAGATTTTGCTCCCTCAATTACTCTTTGCTTGATTTGTAGGGCTGAAGTCAAACGTTTTTGAATTTCAAATTCTCCTTTGAAACTCTATATATAGTGACCCTTGAGAACAAATTTTAACACCAATCATCCTTGAGCTAAAACTATTATTCTCAAAAGTTCTCATTATTCTCAATCGCTCTCAACGTTCATCGTAGCCAAAGCTGTTTTTAATATTCTTTGATCTTACTGCTTTCATTCTTATGCGAATCTTTTTAAAGATCATAATATTTTTGGATATTGCAAAAAAAAATTTCAAAATCCTTTCTTTTTTATTTCATATTCTTTGAAGGATTTTTTAGGATCAAGATTCTAGATCACAACGAATTCATTTATATTCTTTGTGTGATCTAAGAACTTTTTAATTCTTTTAGCCACATAAGCACAATTGCAATAATATCTTGGCTATAGAATTATATTGGGTGTAAACCAATCTCCACCAATTATTGTGGTGAATTAAATTTTTGACCTTTTTCTTAGAGTCCTTTTGTGATAAGGGTTGTGGAAAATCCTAGTCAAGACTAGGTGGTTGGAAATCCTGGTTGGGATACTAGGTCGTTGGAAATCCTAACAAGTGGAGTTATGTAATTGTATTGCTAAGTCAATAGTGGATTAAATCTCGTACCGGATTGGTCGGGGACTGGACGTGCCCAGGTTGCGAGGAACCAAGATAAAATTGCTTGTCTGTCTGTGTGCTTTCTGTGTTTGCATTTATTTACTTGTGCAAGCAATTCATTTGTTGTTTATATATTCTCATTGTAATTCTATTAATATTTTATAATTATAAAGATTGCATTTTTTATTCCGTTGTGTAATCTCTTGGTTGCTTGTAATTAATTTTTTAAGTTTATCTTGTTGATTAAGGACCAAGCGTAGATCACTCTACTTGGATCCTTAGGCAACACTCGAAGGGAAATCTATTGTGTTATAATAATCAACGAAAAAGTTTTGACTTATACAACACTATTCATCCCCTAGTGTTGTTTGCCATCCACAGGATCCAACACACTTTCCTCTCACTAGGGAATCAATACAACACAACACTTGATCTTACCGATCCACTTACCAAATGTATTCCCTTGAGGCTTACAAACCTTGGTAGATGGTTGATGAGTACAGCTTCGATCCTATAGCCAAAGATTGGATCTTTACGTGCTTTTATGTGGCTATAAAAAATATAGTCTTTTGATCTCAAAATATATATGCGAAGAATAGGAGATTGAAAAGAAAACTCAATTTGAAATCTCTTAAAAATAGATCTTAAGAATGGAGATTTGAATCCAAGCTTTTCTGGGCCAAAAGATGATCAAAACAGATTAAAAAGAATAGGCACATAATTTAAAACAATGGCCAAGATTAAAAGCTTTAGAGCAAAAGAGAACGTTTGAAATTCACTTAGAAACTAATAAAAAATACTCAAATATTGATATCAAATAATTCTAAACTCTCTAGCATATATAGAGGGTGAAAATAATCAAAAAACGAGTCCCTAAAATCCTCACCCAACAGCTAGCAATGACATCTTCGTGTAAATCACGTTTTTGTGAATTAATAGATGTTGACCCAGATAGTCGGCTATCCTGGATGATAGTTGGCTATCTTGTAGCCGATAGTCGGCTATCCTAAAGGGATAGGCGGCTACTATAGGACAGAAAATTCCAGTTCATTTCCTACTTCAAAATAGTCGGCTATCAGGGTGTGGATAGTCGGTTATTTTGTGATACATGGGGTTTTCTCTTTCAAAATGATTTGAAACTTAGTAAAATACTTTTATAAAATATTTTAGAACATATTAATACTTTTTAAAATCATATTTGTCATATTTGTGTGTGTAGCTCCAAATCTAAAGCTTTCACAAAATAAGACAAAACTTACACAACTTGACATAGTCTTGAGTCTTGAATCTTGAATCTTGAATCTTGAATCTTGTCCTCTTTGTCTTGGGGCATTACACTTCATTTGAGTCTTCTTCATGAGCTTATAATCTTCAGTTTTTTACTCTTAAATGGCTCCATGTTCATAGCTTTATCTTTGTTCACCCGTTGAGCTCCTTCACATCCTTGTTCTCCATGGCTTTATATTTTGCTTTGATCATCACAGTGTTCATATCCTACACACTTGATTGAGATGTTAGTACCATATCATTTGTGAACATCATTAAAACTCTACTGGAGGTGTCTCAATATCTCAACACTTCAGCTCCATCCTTTTTGGTGTAGACACACTTACATCCTATCGCCTTCTTGCCTTTAAGATGATCTACCAGATCCCATGTCTCATTCTTCATCAGTGATTACATTTCCTTGTTCATCACTTTCCTCCACTTTTATGGGTCTTTAGAATGTTCTACATCTCTAAAAGAAGTGGGTATGTCAATAGTTACAGCGAGAAAAGCGAACGAGGCCATCTCAGTGTATCTTGAAGTTCTTCTGTTATGTGCTAAAGTCCCCGATATTTGTAACTGCAAGCACATGTCATCATCGTTGCACTAACGGGTCATCCGCGGGAGGGTTTTGTGATCGTATACTAGCCAATCTTAGGCTATGGTTAGCTACGTGGGTTGGTTTTGCAGAATATGGAGAAATAAAATAGAAGAAAGGGCTCTAGGGCTAGGTATCTCTCTAATGCGGGTTAAACATGAGAAAGAACTCGTTGTCTAACTATCGAATCGATCCTAGGGTGAGGTTGTCTAACCTAAGGGTGTCACCTACCCCCCACTCTCGTGACGCTATGATAGGATCGTCCCTCGTGTTATCCCCTCCCCCAACTTCTGTGATTCTATGATAGGACTGCCCCTCGTGTGACCAAGCTAACTCTTGCTTTTCATCGACACACGACAGATGCATAATGCTGGACTATATTCTCCAACCTTCATTCACACTACTATCGTGGTTGGAACTCCGGTTAATGCTAGGAGGGCTCTAAATTAGGCCCAACTTCCGTTGGCGACATTATTAATATGAATTAACATAAGGATTGGAAAACTCTTGATTAATCCTAATTCTCGTTAGCGACCAATTTTGGGAAGCCAGTCTATATTGATAATTTTCCTAAGCATAACGCTAATTTGATTGTTCAATAGCTAAAACTACAAGCTCAACCCATAATCATTTCACAAAAAGGATCAATCATGCCCTAGATTAAAAACTACTCACTAAACATTAAGAATCACATGGATAATCATAGAGAAATTAATAAAAAAAGCATAAAGAGAACAAATAAAGAAAGAAGAGAACTTATCTTATTGAGTACAAACTGAAATCTCCAAGATACATGCGCTCTAAAGAAGGAAAACACGAATAAAACTAATCTAACCCTACTCCTCATAGAACTAGTAACAAAATGAAAAGGGGATGAAAAATGAAGCTGGAGGTTGGACCCTGATCAAAAGGTGCTCACACGCTTAAATATCCTCCCAAAACCCTAGCGGATTAGCAGAAAATCCGACCCGACCATGTGGAAGATCCACATGGTCGTGTGGGCTCTGCTCAAAACTGGGCTCTTAAAGTTCATTCAGAAAATGTGGATCGATGCGTTCGTATGAAAAATCCACATGGCCGCATCGTGCCAATGCTCAAAACTGGCATGTAGTCTTCTTCTCTTCAATTATCTGACGTGGTCATGTGGATTTCACACAACCGCGTCAATCTGCACTCGGCCCTTCACAAGATAACACATACAACTACGTTAAATGGTCGTGTGGGGCTTCATTTTGTTCTCATCTGTGGTGATACCCAGACATGATCGTGTGGGATATCCCACACGACCGTATGGGATATCCCACACGACCGTGTGGGTCCTGCTTCAGCTCCCACTCCTTTAATGATATCGATCCCATCGTGTCTCTGATCGCTCCTAAAAGCATATGCTCTCACTCATAAGTCTCGAGACTCCATGTTTTGACCTAAAATACATCAAGGAATCCCAAAGAATAAAAATAAACAAAAAGCGAAAGACATTGTGCAGAAAGTGTGAAGAAGTGGCGTGAAATGCGAATGAAAACTATATGAAGAAGATATGAAATAAACACTCATCAAAATCTCTTAAGCTAAACTCTTCCTTGCCCTCAAGGAAAAAATAGAGTAGAGATTGGAGGAATGCAAGCATGCATACAATATGATATCGAGAATTTCAAAACATCGAGCATTCATATACATGGGAGAGTGGAGGATTCAAATTTTGGAAATTTCAAACATATCAACCCCTCTCGACCAATCAAGATATAACATGGAGTATCATTTTCAGTAGAAATCAACACACAATATGTAAAATCATGGTTATGCTCAAATCCTAGGATATTTCTCTACTACGTACTAGATTATTAGAATGAGAATCGAAACTATACAATGATCGAGAGAAGAATTAATATCATATGATTTAATGCAAATATTTCTAGGAGATGGCTCTCACAACAAGCTGTCGTTCCATGATTTGTGGGGTTGATAGCATTGCCCATGCTTTTATTTCTATATTTAAAAATGATCTCTCTTTTTTCATTTTTTTGGATCCTAGTTGGTTCGTGTAAGGAGTGTTGGGTCAATGACTCCCAGGTCAGACGACCTTAGGGCATTGGGCCAAGAAGGACCCCTCGGAACTACTAACTCAAACCAACTAAAAATCTGTATTCATATGCACTCCTCCAAACTAAATCTTTTGGCACGAATCCTCGATGCTTCCCGAGCCATGAAGACCCGGCTACTCGATGTAGCTGGAAGAACGGTGCATATTTATTTTATTCTATTATTTTTTCTCTCTTTTTTCAAATATGGGCAAGCTAGGCAACTCTACTCATCAGAACTGAAAAGACATGCAGTTATCCAAATCCTATTAGATTGCTAATCATCATACTCAATTAAAACCTTCAGGATTCATGCATAAGATAAATTCCCAAGAAAGATATAACCTAGGCCTGTTTGGAGTACTTCTATCCTATATATTATAGTATAAACATAATAAGCATATATATGAAAACTCAAACTAAAAACTAACCCGAAAGCATATACTAGATTGGCATTGGCATCGAGAAACTGAATGAAAAGATATATAAATCTAAAAATTCTTCATTCAAGAATCCATGCATATAAAAAGGTCGCCATCATGAAATTCTTGAAATGAAAACACATATATACAAATGAGGCATGGTGATGTGGGGATGTAACTATTTTTTTAATATGTATATACATATATACACACAAAAAGGGAAACAAAAAGTGAGGAAAGTAAAACAAAAAGAAAGTGGATGCATGGAATGCTCTTCCCCCAAGCTGGAAATAAGCATTGTCCTCAATGCAAAATAGATGTGAAGATAGGCGGAAATATGTGAGGGGGAAGAAGATGCAAAAGGGTGAGAGGAGGCCTCCCCCAAGCTTGTATAATGCAATGCCCTAAATGTGATCGTGGAAGTGGAGAATTAGGGAATATAAAATGTAGGGGGTTAAGAAGCGCCATCTCTAGGTGGTGGCAGGGGTGGTGGTGTGGTAGATGGAAAATGGCTCTGGTGTATGGCAGAGAGCATGGTATATATCCTGGAGATTGTGTCTCTAATGCCATCCACGGTGGTCCTAAGGTACTGCACGTCCTCCTCCAATAAAAGTAAGCATGTCTGGGTACAAGGGGAGGAGAAGTGCCAGAGGTGCCAGAGCCATTACCACCTAGTGGAGGGGGTGGTGGTGTAACTCTGGGCTCGTGGGTGCCCTCATGTGTAGCAGTGGTATGTGCAGTGGAAGTTGAGGGATTTACAGGGATAGGCTGATCGGAGTCGGTTGAGGCTGTGCAGCGGGTGCTAAGCCAAGGTCAGGTGGAAATGTCTACTGCACTACCTGGTCTATGCAAGTGCGCACGGGGTTCGACAGGATAGTGTAAGGAGTGTGGGAAGGGACATACAACCAAATAAACCTCTTGGCCAAATTTTGGCTGATCATATGCATATTTATAAGCACAAGAATATTAAGAGACGTAGGGCCAGGGGTCGTTGGTAAATCATCAAGGATCTGGAGAGAGATGGGTGGGTGGCAGGCAATCGCAGTAATGAGGCCCCCAAATCAGATATGGCCAGCAATGGCTTGGCCAATGAAGAGGAATCTATGGGCCAACCACTACTTGGCATTAATCAAAATGTATGGAGATGTGGTGCTGGAGCGATGAACGACCCATGGGTGGGTCATGGCCTATAGGAAGATTAGCTCATGTTGCGTGACAGTGACTGTGACCTACCTACAAAAAATGGTGTTCGGGATAATGCAATGGGCTAGGCGAAGGCACAAATGAATAATAGATGATGCCTTCCTCTGGCCAGGGGAGTAGGACTTTACCCCAGTAATCTATTCCCAAAAGCAGGAAGCGTCGAAGGCTGGGGGGAGAGCACTAATAGGACAAATGGAATCAGTAATAGTGGTGGCAGGCCATCGAAAAATGATGTTCAAAGCGTTGAACGTGATGGTGCAGTCAGAGTTCATGAGCCTGAACTGTTGGATGCAACAATCTATGAACTTCGTGTTTGATGATAACAAACGTGTGTGAACATTTTCATGTGTATGCTAAGTGTTTTCAGGAGTGGCACGGTTGTAATTTTGCGAGTGGAGACTTGGTCAACATGATGGAAATTAATTTCTACACTTTGTTCAATTTGGACCAAGTCAAATGCAAGAGGGATACTTGGATTGATTCATATCAATAAGAGCCAATATCAAATCCTATGCCAATTCAATTACAAATCCCTAATCCCTAACTCTAAGAGATCCTCCTCCATAGCCGACCCCATCCATAGACATGGGACTCCCTCTTACCGCAAAGAAGCCCTTGCCATCTCCTATTAAAACCACGCATCAAAAGGAGAGATAGAAGTCGGCCAGAAAACAAGAAAACCTAGCTTCTCCTCATTGCCACAATATTCATCCACAACCATCTCCAAGCCGCAAGCTTCACAAGGCCAAAACCCCTACCTACGAAATCTCCAAGCCCTTAAAATCATTGCCATCTACAATCCACTCTTGGAGATCCATTATCAAGCCCTTGTGAAAAGAGAGAAGCATCATGGTTGCTAGTTTGGTTTAGAATCCACCCACGCACATGTGATTGCCGACCCGGCAAATATGCACATGGAACCATTGCCTACCGACCCAATTCAGTCGCTCAACTCCTTGCAGACCCATGTCGCTTACTGATCGCCGACCGCTAGACTTACTTGTCAACCTGTGCTCCTATGCCATTGCCGACCCACACTTATTTGCTTTCCGAACCAGCCCGTAACCCAGAGCTCCCAAGCCTGCAAACCGCACACAATTGCACATTGACGACCGGAACCTTGCACATGCCATCAACCAAGCAACCGCACACAATTGCACATTGACGACTGGAGCCTTGTGCATGCCATCAACCAAGCAGCTGCACTGAAGTGCTCATTGCCCACCGTAGCTCTTGCTAGTTGCTGAACCCTGTCGACCCGTGCTCTGAAGCACTGCCGACCGCTGCTCAATCATCTAGCGACTGGCATCAATTAAGCGCCCCAATCAGCTATCGATCGAGATTACCGATCGAGCTTTCAGTTTGTTGCCGTGATAACGCATGACTGCCCAACCAAAACTTCCTCTTACCGAAAGCCCCTTTCCAAGCAACTCCAATCGCAACTCACATGGACCACACAAGGAAGTATCACCCAGTTCATTGAGTTTTTTATATTATCAACTTCTTTTAAATGTTCAGTTTCTGTTTGAGTCTTGACTCCTCCTTGTGTCTTGGTACTTTCATTGTAGGCATTTGATGAGAGTTGCTAGCCAAGCAAAAAAGCAAACAGGCCACTTAGGGAAAGGTGACTAAAAGATAAAAAGGAGTGGAAGCTTATAAAGGAGGCTACTGCAACATTTATTTTCCAAGAGTAGGAGGCCGCAACTTAGGAAGCTGACTGAGGAGACTTCAGAGGAGACTACTACTTGTCAGACTACATCTGACCACGTGTTGAACGACAGAGACATCGACACCATCACAAACTAAGAGATTCTAAACTCTTTACATTTTTATATTTGTGAGATTGGTGTAGTGATCTTTGTAGAACACTTTTATTATCTTTTGGGGGAATTGGCTAGTTGGGGCTAGCCAAGAGAGAGCTTACACTAGGATTGTTATTGTTGAGCACTTTGGTGAGTGCAGGTACTGAGAGCCAAGTGAGTGTAGAGTGTGTACTCTAGCTACAGGTTGTACCAGTAACTTTAATAATCTAGTGTTTGCTTTTGGGCTAGACATATGTCGTTGGGACGATCGAACCAGGGTATATCGCATGTGCATGCTGTGACTGCTCTACTTTACTCTGTGTCTGATTGATTGTGCTATAACTACCAGTGATTTCGTGTGGGTTGCACGAATATTTTTATTAGCCTATTCACCGCCCTCCTCCCCAACCCCCATCCCCCCGGGCTTAGATCCAGATCCAACATGAACTCTATGCCTAAGCCCGTATAGGCGAAGGAGCTAAGAAACTCCAAGATGAGGCGTGGATATGTGTGGACTTCGCAGGCTAGGAACTCGTCCCACCCTATATTGGAAAAGAGGGATTGAATTCCCTCAAGGACCCATAATGTATCGAGAGCAAAAGGGCTCGCAAATTTCATGGCAGTCATGGGCCTTCGAGCTAATCTTTGAAAAGTGGATAATTGTGTGGCATTCCTAAACTCTATCCCTAACATGTCGATTGGGGGTGGTGTGATTCCATATGGGGGTGGTTGTGAAGATGAAGAGGTCGAGTCAGATAATCACGGACGTGTGGCCCTCTGGCATGCTCGTGGGGGTGCCACATATTTTGTGCATGGGGGCATGATGGTATAAGTGGATGCAAGAGTGTAAAATGATATGTTACAATCCAATGTGAACAACCAATCAATACCAAGCTGTTCAGGTAAGCATGCAACAAAGAATCTGATTATGTAGGTGCAAAAATTGAAAATTGAGGTGATGGAGCAAATTTACCCAAAATTGGCAGCGCTTGTCGCTGCGATGTGATGCATTGGACTCCAATCAAAAGCCTCGAGCTCAAATTCTAGACGTTGGATGCCCAGCAGTTGATCTTACCACAAAAAGTCCATTCGATCGAATTAGGGTTCGATGGGGGGGATTGGTGTTGGCGACAGGGTTGCTGATGAGATTGGTGTGTAAGGGAGAGAGGAGGGGCAGTTGAGGGTGTTTGTTGGTGGTTACAGAGCTGAGGGAGGTCGGAGGAGGGAGAATTTCATAGAGGAAAGTCGAAACAGCTCGAGGAAAATGAGGAGGGATCGACCGCTTGGGGGGTTTTAGTGTATATATAGGGGCAATGACGCGACCGTGTGACAAGGTCGCGTCGACTTTGGCTAAAAACTGGGGCCGATTAAGGCTTGGATCACGCAGTCGTGTGAAATTTCACACGACCGTGCGACCATAGGGTTAGAATATGGTCCGCTAGCATTTTTTGGGGGTTTTGATGCGATTGTGTGAACACATGACCGCGTGGCTTTGGTATCAAAAAAATCTCCAAAAATGGTCATTCTCCCCCGAAACTATCACACGACCGCGTCGATCTTGCACACGGGCGTGTCAAGTTCTTCTCCATAAGATTTTCCAACTGATGTTTCTTTGATCCTTTGCTCCCCCCAACACGGCAGTGTGGGACAACCCACATAATCATGTTGGATGTCCGTGCAACAAAAAAATACTTATGATCCAAGCTCACCTGGAAAAACAAATAAGAAAACAGAGAGGAGCGCGTCAGTGGCACAAAAGAATAGCAAAAATATGGTGTGGTGCGGGAAACATTTTTGTTTATTTTTTTATATTTTTTATAAACACGTAGACTAACGAACTTAAGATTAAACTAATATCAATCAAGGCAACCTCCCTGGCAACAGTGCCAGAAAACTTGTTGTGTGCTAAAATCTCCGATATTTGTAACCGCAAGTGCACGACGTTGTCGTAGTGCTAACAGGTCGTCAGTAAGTAGGTAGTGTGATCAAATACTAGCCAATACTAGGCTATTGTTAGCTATGTGGGTTGGTTTTGCGGAATATGGAGAAATAAAATAGGAGAAAGGGCTTGAGGGCTAGGTATCTCTCTAATGCGGGTTGAACACGGGAATGAACTCGTTGTCTTAACTATCGAATCGATCCTAGGATGAGGTTGTCTAACCTAAGGGTGTCACCTATCCCCCACTCTTGTGACGCTATGATAGGATCTTCCCTCGTGTTATCACCTACCTCCTACTTCTATGATGCTATGATAGGAATATGCCTCGTGTGACCAAGCCAACTCTCGTTGGTCATTGACACACGATGGATGCATAATGCTCGACAATATTCCCCGACCGTCGTTCACGCCATTATCGTGGTCGGAACTCCGGTCAATGCTAGGATGGCTTTAAATTAAGCCCCGCTTCTGTTGGTGACAAAATTAATATGAATCGACATAAGGGTTGGAAACTCTAGATTAATCCTAACTCTCGTTAGCAACAAATTTCGAGAAGCCAATCTGTGATGATAATAAACTTCCTAAGCATAACCCTAATTTGATGGTTTAATAGCTAAAACTACAAGTTCCACAAAAGGGATCAACCATGCCATAGATTAAAAACTACTCACTAAAAATTAAGAATAACAGAGATAATCATAAAGAGATTAATAAAAAGCATAACGAGAACAAATAATGAAAGAAGAGAACTTATCTTATTGAGTACAAACTGAAATCTCCAAGATACATGTGCTCCAAAGAAGGAAAACGTGAATAAAACTAATCTAAACCTACTCCTACTCCTAGATCTAGTTACAAAATGAAAAGGGGATGAAAACTGAATGAAAAACAAAGCTGTAGGTCAGCCCCCCGATCAAAACGGCGCTCCCACGCTTAAATATCCTCCTAAAACCCTAGCAAGTTAGTAGAAAACTTGACCCGACCGTGTGGAAGATCCACACGGTCATGTGGGCGTTGCTCAAAACTAGGCTCTCAAGGTTCCTTCAGAAAATGTGGATCGACATGGTCGTGTAGAAAATCCACACGACCGGGAAAATCCACACGACCGCATCGTGCCCATTCTCAGAAACTGGACCAATGTCTTCTTCTCTTCAATTGTTTGATGTGGTCATGTGGATTTCACACGACCGCATCGATCTGCACTTAGCGCTTCACAAGATAACCCACACGCCCGTGTTAAACAGTCTTGGGGCTTCATTTGGTTCTCATCTGCGGTGATACCCGACACGGTCGTGTGGTATATTCCACGCGACCATGTAGGTCCTGCTTCAGCTCTTACTCCTTTGATGATATCGACCCTGTCACGTCTTCGATCGCTCCTCAAGCCTGCATTCTCACTCATAGGTCCCGAGACTCCATACTTTGACATGGAACACATCAAGTACTCATAATCAATACGTAGTGAATTGAGGAGAATCATTGCTTTATCTTCATCGTTGATCTTAACATCGACGTTCCTCATGTCAGTAATAGCTTGTTGTAGTAGTCGAGATCTTTCTCAATAGAAACACCCTCCTCAAGCTTCAAACCGAAAAGTTTCTTCTTCAAATGCAGTTGGTTTTGGATGTTCTTCTTCAGGTACTTGTCGCCGAGCTCCTTCCAAAATTTCCCTGCATTTGTCTCTTCCATGAAAGGGTATTTCTTCTCCTTCGTCAAATATTGTCGAATCGTGCTACATGCATTCCGATTAAGAGTTCTCCACTCCAAATCTGACACGCTCGTCAGCTTCTTATCCAATGCGATATCTTGACCAAGTTGGTTCAATACATCCAAGACCTCGCATCTCTACATACCAAAGTTGATATTTCCATCAAACTTCTCAACATCTCGAGCCGCTGGAGCATGCTCTCTGGAAGTCGACACCTTTGAAGAACTGTCATCGCCACCGTTGCTCACTTTCATCTCCTACGTTGATCTCCAAAATTGTAAGCTTGAAGAAGCATTCAAAATCTCTCCAAAATCTCTCAACACAATCTCTCAAAGTTGGCTCTCAACAATGGCGGCTCTTCTCTCAACATGTTCCCTATGAAACCCTTCGCCTAAACACCCAGTATATAGCCCTATGGCACACTAGGTGTTCTAAAAGAAGAGGGATTTCCAATTGATAAGAACTCCGAATCTAACGGAATTCTAATCCAATCACAACCCTGCTTTGGATATGACGTCGCGCCTTATGATGGTCCCCTCTGTATTGCCGAACTTCATGTGAAGGCTGAGCTGACGAAGTACCGAGCCAAACTATCCAAAGTTTGGACCGTAGAGTTGACGGCCTATGAGCCGCCAGTCCTCTGAACTGAGAATCCATGTGCTGATGAAGTCTATTTACTCTGCATCCTCGTATCTGACTTGTGCAGAGTTAGATAAGCAAGATCCAAGCACAGATGAGCAAGATCTGCACAAGATAGCTCGTCTACACAACTCAAACACTTCTTCAGCACCTCAATCGAGCCAACTTTCACACATCCCTCCCTCCCTCCTAATTTTGACCAAATGCATACGAAGAAGTATCTCTTCGTATAATTCCATAAATACAGTGTAAACATTATAGATGGCTCTAAAACCCCTTATGCGAAACTTTGCATAAAGGCTCAAAAATGCATTTTTGGGCATTTTTTTAAAAAACATATTCGACATTTGTTTCTGAAAATTTTCAAAAAATACATAAAGGAATACGCATTTCTAGAAAATTTTTGTTTGTTTTGCAGGGAAGAAAAATTTTCAAAATAAGGTGTGAAGTTATCGCAATCAAAAAAATTATCGAAAACCCGACTAAGGAAAACGGGCTAGCACCGTTGAAAACACATTTCCCAATAGGTTTCTGGTGATCCAAACAACATGTAAGTTAACAACGATTTGTTATGCATGGTGTCACGGGCTCGTACATCGCACTACCGACGACCGCACAACACTAGTCTCTCGATCCCCTTGAAAGGCTAGTTCAGCCTTTCCCACGAACTCTAGAAGATCAAAGTGATGTCCAAGCCAAATATTGTTTAGAACACCGAAGAAATCTCTCGAATAGGAAGAACAATCAAAGAACACTCTGGATATTTAGGAGAAACTTAGAGAACTCTCTTTACGACTCAAATGATTGATCCACTCTTGAATGGATTGCAAATGATACAATGACTCATATTTATAGGCCTCCTCTACCTAAATGGATGACCAAGATTGTTTCAAACTAAAGGCTACAAATGAGTTTCATGAATGTTCTACACAACTTCCAACTACTCTAATAATTACAAGAGCTATTTAAAAAGCTATTAAGTCTTATCCATAAAGCCTCCTTCCTTTTCTAGAACATTTTCTGGAGTCGTCCGCCCAATTCTAGAAAATGCCTTCATCTTTCTTGAATTTGGGCCTTGCATAAAACCTTCATCCAATATAATATCCATTTCTAGAGACTTCCTCACATATCTACTCCTTAAATTGGACTTCCATGGACTTAAACCTTTCTTGGGCCTTGTAGAATAAATTAGGTTTGAGCCTTCCTTTGGACCTTCATTCACAAATTGACTTGGAGAAGAAACGGACCATGACATTCTCCCCCACTCTTCAGACTTGGACGCCTCGAACGGTTAGCATTATGGACTATTAGCCTTGACGTACTCCTCCGCTCGGTTCGACGCCATCTTCTCTTCTTAGAACACTTCACTCGAGCACCCTGCTTGGCCCTCATCTTCAGGCTTGGCTCCAAGGCTTGCTCAGACTTCGCTTGTAACAATCATGCCCACCTCCACCACGGACTTGGGCCTAAGGCTTGATTCAAAGTTGCCCATTTCAACCATGGACTCTGGTTTGTGATGTGTCTCCTCACACATACTTCTCTCTATCATTTGGAGGTTGGAATTCCCTCACATACTGAACATCCTCCTTCTCAGGTTGCCTGCTTGCTTCTCTTAGCTCTGACGACTTCACAACTTTTGGCTCCTCGACATCCCCCATGTCTTAAACCACCAGCTCATCTTCAACATCCACCTCTCTCTTGGGTGACTCTCTGAACTCTTGCTCCACCGCTCCCTTGGGCGGAACTTCATCTCGTGCATCTGGCTCAGCATTCTTGGTCTCTTCCAAAGACTTGACCTTCATTGGATTCGGACTCATTCTTCTCCTTCCTCTTTTGACAATCTCTCGACCAATGCGGTCCATTGCACCATGTCATGCCCTATTTTGAACTATACGTGTATTCTACTGTATACACGTGGTATTTCTACCTACGATGCATACATAGGCATGAAATAATTGTGGATATCGATGTATGTGACGTAGTGCAAGGGGGATTGGGCCGTAATGCGTGATTAAGAGACGAGAAAGTGAGATTGAGTGCGGGGGAAGTGTGAAAGACGTCGTGGGTGCAAAACAACATAAATGTATCGGGCGAGTGTGTGTGATGCATGTATGCATGCATGGATGTGCGTGGATGTGTGTAGGGAGAGCCATGCTAGTGTGAAAGGGGTTAGGGGTCAATGGCAACCCCCGTAAATTTTTAGAAAGGTTAGGGGCAAAACGGTCATTTGGACTAAGTCTGTTGTGCGTACATACTTAAGTGGTCGGTGCATAAAGTAATGGCAAACTTGTAAATACCTAGACGATGGAGGGGTATTCTTGTCATTTCCACATGGAATATTCCCTTGGAATATTTCTTTCTTGGAAGGGAAGAAAGGAATAAGAAAAAGAGAAAAGGGAGAGAAATCTAGATTTTTCTCTCTCTTTCTCTCATTTTCTCTCCACCTTTTCTCTCCCCTCTCTCTCCATTTTGGTCGGCCACCCCCAACCCCCATGGCCGAAATTCTTCAACAACAAAAAGGAGAAGAAGAAGAGGAGGAGGAGGAAGAAGAGGAAGAGAAGGAGAAGGAGAAGGAGAAGGAGAAGGGAAATCAAGTTTGAGGTAGGATTCTAACTTGGATTTGGAATTTAATTAGGGTTTCATTTTATCATGTTTTTATACCATGTTTTATCAATATGAATTAGTGGTAATCAAATTACTATGCCATAATTCAATTTTCATGCATTTCCCTTGAAAATTCTTAGCAAAGTTAACCCCTTTGAAATTCTGAAATCTTGATGTCTGATTTTGCCTTGATTCTGATTACTGTAGATCGAATTAGGGTTCGGAAAAAATATAAGCTTGTAGATCTTGAAGTCCTACCCCAAAATCATATATATTTTGATATATGTTCAATTCAAGAATCATGAGCAATAAATCCATATTTACAACATGTCTATTTGATTTTCAGTGTTGACACAGTTTAGCAAAATTGGCCTAGACATCTGCACACACAATGGAATTTTATGTTCTTAGTCTTGTTGAAAAGTTAACAAGTGTTTCTAAAATTTTATCACAGTGCTTATATGTCTAATTTCTGGCTGCAATATGCCCAAAAGTGGCTTTCAATACAGACCCAGAAATCTGTCTGAAAAACAGATTTGACACACTTCACCAAATAATTCATCATAAATCACCTACTTAATATTTGTGCATGAAATTTTATCTATGAATTCAGGACTAATGTATCTATAACTTTCATTTGGGAAGTTGTATCAAATTCTCACTTCAAACTGATGATATATGGTCATTTGTGGTGTCTGTTTACAATTTCCAGCAAGCTGAAATGTTTAAGAGATGTTGTTACTATGACTTGATGTTAAATTTTTCTCTATTATGCATGTGCATTGTTATTGCTTGAAGTAGGGGTTCACTGTGATAATTTCTCTTGGATTTAGTCATGTTATAATGGCTATGTCAATGACTCCATCATGTGTTCGATGAAATGCCTCAACGAAGGCAATATCCGATAATTTGAGTAACGTGCATGTGTTGATATTGGCCTTGAGCCACATTGATAATTGGTGAAGTTAGAGGCTTGAATGACATGGATATATTGTAATTGTGAATGGACGATGTGTTGTGATAAAGGGCATGTCACGTGAGTGCATGACCCTATGTTTAATGATGGACGACTAAGGTGATATATCCACCATGCCATCATGTCCCCTAACGTGTTACGTACGATGTTAAATTATAAAATTGGATATGTCTCAATCCTCTCTAATGATGGTGAGTTAGTAAAACCCGGGTTTATGTGGGATTTGAGTAAATTGTGTATATGAGGCCTGGACTGAGAAGTTGGGGAAAATGATTATGTGATATGTGATATTTATACACACTCGCCTTTACCGGGAGTGGAGGGGATATACGGAGGTTGTGTTATTATGGGAGAGCCTCACTCCTGCCAGGGACGGGGGAGCTGAGAGCTCGGTGTCGTACAGTGTCCTTGTCCACTGCGCCGTGTGCTATATTCACCCCAAATTTGGGGTGATGTCCAGTTTCTGGTATCACACAGTTTACCCAAGTTCCAAGTAATTCAATAATAAAATAAAAGTCTTGCATGTTACTTCTTCTGCTTACTGTACTTCCTTTGTCCTTATCTGCAATGCTTGTGATGATGTATATTGAATTGCACTTGTGGCATTAATACCTTCCTTTTTAAATTATGTTGGTATGAGCACTTGCCTTATTATTCGTGCTAACCCTTTTCTTGCAGTAGCTCGACATTGGACCGCAGGTATGATCCTATTCCTTGGCTATTTACTTTACACCATATTACTTAGTTTAAATGTCTTATGTCTCTTGCCTTGCCCTGTGTATTGATAACCTTAACACGGTGTTCCAAATCCAAGTTGCTTCCTACTAGGGCACGCATTGACGTGCTCCTCCTTATTTTTCAGGTAGCAGGAGCAGCATGGTTAGTGGTGACTGGAGTCGGGTTTCAGGGATAGCACTTTGTAACGACTGCTTTTCGTGTATCTGGATTTAATATAATATAATATATGTTTGGGTGGATTTTCTCCTCTTGTGTGGTTTTCGTTTCCGTAGCTTTCATTTTCGATCGATTCGTCGTATTTTCTCGCTTCTTCCTTAGGGTCGTCGATTTCGAAGTAGGTCACTCGTGACGGACTTCATAACGGTCGTATCTAACTGTTAGATCAAGCCTAGGAGTCTTAGGAATCGATCCCGGGGCCTCGCGCTCCGTATCGGAACTTTCTGTGCTCATTAGCCGGTGTAAGAAGGGCCACCGACCGACTAGATGACGATCCAGTCGGTCGGCAATCCTTCTTGGACCGACTAATTAGCTTTCTAAATTTCTCAGGAGTTACTGTTTATCGTTAGTCGGTCTAAGAACGTTGGTTGACCGACTAGGTTGCAAACTAGTCGGTCAGCAATGCTTCTTGAACCGACTAACTTATCATCTTATTTTTGTATCAGCTACTGTTTACTCTTAGTCGGTCTAAGAACGTTCATCGACCGACTAGATGCCAAACTAGTCGGTCAGTACTTGTTCATGGACCGACTAACTCTAGAATCCTATTTTCGTTCAGGAGTTACTGTTTGCACTTAGTCGGTCTGCGTTGGTCGACCGACCGACTAGTTGCCAAACTAGTCGGTCAGTGGTTGCTCTTTGACCGACTAACCAGTGTTAAAACCCTAATTTCTGGGCAGCCGCCAGCCCAACCTATTTATACCCAACCCAAACGATTTCATCTTCTCCAACACGACCCAAAACCCTAAAATCTTCCCCCTTCAGCCCCCATCTCCCTCCAAGCTCCATTTCTCCATTCCAAGCCCTAAATCCATCATCCAAACCATCCATTCACTCCATCTACCTCTCATCTTCCCTAAAATCTCACCAAAACCCATCAAAATCCCCAAATCCACCAAAACCCTAGTTTCCCCAATCTTCTCCAATCTTTTCCAGATCTGATCCTAGGGTTCCCCGGAGTGTTTCTTCCGCTTCCTCTCGGTAAGAAATCGTTCTACCGTTGTTTTCATAACTTATTGATAATTTTGGGGAAACCCTAATTAATTTCATGTGTTTGATGTTTGTTTCCCCCTTAACATCGATTTCCCCCGTAGATAGCCTCCGTGTGACGAAGTGGTCGTCACTCCCGGTGCTAGGCAAGTGAAACTTGCCACTTAGGGTTTAGGCCATGTTTTAGGCCATTTTCTTGTTGTAGGCGTAAAAGAGACTAGGCGATGAAATGATACTCGCCTAGGCGCAAATTGGGGAATTAGCTTGACAACGAAGCTAATCCCGACATTTAGCATGTTGCACAATTACCATGTCATGTTTACTTTCCATTAACGGTACGCAAATTAATTGTCATGTCATTGCATTCTTAAGTGTTTCTGTGATTGCGTAGCTTTGCTACAAATGCTTGTGTTCCTGGCTCATGTTCCAGAAGCGGGCCATGTGTTGGTTGATAGCCAATGCCTGAATTGCGTGTTTCCTGGCTCGTGACCAGAAGCGAGCATAATGAGTTGGAAACCCCAACGCTCCATATTGAATTGTGAAATAGGAATGCGAGCTCATTGTGCGGGGCATCCCCAGGCTCACTAGCTGAGTTCATTGTGCGGGGACCCCAGGCTCCATTACGTGTGGGTATAGGGGGTGAGGGTTAAGCGGCCATTCAACTGGGAGTCTGTTTGATCAACAACTGCAGTTGTAAGGCGTAAACTCTTTGGGGTGGGATAGTGTTTAGTGCCGATCGGTCTGAAATGCTATGCCATTCAGCGAAGGGCGTAAACATCTACAAAACAACCGTGAAACGTGAAATGTGTTTAGTGCCGATCGATCTGAAATGCTATGCCATTCAGCGAAGGGCCTAAACACCTTCAAAATGTGAATTGATTGAGATTGATAGTAGCGTGGCTACTCTTGTCTTGTCTTGTCTTGTCCCGATGATTGTTCTCTTGTACAAATCGTCTTGCCATGTTTTAAATTGTGCTCTCATGTTATAACTGCCATGTCATGCATACTAAACTGCTAGGTTGCTAGTTGCCTTACTTTCAGTTTCCTTGCCCAAGTCTTTTAGACTTGCTGACATGTGCCCCTTTACTCTTTTGGGTGACACATGTTAGATCCTGAGCCCGAGTACCTCGTTGAGGACGAGGTGTTTGCTGACGCTGAGCCCGAGCTTGTGTTTGACGGGAAGTACGTCGACACTGGGGACCAGTCCTAGTGTCTTCGTGGTGCTTTACTTTTGTTAGACAGTTGTTTTGTTATCGGTGCGTAGCACCTATACTTTGTCGTTGTTGCTTTTGTTGGCCTTGTTCTGGGCCTTGGACTCTTTTTCCTTTTAGCCTGGTGGCTTTTCTGGATGTTGGACAATTTGTGAGATGTGGAATTTTATTTCAGTCTCTCCTTGCGTTATTATTGTTATTCTGTTGTGGTTACAGGGACCTGTTTATGTATTGTGGACGCTTATCGGGTTTGGGGCTTCACAGCTCCACTCTCGTGCGGACCTTTTCACGTCTCGCCTCCATTTTAGGGAAGCGGGTCGTGACAGGTTTTAGTGGTGGCCCATGCAGGTCCTTCTGTAACTGCGATCTTTGGAATAGCGATAATAATATTAGAATGTCCAATAAACTAAGTTCGACGTCCGAGTCATAAGCTATGAGTCTAATCTGATTCGTTTTCTGTGTCACTAGATGGCAGGAAGGCGTTTCACCCGTGGTGGGGGTAGTGGTGCGCTCCCTCATGATGAGGAGCCTGAGCGGGAACCCACCAGTGGTGAGATGATGCGGATGATGTTGCAGATGATGCAAGTGCAGCAGGGCGTGCTTCTGCAAGTCCAGAATGCTCCACTTGCTCGAGCTGCCCGGGCTCTTCCGGATGCCCCTCGCTCTGAGCCAGGAGCGAAGCAATTTCGGGAGCTGGGTCCCGCATATTTTGATTGTTCTGAGGGTCCTCTGGCTGCCGATGAGTGGATTCGGAACATCGAGGACAATCTGAAGATGGCCAAGATCACCCCGGCTGGATGGGTTGATTTGGCGAAGAGGCAACTCAAGGATAACGCCAGGAATTGGTGGGATGCGGAAGAGAAGTTGTTGGTGGAGCCGATTGCTTGGGCTACCTTCAAGGCCAGATTTGATGGTGAGTTCTTCCCGAAAGCTTACAGGGAGGAGATGCTGCAGCGTTTTATCGATCTGAAGCAAGGGAACTCGTCGGTGGACATGTATCACCAAGAGTTCATGAGGCTTAGTCGGTTTGCGCCGAAGATGGTGCAGGACGCTGAGGAGCGAGCTCAGAGGTTCCTGCAGGGGCTTGCTTCGGAGCTCCAGAGTTTTGTGACCTCTTCTGACCGAGAGTCTTATCAGAAGGTTCTGGTCGCTGTCAAGAGGCAGGAGCTGCTCGTGAACCAGAGGAAGGGGTCTGTCGTTGGTGCTGGGAAGAGGCCTGTGGAGCAGGCGAGAGCCGTGGTTAGACCTGGATTCAGGCCTAATCAGTCTGCTCAGTTTAAGAGGCCAGGAGGGCCTATTCTGAAGCTTTGCCATTTCTGCGGCAAGCCTGGCCACATCAAGGATCAGTGTCGGAAGTTTTTGGGCCAGTGTTTGGTTTGCGGAGATGCTTCCCATGTCGCGAAGGATTGTCGGCATGCGGGTCAGCTGCGGAGGGCTCCTGTTGCAACACAGCCGTTGCAGCAGCGAGTGTCTGTTCCCGCTGGACGTGGAGCAGCTCTTGTTCCGCAGGGGTAGGCTTTTCGGCAGGCTGTTCCGCCGAGGAGGCAGGCTTTTCTGATGACCGCTGCGGAGAGCGAGGCTGCGGATGAGGTTATCACAGGTAATCCTCAATCTAGCTGTTACTTTCCTAGCTGGTTTCGAATGTTTGATTGTGTTGTTTGCTTGAACATGGTTGTTTGCTAGAATAGGGTTTGATTGTTAATTGCTTGTTAGGTGTGGTTTTGGTTTGCATATTTCCTGCACGAGTCCTCTTTGACTCCGGTGCATCGATGTGCATTATTTCTCGGAGCTTCGTGGAGAGGCATTCCTTGTCGACGTCCCCTCTTCCCAAGAGTTGGAATATCGTTACAGGGAATGGTGTGGTCTCGGTTCATCGTGGTTGCAATTCTTGCTCGTTGGTGGTCTGTGGACATGAGCTTTTCGCTGATTTAATTGTCCACGACATCATCAACTATGATGCAGTTCTTGGGATGGATTAGCTGGCGAGCTTCTATGCTACGATCGACTGTCGGAGGAAGAAGGAGGTGTTCGAGATTCCCGGACACCCAGTGTTTGAGTTCAGTCGTGGTAGCAGTACGCTTGGTCCTGTCAGATTTCGGGCCAGGCCGGTGGAGGCTGTGGCTATGCAGATGGAGCTGGAGTGGCCAGCTGTGGTGCGAGATTTTGGCGACGTCTTCCCCGAGGAGATGTCGGGTTTGCCGCCTGATCGAGCTCTGGAATTTTCTGTTGATCTCGTTCCAGGTGCGTAGCCGATTTCGAAGGCGCCGTATCGTATGGCACCTGCAGAATTGGAGGAGTTGCGGAAGCAGTTGGATGAGCTCTTGCTGAAGGGTTATATTAATCCTAGCGTGTCTCCGTGGGGAGCACCAGTGTTGCTGGTTAAGAAGAAGGATGGTTCGCGCGCATGTGCGTGGACTATCGGGAGTTGAATGCGGTGACCATTAAGAATAAATACCCGTTGCCTCGCATCGATGATATTTTTGATCAGCTTGGAGGTTCGAGGGTGTTTTCTAAATTGGATTTGAGGAGTGGTTACCATCAGTTGAAGGTGAAGAAGGGAGATGTTCCGAAGACAGCGTTCAGGACGAAGTATGGACACTATGAGTTCGTGGTTATCCCTTTTGGCGTAACTAACGCGCCCGCAGTTTTCATGAATCTGATGAACCTGATTTTCTACGACTTTTTGGATAAGTTTGTCGTTATCTTTATTGACGACATTCTGATCTATTCGAAGTCGGAGGAAGAGCATGCCTCGCACTTGAGGACGGTGTTGGAGATTTTGAGGAAGCATCGGTTGTATGCAAAGTTTTCAAAGTGCGAGTTTTGGCTGGATAGAGTTGCTTTTCTCGGGCATGTGGTGACTGGAGATGGTATTTCAGTGGATCCCGAGAAGATTCGGGCCATTAGGGAGTGGCCTGTTCCGTCGTCTGCGTCTGAGATTCGGAGTTTTCTCGGACTTGCTGGTTATTATCGGCGATTCATCAAGGACTTTTCTCGTGTTGCTGAGCCGATGACCAGGTTGATGCGGAAGGATGTTGCTTTCGTTTGGTCGGGTGATTGTGAGGGTGCTTTTGGTGTTCTGAAGGAGAGGTTGACGAGTGCCCCTATTCTTGTTGTGCCTGATCGCAGCGGTGGATTTGAGATCTTTTGCGATGCTTCTGGCAAGGGTCTCGGTTGTGTGTTGCATCAGCACGGACATGTTGTGGCGTATGCGTCACGTCAGCTTAAGGTTCATGAGAAGAATTACCCGGCGCATGATTTGGAGTTGGCTGCCGTTGTGTTTGCTCTTAAGATTTGGAGGCACTTCTTGCTGAGTGAGAAAGTGAAGATTTTCACCGATCACAAAAGCTTGAAGTACATTTTCACTCAGAAGGAGCTCAACATGCGACAGCGTCGATGGTTGGAGCTTATGGCGGATTATGATATTGATTTGCAGTATCACCCTGGCAAGGTGAATGTGGTTCCGGATGCTTTGAGTAGGCTGCCAGCGGTGATGATTTTGACCTCGCAGTGGAGATTGCAGCAGGATTTTTGCGAGTCTGGCGTGGAGATTGTTCTTCCTGGGGAGGCTTCTTCGTTGATGTACATGCAGGTACAGTCGACGATCGTGGATCGGATTAAGGCTGGCCAGGCTGAGGATCCGAAGCTGGTGAGGATTCGGGAGCAGGTGGAAGCCGGTCTGCGGACTGACTTTTTGATTCATGAGGATGGCTCGCTGAGGTTTGGAGCCAGGTTGTGTGTGCCAGCTGAGGATATCAGAGAGGAGCTGATGGTGGAGGCACACAGTTCGCCGTATTCTGTGCATCCTGGTGGCTCCAAGATGTACCAGGATCTTCGTCTGAATTATTGGTGGCATGGTATGAAGAGGAGCGTGGCTCGGAGTGTAGCCAAGTGCTTGGTTTGCCAGCAAGTGAAGGCGGAGCATCAGCGTACGGCAGGGTTGCTACAACCGCTTCCGATTCCGGAGTGGAAATGGAAACACATCACTATGGATTTCGTGACTGGACTACCTCGGAGTCCGAAGCAGAATGACGCGATTTGGGTGATCGTAGATCGATTGACCAAATCTGCGCACTTTATTCCGTTCCGAGTGGGACAGTCCACTGAGGCGCTAGCAAGGAGATATATGGAGGTAAAATTCTTTTACTCTCCGTTTTTATTTCCTTTTCCTAGTTTGGATAGTGATGTAACGTGAATCGTACAGGAGGTTGTGCGACTTCATGGAGTCCCCGTGAGTATCGTGTCTGACAGAGACACGAGGTTCACATCTCAGTTCTGGCAGAGTTTGCAGAAGAGCTTGGGTACGCGTCTGAGTTTCAGCACGGCGTACCACCCGCAGATGGATGGCCAGTCCGAGAGGACGATTCAGATTTTGGAAGACATGCTGAGGGCGTGCATGTTGGATTTCAAGGGTTCGTGGGAGGACCATCTGCATTTGGTGGAGTTCTCTTACAACAACAGCTTCCAGGCGAGTATTGGCATGGCGCCTTTCGCCGCTCTTTATGGGAGGAAATGTCGATCGCCATTGAGTTGGGATGACGTTGGTGATCGGGAGTTGTTGGGACCTGAGATGATCGTGGAGGCCGTGGATATCGTCAGGAATATTCGGGAGAGGTTGAGAATTGCTCAGGACCGTTTTAAGCATTGGGCGGATGCTAAACATCGTCCTTTGGAGTTTCAGCCGGGCGACCATGTGTTCTTGAAGATTTCCCCGAATCGTGGTGTGGTTCGTTTCGGGAAGCGTGGAAAGTTGAGCCCGCGATACATTGCACCGTTTGATGTTTTGGAGAGGGTTGGCGATGTAGCTTACCGCTTGGCCTTGCTGCCGTCTTTGGAAGGAGTTCACAATGTTTTCCATGTGTCGCAGCTTCGTCGATACATTAGCGATCCGTCTCATGCGGTGGATTTTTCGAAGATTACCGTTCGCCCCGATATGACGTATGACCAGCATCCAGTGCAGATTCTGGACAGGCGTCAGAAATCGCTTCGGAACAAGATTGTCAATCTTGTGAGGGTGATGTGGCGACACGGTTCACCCGGAGAGTCTACTTGGGAGAATGAGGATGAGATGCGAGAGCGTTTCCCACTTTTGTTTCCGGACTCGTGAGTTTTTGGAAATTCCGAGGACGGAATTTTTCTTAAGTTGGGGAGGATGTAACGACTGCTTTTCGTGTATCTGGATTTAATATAATATAATATATGTTTGGGTGGATTTTCTCCTCTTGTGTGGTTTTCGTTTCCGTAGCTTTCATTTTCGATCGATTCGTCGTATTTTCTCGCTTCTTCCTTAGGGTCGTCGATTTCGAAGTAGGTCACTCGTGACGGACTTCATAACGGTCGTATCTAACTGTTAGATCAAGCCTAGGAGTCTTAGGAATCGATCCCGGGGCCTCGCGCTCCGTATCGGAACTTTCTGTGCTCATTAGCCAGTGTAAGAAGGGCCACCGACCGACTAGATGACGATCCAGTCGGTCGGCAATCCTTCTTGGACCGACTAATTAGCTTTCTAAATTTCTCAGGAGTTACTGTTTATCGTTAGTCGGTCTAAGAACGTTGGTTGACCGACTAGGTTGCAAACTAGTCGGTCAGCAATGCTTCTTGAACCGACTAACTTATCATCTTATTTTTGTATCAGCTACTGTTTACTCTTAGTCGGTCTAAGAACGTTCATCGACCGACTAGATGCCAAACTAGTCGGTCAGTACTTGTTCATGGACCGACTAACTCTAGAATCCTATTTTCGTTCAGGAGTTACTGTTTGCACTGCGTTGGTCGACCGACCGACTAGTTGCCAAACTAGTCGGTCAGTGGTTGCTCTTTGACCGACTAACCAGTGTTAAAACCCTAATTTCTGGGCAGCCGCCAGCCCAACCTATTTATACCCAACCCAAACGATTTCATCTTCTCCAACACGACCCAAAACCCTAAAATCTTCCCCCTTCAGCCCACATCTCCCTCCAAGCTCCATTTCTCCATTCCAAGCCCTAAATCCATCATCCAAACCATCCATTCACTCCATCTACCTCTCATCTTCCCTAAAATCTCACCAAAACCCATCAAAATCCCCAAATCCCCCAAAACCCTAGTTTCCCCAATCTTCTCCAATCTTTTCCAGATCTGATCCTAGGGTTCCCCGGAGTGTTTCTTCCACTTCCTCTCGGTAAGAAATCGTTCTACCGTTGTTTTCATAACTTATTGATAATTTTGGGGAAACCCTAATTAATTTCATGTGTTTGATGTTTGTTTCCCCCTTAACAGCGATTTCCCCCGTAGATAGCCTCCGTGTGACGAAGTGGTCGTCACTCCCGGTGCTAGGCAAGTGAAACTTGCCACTTAGGGTTTAGGCCATGTTTTAGGCCATTTTCTTGTTGTAGGCGTAAAAGAGACTAGGCGATGAAATGATACTCGCCTAGGCGCAAATTGGGGAATTAGCTTGACAACGAAGCTAATCCCGACATTTAGCATGTTGCACAATTACCATGTCATGTTTACTTTCCATTAACGGTACGCAAATTAATTGTCATGTCATTGCATTCTTAAGTGTTTCTGTGATTGCGTAGCTTTGCTACAAATGCTTGTGTTCCTGGCTCGTGTTCCAGAAGCGGGCCATGTGTTGGTTGATAGCCAATGCCCGAATTGCGTGTTTCCTGGCTCGTGACCAGAAGCGAGCATAATGAGTTGGAAACCCCAACGCTCGATATTGAATTGTGAAATAGGAATGCGAGCTCATTGTGCGGGGCAACCCCAGGCTCACTAGCTGAGTTCATTGTGCGGGGACCCCAGGCTCCATTACGTGTGGGTATAGGGGGTGAGGGTTAAGCGGCCATTCAACTGGGAGTCTGTTTGATCAACAACTGCAGTTGTAAGGCGTAAACTCTTTGGGGTGGGATAGTGTTTAGTGCCGATCGGTCTGAAATGCTATGCCATTCAGCGAAGGGCGTAAACATCTACAAAACAACCGTGAAACGTGAAATGTGTTTAGTGCCGATCGGTCTGAAATGCTATGCCATTCAGCGAAGGGCCTTAACACCTTCAAAATGTGAATTGATTGAGATTGATAGTAGCGTGGCTACTCTTGTCTTGTCTTGTCTTGTCCCGATGATTGTTCTCTTGTACAAATCGTCTTGCCATGTTTTAAATTTTGCTCTCATGTTATAACTGCCATGTCATGCATACTAAACTGCTAGGTTGCTAGTTGCCTTACTTTCAGTTTCCTTGCCCAAGTCTTTTAGACTTGCTGACATGTGCCCCTTTACTCTTTTGGGTGACACATGTTAGATCCTGAGCCCGAGTACCTCGTTGAGGACGAGGTGTTTGCTGACGCCGAGCCCGAGCTTGTGTTTGACGGGGAGTACGTGGACACTGGGGACCAGTCCTAGTGTCTTCGTGGTGCTTTACTTTTGTTAGACAGTTGTTTTGTTATCGGTGCGTAGCACCTATACTTTGTCGTTGTTGCTTTTGTTGGCCTTGTTCTGGGCCTTGGACTCTTTTTCCTTTTAGCCTGGTGGCTTTTCTGGATGTTGGACAATTTGTGAGATGTGGAATTTTATTTCAGTCTCTCCTTGCGTTATTATTGTTATTCTGTTGTGGTTACAGGGACCTGTTTATGTATTGTGGACGCTTATCGGGTTTGGGGCTTCACAGCTCCACTCTCGTGCGGACCTTTTCACGTCTCGCCTCCATTTTAGGGAAGCGGGTCGTGACACACTTAGTATGAGTTGTAGTTGTGGTGTGACTTGGTTGTCTTGGGAGGTGGAGAGTGGCTGTGTATGTGTAGTGGTGCACTTGGGCTATGTACGTACATGAAATTTGTTATGTAAATTTGTGGTTGTTCTATATTATTCATGAGTTGTTTGATATTTTAATGAAGCTGCACTTGTACTATCCCAGCATGTGCGCAGTGTCTGCTTATTCAGTTCCTTCTTTTTCTCTCTTTTCCTCTTTCATCACCCTCACTCTTCAAGATACTTGGAAAAAAATTTTAAATGCCGGGTATTCTGGGGAACGGGGCGTAACACACCAAAAGCACGTGGGTCCCCACTTCTTCGGGCAAGCTAACTCCTAATGAAGATCTCCACAATAGCGGCACTAGAGATGTATCTCCTTGCTCTCACACTCATCTAAGGGACTCATGCATTGCTTAAACAAAGACTTAGTAATATTCAAAGATTGAGATCCAAGGGCTGATACATGGGTTGTACTGTGGACTAGAGCCTGATCCATGGCATCCCTTGCTTGATCCAAATTTCCATGGTCCTTCTCCACCACGAATACCTCCTTTTCCGACTTCTCCGGATATAATTTCTTTCGGAGTCTACATTTGAAATCCCACCATTTGTTGTAACGAAACTCTCCACTCTTCAGTAGTGCAAACCACCATTCCTTAGCTTCATCTCTAAGGCATAGTGTTGCAATACTCAGTTTCTCCGCATCACTCATAATGCTAAGAGCTTCAAAGTATTGATCCAAGATTGTTACGAAATCTTCAACCCCTTCCACGGTCCTTGCTCCATGGACCACCTTGAGGCTTTCTTCCAACATCGCCGTCATGAACCTCCGCTCTGATACCACTTGCCACGTGCTCGGACTTCGCACTACCGACGACCACGCGGCACTAGTCTCTCACTCCCCTTGATAGGCTAGTTCAGCCTTTCCCATGAACTCTGGAAGATCAAAGTGATGTCTAAGCCAAATATTACTTAGAAAAGAACTCTCTTGAATAGGAAGAACAATCAAAGAGCACTCTAGATATTTAGGAGGAACTTAGAGAACTCTCTTTACTACTCAAATGATTGATCCACTCTTGAATGGATTGCAAATAATACAATGACTCCTATTTATAGGACTCCTCTACCTAAATGGATGGCCAAGATTGTTTCAATCTAAAAGCTACAAATGAGTTTCATGAATATTCTACACAACTTCCAACTACTCTAATAATTACAAGAGTTATTTAAAAAGCTATTAAGTCTTATCCATAAAGCCTCCTTCCTTTTCTAGAGTCCCCCACCTAATTCTAGAAAATGCATTCATCTTTCTTGAATTTGGGCCTTCCATAAAACATTCATCCAATATAAAATCCATATCTAGAGACTTCCTCCCATCTTTACTCCTTAAATTGGACTTCCATGGATTTAAACCTTTCTTGGGCCTTATAGAATAAATTGGGCTTGAGCCTCCCTTTGGACCTTCATTCACAAATTGACTTGGAGAAGAAACGGACCGTGACAATGGACAACGACAACAGTCTCAATGACATTTACCACACACGTGTGTACATTTCGCTTCATAGCCCAGCCCAAATAAATCAGCGAGTCCTTTCCGATGTATTAATAATAATAATAATAATAAATCAACGAGTAGAGGCCGAGGCTACGACCGAGCCCAACAGTAAATAGACAAATTAAGTTAAAGCCAACTATCTGGCCTATTTCCGGCCCAAGCGAAGAAATCCCAATTATATCTCGCAATCTGGGAACCGCAAAACAAGCCTCTAAATCATCTCCCCTCCACAACTAGTTAAACCCCAAAAAGATTAAAGCATTATAATGTTTGTTGATTTTCAGTAAATAAAATAAAACTATCACTCACTGCATAAAACAAGTTTAATCGCATATAATTAATTCTAATTAGAATCCAATGAGAATCTCATAAGAAAAAAGAAATTTCAATCCGAACATGCGTCGAAATCTAAATTTCAATCCCAACATGTTGCTCCTTGTATACAGCTCTTGCCAAAGATAAAGTACTTCTCACCTGCCCAACTTTCAACCTTGAACTTTGGCATGTTTTCGTAAAATTATCTTGTACTTTTGAAATATCGGAAAAAACGTTGGCCTTGTTTCGGGTGTCAAAGTAGTATAGTTTTATAACGGTATGTCAGAATTTCGGTAGTTTAATGACCAAAGCTAAAAGATAGTCTTACAAAATTTAGTATAAGATAGTTTTTTTAAACTTAAAAAAATTCGAGATATGTATTTCTTTTTCAAAGTCAAAGTTCATGATAGTTTTAAAAAATTCAACCCAATTTTCAGCCTGTCAAAAGTTTTTGCAAAGTTACATGGAATCAAGGCTGAGAGCCACCGTGATCTCACTTAATCTTTTAGGCGCAAGTTGGTCTCGAGAAATCTTTAGCCCCAACCTCACCCACTCATATGGGTGTGGATAGAGACAACAAACCGAGCCCAGCTGTAGATTATCTATGTTTGTTCAATTATTTATTCAAGTATAGAATATTATTCGGGTGATTAGAAGTCGGTTCCACGGAAATATCAAAGCCAAGTATCAAAAACTATCCGCATAGGAAATGCATGTCCTACCAGCAGACTGAAGCAATTCCCAAAACCATTCAAGAATTACAACAAAGAAACCTAATCATGGAAACCCCAGCATAAATAAATCATGGTCAGCAATGACCTTCACAATATACATGCACAAAGAGTCCATGGGGGAGACTAGCACGTGCCTGTAAAAATACAAAACATTGTACGAGAACTGAATTGAGGAAAGCATGACATCAAAAACCGTGTGTTGTCACAGATCAAGCACATTAGGAGGCAGCTAGAGAGCACAAGCGTACTCAGATTAACAAAGAAGGCTGATGAAACACAATGGATTTAAGGAAAATAACAAGACAATTTTGTGAAACAATATGATTTCATTAGGAAGTATAGTTATGGCGTACATGTGGAAAAGTTAGCCGTCGGCACGACGGCCCCTTCCCAGAGATACAGCTCTGTTACCAAAAAAAGGCCACTTCTCTTTTCAGGCTAAACCTGTAGCCATTTCTTGTGTTATCAACCCAGAAATCAATCACGCAGAACTGGCCCATGTACTGTAACCGATGATCGACAGAAATGAGGTAGTTTCATGCCATATGGTTTTCTTTCTCATCCGAGGCCTTCCTCAATGGAACAGGAGGCCTCGAAGGAACTACTCGGCTGTCTTTGTTACTGCCCACAGATTCGTCGGACCTAATGGAATTCCTCTCTCCGAAAGGAGGGTTATGTTCCGAGTTTGTAGAGTCCATTGCACGGGGTAACCTCAATGAAACATCTTCCCTTGTTCTTGGAGTTTCATTCTGTTGTCCGGGGACTGCAGGAGGTGGGTCAGCAATTGGAATAAGTTGAATTGCATGCTTGCGCCAATTTTTCCTCCTGGGCTGATTGGGTGCATTTGGATTCTCCTGACCAATGACAATAAGATTATAAAGTTAGCAATGAAGCAAAAGATGATGAAATAGGATAATCTAAAAGTGAACGATGTGCGCGTCTACTGAGAAATATGCATGTTCAAACTGATACGACTGAAACGTGAAAGACAAAGTGGAAAACTAGCTATTGATAACGGTTATAACATTATGTAAAGCTTATTATTAACATTCTGCGAAATAGAAAACAGAAAAAATTGCCAAAGTAAATTTACTACCCCATCCACAATACAAGCAGACACAAAAATAGCAAAGCTATGCTATTTAATTTGATATAATAGAAAAACATGTTGAAACCGTGGCAAATTATACTTCAATTTAGACTCCGTGGAGAATGTAATTTGATGGCATTCATTTTGGTAGCATTTAAAACATGTTAACACCACATGTATTCATAAGAAAATTATTTTTAGGCTTTCTGTATGAATAAGAAGCATAAAGCACAATCTATCCGAAAAGATTAGCTAATGGTATCGCCAGAGGGGTCTGCTGAGCTCTATGTAACAATCAATAAATTATGAAGAACCAACATATTTTTGCATCGGCAAGACCACAAGTGTATAAGGCAAAATATTTTCAAAAGAATTATGTGCTTTTGTTAAACTTCATGTAACATAAAACATACCACATTATTCCCAATATCAGATAAAGGCTTTCTTTGATGCACAGTCGGTTGCTCGCCCTCGTTTATGGTGGTCGGTCTCTCACTCAGAGCATTCTCGAGCAGCAAAGATCCTTGGGATATAAGTTCCTTGTTTTTCTCGTCTTCAGCACTACCGGATGAAGACTCACTCCCACCCCCTTCGGACAACTCCGTGTGGAGTGTTTTATCTGTTGCCTTTCTAATAAATCCCTCTTTATTTGCACATTTTGAAGGTACGCATCCACAAGATGGCCCACAAATGTGACCTGCAGCCCTGCACTCGCACTTTTTTGTTTTACAGGAAGAAAGCTTTGAACAAGAGCAACAAGCTTCAACGTTACTTTTCTCAATATTGGCATCGGCTTCATCACTTAGCACTTCGGATGTCAGATTTTTTGGGCGATGAGAAACTTCTGCATTAGACTTTACAACGGGAACAATTGATCTTGACCTCCGTCTTGGAAACTTCTTTGCAGACTCTACCCAGTCTTCATCATCTTCATCTTCTTCTTCATCAATCATATTGTCTGATTGATCGGAGTCCGACGTGTCCATATCATCTAGCCACTCTACATCACTTCTACCTTGACCAAAGAATTGGGAAGTCCGTGTAGACTGTGCACAATCAATGCCATATGCCAAAATAAAGGGAGAATAAGATAGAGGTTGTTTAACCAAAAGCTGTTCATTAAAAAACAATGTCTTATGAAACAAATAAAGGAAAATCCATGAGAAAGAAGCAAATTATTTATGTGTTATAGCATAAGTGCAAATTAAGCGACAAACTTGAAGGTATGGGGTTACGCATATCACATGGATGGACAGAGAACCCCACAAGCCCCTTTGGGCATGCCTCATATTGACACGAAAAGAATACAAGATCAAATTGAATATCAGGTGTGCAAAAATTAGTAAATGTATTATGAGCATTGAGGTCAACAGAATTGCTTAGACATGCTGTTACGAAAAGGAAGTAAGAAATATGGGTAATAAAAGAAGTTAAAGAAGTGTCTAAGGGCATATATTATAACATAACTCGATAACAAGAGCCACATACCTTTCTCAAAGCATGGGAACGACCATCATCTACAATTCTTGAAATGTTGGTCAAACTTCCAACATCCGAGCTTTGCTTAGAAGCTAAACTCTATACACAATATAAAACAGCAAAACGTGTGAGAAATAACATGGAATATGCCACATTAAAAGAATGGTAATAGCCATTGCAAATCCATTGAATGATATTGTATGTGCCTAATTAAAACAGGCAAGTTGGAAGAGTATGAAGTTGTCTACACAAGTAAAATAGAACAATGATGGTAATACGACTGCACAACAAGCCATAGACAACTCATAAGCAGTTATACGAAACAATTATGGATTTAAAGTAATATGTCAGATTAAATAATATGTCAAATTACGGTTGCTTCAGATTAAAATAATGGACAATTGTCCATTTCAAGAACATATTTTTCAACAAAATATTTTTCAAGAACTTGCATATAGAATGGACAATTGTCCATTTCAGGTGAAAGCTACTCTGGAGTAGCTAACAAGTAAGATCACTCGGATAATTAGTTTGAACAATAAAGAAGTGGCTGACCTTTAACTCCTGCTCACGTTCCACTAAATCGGATTCCAACCGTTTAATCCTACCATTGAGCCTGAGCACCTTCTCCTTCAATTCACTTATAACAGAGTCCTTTTCTCTACAATTTACCTCATTATCTCGTAATTGGCACCTAAACAATTATGAAAGAGGACACGTGAGATCATGGTATCTAAAAGAACAAGCCATATCGAACCAGACCTTACATGTCACAATGTCATTGCAGAATATCTACCCAAGACCACGCATAATATTGAGTTATACTCATCAAAATTAATTTGGAAACGAATTAGTCCTTCAGTTTCTAGCTTGATAGTACAATTAACATAAAAAATTAACAGCATGTGCACATTTTTTGCCAACTTATCTTAAACTATTATCTTCAAATATAATCAAGTTGTGAGTGAAAATTGTAAGAAATATGATATATGTATAAAAATAATATAGAAATATAGCTTCCCCTTATATGACTTGTAAAGACAACCGGACAAATAGATACATGCAAGCAGATATTCCCATCCAAAAGCTTCTAAGCTATTTGCAAACTAAAAATATAAAACAAACATTCAAAATTGTGCCAATGAATCTCTTCGTTAATGATTCATACCTTGACGATGATGCTAAGTCGAACAAGTAGTTCATCAAATTTTTTGCTTCCACAAGAGAGCGAACTTGATTCCAGCGACCTCGACCACCAAACACACGCTCACGCTCCTCAGCTTCAGATAATTGTGAGGCCATGGATACAAGGGAACTAGATGACGTCGCTAGCATGTTTTCCAAGGCAATAATTCTAGAATTTCTCGCACTTGGTGACATAGTCATAGGACAGTCGCTGTAAAGGAAGCATAACATTATATTACTGTAAAATAAAAAATACCACAAACAAAGAACTCAAACACAATCTAATATCAAATAGATGAAGTGCCAACCTCATAATCTTCTGCTTAAAAACCTCAGCTTCTTCCTTCAATTTTGAAACCTCCTTAGCCATTTTGGCCCTCCTAACCACAAGAACGAAGAAAGGTCAATAATATTGTCAAACTCAAAACAGCCCGAACTTACTACTGTGAACTTTTAGAAGCACATATTCCTCAATGGGCTGTTCATGTTCTTTAAACTTAAGATTATAAATATCACAATGCAATAGACCTTGTTGGCTTATATAGAATAAAAAAGAGATCATTTTTCAACTGAATCTGGATTTGTCAACATTAGACGTGAGAGATCAAAAACCAGTGTTTGCCAAACACTACTCTGTGACCAGTGGAACTCGGTATCAAATTACTTATTTTAAACAATCAAGCATTTTGTTGCCAACCCTTGCACAGGCAGACTTTGCTAATCAAATTTTGTACAATTAAATGGAACATTTATGAACAAATATAAACTGAAAATATTTATGTCCTAATACATCCCAAGGTACGTATTATACAACATTACTAAGCAACCAACTTTATATAAAAGCACATGTGTACTGTTTTACTATAGAAGGTGTGCAAAGGGATTTAAGGAGAATTTAATAAAGACATGTCAAAAGGAATTAGATATTGAGAAGTTATTAAGAATATGACCTGACTCGCCACCAGCAATGAATGCCGAAATATATCACATTTTGTTCAATAATTACCTATTTGTAATAGAATTAAATAAAGACATGAGAAGGAATTAGAGATTGAGAAGCCATTATAAAATGACTATATTGGAGACATGCCACAAGCAACGAATGCTGAACTCTATCACCTTTGTAAAGATCAAATTTTGAGGCACCATTTTATATAAAATAGAATTTCAATTTCGTGTGCATATACATTGAAATCTAGTTTTCTTTACATCAGCATATTCATAAGACATGTTAAGGTACTAATTAGGTTTCAAACTTCAAACTATTCAGGACATAAACCTGACTGCTCATAAGCAATACAAGTGAACCTACCAAAGCATTGATTGCTGAACTTATGCATGCTTTTAAATATGCAAATTCAAGCTCATCTTTTAGGTTGTTCTAACTTCCAACTATTAAAATAAATTGTAAGTTCATTCTCCTTTACATCAGCATATTCATTAGACATGTTATGGTACTAATTAGGTTTCAAACTTCAAACTATTCAGTACATAAACCTGACTGCTCATAAGCACTACAAGTGAACCTACCAAAGCATTGATTGCTGAACTTATGCATGCTTTTAAATATGCAAATTCAAGCTCCTCTTTTAGGTTGCTATAACTTCCAACTATTAAAATAAATTGTAAGTTCATTCTCCTTTGTGAACACTTTCCCACTTTAGAAAAGTAAGCTATAGAAGAAAGCTGTGTAAGGTTAGCTTGCTCTTTTGTTTGACATTTCTAGATTAAGCCTTATTAGGATGGTGGTATTGAAACTTGACTGGAAATCGTAAGTTCCTAACAAGCATATTGCTCTTGTGAACTTTTAACTATGCAAATTCAGGTTGCTCCATCGTTTGCAACTTTCAACAGTTTAGAAGATTGCAAATTCATGCTATGTTTCCTACTAAATGAAAGAAAGATCTAGAGAAAAACATCTACTAGGTTAGCTTGCACTTTTGTTTGACATTTCATGATTAAGCCTTATTAGGTTGGTAGCATTGAAATTTGAAACTTGACCGGTAATCATAAGTTCCTAAGAAAATATTTCTTTCGGGAACTTATTACTTGTTCACTTTCGAACATTACCACTAATAATGTCAAAATTTTGAATTATGAAATTTAAATAGGCTCAATATACATGTATTAAATGTCAATAAAAAGTGCATTAACCATTAATATGAGATGTAAATATAAATCGTCGGAAGTATGGAATAGTGATTTAAATAACCTAAGAGTAAATTCATACAGCTCACCAGAAAGGACTTAAGGTCACTCCCAAACCACACTAACAGATGGCCAGGTGAAACTCAAAGAAATTAGACAGGAGTAAGCGGAACAGACAGATTCTCATGTGCTGCATCTAGTACAGAACAACCGTAGAATCGCACTAATAATGGACTAAGTCAAGAAGCGCATGTATAGCGACATTTAGAAGACAGTTTTGCTATGTCCAAAATAAAACAAAAAAGATTTCGATTGAAGGAACCTGATAACATTACAAAAGAGTAAAACAAATAGCCTACATTTGTGCAACAGAACCAGAAGTCTTACTCTTTAAGTTGACGCTCATATTCACAACGAACTTCATGCACCCGCAATGTAACTTCAAGCTCGTGCTCAATAGCTTGCTTTAGAGCCTTGAAAAAAGGATTAAAAGCTAAATTAATGAATTATTATATGCTATAGTTGAGTCAAAGGAAGTATCAAATTATCAATTGTTTACACTACCTGATTTCCAGGACCATTTGCATTTCCAGAACCTGAATAAAGTGTTAAGCACATATAAATCAACTGTTGGACCAAGGAAGAACATCACTAACCCAAAAAAAACATGTGTTTGTTCTTCATACCAAACATTTCACGAGATGCCGCCTTCTTCGCTTCCAACAGTTCCTTCAACCTTCGGGTGGCCATGGATGCTTCTTCAGTCTTCCGTTGCAATACCTTGATTCAGCAGACCAATGGATAAATGCAGGTAGCATAACACCAAGCAGAGAAAAAATGAACCGAAGGAGAAGAAATACCATCTTCTGCCTCTGATTCAATGCCAGCAGCTTGTGCATCTCATATTCATTTCGTCGCCCCTCTTTCTTGAGCTGTTAGAGGACATTTTAAAAACATTACAGCACAAATGTTTTAAAAGTAATTGCAGAAGATGTTGAATATAGCATTCACTAAAGAAAGAAAGAAAAAAGAATAAATATTGCAGTGCAAGCTGTCTGTACATAACGGACAAGAGCAGAATCAGCAATGAAAAAGAATACCATATATAGAACACAAAAACAATAAATACAATTTTAAAGAAATCTTTGAAACACAGAACTAGGAATACAGGAGCAAATATGATGAAATCAAAGTTACCAGCGATATCTCAACCAAATAGTGCTTGAGTTCAAATTTTTACTTAAAATAGAAATCAACCAAAATTTACAAATAATAAATTAAAAATAAAAGAAGGAATGTGTGCAAATTACATGTGAATTAAACCTGTCAGTTTCTAATAAGCTGAACCTTGTGCTTCAGATCATTTAGTCTTGGATGGTTGGATTATGTAAACAAATGTGACATAAAACGTCCATTACAATTCTTTATGATTATCGCATGTGTTAATTGATGTGATAAGCTGAAATTCCAAAGCTTCAGATTTACATAAAAGGAGAAAAAATTCAGGAGAAAATGTGCCTGTAGGCCTAGCTAAACTTCTTCACTATTTTTTGCATAAGGACACATATGAATAAATAAATACAATATATTTTTAAAAAATAAGATGCCTCAAAAGTACAAAAATAGATGCAATGCTTTATTCAAAAAATTTAGAGGTGGATCATAATTTTTTATGACATCATTACACAACCATGTGCAAAAGCCCTATAGTATTGCACGTTATCAAAATTAGTTCCCCAAATTGTGTCCTCATGTCTTGCACGTGGAACACTAACTGCAATAACCTATACTTCCAAGTTACAGCATGGCTTCCTTAGCATTCAAAATTTCAAAAAATTTCATTCTTCAAAATGATTTGTGCTTGACACAGCACCGTTCATCATCTAGACCATATTGCTTGCATCTTTATAAAAAAACTGTATTTCCCACGTCACGTGTCACAGAACAAACATCTCTAGCTCACTAGCCACACCAGTGGTAACATGCATTTCCCACGTCCATTATTTCAAAAACACAACCTGATATACGACTCCATCTTTAGTACATTTCTTCAAATGTTTCCTTCCCTGTTTAATGATATTTTCTAAACTAGGTACCCTCACAACATGCAAATGAACAACAGGATTCACTTCCTGATTATTGTATAGTTAATGTAGTACTATAAAGAGGAAGAGCATTGATGAAAGCCAACTCATTAAAAGGAAACAAGGAATAAATCTTAGCCAAGGAATAAATAATATCTTAAGAGAGAAACAAGCATACGAAAATATATGACAAAAAGAAAACAATGTACAAAGAAAAAATGGAAACGAATATTAATTTTCGCTAATTTCGATGCGTTAAACTAGCTGAGGAAAATTTATCTTGGTTACGCAGTCAGTGTCCCCAATGTCAGCAAACAAGCAAACATGGGAAGAAATTTTAATGTGAAGAAAAAACAGATGTTTTCTAAATTTATCTAAGCAAGCTGTGCATGTAGAAAAAGTAGATGAGAACCTTATGGGGATTTGACCATTCATCAAGCCATTACAAATTCAACGATTTCACAACAATAAAACGTCTTGTAACGATCCGATCAAGGGAAAATACGTGGATTCACTTGAATTTTGTGTGCATGTGTATTAGTATGTATAGATCATATCAGACGGTTTAGATCTATAAAGAATAATAAAAACTTTCTTGTAGTTTTTACATGGGAAATTTTTAAGCAAAATAACAGTTTCCTCTACATACATACGTACATACATACATAGGATACCATATGACCAAGAGCCTTTACCTTATGCAACTTCGAAAAGTACATCCTTAAATATTTTTGGATGAAATCATACAGTTTGATTTTCACAATTTAAACTCCTAAAACACTAAATATTTGGTAAACCAAAAAGGTTTTGCTCCTTCATCCACTCGTCAAAAATTTAACGGTTTCGTATGACTAAAATTTTTTGTACCAAATGTATGAACGAACAAAACCCTCAGGTTCACCCAATATTTGATGTTTTAGGGTTTTATAATACATCCGAAAAATATGTGAGTGGGGACTTTTCAAGGGCATATAAGGCGACGCCTCTATGTCATAGATACGCATTATTCTACATATATATAGTAGAAAATGGGTATCAGATACGCAAGGAGAAAAAATTTCTCCTTTGTAGCGTGAAACTCACACCCTTCTAATTTTCTCTTCGATCCGAACCGTTAATTTTGATCTCCATGTTCTAACCCCAAACCCTTAATTTTCAAGTGAATCTAAGGTATTTTACTCGTTCACTCACCCGCTGCAAGTTTAACAGTTTCGTCTCAAAACTTTTTTGCATCGGTTAGATAAACGATCAAACCCCTAGTGTTCACCTCAAAATTGGTATTTTGATGTTTTAGAATATACACAACAAACTGAACAAATCCTATCATCAAAAATGAGGAAAAAAAGGTGTTGTGTGAGCTAGTCAAGGAGGAAATTTCCTCTTTGGCTACCTTTCCTCCATATTCCTCATCTATATACATATGGTGAGATGGTGAGCTAAGATTCTTATTGTGAGCTAGCCCAATCGATATCTGATACGATGGCACCATGTAAAACAAGGAGGCGACTCAAAACCTAGGGAGAGAGAATTTTGTAATTTCAGGGTGGCGGCTCAAACCCAATGGATTGGTGTATCGCATCGAGCGGTATTTCACCATAAATAGACTTGCAGAAGATGACAAATTGATTACATTGGCCTTATACTGGAAGGAAATGCGTTGTTATGGTTCCAATGGAGGGAGCAGAGACAGCATGTGTGTTCTTGAAAGGAGTTCGAGGATTGCCTTCTAAACCGTTTTTGCAAAAATTAAGATGCTAATTTACCCTAACAACTATTCACCCTAAAGCAAGATGGGACCGTCAGGAAATACAAGGAAACATTCGAGTTGCTTTTGGGCCGAACAATGGGGATATCAGAAGTGGTGTTGGAAGAAAATTTCATGAAGGGCTCAAGGCAGACATCCGAGCCAAACTACATCTTTTGAGGCCGATGGGTCTAGGTGAAATGATGGAGATGGCACAGATGATCGAAAACATTAACATAGTGGAGCGGCATGCCAGGGGAGCATCAAGCGGGGTCACTTTCTGTACAGAAGACAGGTGAGGGTTCAGACCACTGATGTGTTCATCACTTATCAGCAAAGGAGAAGGCACGCGGCTTGACCAGGAGGGCATTTTTGTCATTTTCTTCTACTATGGGCATTTTCGTAATTTCAGGAAATTCTGGATTAGTTTCATGTTTATTAGGGTTGGCTAGGGTATTGAGGGGATTATGCTTGATTATTGTGAGAGATTACTGTAGGCATCTATAGAACCCAAGATTGGAAGATTTAGGCTTTGATCTCGAATACAAAGCTTGGAGAGCAGCCTCCTCTCCCAAAAAAGGTCAATTATCTTTTATGGTCCACTTAAATCAATAATAACCCCAACTTTTTCCTTTCAATCATTAAAATTCCATGTTTATTCTGATTTTTCACGAAGATTATATCAAATTGGTATCAGAATGGTACGATTCACATGACGGCCACTATATCGAAGGAGAAGTATGAAGCTTTGGAGAAATAATACAATGACAATATCAAATATATGAAGAAAGACATGGAGGAACACGGTTATGAGGTTAGATCTGATATTCGGACGGTAATGGAAGAGGTAACCAAAGTGGCAGATGCGAGGATGGAGGCTCTGAAACTTCCCAACATAATCAGAAATTCAAGCGACAAAAGAATCAGATCTGGGTGGCAAACCAGATCTAGGACAAAAAGAGAAGTCGTTGGCAAAGGGGAAGAAGAAGATCAAAACTTTTCCTGAAGGGCTTCTATCTGATGTCGAAGCGGGAGACGAATGAAGAATGAATCATCATCAAAGAAGGCGAAGGTATGTCGCAACATCAATCGGGCTTCCACGACCCCAGCGAAGGAGTGACGGAGGCTGGCGTGCCCGACGAGGTCGACAGGAGCCTTGCGGCTCCCTGGTGACTTGCCAGGGCAACGCCGAGCCCTTTGTGGTTCTCGCCAGGGCCACTCCGAGCACAAATGAACCCACCAAGGGCCTCGCGGCCCCGTGGTACGTTGCCCAGGCCTAGCTGAGCCCCGGTTAGGCCAACAGTGGCCTCACGGTCCCTTGGCGCCAGGGGCCCGGACGACGGTATGTGGACCACCAGGGGGTGCCGGACCCTCTGGCTGGCCTAGCAAGGAGTTGAGGAGTGTGGTCGAATGCGTAAGGGCTCCGACGGAGACTTGGATGATTTTTGGGATGGTCGCAGTGTAGAATTTACCTGAAAGAGACCGACGACATGATTTGTGCTATGAGAAGTTTGTTTGATATCATGATGATGCTCCAAAGTACACGGATGATGACTGTGGATCAGATTAGGGAGGCCTCGGCTAGGAGGACGACGAAGGAGAAGATAGGACCAGCTTTAGAGACCATTATACACTTCGGGATCCATATAGGCAGCGCCATTATAACAGATATAGAGGAGGAAGAGCACATATGAATTTCCACACTGACAACACGATTAGAAACCTTAAGATGTCGATATTTAAGGAAGATGACCCTTCAGGGTGGATCTACTAGACAGACAGATATTTTGAGGTGACACGTCTTACGGAAGGGGATAAATTGAAAGCGGTGAGAATATGTCTAAAAGGTGAAGCTTTATCTTGGTTCCGATGGAGGGAACAACGGCGGCCTGTACGTTCTTGGGAGGAATTTAAGGAGTGGCTGCTGCATCGATTTCAGGAGGCTCAAGGAGACATATATGAACAACTTTATGCCCTGAGACAGGATGGGACAGTCAAAGAATATATTCAAAGATTTGAGATACTGGCATGCCGTGTTCAATAGATGTCGGGAGAGTCTCTGGAGGGGTGCTTCATGAAGGGTCTGAAACCAAGCATACAGATGGAGCTGCACATCCACAAACCTAGAGGGCTGCTGGACTGGATGGATTTGGCACAGATAGTGGATGATAGGCTCACGCAGGTGCGGCTCACTAGAGGAGCATGGAGCAGATCCTCTTGCCACAGTTAGGCACCGACAGGAGGTTAGAAGGCACCACGAGGAGGGACCACCGCCAGCAAGGAAAATGGCCATGAAGCACAACCCTGGATACAATTTAAACGCATGACAGAAGCAGAGATGCGGGATAAGCGAGCTAAGTGATTTTGCTTCAAATGTGACGAAAAATTCTCGCCAATGCATATATGTGGGGACCGCACCCTTCAGTTGATGATAGTGAATAATGAGGAGGATGAAGCCATGGTGGAGCTTAAGGAGGAGGAAGATTAGGAGCATCTACATCTGGACATGGCAGAGGTGTCGCTTGACTTTGGGATAGAGTTCACACCGAATCACACCATGAAGTTGGCAAGAAGGTTAGCTGAGCAGGAGTTCAGTCTTGATTGATAGGAGGGCCATCTACAATTTCATCTCTCACAAGGTGTCAGTGCAGCTAGGGCTACAACTCAGTCACACGGTGAGCTTTGGAGTTGTGCTTGGGACGGGCAAGGTAGAGAAAAGCAGGGGTGTGTGTCGAGAACTATTATTGACTATAAATAGTGTGGAGATTGTAGAAGATTTCCTACCTTTGAACCGGAGGAGCACTGGTTATCATGGGCATGCGGTGGTTGTAGTCTTTGTAGGAGACTAGATTAACTGGAATCTATTGAGGATGGAGTTCCAGAAAGGGGAAAGACAGTTAGCCGCAATGGCCCTTCAGATGGAGGGAGGAGGCTTCTTGGTGGAGTTTCAGGGATTGGCAGTCGATGGTGCGGAGGAGAAGCAGAACATTCCAGCGGAGGTGGAGCATTCTGAATCATTTTGAGGAAGTATTTCAAACACCTCATGGCTTTTCATTCCCATGGGACCACGAGCATGCAGTGTCCTGCGTGAGTGGGTTCGAGAGGATGGTGGGAGAGATGTTACAGGCCGACGTGATCCAACCCAGTGTGACTCCTTTCTCCAGTCTGGTCCTGTTGGTGAAGAAGAAAGATGGCAGTTGGCGATTCTGCGTCGATTACAAAGCTTTTAATAAGAAGACAGTGCCAAAAAGGTTTCCATTCTCGATGATTGACGAGCAGTTGGATGAGTTACATGGTGCAACCGTTTTCTCGAAGATAGATTTGAAAATTTCTGCGTCGATTACAAAGCTTTTAGGAATGGCAATATTGCGGGGCGGGGCGGGTATTTAACTACCCAAGCTTGCCCCGACCCATCTACAGGCCGGGGCGGGTCGGGTCGCGGGGCGGGTCGGGTCGCGGGGCGGGTCGTGTCGCGGGGCGGGTCGTGTGCTTTCTTACCAAAACCGGGTCGGGTCGGGTCGGGCCGGTCAGGTCAGGTCATTAGTGTCATCCATATGAATCCCAAATAAAAATTTTATATGTGAATTGAGAGAATTTTAATTTATTTGGTAATTTAGAACTGGGAATTGGCCCAATTAGGAGAACCGTGGAATAGAGTATGAGTTATGGGTTATTCGCTGACTGTATGGTCCGCATCAAAATAGTAATGTTTTTTAGAACCTCTATAGTTTACCGGGGCGGGCCGGGGCAGGCCGGGCCGCTTACAAAGCCCAAGCTTGCCCCGACCCAGCTGCGGACCGGGTCGGGCCGGGTCAAAAGCGGGTCGGACCAGGTCGGGCCGGACGGGTCAGGCCATTACTGCCATCCCTATTTGAAATCGAGGTATTACTAAATTAGAATGCAAGATGCTAATATTCCGAAGACCGCCTTCAGGACGCATGAGGGACACTACGCGTTCTTAGTCATGCCTTTCGGTTTGACTAATGCCCAAGCCACATTTCAGGCCCTCATGGACAATATTTTTCGACCCTACCTAAGGATGTTCGTCCTAGTGTTCTTTGATGACATCCTGGTGTATAGCAGTTCTATGGAGGAGCATGTGGGATATTTAAAGATAGTTTTACGGGAGTTGCAGAACCACCATCAGTATGCTAACAGAAAGAAATTTCTATTTGTGTAGTTGAATGTGGAGTACTTAAGCCACGTGGTATATGCAGATAGGTCGAAGATCGTAGCTATGTTGAACTGGTCACAACCCACTATCTTGTGGGCCTAGCGAGGTTTCTTGGGGCTGACAGAAAACTATCGAAAATTTGTCAAAGGATATAGCACTATCGCCTGGCCTATCATCGGAAAACTCAAGAAGGACAATTTTTAGTAGGGAGAGGAAGCAACCAGAGCTTTCGAGGCCCTAATGCGAGACATGTCTACGGTGCTTGCGCTCGCATTACATAACTTTAGCAGGTCATTCATGGTGGAGATTGGTGACTCGGGATACGAGCTACGAGCGGTGTTGATGCACGATGAGAGGCATGTGACATATTTCAGTCAGGTCGTAACGGCACGAGCACGACTCAAATCAGTGTATGAGCGGGATTTGATGGCGATCGTGCTCGTGGTACATAAGTGACGGTCCTAATTACTTGGCAAAAAGTTTATAGTGTGTACTGATCAGAAGAGTCTCAAATATTTATTGGAATAGCGCATGGTTATGGAGGAGCACCAAATATGGCTTTCTAAACTTGATACAATTTTGATATACAAGCCATACTTGAAGAATAAACCAGCAGATGCACTATCCCGCAAAGAGAAGGTGATATAGATGACGGCGGTTATCTCAGGGCCGGTGTTGTTGCATTTGGAGCCCTTATGAAGGGAGAGAGAGGCGGACGAGGGATTGGACCAAATACAAGTTGCGTTGTTGCAGGGGTCGGCGGAGCACCTAGGATCACATTGGATGGACAAAAATTTTGTACAAAGGGTGGCTAGTATAACCCTAGACTTCAACACATTTTCCGTTGATTTTTCAAAAGTTCCATGGCAACGCGGTAAGAGGACATTCTGGCGTGCGACAGACTTACAGGAAAATGGCGAGAGAGCTCTATTGGACAGGGATGATGAGTGACATCGCCCGAATGGTGGCAAGTTTGTGAGGCCTATCAGCGTCACAAATACTTGGCGATGGCTCCTGCAGTGTTAGTACAGCCGCTATCTCTTCCTGACAGGGTCTGGGAGATCAATGGGCTACAGAGATCGAAGGGGTTTTCTGACATGTTTGTTGTGGTGGATCGCCTCAATAAGTACGCCCATTTTATAGCTCTTCGGCCACATATACAGCGGTGGCAGTGGCGTCAACGTTCATGAAGGAGGTGGTACACTTACATGGTTTCCCAGCGTTCATTATTTTTGACAAGGATAAGGTGTTTATGAGCCACTTCTAGAGAGAGTTATTCAAGGTGCAGAGGACGACCGTCAAAAGAAGTATAGCATATCACCCACAAACTAACTACCAGACGGAGGTCGTCACCATGAGTGTTGAGACGTACATGCATTGTTTTGCATCGGATTCACCTAAGCAGCGGGCCAAGTGGTTAGCATAGGCAGAGTACTGGTATAATACTTCATAGCATTCTGTAGCGTAGGGCTCACCCTTTAGGATTCTATATGGGCAGGATCCTCCACACCTGATCCACTACAACCGCAATTCGACCACGGTGTCCCAAGTAGAGCATTACCATAAGGAGAGGGATAAGGTTCTGGCGGAGCTAAAGCGGCATTTGACACGAGCACAACATATCATGAAGTCCAAAGCAGATGGTCATCGAAGAGATGTGTATTTTGTTGTTGGGGACAAGGTTTACCTGAAGCTGAGGTTGCATCGACAGAAGTTTTTGGCACACCGACGCAATGAGAAATTAGCAGCTCGACACTACAGACTTTATGACTCGAGGCCATGATTGCGAAGGCAGCTTACAGATTTAGTTTACCACCGACATCTATCGTCCACCATGTCTTCTATGTGTCGCAGTTGCGACAGGCGATTGAAAATCATACTCTTTTCCCAACACTACCACCTACTTTGACGGACGACATGGAAGAGCTATTGGAGCCGCTGGATGTCAAGGGGGGTCAGTCGGGGGGAATGTGGGGGCTAAGGATGTGTTGATCCATAATGCTTCTTAAGAGTCTTTTGAGGCTATTCTGTGGCAATTCCCTGAATTCCATCGTAAGGACAAGTTGGCCCTTTTGGAAGAAAGTAATGATATGGTCATCACTTATCAACGAAGTACGAGACACGCGGCTTGACCATGAAGGTATTTGTCTTTTTCTTCTATTAGGGACATTTTCGTAATTTCTAAAAATTCTGGATTTGTTTCATGTTTATTAGGACTGGCTAGGGTAATGGGTGGATTATGCTTGATTATTGTGAGAGATTACTCTAGGCGTCCATAAAATCGTAGATTGTGAGATTTAGGCTTTGATCTCGAATAGAAAGCTTGGAGAGCGGCCTCCTCTCCTAAATGGGTCAATTATCTTTTGTAGTTCAACTTTAAATCAATAAAAATCACAATTTTTTTCTTTCCACCATAAATTTTCCTTTTTATTCTGATTTTCTACAATGATAATAAAAACCACCCTGGACATGAAGATATGTCGAGATCGTGCCCTCCAAGTTTTGACTATCTTTGATGCCGAAGATGATGGCAAAGCAATTGAGGAAGAATTAGAAAATGACGAGCACACTCATTTGGAATAAGACACGAAGTGGGGACCAATCGACAAAATTTAGCAGCAATTCTTGGAATTTCACCTTGAGGACAAAGAGTCTCACCTGGAATTTCACAAGGCGGTGACGGCTCAAAACCCTAGGGATGGGCAATTTCATAATTTCAAGGCGACAACTCAAACCCCTAGGAAGTGGCAGTTTTGTAATTTCGAGGCGTCGGCTCATTAAGGATGATTTTATTATAAATAAGAAGGAAAGGGTCATGAGTGTGGGTATGCAGAAAATTATGAGAGAATAGCAGCTATTTAGATTAGATACCCTGGTTAATGGGAGAGTTGGCCTTCCTCTCGAATTGGAGGTCGAACCTTGTACTTCCATAAAATTTCAATAAAATTCTCAACGTTTACCCTAATTTCTTTCCCAAATCCTATTAGTAACACCAATCAACAATCGACATCGTTCGTCGTGAAGAGTATACCCTAAAATTAGATATTTTAAACCTCAAAATCCTCCAAATCAACTTGTTCCAATTTTGTTACATTTACAGGCAGCTTGTAAACCATCCATCTTCCGTACACTTAATGCATTTGTTAGAAATTTCCAATCAAGATTTTTGATACGTATGATCAATTGATTGACAAATGTGGATGACAGTTCTGATTATTGATTTAGAAAATAGATCTGGCTAGGTCTATATATATATATATATCATATATTACCATCTCATTTTATCATTTTCCTCTATATACACAAATATTCATGTGCTAACATTTCGCACGAAATTTTCCATGCAAAATTGTTTTTATTTTATATTATTTTATTGGATATTTTTTCGAAAAAAATTCTCCTTCACTTCATGCATTTATTCACCACTCAAAAAATAATAGGTGAAAAATAATGGGATTTGACCCTCAATCAAGTCATTACAAAAAATTCTATTGTTCAAGAACCATTAAATTTTGTAACGAACTCAAATCCTCCTAGGGTTCAACTATTATTTTTTTGGGATATATAATTGTATGGATTAAACATAAAAAATTGAAAAAAATAAAAAAATAGTTCACACTGGGTGATCCCTGCGAAATTTTCGCATATGGTCGACCATAAATATATAAGGAATATGGGCATGTGTTGTCAGCGCAGGAAATGTTTCATGTGTGACAATATTATGGGGGTTAAAAATTTTATAATTTTTTCGCAGTGTGGTTTACAACTTGTTGGCTATTACCATATCAAATTTCAAAGGAATCTAATACTTTTTTACCCATATCCATTCATTTCAAAAAACCCGCTCCGAAAACTGGATCTGTCAATGCAATCTTTTTGAAATGGATGGATGGAGGTTCAAAAAATGGTGGATTTACTTGAAATTTGGTGTGGTGATAGCCAACAAGTTGTAAAATACACTGTAAAAAATAAATAAATTTTTTTGCCATCCAAATCGCTGACAGCACAGGAAAACCAAATATGTGCTGTCAGCACACATCCATATATATATATAGGTAAATCTTCATGTGAGAACATTTCGGACGGTGCGAAAATGTTTTTATCTTTTTTTTGAAATTTTTTTTTTCAAAAATTCTTTTTTCCACCCTCATTATATGTTGTTATACCCCCCTCAAAAAATAATGGTTGAGAAATAATGTCATTTGGCCTTCGATCAAGGCATTTCATCAAATTCGCACGTTTTGAGACCGTTAAATTTGTAACGGGTGGATGGGTGCTCTAATCCCCAACGGGTTCACCCATTATTTTCCCTGGGGTATATAATTGTATGGATTAAACATCAAAAAAAGAATTTTTGAAAAAAAAATTTCAAAAAAATAAAAAAAATGTTTTCGCACGGGTTTTTTCGCACCCGAAGATTGCCATATATATATATATATATATATATATATTACAATTGAGGGCAGATTTTGAATTTGTCCTATGTGGCAATGTCACATCAAGTTTTGGAGGGAAATTTTTGGGTTTGATTTGTTGGGAATACACTAAAGCATTGAAACTAGGAATAGCCTTTTGATATTAGTTATTAAAAAAATGTTGTGCACACACACAATCTCATCTTGGGAATGAACGCGAGCTGTGGGAGAATAAACGCGGGAGATGCTGCCAACTCATTGATCCGCGTTGCAAAATCCTGTAAAATTTCGATCACATCTGCTGATATTTCAGGGGAAACTAATAATTATTGATGTTTGTTTAAAATTAGCGGGTCCAAGATTTTTAAATGAACAGTGTCCCAAGGACACGGGTTATATGTATATGGCGCCCGCGCCGAAGGCGCCCGCGCAATTTTTTAACGCTGATTTGTTGTTCTGCGCCTAAGGCACCCGCGCCGAAATTGTTGTTTTACGTCGAATTTGTTGTTCTGCGCCGAAGGCACCCACGTCGAATTTGGTGTCTGTGTCGAATGCGCATGCGCTGAATTTGTTGTTCTGCGCCGAAGGCGCCCGCGCCATTTTTTAACGCTGATTTGTTGTTCCGCGCCTAAAGCACATGCGTCGAAATTTTGTTTTACGTCGAATTTGTTGTTCTGCGCCGAAGGCACCCACGTCGAATTTGGTGTTCTGTGTCGAAGACGCATGCGCTGAATTTGTTGTTCCGCACCGAACGCACCCCACGCCGAAGGCGCCTGTGCCGCTAAATATTGTAAGCTAATTTGTTTTTCTTTTAAATTTTGGCTTTGAAAAAAAGTTCAGGGAACAAAGATTTCGCAAGGGAAAATCTTAAATGAACCGTGCCCGCGGGCACGGGTTATGACTAGTATATATATATATATGCATAACCACGAAAGCGTGTGCATATATACGCTCATACATGAACATGTCCATGCATTCAAAAAGTATAAAAACATTTCAAATTACACATGCAATGGTTCCAACATAAAATATAGAAATACAATCACAAAAGCATTTCAAAAATATCATAACATGTTATGCTGAAGAAAGAAGTGTAAGTCATGTAGGGCAATCACCGATGTTTTTCCAAAGTATTCTAAACAAAAAATATAGTATAAAATTATGATGAACATGTTTGAAAATGGTTGACATGTGCATCAGGAGTATCCAAAAAATTGCCAAGATCTGGTACGGCTGTCATTGCGTCCGTTACAGTGGATGGCTTCATGTAGAAGCACTCGTGCTATTGCTACATATCCTAAAATACCAACGGGAGAATAGATTTGGATGATCATCCTACCGTTAAGCTCATTGAATTAAGGACCAATTTCCTAATAAATCCTTGAACTAGGAACGGAGTCAAGTAGTAAGGGAAAATGAGACAGACTTTGGCATAAGAGGAATGGCACTCATCTTTAACAAACAATATATCAAAACACAAAGTGGAAGTACATTCCCAACATAAAATCATTCCTAGAAAGGTATTCCTAAAACATGTTTAAAATACAGCATGTGTCATTGAACCTAGATAAGCACATGATATTAGTATGTTAAGATAATATGGTTTGGAAAACCATTTGAAAAGTTCCAGGTGTATTTGGCTACATTGATCATAGAAATTAGGTGAGCGGGAGACATTTATTAATCAAGATAAACATTACCTACTAACCCATTATTATGTTATATCACAGAATTGATATCATTACCAGCAATATACAAGGTAGGTTAGTAAAATCTTGAAACATATGTCCAATACAATTTTGTTGTACAGGTCAGTGCTACATGGCAGTTAAATAAGCACAGAATTTAACCTTTCACATAAGCCACATCGATAAAATAGAGACAGTTTTGCATTATGACTAGATGTTAACCAGACATCAAGACAAATGGTCGGAGCAAGCCAGCCAGTAAAGAAAATATGAACAAGAAAAAGATATTGCCATTAACGTTAAACGGATAGTTTGTGACTTGATCAATTTGTCTTATTGGTCATGCAGTTCAACAACCAACGAACAATAAGCTTTAGTGGACAATGGATTACCCATGAAGAAAGAGAAAATCATTAGGTTTGCCAATAAGGTTAAACGGATAGTTCACCACTTGATTAATAGGTGTAATGGGCCGCTCCCCATTTATTTTTGCCCGGCCCACTCCCCTGAGCCACTTGGGCTCGTTTCTCTTTATTTTGGTTTCGACCTCTCGCTCCCCCTCATTTTTACGCGACTCGAGCCCACTTAGGGCTTTTGATCGCCAGCGAAGGCTCGCTCCTCTCTTCGTCTGCCTCTTCGTTCAACGAAAGCCCTAGGCCTCTCACTTCGATCGATGAAGCGACACCACTCCTCTCCCCTCGTACGACGTAAACACCTCTCCTCTCCTCTCGTATGATCGACGAGAAGCCCTATCGGGCCTTTCAGAAGCTGTCTCGTCCCCTTGCTTCGACTGTACAACTCGCACGTCACATCCTTCGATTACTCCGACTTCTATTAATACTCTTCCTCTTCTTCTTCATGCCTACGCAAAAACTGTAAGTTTCTTTCTAGTTTCCTGAGCTTCAGATCTATTTTCCTTCAGCTTTGGGGTTGATCCTTGCGGGGATTTCCTGGATTTGTGCTGGTGATTTCGGTTCTTTGGTTTCTTTGGTTTATCTACAGATTTACGTTAGATTTTATCTTCCTCTTGCCACAGTTAATTTCTGTTTCAATCGTTGGTATATTTGTGCGAAAAATTGGATTTTTACGAGTACGGGAGATGATAATTTGGAGAGTGATTTAGGGCTTGATTCCCTTCGATTTATTTTGTGGGGTTGGTCCCCTAGCCTGCTTGTGGGGTCTCGGGGCCGCTGTGCTGGGCTGTTTTGGGGTTTCGGCTTGGTTGTTGAGGTGCTTGTCCCTTGTTTGTTGTATTGGGGTTCAGCTGGCTTTTCTTGCTTGTTGATCGGGGTTCAGCTGGTTTCCTTGCTTGCTTCTTTGGGTTTCGGTGTGGATTATTTGGTATCTGGGCTCCATTAACTTGTTGTCTTGGTCGTTAGCCCTTGGTTCATTGCTACAGACCCCGTGGATTTTACAGCAGGCTCGGGTTCCTCCCACCATATGATGAAAAATGCCAAATCTGATCCATCTGAAATTTTCAGATGTACCAAATATTTTAGATTTCAGTTTCCTTTTCAAATAAATATTATTATATCTATTGTCTAGTGGTGCATCTATTAGAATAAATTTTCAGTTACCAAATGTTTAGCTTAAAACTAGATATTTAACAAGGAATATTCATTTTGGGAAGTTGTTCCTATGCATGCAAAAAGTTTAATGTTATATTAAAGTGTGTAGTCCATGGGATGTTACTCGCGATGGCACTGATAATGAATGGCTGGTGGATGGAAATTAGAAATTGACTCATGACATGTCTGGTTACTACTACATGTAGGTTCGATTTATTGGTAATGGATCCACTTGACTACGTAGTTTAAATGATATTATACATAGACAACATGGACATGAATATTACACGACACTAAACTGTTAACTAATCAAGCTAACATGACTAGCTGGGGTTTAGGAAACTTATAATTTGAGAGTGCGGGAGCGATTGTAGCCTGCTTTCGGCTCGTATCTGGGAGGATTTCCATGTATGAATCCTAAGTCCTTTTTACTCGGCCCAGAGTAGCACCCTGCGGTCCAAGATGGCCTTCGGGTTGCACATCATGCTCTCCGCTAAAAGTCACGACCTAAGATTGATTCACATTAACATTAAATGACCATAATATGTTATATCTTTTCACTACACTATTTATATCGGTTGCTCATATCTATTTTTTACGCATTGTCATTATTACTGTTGCTTAGTTAGTTAGCATCTACTCTAATGAGCAGTGGTACCACTCCTGTTGTGGCCACTAGGTGACGAACAGAAATACTCGGAGGCGCCTGAGTACGAGCAGCCCAAGCTTTCGGTGCAGGACGTTGAGCTTTGAGGGTTGGTTGGGTGTGAGTGCTTTCGATAGTCTCCTTTTCATTTATTTTTGTTTCAGTTGTAGAGTGATATTGCATTGTTATTTCCTTGTATAGAACTTTGTAATCATGTTATGAAGTAATGAAACGAGTATCTTTGTTTCTTCTCGCTATGCTCCACATTGTTTTCACTGGCATCTGCAAGGCCTGCATGTGATTGTATAAATGTGACGACACCCGGACATGGGGCGTTACAATAGGTATTATTGCGTATGCAGTTCAGCAACAAAGAAACAATAAGTCTTAGTGAACTGTAAGTTTTAGTGGAACAGGTGAGAATATTGACATTAAGGTCAAACGAATAATTCGCCACTTGATCAATTGGTCTTCTTGCTCATGCAGTTCAAAACAAAGAAAAAGTAAGTTTTAGTGGACAATAGAATACCCAGAAAGAAGGGGGGCGACAAGGTTTGCCATTTGGAATCAAATTTATTTATTAGATTGTGTATGAACCAGCTAAGCTGGAAATAAAAATAATGGACAAAGAAAGATTGTGTTTCACCAGAAATTTTGACTAAAATAAATAGTGGAAGAGGGGTTTCACCAAGAGCTTTTACTCTAACTAAAAAAATCAAAAGATAATTCAAATAAGAATAGCAAGTATTTAATTTCTCTTCATTTACTTCTTGTTACTGCAGTTTCTTTACCGGCTTTTTTTAACTTTGGGGCAAGGGTCCTACCATTATCCGAAGGTACAACAGTGGGGAGTCTCTTGGAATATGATCTATTGTAGTTTCTATACATGCTTTTTATCTCTTATGGTTCTACCATAGTCCACGGGTACAATTGTGGTTAGCCTCTTGGAATCGGATCTCTTCAATCTATGTCTATCTCATTTGCAATATGAATTCAAAAAGCCTTTGTAATTAGAATAAAAACTACCCTCCTAAAAGTAGTATGTTAAATGGAGGTACGCATGTTATGTTATACGGAAAAAAGAATGCTCTATCCACCCAAAATATCGAAAAACAGATTTATTTCCAAAACAGAAGGGAGATGAATTGTTTAGATGAAACTCACCATAGGGTTGTAAAAGAAAAGGTAATGAGTATCCTCCCTCTCTGTCCTTTTCTTTATCTAGCTATACTCTTTAAGTGATTTGATTCAATTCAAGCTTTTTAGGAAATATGAAACATATATCGATACATATCCACGCTATTCACTTACAGGTAGATTGAGGGCTTAACACATGAAAATTGAAATTAATTCATCTATGTCGCAATACAAAATAAGTAGCCCTATGGTGAAAAAGTCTGTTTACATTTACCGAATCCTTTATAGTGCATGTTAAGTTTGGAGAGATGCTTGAAATTGTTTAACATGATGGGCAGTCAAATAGTGTCTATAACACTCACATACAAAGTTGCCTTTTCCTTGCAAGCCAACAAATGATTGAAATAGAACAGCTTCATGTATGAGAATAAAAAAATCCAAGAAAATTATCATAAGTAATCACCAATTGTGTTATTTCTAACTTTATTGAACTTAAATTTACCTGCAGAACTTCCTTTTCTCGTGTCGCCTTCCATGACCTAAATTGTTCAGATTCTTGCTTAATTTTATGCTGCAATTGAACCTAACAATACACAATGTGTAAATTAAAAACTATGTTAAGCGTTTACTAGGACGTATTTAACAAAAGAGACAATCACCTTCTGCGATTTAATTTTCTGTATTTCTTCCTGTAAACGTTTAGTTGCATCATCACTCTTTTGTTTTTGCCTCAGCAACTGAGATTGAGCTTCTTGCTTCTTTTTCAACTCAGATACCTGCAAAATAAAGGTTCAGCATAGCATAATGAATGAACATCATTACAGAATTATTACCTAAGACAAACCTGGGCTTCAAGCATGTTTAACTTTTGAAGATAATCTTCCTTCAATTTTTGTGCACCACCATCAGGGTTAGATGAAATGTTGCATAATTTTAAACGAAGCTCCTCAATTTCTTTCTGCAATTTCCAAAAACGTCAACATATGCACACGTCGATGTCCCACATTAAACACTTCAAGAAACACTTACCTGTAAGTTTTTCTTTTCTTGTTCCAATTCCAGTACCTTCCTCTCATAATGCTGCTTCAGCACAGAGGTATCAACCTTTGCAAACCTTTTCATTTCCGCCTTCAATTAAAAAAGGTATTACAGCATAAACTGAATTCAAATTAAAAAAAGATAAATCTACAAATGAAGGGAAAAAGGAGCAAGATAACCATGTATTATTGAGTATGGACAACCAGAAAAGTCTTCTTAATTGTAGGTCAAATATAAGGAGTATTCCCCATGTAGTGAGAAAACGAATCAATCTCTTTTTAAAGCTTCAAAAATTAAATTCCAATGTTGTTACATTTTATTTCTAGACCTTTCAGCAATGTGTTTGTGCATATTTCTCTTTCAATTCTGAGAGCAACAGATATAAACCCTATGCTCTAGCATTATTCCTGAAACTGTCAGTGAGGTCAACTCTTCAGTTCAAATTTTAATTGTATTATTTACAATCAAACATAGTCTATAAGAATTGAATCCTTCTTATAAAGGATAAATCACCAATGCTAGAAAGGCTACTAAGCACATAAAAACATACTAACTTATCTACCTGCATGACATAATTATGCATAAAACAATTGAGAGGAATTATGTGTGGCAAAAATTAAAGGTAAAGGTGTCACAACAACCATCATTTCTATCAATTCAATGGCTACCGAGACTGCTAACAGATTGCATTCAAGTTCCTTGTACCTCTTTCTGCTCAAGCCTTTTGTCCAATTCCTGAAGTTCTTTATCCAATCGGTCTTGTAGAGAAGTATGTGCCCGTTCCTTTTCATCTTCTTCAGCATCACCTGCATAATCACAGCAAATATTGAATGTTACGTTTCTGATTACAAGATACAAATTTTGATGTTTGACATTCAGATTTAACCCAGAAAGCTTCCTTATATACAGAAACATAGAAGTCATTGGCATGATGAAGTAGGCTGGTGCAATAAAGAACAACACTGCAATTTCTAAATTCACATAGAAATACACAAACACTGAGATATTTTGGAAGACTATGTAATAGAAAAGAGTAATATGCATGAGCATTTAGAAACTCACTCGACTCCTCTAATGCATGACCATCAGAACCAAATCCTATAGCATCCAAACTTGGTGGAAACTGATCCTTATCCAAAGCAAGGCAATCAATATAACAATCTCCTCCTTTATGAGTGGCTGAGTTCCGAGTTCGCAACAACTCTGCCTCCAGATCTTGAATTCTTGACACATAATTCTTCACCAGATCACATTCCTTAAGAACATGATAACAGCAACATTAAACACTGAACACAGGTGTAATTAAGAATTAGCATTTTGGTATGATTATAAGCTCTCACTTACCTGCATGTCACATGCATCATCAATCTCATCCCATGGCTTTCCACTCCGAGCTGATTCTATCTTCAAAACGAGCTTGTCCTTTTCAACCTGATGCATTGTAACGTAAAATTACACTAAAGAATATCAGTGACTGGACAAGCTATAAAAGCCTAATTATTTTTATGCCGGCATTAAAATAGTGAAGAGTCCTAAAGAATTGAATTTCCCTCATACAGCAGTTCACTGCTCCAGCAAGCAAATTGACAACATTGAAGCCCCAAAAAGTAATCGAATGAGACTGGTAACTATTCATCAGAACGACAACCTCATCTAGGTCGTTCATGATAAATAATATTTTCCCGGGCATATATAAAATCAGTTCTAAAATTTGACTGATACATATGAATTGGGCATGTCACAGTGGATTTAAATGATCAGGTTGATCTAAAACCTGCCACTATCGTCAATAATGGTAAATAACAACCAATATAAAAAGAAATCCAGGTTTAAAGAACCAAAAGATCATTTGATGGTGTTACAATGGGGAAAACATAAAACAATGAATAAGTAGAAAGCATGTGATTTAGCTCCTACTTACTCCATAACTGTCGCAAAAATCATCGTTTGACAACTCAATCTTTGATGCTAATGGCAATAATTGTTTAAGGCTAAAAATAAATCTTTTTCCAATCCACAACAGAGATATGAATAAATTTATAGATTCGCATATCTTAATAAAAACCTCAAAATGATCATTTATGATTCATATTATCATTACCATCCCCGCCATTGCCAACATCTTAGGACATAGTAATAAAAGGGTTCTGATGTGATGTTCTAAAAGTTAATACATTACATAAGTATTTAAAGTGCTTTTTTCATTATAATAATCAAATCTTTTAGATCAAGGAATTATAACAATAAAGGCACAAGCCCAACAGCTAATGGAGGTCATAATAGAAGCAACATTACCAAATATTATAAAGAATATATCTATTTTCAGTTACTCAAGTGTAACTACTAAACCTGAGCATCAATAGCGCGTTGTGCTAGATGATCACAAGTGATTTGACGTTCTTTCAACTCTTGTCGCAGCTCCATGTTGCTTGCCTCGAGCAAAGAGACTTTGTGTCGGAGAACCTACGATCATATAGACAATAATGCAGTCTACAAGCTATACCATTAATTAATGGTGCAAGATTAACATTAAAAAACATCAAACCTGCAGCTCCTCAAATGATGCACCTCCACCACGAGAAAAAAGAAGCTCAGCTTGTAACTGCTCCAACTGATTGCGCATTCTTTGCATCTCAGAAGCCATAGGATCACGATTGACCTATGATATGAGAAAATATCAATAATTGATAAGCCGAACAAAGCAATTCTGGAATAAGCTTAAGATATCACATACCACTGCTTTGTTCTGTATATTTCGAGCCCGGTTTGCATACTTGAGAGTATTTATGGTCTCTTCAGCATTGGTGTCAGCAGGGCTTATACAAGCTATAGTGGATAATGCAACAGAACAAGACATCAGTTTTTTCATAAGTAGTGCCACTTAAACCAGTGCTTAACCAAATGGTTAGAAAAGACCAACGCACCAATCATCACTGTTTTGCTGTTGCCCCCAAGAGAATCCTGCCAAATAAATAGTAATATGCACAGCATGAGAAAGACATGATAACAAAATTCAATTATTCATCAGATACAAGAGATTCAAACATTAAATACATCAACCCATCACAAATTCAGGACACCAATATCAACAAACATATAGGTAAAGAAACACACCTAACCTTCAGCATATAGAGAATGCTAGATTGAAGGTGAAAACAATGGGAATATGTTAGCATAGCTTTAGAATATGCAGCTCCGAATCCAAATCAAACCACCTTCGGATCCCAATAGCTGAAATAAGCATTTGTGCTGAAATATGGTAGCTGTGCAAGATAGTCTTGTCCAAATTACTAGGATATCATTTGACCACCTTCATGATTTCCACACAGCTCATTTTTATTTAGAATAACAGTGTGGTTATTCTCAACAGTCTCCATACTGAAAGAATTACCTAACTTTTCCATTAAAATTTAATTATCTTATATGAAAATCTTAATTTTAGCGTTATCCTGGAGGCAAGACTTAAGGTGTACACCAATACTTATAAGAAGCAACATACAGTTGAGGGAGAGAATAACATCTATCGCTTAGCGCGAATGATGGAGAAAAGGAAAAGGGAATTGTGTTCGGTTATGTGTATTAAAGATGAAAATTTAAAAAAAAAATTGATCAAAGATGAGGAGAACAAGTGTAGATGGAAAGAGGACTTTGACAAACTCTTTAATGGACGCCCAGAATATAGGAGATAATGATGTTCCGTCGAATGAGTTGAATCAAAATTTTATGCAATAAAATCGAAAAATGAGATGTGAGAGAAAGAGAATGAAACCAATAAATCATGTTGATTGAATGAGATTACGGTTGAGATGTGAAAATGCATAGGGTATATAGCTGATATATGGCTGGGGTAAAGCTGTTCAACAAAATTTAGAACTCTAATAACAAATGGGTGGATGAGTAGCACTTTAGCACCTTTATATAAAAATAAAGGTGATATACAAAGTTACTCCAATTATCATGGAATCAAGCTAATGTATCATGCCATAAAACTAAGGAAGAAGGTGGTCGAGTTTAGGTTGATAACAAATGTCACCATAACACAAAATCAATTTAGTTTCGTATCAGGACATTCGACAACAAAGGCAACCCATCTCAGCAGCCAGATTAAAAAACAATATAGAGCAACTAACAGATATTTACACATGATCTTTTGTTATCAGAACTATTTAAAGATAAGAACTTCTAAAAGATAGTAATGAAAATAAAAAACAAATAAAATAGACCAGATTTTGTAACTAGGAAATTGAGCGATGATATGTCCTAAAAGATGAATTCCTACACCCGTGCTGGGATGGATCGAAATATAAATTCCAAGGTAAACCCCAATATTCCAATGTAAAACCCTTTTCCTAAGTCGTTTACTGACAATCCCGCAAATGGGGGATAAAAACCAAAATAAATACAAAATAAATGATCAATCTTTTATTGTAATCAATTTTAGATATCTTTTAGGTTTGAACCTACACTTTGTAATGATTGTATCAAGTCAATTATCGATGATGGACTGTGTTTAACCAAATTTCTTTATTAATATTTTACATCCACAAATACAGTATGGAGAGTTTATTGGATCAAGATGTAGTATTACTCGTTTATGACCATGCACAAACCTTGATTCTCATGAGAGTTATTAGAGATTCATTCAGATCTTATGGTCCTGGCCTCATAACTATTCTCACTTAGGTGAGTCCTCTAAAGGTGTTTGTGATGGAGCACACCTCTCAGAAGGGGCTAAAATAGTAAGTAACCAACTCAGGAAAACGGCTAAAATTATATCCAATTATTTGTTTCGGTTGAGGATTTCCTCAATCAAAAAGTTATTGATTAATTCTTTAATTTTTAAAATAGAACTTTCTCCAAAGAGAAGAGATAGAAAATTTACATGATCTTCTTTTCTTCTAGTTTTCAAATATATCTTTCAAAAAATTTCTTGGTGACAAATCCTTAATCAGCCAATGAGGTTGTGGCTTGTAAACGCTGTGATACCGTGCTAGTAACAACGCAATACATGGTCCTTGAAAGTCGTACTTTGATCCATCCCAACACAAATGAGAGATTTCGGCTTTTAGGGCAGAGCATCGCTCTATTCCCAAGCCAGAAAATTTAATCTATTTTATTTGTTTATTATTTTCATTATTATCATTCAGAAGTTCTTATCTTTAAATGGACTTGATAACAATCTAAACGCCAAATGTTCTTTGTGATACGGTAAAGGATTTTTTAAATGAATTTTCTTAGGATAATAAATCTTAAAATCCCTAAAATGGTTTACTTAGTTTAAGAAAAAATTGATCAGAAAATATCCAAATCTGAATCCACTATGTTATAGGGTTAGAACTGTAGGTGAATCTATGGTTTCTTTGTGGCTTTGAATGCTCAAGTGATTCTACCTATTTATAGTGGATCGTAAGTGATTCTACCTATTTATAGTGGATCGTAAGGGGATTTTGTAGGGTGAGAACTTAATCCAATTCTGACCCACTGCCACCCCAATTTGCACGCATTTTCTTTATCATTCTGTTCCTTCTCACGTTTCAAGATGCTTCTTGTAAAATCTAACACTAATTAATATGGTGATGCAGCAATTTGCTGCAGTCACTTGTTAGGAAATGAGATTTCATAAAGGCACGGGCTTATTTGTGTAAAGTTTTAGGGATCTTGTTTTGCCTCCCTCTGCAACTGCGTATTCTGCCTGCTTTTTAATTAATATAGATCAGATTTAGCTTTGCATCTTTGTCACTGCTGATGCTGCTGCTGCTGCTGCTTTCATAATCATATTCTGAACATAGCATTAGAACAATAGAATATTGGAAAGATCGAACCCGGGAGAAAGGGCTGAGCACAGAGCGCCCTTTGGTGGCAATGGTGATCTATCCTGTATTCTGGTAATATTCCTTCTTTCCTATGCAACTATAATGCTTAAACCCCTAGTCTGATTTTGCAAAGAAGTCTGATTTTATTTATTATTTGCCGCAACTTACATAGCTGAAGTTTGTAGATACATATATAGCATTACGATATTTGCATCTAAGTCTATCTCTGCTGTAACACTTACTGAATATCATTGTTTATATTATAGTAATATGTAAATCTAACATCTAACATCATACTGTTTTCATATATTAGCAATTGCTGAAATTATACATATTCACTGTATAATTACACTTAGATTTTAAAGATAGAAATAAAAATAGAAGTGCAAATGCATTATTTTGTCATGTATGAAGTAGAGATAATTCTCATTCATTATTTATGGTTAGACCTTTCCTCCCCTACTTTAAGTGTTTTTCATGTAGAGTTGGTCTCAAAAGAGGCGTGTGAGATTGACAAATTAACCTCGAGTACTTTATCTTTCATTCTGGTACCTTACCATCTATATTTCTCTAGATGGAACACAAAGTTGCTAATCATATATTTTCTGTTAGAAATTGTCTAGTAATCTTGAATTTTGGATAAAAGTTAAACACTGATATTGCTTGATTCATACTGACTAATAACATTCATATATGTCTACGATTTTCTTTGATGAGCTGAATCCAAATGAAATGGACAATCACATGATCATGGTGATTAGAAGTATATCTAAATATTATGTGTGAATATTCGATTGATATTTCTAACTCTCGCTCCAACATTCCATTCCTAAAATTTAGAATTTGAAATGTCATTTACAAGTGATACCATATTGCACTAAAGGATACCAGTACATGTTTTATTTGGTTTATGTTTTTTATATTCTAACCTTGTGAAAGAAATTACAAGCTATAGACTTGGGCTAATCTCATCATTAACTAAAAAGTTGAATATTGTTTATTTATTCGTATTAATGTTTTTATATGATTTGTTTGATGAGACAAATCCAAATGAAATGGAAATCATGCATCTATTGTGATTGAAAGCATATCTAAATTTTGATTGGACATGTGATAAATATATCTTTCTTGTTTAATTTCTCTTGAAAATTATAAATGTGTTTACAATTGAGTATTAAGTATGTTAATATGAGATTATGATGATTCTAAAAATATGAAAAGTATGAATTGGTTTTAAGATAATAACCATGGCAGTATTAATGTTTTTATATGATTTGTTTGATGAGACAAATCCAAATGAAATGGAAATCATGCATCTATTGTGATTGAAAGCATATCTAAATTTTGATTGGACATGTGATAAGTATATCTTTCTTGTTTAATTTCTCTTGAAAATTATAAATGGGTTTACCATTGAGTATTAATTATGTTTATCTGAGATTATGATGATTCTAAAAATATGAAAAGTATGAATTGGTTTTAAGATCATAACCATGGCATAGCACATTTAGAAGGTCAATTATTATTTTAGGCAACCAACATGCGGCCATTCTTATAGCCAAAAGCAAAATATTTGATATCAGCATTAGTATATATATTCACAGAATCATTATTTTATGCATTCTTTGATCAAGATGGAAATATTTCTTTAAGCACAGCTAAAATGATCTTTTAGTATGTATTGGCAATGCTAAACTTGTTACATATGTGATTGCCTTAAAATATATGAGATTGGAGAGAAATCTAGCTGATTAATTGAATAAAGGTCTTTATAGGACCTTAATATTTGAATCAACAAGGGGGAAGGGTTTCAGGCCGACAATATAATCACCAATACTGCATCTCTGCCTAGTGATTGGAGTTATCTATGAATTGGGTTCAAAGGGAATTAAGGAAGTTGCCGATATGGCCAGTGAGGAGCACATGTATATTTATATATTGATGGAGTCATTACTCCAACCACATCCCTACGCTGATGTGATCTATGCGACGGTTAGGTTGACTATTATTTCGAATGAGTCTAATGCAATACATCCTAAGATATATGCTCCATCACAGACATCTTTGGAGGACTCATCTAGTAAGAATAGTGATGCAACCACGAATGTGACATCCGAATGAATCTCTAATAACTCACATGAGAATCAAGGTTTGTGCATGGCCATAAAAGCGCAACACCGTATATTGATCCAAAGGTACTCTACATACGGTGTGGGTGGTTATAAAAGATCGATAAAAGACTTGGTTAAAGGCCTAGTCCAGCATCGATCATCGATCAGATACAATCATTACTACCTGTAGGTTCAAACTCAAAAGGTACATAAAACTGATGTACAGTAAATAAAAACTGATGTACAGTAAAAGATTGATCATTTATTTTCTATTCATTTAATTTTTTCTTTCGGTTTTTAGCCCCTTTTTATGGGGGTTTGTTAGTTAATGACTAAAGAAAAAAGGTCAAATGTATGCCATATGATTTGTTTTGGTTGAGTATTTCCTTAATAAAAAGATCAAATCTTACTCTTTAATTTTAAAATCGGACTTTCTCCAAAGTGAGAAGAGATAGAAATTTGAGCTTCTTTTCTTCCCATTCCAAAGATATCTTTCAAAAATTTTCTCGATAACGATTTTTAATCAATCAATGAGTGTGGATTGTAAGCATTGTGATACCATGCTAGTAACAATGCAATACTAAATCTTACCTTAAAAGTCACAATTTGATCCAACTCGATAACGATTATTAATCAATCAATGAGAGTGTGGATTGTAAGCGTTGTGATACCATGCTAGTAACAATGCAATACTAAATCTTACCTTAAAAGCCACACTATGATCCAACTCAATATGTGTGGGCGAATTTAGCTTTTATGGCAGAGCATTGATCAATTCACAAGCCATAAAATTTAATCTATTTTATTTGTTTATTATTTACATAATTATCCTTTAGAAGCTCGTATCTTTAAATGATTTTGATAACATCTTTATTGACCTAGATAAAGCCTACAATAGAGTTACTAGAGATGTTATATGAAAGGCCTTAATGAACAAGGGGTTATTTTAAAGCATGTCACTCTAATTTAAGCTATGTATCAAAGAGCAATCGATAATGTGAAGACTTATATAGAAATAACAAATAATTTCTCAATCACCATTGGATTACATCAAAGTTCAGCTCTGAGTCGCATCCTCTTTACTATAGTGATGGCACACTAAGCATATTCAAGATGACATTGATATATATTATCTGCAAATGATATTTTTTGGATGAGACTAAAAGCGATGTAAATGTAAAATTAGACCTTTGGAGGTAGATATTAAAGACTCAAAGTTTTACTTAGCAGGAACAAAACGGAGTATATTGAGTGTAAGTTTAGTAGAGTGAAATATGAAGATTATAACCCGATGAAGCTAAATGAGAAAAGTATCTCAGGTCAGTTGTTTAAGAGGATTCAGATATTAAAGAAGATATTGATCATAGAATTTAAAGTAAGATGGTTGAAGTGGAGAACTATAACAGAAGCGTTTAGCGATCGAAATGTATCCTAAAAATTAAAAGGTAAATTTTATAGGACGATTAAACCAACTTTGTTACAGGGTACATAATGTTGGGCAATCAACAAGAAACATGAACAAAATTTAGTTGTGGCAGAGATGCGATGTTACAATGGACGTGTGGAAACACAATAAAAGATACGCTAAAATGTGGATATCTAAGTAAAGATAGGCATGGTCCATATAGAGATAAGATGAGAGAAAATCATGTGAGATGGTTTGGCCATATACACACCTATCGATGTGCCCGTTAGAACACATAACAAATGAATATTGAGATTAAAAGAAGGAGATGTAGACCAAAGAAAACATGAATAGAAGTAATAAGAAGGGATATGAAAGATTTTTGTTTGACCGAAAAGAAAGCTTTAATTATACTACGTGGAAAATGAGTTTTTGACATCACGATTCTTTGTAGTCATGACCCAACATTCTTTCTATTGAGTCTATAAAGCCAACATTATATGTTAAGGGATGATGATGATGAAAATCTTAACTTTATCAATTCTCATAAATTTAACAAAACTTAAAATAATACAATGCAAATATTTTGATCTAAAACTACAATGAAGAAAATTAAGAAATTCCAAGTAGAACATGATTTTATAAGTTTGTTAGATGAATCAATGACAAATGAAACTGAAAGCATTAAACCGATGGGATAATGATGCAAACATCATGGTTCATGAAAACAAAGTATCACCCTATTTATATATGGCAGCATATGTTGATTGTGTCGGTTGTCCCTACCCACCAGCAAAGGAGAAAAACTTTTATAATTAGTAAAAAGACATAAGTAGTCTAGAATCATTATGCATTTCATGTTATAGCAACGGCATGCTTAGCATATGAAAATATCAATCTAACTCTTCATCTCAACTTTGTAGTTTTGGAGTAGTGGTTGGTACTTTTATAATGTCAAAACCAGATTAAAATTCCATGAAGTACACAATGTAAAGCGAATAAATAAAGAAATATGCTACGAAAAAGCTTGTGTTCGGGCCATTAAAAAGTGCCCCAACCTACAAGACATGCTAGAATATAGCATTATAACCCTAAACCTTCATTACAATTTTGGCATTTAGGTGTAATGCTTGGGATTTTCGACGTTTATAGACATAACATGGGTTAAGACGCAATATGATCCAAAAGACTAATTTGTTGATAAGTAAATTGCAACTTTCTATTTATATCATTGACTTTATTTTCAATGTGAGTCCATTAAAAGCATATGATTCCTACAAATCTTACCCACCATATTGCATCCGGACGAATTACATGTGCCAGTAATCCTTCAAATATGGCAACACAAGATCGGAAACATAGTTTAACACTTAAAGTGAATGTAGGTATTTACATGGACAACTCAAATAACAATAACAAGCCCTCATTGCATGTGGGTGCAAAAAATAAATGTCTCATATCTTATTCCAAAGCACGCACGCTTGGCCACAACCAGACCCCAGCTTTTATGTAAGACTCAGCCCCATGTGGAAGACAAACTAGTAAGACGACATGGGTGGAAGCCCAACCTAACACAAAAGTTTAAGCCAATGGATAGAGGACTAAATATTTCTATATCATTCATCTTACATTTTATTATTTACCCATGGTCATGACACCCTTAATAGCAAATAAACCCACTCAGTTTAATTGTTATGATCTTCCATTCCCTTCATTAGGTATCCTAATTTTATCATTATGACTTCTCTTCCCTTTTAGATTTTTTTTTGTTTGCAATCTTCCTTTTTAGCGTTGTTTGATTAATTTAGAAAAGGAAATGCAAATGGGTTAGCAAGATGAATAGATGAATATATGGATGACTAGACAAATGAAAAGAGCAAAAGCATCATTTGATTACTACAGTAAAGGTGTAAGGACAACTTTGTTGACATTCAAGAAGATTTATACAATGAATAGCTAAAAAGGGAAAAAAGCAAAGTCTCTTATGTATAAGGGATGTCATTCGTTTCGGATTTCAAGCTTGGATTTGGATTTGCACTTTGATTTCAAAATTTGATGTTATTGGTTTTGGATTTAGATTCTAAAATATAGTGTTATTGGTTAGTCAAATTTAGATTTGGGTACCAATTCAAAAATCCATCTTGTCAATCCAAGTTTCCCCAACCAACACCCAAATAAAAACCAAGAAAACCCCCTTGGATTTGAGGTTGGGGAGTTGCTTTCCTTCCTCTCCCTCTCTCCCCCCATCGCTCACTTCCATTATCATTGCTCTTTTTTAATTTCTCTATTGTAGCAATAGCCACAATGCACGGCAACAATAATAGCTGGCTCACCTCCATTATCCTTACTCTTTTTCTATTTCTCTATTGTAGCAATAGCCACAATGCACGACAATAATAGCTGTCAACAAGTGGCTCCTTTCTTCCCCCATTCAATATCCCTTCTTTCCTTCATTCTCTTACCTTCTTCTATCAAATTTCATAAATCTTGTGTCATGAAATCCAATTTCATATTTATTTTTTGTTGCAACGTTAGTTTTGAGATACTTGGATAAAAAAGATGAAATTTTATGTTCTAAGAATTAAATTGTGGAAAAAGAACAAGAAACTGAAATTTTTCTAATCTTTGAATTTGGTATGAATAAAAAGATCTGGATGTTCTACAAATTTTCCTATAAATTTTCTGTTTGAACTTAGACTTGTTTCCATTAAACATTTAGACTTTGAAAATAATAAACAAAAGCATTATTTTTATAATAAATTACTATAATTTCATTAGTTAATAGTTAATGATACATTATGATAAAAGTAAATTGTTAAAGATTAGCTAGTATATAGTCAATCAAATAATTTTGAATAGATTATCACATGTTTAAAATGTTTATATAAAATAAAATAATAAATAATGACACATAATCAAGAATATAACTACAAATTCAAATCCAAGTCCAGATCCAAGTTGCCAAAAATCTTACTAAATCCAACTACAAAATAAAAAAAATGCTGAATCCTACTCCAAACGTAACTAAGACAAACATGGAAATCCAAGCTTAAAATCCAAACCAGGAAGCAATCCTAACCTTATCTAACTCTTGTCGATCAATTAAGATCAAATTTCTAGTGAAGCTAACTTTCATGCCTACATTTTGGCTATCTCCGACAATCGTAATGGAAATTTTGGATGTTGTATCTCTCAGCAAATAATAGTAGTAGTTTTTATATATACAAACGTAATGTTTACAAAACAGAAAAGAAATTCAAGAATGTAATCCTAGGACCATTGGATAAAGATATATAATGCTACTGTCAATATATGCCAGAGAATTAATGCATGTTTAAGTTGAGAATAATCAAGAGTTTTCAAGGTCATTGCATGCCTGAGGATAAGTACAAACTCATCATCATTCTATTCTGTAAGGACTAGGAGCAAATTCAATATGGGCTTTGTTATGTAATATATATTGAAATATTCAGTTTTAATAATTTATTTTTACAATGTAATTAATATCAAACAAAGCAAAAACGCTTCAGTGAGATTAAACAATCAAATGTTTACGTGTGCTGCCATTCATAAATAAAGCTTCTTGCACTTCGACTACCAGTGCCTACGTTACCAGTTAAACATGATGGAACTTTGTTTCTTAGTTCTTCATCGGTCATTTTTTTTCATGTACTTTGTGTTATTTATTGGTGGGTAAAAACAAATTATAGTCGATGCTTTAATGATATTTAATTTTAGTCATGCAGGCTATAAAAGCTGTAAGCACAGAAACTAGTACAAATATGTTCCACTTTTATTAGTCAAAGATAAATCATAACTTTCATGTAATCTCCTTGCCTGCAAGAGCCGGGTTAACTTGCTGTCCCGGTAGGGTACATGGCCTCCCTCCTTCCGTTTTTTCTCATCACCCAATGCACTAATCACATTACCAAGAGCGAGCAATCCCCTGTTGATATGCACACCTATACAAACAGCACAACGTTCACCAAAATAGTTAGACCCTTTTTAGGGAATGCCTAACAAAACAGCTATACACTAGAATCAGAACCACCTTCTTTGAATCGCAACCCATCGGCTCCAGTTCTCTTTGCACGTTCCGAACCAGCTAGATCGACTAAATGAAGTTTTGCAAATAATATATCATCACTATATTCATCTTTGAGTTCTCCATGGCATAGGCTATTGGTGAGTTTCTTCTGCTCCAAGCATATCGTAAATATAGCATGTGAACGACTGCAGAAACGATATGGATGGACAAAGAGTGCATGTCAATATTAACACATAACGAATGTGATCTTTGCAATCAAATTTGAGCCTGCAAAGCTGATTGTGCAAAAGGCCCGTCGGAGAGAAAGTATCAATCAACTATGTACGCAAAGACAACCCAAACACTTATTTCCAGTATCCAAGTAACATAAATGTGAAAAGAAGCAAATATTATAGCAAACGATATGGGTTGACATGTCGTATGAACAAATTATCGAACGCATAAAGTAGTAGCTTATTACAACAAACGAAACCATTCAGGGCACAGAACTCCCTCCCCCCCTCCCTCCCTGAGCAAACAAAACCATTCAGAGCACAGAACAGTACCATTCAAAGCACAGAACAGTGTTTGTGTGAGCGTGTGTGCTCCTATGCCCGGTCAAAACATCCACTCTCCACGGTTTTTGGGATGATCGGCACAATTATTTTATTCTTCATATTTTAAAACCCAAATAGATCAAAAATCTAGAAAACTCCTCTCTCTCTCTCTCTCTCTCTCTCTCTCTCTCTCTCTCTCTCTCTCTCTCTCTCTCTCTCTCATACAGCAAACAAAACCATTCAGAGCACAGAATAGTACCATTCAGAGCACAGATCAGTGTTTGTGTGAGCGTGTGCATACCCGATCAAAACATCCACTCTCCACAATTTTTGGGATGATCGGTACAATTATTTTATTCTTCATATTTTAAAAACCAAATACACCAAAAATCTAGAAAACTCTTGTGTTTTTATCATTGATCTAGCTATTGCAAATTTAATAGTTGCATAAAACCATTTTTCCAGCAAATAGAACGAACAAAACATTTTGGGGTCACTAGATCTTTGTTGTATTTGGGCTTTAGAATATGAAGATTAAAACGAAAGCTTCTGATCATAATCAAAAATTATGAAGAGTGAACATTATAACAAGGGGTTAGGATGAAATTCCTCCTTGGTTAGCGGGTACCCAAATTTTTTGTGTGTATAGAAAAAGATTAATATGTATCATATGACAAATGAGGACACGTATCATACATCATCCTTAAAAAACCACAGTCCATAATTTTTTGGACAATCAGCCCCATTTGATTTTTATCTTTATATTATGAAACCCAAAGGCATCAATAATCTTATAAACCCAAAACTTTTGCTTGTTGATCTACTTGTTGAAAAATTGACGATTTTACAATAATAGAATTTTTACACTTAGATTGATAAGAAAAATACTTTAGATACAATGGATCTTTGACTCGTTTAGGCTATAAAATATGAATATCAAAATAAACGGAGCTGATTGCCTAAAAATGTGGAGAATAGACTTTTCAAGCACCATATGACACAAGTGCTCTCTATCATATGATACCGATTGGTAGAGAATAATGGGCATCATATGATATAAGAGCACGGGTGTCATATGACGGCCCTAAAAATTCATTTTGTAATTTTTTAGATGATCTGAACCATTCATTTTGATCCCCATATTCTAAAATCCAAATACACCAAATATCTAATGAACTCAAAACAGTTTACGTGTTAATATGCATCGTGAAAAATTAATGATTTTACAACAATAGAACTTTTTCTCTCCTGGACTGACAAGCAAAAAAACTCTAAGTTGACTAGATCCTTGGTTTTTAGGTTTTAGAGTATAAAGAACAAAATAAATGGAGCCAATTATTCCAAATATATATAAAGTGGACTTTCCAGATGTCATAAGACATAACTACCCATATGTCACCAATTATTCTTATATATACACACGAGTGGACCAAACATGTAGATCTAGCCCACTCTAATTTAAAATTAGGCAACCCAATTAGAAAATTTATTCTGTTGGAGATCTAACGGTCTGAATTACTTATTAACAAAATTTCAAATGATTTAGATTCGTTTGACCTATGTACAATGTGGCGCAAAATCAACATTTCATAATCGTCAAAAAATACAGTACTTTGTATCCACTTGATGCATAAGTAAAACATACTCAAATCATTTGAACTTTTATTTACATGAATTTAAAATGGTTAGATACTTAGAACACATCCAACGAAAGGATTTTCTACTTGGATTACCTAATTTTAAATTTGAATGAGTTGGATCCACATGTTTAATCTACTCGAATAGATCATTATCTATATATCTCTCTCTAGAGATCAAAATATCAATAGAGATAATTATCTCCATGGACGGTTAAAAGGTCCATTCTCAACATATTTTTGGACAATCAGCAACATTCAAGTTAATCTTCGTATTAAGCCCAAAATCCCTAAGATAGAGTGAATCCTAGGCTTTTTCTACATGATTTAAGAGGTGAACGGAGTTCTTTTAGACTATTATTGTAGAATTGACAAACTTCCTATGAACCGATGCATGTACAAATAATAGAAAACTACAAATTTTTGACATATCTGTGTTTAAAGATAAGTAGATCAACTTGAACGATGATCATAAAATGTATGGTGGGGGGACTTTTTTGGCCACCGATGGAGAGAATTCTCGTCGTTGAAAATGTTTTATTATATACACCGTGTATCATAGCCATGATCTGTCAAACTCAAGGTTTATTGTGTCTACAAGTGTACAACACACGTTATCCATTTTACCCATCCTTGCTCCATAAGTGATGGGGTATTTAGAGTCAAAAACCACTTTCCTTTATCAAGCATCAAACCTTCTCTCACCATGGCTTAAACTTACCTACTTCTCACCCCCATTAAGTATAACTTAATATGATTGACCTGCTACTTTCGTACTAGGTGGTAAAAAATTCTCCATGTGCTGCAATTACACCTTCAACGCATGTTTTCCAATATTTGGCAAAATGCAATATCTATCCTAGTTGGAACATACTCACAAGTCACGATATTGTTCAAGCATTTAAGTATCCGTTATGGAACACCATTTGTTTCATTGCATGAACGTTTGTGTGGATAGTTATTGATTATTTAAACCCCGTCAAAAATTCAGAACATTGTGAACATTAAATTGATGATGACAAGTTATTCCAAAATGTTGTGATCAAAGATGTTGGCTTTAACAGTTTTTCTTTTAAACCCGAAAAAGATGTAGCCCCATAAACATGGGACCTACAATAACGCATCCCACACTAATCCCTCAGCCTTAGATAGCTAGCTCTTCTTATTAATTTCTGCTCTTATGCATGTCATGAAACCACGAATTTTACATTGCAGAAACACTTTAATTGATGTAAGGACATGAAACAATTATAACAAAAAAATCACCTTGTGATTTTATTATCCCTTCTTCTGAAAGATAAAAATAGGGAATGAGATTGATTTATCGTACCTAAAGGTTAAAATACCATTCAGAAGAGATCGGATGACATGGGGTTGTTCTTTTTCAGGTGAGTAGATTTAGACCCATAGCTAATGGGTGGATACAAAAATTATCTCCCTACCAAAACTAAGCATACTGAAAGGCAGGACATGATAAATATAATGTCATCTAAACCATGTATGATGGTGAACCAGTTATGATAGACTTGAATGTGAAACTGAAGTAAGGGCTGCAATTCTTGTTGAGACCTGAAAGGATGGTCAAATTCAACTAAAGTATAATATCCCCGTAAAGATGCTCTTACAAGAAAAGAGAAAGCTTCAATAGTTCAAAAGCAATAAAATTATTCGCAGGTTATAGATATGGATGATCAGACAAGGTGTATAACCTCAAAGGGATGGACAATATCCATATGCATAAGTAGCAAGTGGCAACCGTTCTCAGATAAAAATTGATCTGCATTAAAACTTGATGAAAACTTCAGTAATTTGACGTTCCTATGTGATTGGTAATAATAAAGACGAAAGTTTAAGTACCTACATTTGAAAGAACATTTATGGCGACGACAGCACATTCATGCATGTGCTGCAGTAAGCATAATCTAATGTAAAGATGACCATCTCAGACAAGCACAGTTTCCAATACTAGATTAATGAGCGCGTGTAAATGCATGTGTAAAAACATGATTGTTCAGAAAGTTATAGCTAAGCATTATGATTTATTTGTTTAAAGGAAGAGTATCTTGATTGATTAAATTATTTACTTTAAATTATGATGTTTATTATCTACCAATTATATAATGAAGATATGTCATTGGAAATTGAGTGTTATCAAGTGCCCTATTAATGAGGATAATGCCATTAAAAATTCATTAAATTAAATTTTTTAACCCATTTTTGAAAATTTAAAAAGTGTAATGTTAGTGCATGTAATGTTAGTCCATGGCATTCTTATTAAAATGACATCAATTGGAGAGGGGAGGGGAGAGTTGTAGTTATGATAGTAAAGATATTGGTATCTTTGTTCACTTAGATTTAATTAACATTATCATTAATTGGTTAAAATTAGATAGCATAACGTATATCATTGGCAAGGCCTCTTAAGCACATGTATTTCTGTAAGCACATTTAGTGAGATCATGTTTATCACTTCATGCAACTTCACTAACCCTAGCTAGCATGTCAGACATATATAAAGCCAAACAAAAATGACAGTTGATCACACTGCTAACAATATACATTGTGATTAACATCTAACCAACAATCACGTAGCAGATAAGAAATAAAGGTAAATTTATATGCTATAGATAACTGACAAATTAAATGTTGATCACAATTAGCACATAATACTTAATAGTTAGATGAGACAAATCTCATTATATCGCTTGTGAAGTTATATCGAATATCTAATAAAGATATGGCATGCTAAGTTCCAGCATGTTTAACCATACAAACAACTAGACAAACGAATCACATGGTTAATTTCGTGTACACCAACATTGACATCAAACAATTAGGAAAGGAAGAAGGACAACCTTGACTGACTGTTCATATTGGTACTTCCTGTAGCACGAGCAAGGGATCCCCGACTCAAATGTGAAGACATCTCTTCCTTTGATCTGACTTCTGCCTCCATAACACCTGCAAGAGTGATCCCCCCATTCATTGTTTCCCTAATCTGAATGGGAGCTCTAGAAGGCATTGATGGCTTGGCATGAGAAACACCCTCGGCTCTCAAGGAAGCATTAGGGTCTAACAAATCAAAAACTTCTTCTTTAAATATCTGTCATGGAAAACATATGAATGAGAGAAACCATACAATTCATAGGTCCTTGCATGCATATATACAACACACCATGAAGCGGAAGACACCAGAAAGGAGGTACGTAGAAGGATGCTAAAAGGACGAGAACTAAATGGTAAATCATAACTTCAAGGCTATTCACCCAAGGCAAACAGAAAATAATTGCATCACTTGGTTATGAAAAATAAATTATGCCATTCAAGTGCAAAATAAAAGAGCAAGAAACTGTCCGAACTAACCTCAATAAATGATACTCTAATCAAAGACTCTGCTTTGTCCTTTTGTGCATCAATTTTCTTGAAAATAGTGTCAATGACTTGAGGTATAATTCCTCCGCTATTATCCTCGCCATTGTAATTGGTTCCCATTGTATATGTCTTACCAGAACCCGTCTACATTAGAAAAAAAGAAAACAAAGGCAAGAAACAATATGTAGTTATCAAACATAACAATGTAAAAGGGTAATCAAAACGTTGAAACACACAATGAGAACGAAATAAGGGGTGTGATGTGATACCTGTCCATAGGCAAGAACTGTAGCATTGTAGCCATGGAACAGTGCCTCTAAAAGCGGCGCTACACAATCCTCAAATATTAAGGAAGATGAAGAGCCCGAGTTGCCATAAACATGATCGTATGTGAAAGCATGTGCACCAATTTGTACCTGACATAACGAGAGATTTGCTTAGAAAAGCCTCACATCTGACCACTACATCATGATTTTATAATAACACAATATTGAAAGAGCAAACATGTACTGGATAACAGAAATTAAAAAGGATACATTATACAAGGATACATTATAGAAATTAAAAGGGATACATTAAAGAGAAAGATTAGGGTTTTATCTCAAACCGAAGCAAATCGAAGAAGTTCTGGCGAAATTCGGGTAAGAACTTCAATTTTCTTTGGTTATTTGATGTTTTTTGCTAGATTTTTTTTGGGTTTTTTTGTTTTTCCAATGGCTTTTCAACCGTTGTTTCTTCTTCTTCTTCTTTTTCCTTTTCTTCTTCTAATCATGTTGCTTCTGCTACCCGCTGCTTCCAATTTCTTCCGATGTTGTATTTGTTGCTTCCTGCTGCTGCTTCGGATGCGTATTCTGCTTCCGATTGCAGCTTCTGTTACGTCTACTTCTTCTGCTACCGGCTGTTGCTTCTGATGCCAGTAGCTATTTTTGATGCATTTACTGCTGGTTGTTGCTTCTGCTATGCCCATTGCTTCTGATGCATCTGCTGCTTCTGACTGCTACCTTCTGCTAGCTTGCTTTTACTGCGGCTTATGTTGCTATTTCCGTTTCTTAAATTTTCTTCTTCTCCACTTTATACTTCTAGTCTTAAATTGCTACTTTAAATTGCTACAGTTATAAAAATACAAAACTCTATTATACAATTGATGACTTTTTTGAATCTTTGTCGTACGTGGACACCAAAGTATGCCTAGAAAAAACATTGTTGACTAAGATACTGACTAGAACAATGAGAATAGGAAAAATGATTTCAATTTGAAATTTGGAAAAACATATTGGTGTGAAGATTAAAACTTGAGGGAAAAATTTAAATGAGATTTGATTTTTGTGTTGGAGGGAAAAGCTAGGGGGAATATTTATTTTGAATTTTGACCTATTAGGTCTGATGCGAACGCACCCACCCCTATGGCTACGGAGGATGCGGGACCGCCTATCGTGACATACGTGAGGCGTAGGAGGCGCACGTAGTGGGTTTAGTGGCTTCAGGGGTATTCTAGTCTTTTCAGACTAGATTAGTAAATCCCCACTTTTCTATTTATTAGGGCTAGCCGCCATCGTATTTTCTTATGCTTGATTTGTGAAGAACTTGTTAGACATCGTTGAGAGGGTTCTTAGGCTTTGATCCGACATTCAAAGCTATGAGATAGGGTTTCGTCTTGAAGGAAACCCAACTATTGTAGTTCTTCGCATTTCTTATCCATCAACAATCCTCTTTTTATATTTTTCCTCTTTAAAATATATCGACTTGATTGATTCGATCCCCGGATCATATCAAATTGGTATCAGAGCACTAAGATCCAATGGCGACAAGCACTAGATCGAAGGCGGATATGATCGATGAGAAGATTCAAGGGCTACGGGAGGATCTCAATCGGGGGATCGAAGAACGGTTCGAGGGATTGAAGAAAACGGTGGGGGATTCCATCAAGGATCACGCCCATTCGCAAGAGGACATCCAGATCGAACTCCGGGGAATGAGGAAGGACGCCGCGCAACAAGGCTGAGATCTCCAAGAATTGAAGGGGTCGAATTCAGATCTGAAAGAGGCGATAACGACGATGATGACAATGATGCAAGCCCTAACGGTGGCGAAAGAAGGAGATCGGGGCAAGGAGATCCAAGAGGGGGAAGATTCTACCCTAAAATCAGCCTCCTAGAGCAAGCGCAGACTACGGCGGAGCTTCCACCTCAAGACGACGGCGCGGAAGAGACGAGGGTGACGGCGCGACCAACCCTAGACCTGCGCGGGCCTGTTTCACAAAAAACAGACCCTCGCGGGTCTGTTCAAGCCACGACAGGCCCAATAGGGCCTGCCAAGAGCCCGACGGCCCAACCCAGGCCTCCCCAGGCCTGGGTGAGGTCGCCCGACCATCCGGGGGCTTCGACGCCCCCGGCGAACCCACCCAGGCCTCCATCGGCCTGGGTGAGTCCGCCGAGGCCTCCGGAGGCCTCGACAAACACTGGCGGGGGCTGGGGGCAGGCGGCACCCCCGCCTGGGGTGCAGGAGGTGCGACGCCCCCATCCGGGGGTGCGGACAGGCCGCCCGGTCATTCCGGGGGCCCGACAAGCTGGGCCGGGCCTTCTGAGGGTTCAGCGGGCTGGGTCACCCCTCCTGGGGGCCCAGCGATCCCTTCACGACCCTTTGGGGCTGTGACGGGGTTCGTACCCCACTCTGGGGAAACTTTGGGGACGGTCGAAGGCGGTTGGGCCTCTGGAGCAGCTATTGGGACCCCCGCGGGCCAATTTTGGAGGACGGGGGCCACCCCTCTTGGGCCGAGGCCCGCTTTGGCAGAGTTTCCAGGACACTACTACCAGCCTGAGGCATGGGAGAGGCCTGGGTGGCCTGAGGAGTTGTACGGGCGTGACGGGGGAGGTCCGACGGAGAACCGGGGTGGCGGTTTCGGCTGGGGAGGCGACCGTGGCGGAGACAGGGGCAGCAGGGTGACCGTGGCGGAGATAGGGGCAGCAGGGTGACATCAATGCGGACCGGCGGTTGATGAAGCTGAAGATGTCGACCTTTGATGGCACCGATCCAGACGGATGGATCTACCGGACGGAGCGGTACTTTCAGGTGATCGGGATGACGGAGCAGAAGGTCCTGAAGGCCATCGGGATTTATTTTGAGGAGAAGGCACTAGCATGGTACAGGTGGAAGATAACACGGACCCCTTTTTCGTACCTGAGAGGAGCTGTCAGCACTGATCGTGGATCGGTTCCAGGAGACAGCAGGGGGAGATTTCTACGAGCAACCCTGAGGCAGGAGGGGGCAGTGAGGGACTACATGGAGCAATTTGAGATGCTGAATAGCCGGGTGAAAGGGGTGACAGATGAGGTGATGATCGGAAACTTCATGAGGGGGGCTGAGGCCCTCGATACGAGCTGAGTTGCGGATGCAGAGCCCGGTGACCTTGGAGGATGTCCTTCGCTTGGCCCATAAGGCGGAGGAGAAGCATGCAGAGGAGAGGAGGATACGGGGAGCCTGAGGGACCCAGAGTTCCCGCCCCACCCCGGCAGCAGCGGCACAGAGGGCACCCGCAGCTGCACCTGAGACTCGAGGAGAGGGCCGTCCAGCTGCTCTAGGGCGGCGGATGACGGAGGCAAAGGTGAGGGAGAAGCGGGCCAAGGGGTTGTGCTTCCGTCGCGACGAGAAGTTCACCCCTGAGCACAGATGTGCGAGCCGCCTACTGCAGATCAGCATGGTACCCGACGAGGAGGGGTACGTGGGTGAGGAGGAGGAGCCTGAAGAGGAGCCACTGGTAGAGGTGGAGAAGTCTCACCTAGACTTCGCGGAGGTTTCCCTGAATTTTGTGGTGGGGTTCACTCCGAACCACACCATGAAGTTATCAGGGCAGCTGGGGGACACTGCGGTGACAGTGCTGATAGATAGTAGAGCCACCCACAATTTCATCTCCAGCCGAGTGGTAGAGCGGCACGGGCTGCAGCTGAGCACCCTGGAGAAGCTTACCGTATTGTTGGGGACAAGTAAGATGGAGGAGATCAAGGGGCTCTGCAAGGGTCTGTGCCTGACCTTGCAGGGAGTGCAGATCATGGAGGACTTCTTGCCATTGGAGTTGGGCAACGTGGATATCATACTATGGTACAGTTGCTGAAGAAGTTAGGGGGATGAAGGTGAACTGGAAACTTCTGAGGATGGAGTTCCAGGATGGGGATCGGACCGTCGTGTTGACAGGGGACCCGACCCTTTGTTTTTCTTTAGTGGCATTCAAGGCCATCACTCGGGCGCTGAGGGACGAGGGAGAGGTGGAGTATCAGGGGCTGACAGCTGAGGGGGAGAAGCAGCAGGAGGAGACCGCAGCGGAGGTTGAGCAGGTGCTAGAGCAGTACCGGGAGGTCTTTCAGGACCTGCAGGGGCTACCACCGTCTAGAGGGCACGAGCACGCCATTGTATTGCGTGATGGAGCAGCACCGGTGAGTGTGCAACCGTACCGGTACCCGCATGTGCAGAAGGACGAGATTAAGAGAATGGTGCGGGAAATGCTGCAGGCTGGGCTAATCCAGTCAAGTGTAAGTCCTTTTTCGAGCCCAATTTTACTGGTCAAGAAGAAGGACGGGAGTTGGAGATTCTGCGTCGATTACCGGACGCTGAATAAGGAAACTGTCGCTGACAAGTTTTCCATTCCGGTAATCGACGTGCTGCTGGACGAGCTACATGGGGCGACGATCTTTTCGAAGATCGACTTGAGGGCAGGGTACCACCAGATCTTGATGAGGCCAGAGGATGTGCCGAAGACTGCCTTCCGCACCCACGAGGGGCACTACGAGTTCCGAGCCATGTCGTTCGGCTTGACGAATGCCTTCTCTACTTTCCAGGCCTTGATGAACAAGGTCTTCCAGCCCTTCCTGCGGAGGTTCATTCTCGTATTCTTTGACAATATCCTCGTCTACAGTAGGAGCATGAGGGAGCATTTGGACCACTTGGAGGTGGTCTTCCGGGAGCTGTTGGCGCAGCAGTTGTTCGCCAACCGGAAGAAGTGCAATTTCGGCCAGGAGCGGATCGAGTACCTAGGGCATGTTGTGTCGACAGAGGGGGGTGGCGGCCGACAGGTAGAGGCTATGCTGGAGTGGCCGGTGCCTATTACACTGCGAGCTCTTCGCGGATTTTTGGGTCTGACATGCTATTACCGGAAGTTCGTTAAGGGGTATAGCACCATAGCCTGGTCCCTTACCGAACAGCTCAAGAAGGACGGGTTCCATTGGGGGGAGGTGGCCACCAAGGCTTTTCAGGCCTTGAAGGTGGCGATGACGACGGTACCAGTTCTTGCCTTGCCAGATTTCAGCATATCTTTTGTGGTGGAGACTGACGCGTCCGGATATGGATTGGGGGCGGTGCTTATGCAGGAGGGACGGTCCATAGCCTATTTCAGTCAAGTGCTGTCTGCTAGAGCACGGCTGAAATCGGTTTATGAGCAGGAGTTGATGGCCATTGTCTTCGCGGTGACGAAGTGGCGACCATATTTGCTGGGCCGGGAGTTCGTGGTCAGGACGGATCAACGGAGCCTTAAGTACCTTCTGGAGCAACGATTGGTCACTGAGGAGCACCAGCGTTGGTTGTCCAAGCTGGTGGGGTACCGATTTAACATCGAATACAGGCCAGGGTTGGAGAACAAGGCTGCTGATGCCTTGTCTCGCCTGGAGGAGAGCGTGGACTTGAGGGCTCTGTCGCGACCGATGTGGTTGGACTGGGATCCCATTTTGCAGGAGGCGGAGAGTGACGATGAGCTGGAGCGGATCCGCGAGCTGCTGCAGCAGGGAAAGGATGGACCGACAGGGTATTCCTTACAGGGGCACAGACTGCTTTACCAGGGGAGGTTGGCTACCGCTGGCCTCAGCATTTATACCAGTCCTGTTTCAGGAGTTCCACGGGTCAGCGACTGGAGGCCATTCGGGGATACAGCAGATGTACCAGAGGATGGCTAGGGAGGTGTACTGTCCTGGGATGCGGCGGAGCATGGCCCAGTTAGTAGCAGCTTGTGACGTCTGCCAGCGTCACAAGTATATGGCCATGGCACTAGCAGGGCTGCTACAGCCGTTGGAGTTGCCAGAGAGGGTCTGGAAGGAGGTCACGATGGACTTCATTGACGGGCTGCCTCGATCAGAGAGATATACAGTGATCTTCGTCGTAGTAGACCGCTTGAGTAAGTATGCCCATTTTATCACTATGAGGCATCCTTACACCGCGGTTTCGGTGGCCACAGCGTTCATTCGGGAGGTGATACGCTTACACGGGGTACCGGCATCCATAGTGTCCGACAGAGACCAAGTCTTCCTGAGCTGATTCTGGTGTGAGCTTTTTCGGGTACAGGGTACGGTGCTTAAAAGGAGTACGGCTTACCACCCACAGACGGACGGCCAGACGGAGGTGGTGAACCGCTCTATAGAGACTTATCTGCGGTGCTTCACGTCGGAGACGCCTCGACAGTGGCACAGGTGGTTGGCGTAGGGGGAGTATTGGTACAACACATCATACCACTCAGCAACAGGGACGATCCCTTTCCAGATCCTTTACGGGCGAGATCCACCGTCCTTGCTTCGCTTCGGCGACAGACAGACGCCAGTGTCACAGGTGGAGGCTTATATGGGAGATAGAGATGCTATGTTGGAGGAGCTACGGAGACATCTTTTGAGGGCTCAGCAGGTGATAAAGGCCTGGGCAGATGGCCACCGGCGGGACGTCCACTTTCAGGAGGGAGATATGGTATATCTCAAGCTGCAACCTTACAGGTAGAAGATGTTAGCTCGGAGGCAGAATGAGAAGCTGGCAGCTCGCTACTACGGCCCATACCAGATTGCGGCCAAGATTGGGAAGGTGGCATATCGGTTGCACCTGCCACCCTCTTCTACATCCAGTGTTTCATGTGTCGCAGCTTCGGAGGGCGATTGGGGACCAGTCAGCCACGTTTACTCTGACACCTACACTTACGGAGGACATGGAGGTACTGCTGGAGCCTCTGGATGTGCGGGCAGTTCGTCAAGGGCCGGGACGGGAGATTCTGATCTACTGGGTGGGCCTACCTGACTGTGACGCCACGTGAGAGGCATATGACGTGGTCAGGGAGCAGTTTCCTGATTTCCACCTTGAGGACAAGGTGGCTCTTTTAGGGGGTATTGATGCGGACGCACCCACCCATACGGCTACGGAGGATGCGGGACCACATATCGTGACATATGTGAGGCGTAGGAGGCGCACGTAGTGGGTTTAGTGGCTTCAGGGATATTCTAGTCTTTTCAGGCTAGATTAGTAAATCCCCACTTTTCTATTTATTGGGCTAGCCGCCATTGTATTTTCTTATGCTTGATTTGTGAAGAACTTGTTAAGCATCGTGAGAGGGTTCTTAGGCTTTGATCCGACATTCAAAGCTAGGAGATAGGGTTTCGTCTCGAAGGAAACCTAACTATTGTAGTTCTTCGCATTTCTTATCCATCAAAAATCCTCTTTTTATATTTTTCCTCTTTAAAATATATCGATTTGATTGATTCGATCCCCGGATCGTATCATTGTCCCATATGGCACCCCTTTGTCCTATTAGGACAAAGTGTTTGGGAGAGTGGGGTGGGCCCAATGGGTGTGGATGAGGGGTTAGGTGTGAAGTTGGGTGTTTTGGTGTAAACCCCAAACAAAAGCTCAACACATTTCCCTTACTTGCAAGCTTGCCAGTGCTTTTTCATAAACCCCAAAAAACCTCATCTTCCCCTTATTTACGGATTTGTCATCGCTCTTTTTCCACTTTGCACCATGTTTTTTGTGCTTTAGTTCCCACTTTTGCACCCCTGTGACGGCTAACCCGGGGTTTCTTTTCGCTGTCGGTATTGCGCTTGGAAGACAATTGTCACCATCGTTCTTACACCCGAGAGACGACTGCCCCTGTCGACATTTCGTCCGTGAGCCGGTTGTCCCCGTCGGTTTCATGCCAAGTAGACAACCTTTGTCGTGCCCTCCGAGCACGGGCATTCGCTAGTCTATTATACAAATGAGGACTTTTTTAACTTTGTCCTACGTTGACACCAAAGTATGACTAGAACAAACATTGGTGACTAGGATGCTGACTAGGACAATGATAATAGGAAAAATGATTTGAAATTTGGGAGGAACATATTGAGGTGAAAATTAAAACTTGGAGGAAAAATTTAAATGAGTTTTGATTTTTGTGTTGGGGAGAAAGCTAAAGGGGAGAAATATTTATTTTGAATTTTGACATACTAGGATAAAGGGTTGTCCCCATGTGGCACCCCTTTATCCTACTAGAACAAAGTGTTTGGAATAGTGGGGTGAATCCAATTGGGTGTGGGTAAGGGGTTGGGTGTAGAGTTGGGTGTTTTGGTGTAATCCCCAAACAAAAGCTCACCACATTCCCCTTATTTGTATGCTTGCCATTGCTTTTTTGTAAAACCCAAAGACCCCTCATCTTTCTCTTATTTATGGGTTTGTCGTCGCTCTTTTTTCACTTTGCACCGTGTTTTTTGCACTTTAGTTCCTGATTTTGTGCCCCTGCGACGCCTGACCAGGGGTTTCTTTCGCTGTCGGTATTGTGCCGGGGTGACGACTGGCCCCGCCGTTCTTGCGCCTGGGAACGACTGCCCCTGTCAGCATTTCGCCTGTGAGCTGGCTATCCCCGTTGGTTTTGCGCCCGGAAAACAACCTTTGATGTGCCCTCCGGGCACGGGCATTCGCTAGTCTATTATACATTTGAGGCATGTTTTTGAACGTGCCTGCTGACTAGGACAAAAGGATAGGTAAAAAGATGTTTGAGATTGAGACTTGAGGAATCAAGGGCTAGAATATGAATTTATGAAAATTGTGGGGGGAATTTTGGATAGAAATCCTACAATTTGGGAAAAAAACTAAATCCGGAGAAAACTAAATTTGAAGGAACTAAAATCTTAAATCTTGGGTGAAGTAAACTAGATGGAACTAAATTTTGGAATAAACTAAAATTTTTGAGGTAACTAAATTCTCTACGAGGTACTAAATTTTAATTTGAAATCCTAAAACTTTAGGTAAAACTAAATTTGAAGAACTAAATTTTGAGGAAACTAAAATATTAAATTTTGGATAAAGAAAATTTGGAGGGAACTAAAATTTGGAAGTAACAAAAATTTTTATGGGAATTAAATTCTCTAGCCGAAACTAAATTTTAATTTAAAATTTTGAGGAAACTAAATCCGAATGGAACTAAAATTTTAAATTTAGAGGGAAACTAAAAATTTTTAGGGAACTAAATTTTAGTTTGAATGTGGTTAAAAAATTTGTTGGGGGAATATTTTATTGATGGCTGCAAATTTTTTAGGATGATTTTGAAGAGCCTGCAAATTTGTTGGGAGAGATTTTGAATCGGTCGAAATTTTTTGGAGGAATATTTTGAATGCCACGTAACCAAAATATTCCATGTGACCTATGGTCACGGGTTGTGACTAGTAGAAACATAAAACGGAATCATGATTAGTTATCCATTAATTTTATCTAAAAATAATTTAAATAAATAAATAGCATAATTAGTGGATCATGGGGATATGTAAATCTTTGGTAGAAATCAAAAAATGTTAATGTAAAGCATTATTTTTACTTTTATATCTTAATTCAATTTCAACGTTGTATTTATTTAACTTTTATATCTTAATTTAATAATTATTCAATGCTTATATGTTTTGATAGAATTCAAAAATATCTTCGGGAAAATCTAGCAAGGTCTCATCCGCCACCACGGGAACAAGCTTTTACAATCATAGGTAGAAGATAGGATCCAATACAGTAAAATGCAAGTTTTAAGATCATGTCATGTGCGGCGGTATTAGCCACTTCATGACACATCTTGCATGAAAAAAAAGGAAATTGTAATCCTTGCATAAAAGTTCCGAGGATATTAAGTTAAGGTAACTAAGGCTTTAAAAGCCACACAAGTATCAAAAGAGATCAAACTAGCAAAGATGACGTGATCATTAGAGACGAGAAAGTTGAGGCGGATTCTTCCCATGATCCTTGTTATGGAGGTCTAAAGTTCAAAGAACATATGGACATATGAGAGAATAAAAAATTGAAGTAAATGTGGAAGGATAAAGGAAAGAATGTGCAACCCACTCTTAACAAACATTAAAAATGAAAGAGAATATGCATGCGAGTGGATCGCACAATGTATTTTTAACATAAGATCATCATTTACTATGGTGGATCACCCTTCTTTTGACGAAATGCTACAAGCAGTGAGTGAATATGGATCAAATTTGAAAGGTCATACATCTTACAACATCGCTGAGAAGTATCTTCCGAAGGAATTGACTTATTAGAAGGAGAAGTATAAGTCCTTTCTAATTACTTGGAGACTATATTGGTGTAATCTTATCACAGATTATTGAACTCATCAGAGAGATACAAGCATCATAAATATAATCATTCATGGTTGTGCAGGGACGATGACTACAATTTGAAGAACACATCAAATAATATACATGATAGTAAACATATATATAACTTGACAAATGCAACAATTGATAAGTTGGGAAAAGAATCTATCATGCAAATGATAACTCACGATGCATCTAATAATATGGTTGCAGCAAAGTTGTTAGTTACGATGTGTCCGTTTATTTTTTTGAACTTTTTGTGTCGCTCACAATAAATCTCTTGTAACATGATATGAGAAATATCAAGCCCATAAGAAATACAATTTTAAATGCTAGAGCGGTCACCTACATGTAAACCCATTCAATCATTCTTGATATAATAAGAGAGAAAATAAATGGCAATCTTGTTAAGCCATGAGTTACTCGGTTTACTAAGGTATTTTTATCCTTGAAAAGCCTACAAGAAATAAATCTAAGTTGAAGTTTTTTAGGACCGTTAAAGCAAAAACGATATAAATCGAATATATAATCTAATTTGATTAGCATATTATCATAGTTGACTAATTAAGATTTGTATTAACTTTGTATGTGTATGACATCATTAATAGCTATTCATTTTGAAAGAACGTTACGCTCACATTTAACATTTCTGAACCAATCATCAAAGTTCTAGGGACAAATAGCAACATTTCATGGATGAGGTGGTTACATGGAGAAGTGCAAAAACGAGATCGCATTGAATTTGAAGCATGATGGGAAAAAATTTAAACCAATCTCAATGTTAATTGATACAAGATACAAGATGGAATGAGAAGTTGAAGACTCATTTACATAAAGTAGGTCGTGTGTTAAAACCCTTACTTTTATTACCAAATACATGAGGCAATTGACTGAGATGGTGCTTTTATCGATGGATTTACAAAGTGCATGTTTAGGATGTATGTCCATGATCCTAAAATGCATGACAAGGTTAGCTTTCAATTTCTTTTGTATCAAAATCGAAGAGGGTCTTTTGGAAGAGACGTATTGTAAAGACAAATCAAAAATCATTCACTTAATCTGGGTATAACCAATTCACTAAGTCCAATTTCTATTATAGTGGTTTTTAATATTTTAAAGTATAAAGTAACTAAATGGATTTTGAACTTGGTTCTTAACTTTTAGTTAATTGATGTCTATTGTCCCCCCCCCGGCAACCCGGGACGCGGTCGTTTCTCACAAGAAGTGACAGGTCATGTGGTTAACTAGTAAAAACAATTTAGGCTATTAACAGAGATGCATCAAAATGCTTAAGAATAATTTCAATGATACATGCGAATTTACAAAGTGGTTTACATCATACTATCAAAAATACATCCAGAAGATACAACATGAATACGCTCACTACGTCAAAGTCAGAAATCAACAGTCTCCACCGCAAAGTATGTGTCCTCCAATACTAGGGCCTCCCCTCTGTCTCCGTCTAAACACCTAACGGTGCAACAAAAACGAAGAGCAACCAGCGGCCAATGGTAAATCACAGTAATTCTAGAATTTTGTAATTTAGATATTTATGCGAGCATTTGTGAAACTAACTAGTTAACAGAAACTGAAGACAAGTAAACAGTATAAGTAATACAATTTAGCAAACAAGAGCTGAAAACAAACATGCAACATAGTTTATGATCAGTGTTATAATAGTTATACCAATCCTAAGTCTTGAATCATATTAGAGAGTATAGTAAGCAACCAGAAGTCCAACTTGTACCACGGAGGCGTTCACCCGGCCGGACACTTACATAGAAATAAGGAGAGTAGCCCTTACATTGAATAAGGAGGGATTGGAGTCCTTACATAAAAACAGTGAAGACTTAATCAAAAGCATGGCTCCGGTAGCTGCACACTCTCTCTATATGATTTATCCCAAAACCCAATGAGTCTGTCGTGCTAAGTGTATTCAGAGTGTATATCTTTCAGTGTCTCGGTGATTTTCTATGGATGTTATTCTAAGTTGTCGGTATTTAGTATTTTCTCGATTAACCTTGCATCAGGAAATAAAGTTTCTTGCACAGGTCCAAGAGTCATATCCAATCTAGATAATATGTTTGATGTGTTATATATTTGCAGTCCAGTCAAATATTATGATTTCAGTTATTTACATGTCACCAGGCCTAATTTCATGAATATGTCACTTGTAAGGTGACATCAACAAGTTCATCATTTCATGTTCATATTTCTATCATAACACACCCATAATATTACTAATTGTGATGCCATGTAAAATATGTAACAAGTGATTAAACTAAGCATGGTTGACAGGTGACTATTAATATCTCAAATTAAAACATATTAAGAAAGCAGTAAGCAAGTTAACATTTTAATTATGAATAACATGAAGTTATAGAAAATAACAAGCTATGCATCTCGCAAGTGCAAACATAACCTGGGTAGCATACAACAAATAGTAAAATGATCTGACATGAATGGCAAGCAGTGAACGACATAGCAACTAGAAACATGGAGGGATTGTTAATGGTGTGTGTGACAACTGTGGTGATATCATAGAATTCTCATCATTGATTGTTCTACGGGTCGTAGCCATGTGTTCATAGTTTTAATATGATCCTTCAAGCAATAACATATGATCCAATAAGCAGTAAACTATGATCCAACATGCGGTAAACCTATGGTCCAACGGCCTCAAATGGCCAACCCTCATCTACGATCATCGGGTAACCCAACTTCAACACCATGGGCAAATCCCAATATCCAATATCATCATCAAAAATAGACTACATTCACGGCCAAGGGTCAAGGCCAAACCAACCCACCCACCCACCATAGCAACATTACCAAAGGGATCCCAAACAATAAGTCACAAACATCTATAATCACGGCAATGAGAAAGAAACAGTGTGCAATCATGGCTAAGGGGAAACATTGTGCAGCCACGGCCAAGGGCAATGTGCCCAGAAACAGTCACAACAGGCAAGGGGGTCACGACAAGGGCTAGTGAACCCCGAGGGTCAAGGCAAATGAGCAGGGGAGTCCAACAGTCATGGCTAAGAGGCCGAAGACATGTCACAAACAGGGGCGAGAGAGCCGAAAAAGTCACAGTCACAGCAGGATAGTCACTGCAAAGGGCTAGCAAAGAGGGTCGTCGCCACACCCTGAAAATACCCGAGTCTTGCTCAGATTCATCATCGCAAGAAAAATTACGAATTTAAAACCAAAAATTCCAAAATTAAAGTGATTTACAGATCGTCAGAGACCTACGTCGTCTCGTCGTCGACCAGCTGCAGCTGATATGGCTAAGGAGAAACATCGAACACCAAATCTGAGCTCGAGCAATAGAGAAAACCATAAATTCCTTTTGAATTTCGTGTGAAAACCGAAACCATAGACTTACTCATGATTTTATAGAGGAAGAGGAAGAGCTGTAAAGCTCGGGAAAGGTAATAAAAGAACCATGGAGTCTCCACGAATGTCATCGGCGTCGGAACCATATGAAATCATGGCAAAAATCCCTGGATTTACGGTTTCGTAGATCATGGAGTTTATGGCAATTGTCATCTGAGGTGGAGCAAATGAGAGGGAGTTTGGGATGTTGCGGAACTTCCTCCTTATCGAAGGAATGAGGGGAGAAAGAGAGATAGAGAGAGTCGGTCATCATAGTCAATAAGGAACTCACGAGAGAGATCGAGAGAGAAACAAGAAGAGAGAGAGAGAGAGAGAGAGAGATCGAGAGAGAGGAGAGAGAGGAGAGTTGAGGGAGGCATGTGCTGGGTATTTGAGGGAGTAGGTGGGGGAAGAGGTGAGCATCAAGGGAGTTAGGCCGAGGAAGAGAAAGAAGAAAATGAAAAAGATAAGGTAAAGGTAAAGGTAAAGAAGGTGGCCTTGGGTTACGGTTGGGCCAGAGAAAAGAGAACAAGAGAAGAAGAAATATATATACATATATGTTGCAAAAATTTGGGACTTTACCGTTATTGTATGGTGGTACAGCTCCAAATTTAATAAAGATGGCAATGATGATTTTGAGATTAATCGATAGCTCAAGTGGTTATGAAATAAATTAGAATATTTTTTAGATGGTAAAAATTTAAAAAAAAATCTTTTATATCATGCTATACTCAGTTCTCAAGATGGCTATTGCATTTTCATTAACATCTTCAAACGAAAAGAAGGGATAAAGTAAGTACTAAAAAATCAAAAAACTTGGTTTATATCAAATTCAATGCCTAATTAAAAGAAAGATTTGCTAGCAGAATAATGGATCATCTTTCTGCTCGTTTTATGATAGAGGGAAAAGATGGCCGAGTGGATGGATCATCACATGTCAGCAAATACTTCTTTTTGGTCGGATGGTAAGGATGATGATGAAATTTTTCTTAGAGAAAGATTAACATGATGGTAAGTCGAAAAGCTGATGGGGGCTGCTCAAACACCAAGAGCTAGCAGAAGTTCGAAAACTTCAAAGAAAGGAAAGGCTATCGCATCATCATCAAAAGGGAAGGAGAAAGTGAAGAAGCATATGCTCAAGGAGGTGGAAGCTTTAGGATCTTTATCGGGTTCATTATCAGATTCATCTTCAGTGGATATTTTCACATAAAAGTTAGAAGATGTTGAAAAACAATAGATGAGTGAAGAATGAGGCAAGTCTTTTGATTTATTTTTTATTCATATTATATTTTAAATTTTTAATATTTTATTACTTTGTAGGTAATATCTAATGCATTAATGTAATTTTATTTGATTATATTCATGATACTTTGGCAAAATAAACAAACATGTATATTTAATTGATTATAACTACTATTTAGTTATTAAGATTTGTATTGTTATAATGTCCGATATGAGCAACTCGATATTGATGTGTATCCCCAATAAATCCCCGATATCAATACCCGATATTTAAATCACGGATAACCTTTTCAAAATTCAACCAACTGTCAGCATGGAGAACTGAGATAACACAAGGATTGCAAATGTAAAGAACTTACTATAAGCAGACAAAAAACTATAAAATTCCAAGAAGATAAAATTACATGGAAACACTATTTGGAGTTACAATTTGAAGAATGGAGTCACCATTAGAGATTAAAATTCCAAAAAAGGTGTTTGATGATAAAATAAATAAATAAATAAATCCAAGGACAAGACATAATGTATATAAGCAACAATAAAAGGAGATAAGAAAATAAAGAACAATAATATAGAGCACATCTTCAGTAAAATTTCATCTGTCATCGACAAAAAAGCTTGTAATTATTCAGAAAGATTCTGATATAAAGGCTACAATATCAATTTGGAAGAACAAATTCAGCATTGAGGTTTCACCCTTAGAATTAAAGCTGAAGTTCATAATTTCTCTTGTACGTATAAATTTTAATGTGTTATTCAATACAACAACAAAAAAATCAGTTATTCCTGATATCATGACAATCAAATGGATGTCCTAGATTCTCCAAGAACAAATATTAAATTTCTCGATGATGCAATAGTAGATTAAAAAATATTGTTCACATTTAATTGAAGAAAACTTTTTTATAAAAAATCTCCGAAAAGAAAATCTGAAGTTTGCAATTACTTGCAAAATCTCTCTTCTTAACAGAATAAACAAACATCTGGTTCTCTTAACAGAATAAACAAACATCTGGTTCTCTAGCATGAAAAAATATAAAAATTTCCGTCCTAGTCTAGCTTCGATCTAAATTTCTGCAAACAGGCACCTTCACGGACGAAATTTTTTGAGTGGGCAATCTAAAACAATTTTAATTAAAAATAAATACTATTGTGTACCTGAGGCTCTCCTGGGACAACCGTAACACAATCCGTACATCCCATTAAAAGCTCCGAAGTGATCAATGGCCGAATATTGACAGCGACCTTCACGCATTCTCTCTGATTTGAAGCTTTCGACTCCTCCGAGCTCTCCATCTCTGGCTTTATCCACAAAACCTTTTTAAAACTTAAGGATCTGGATCGAGATTTAAAACGGGGAAAAAACCTAGATCGAGGTCAAAAAAATTGGGGGTGATGTTGTGGTATTATTACCTATTTTAACAAGCGATTGGAGAGATTTAGATACTTGGAAAGAGAATGAGGGTTTCAATTTTTTCCCCCTTTTTTTACTTCCCCCTTTGTCGCGAAGGATCGTCGGAGGAGGATAATTGGCGAAAAATTGAGGAGACAGCGCCCGCTTCGGAATTCAAAAAAGCAAACGGGTGTCACGTGACCGACAGGTGCTACATGGAAGGTATTTATAAATGAATGACGAACTGACATAAATACCCCTCATTGATCTTGAAGTAGGGACCACTTGTCCGCGGTCGCGCATTCAAATTCAAATTTCTAACGGATCTGGTTGCAGGAACCCAGCAGGTGAATGGAGCTAAAAAAAAATTGTTTTATTGTTTCAATGAACTTTCTCACATAAATTAATATAAGACAAATCAATCTAGCAAATGCGGAGTGTACTGGTTGTGAAAAGCCACTTCCCCCACATGTTGTAAATCAAACCCTAAAATTTTGAGAAATTACTCGATATGTGTGTGTTTGTGGGTGTGTTTGGCTTGAAGGAAAATGAAGGAAAGAAAAATGGAATAAAAAGGAAATAGAAAAAGAAAAGGAAAATAAAATGGGATTCTTTCTCATGTTTGGTTACCAAAGAAAATTGGAAAGAAAGTTAAAAGGAAAAAATATAGAAATTAATTTATTAGGTTGCTCATTGAAAACAAAAAAAAAATAATTTACCTTGTTACGATGTGAATTCAAATCAATATACCATCATAATAAATTAAAATTTTATTTTTAAATTAAAAACTTGTTACTTATTTTGAAAAATTCATTAAGTTAGAAAATAATTTGCGAATTGTAACGAATAATTCGCTAACACTTTAAATATTATGATTCGTTGATAATATGTTATTAAATAGTACAAAAATAATTTACAAATTTTGTTAAAAAGTCTAAAATAATTTGCAAGATATTTGAAATATTTGTGCATAATGTGTAAATTTTTCAGGCAACTGCGAATTTTTAAAAAATTCGTAGTTATTCGCGCAATTCATGCATGCATGAAAATACATTAAAGAGTCTGAATTTATTTGAAAAATTGGGGAATTATTCGCCATCTATTTGAAAAATTCATGAATAATTTATGAATTTTTAAATATCGCGAATTATTCATGCATTTTAAAAAATCCATGAATTCTTCACTACTTTTTCGAAAAATGTAGGAATGAATATATATTGAAGGTGTTTTTTCTTTGAAAAATTAGTCAATTATTCGCGCTTATTTGAAAAATTCGTGAATAATTTGCGAATTTTTCGAATAATTCGCCAATAGAAAGGTAATAATGTTCTTGATTTTTTGAAAAAATCAAAAATTATTCATGATTTTTTGATAAAAATTATGAATACTTCATGAATTCTTTAAAATTTACAACTAATTATGTTTACTAAAAAAATATCTATATTACATTTACAATTGTTTTTAATCCTAGGCCTAACTAGGACAATATAAAGAGTGATTGTGATTTGGTCTTGGGGAATGTGAGATTGAGATTGAATTTTGTGAAAATTTTAGGGAGAAAACTTAAATTTTGAGGGGAAAGTGTCTTAGGAACCAAAACTTTGAAATTAAAAGTGTCTTGGTAAAAATTGTGGAGAAGCATGATCCATTAAATTAAACAAAGTATAATTAAATCTAAAATCCCACCGCAACTGCTGTGCCCATAAAAGCAGAATTCCCATCGTCTTTCAATATTTTATAATTAAATTTATTTTATTCTATGTATTTTTTGAAAATGTGGGCTTTTTAAAAGGACGTGGGTTCTGACAACTTGTACATGATAATAATAAAAAATATGTTAGGAATTATATAAAAATAAAAGGAGGTTGGATTTGTATCTGTAGGAGAATCAATTATCATCACGGGTGACGTTTATTTGGCAACCGGCCAAATTTAGAAAGTCTTTTGTTGGATGATGCTAAAATATTAGACGCGGATGCATGCATAGTATTTTGGGGTGTATACTACGCAGGATGGGAAGAAATATCGCAATAATCGGGGAACTTTTAGTATATGCAAATAATACATGTAAATAAAAGCAAAGTGGATAAAATATTGAAAAAAATTCCGTAAAAAAATTTAGCGAAACAACAAACTAGCGTAAAAAATTTAAGTTAATACCCTCCCCAAAAATACCCAGAGGTTTGTTATTCCGCGCCGAATTCATTGTTCCACGCCGAAGGTGCCCGCTAAATTTTTTTACGCTAATTTGGTGTTCTGCGTTGAAAGCGCCCGCATCGAATTTGTACTTCCACGTTCGTCGTTCCGCGCCGAAGGGCTAAATTTTTTTACGCTAATTTGTTGTTCTACGTCGAATTTGTTGTTCCGAGCTGAAGGTGAAGGGTTTAGGCAGACCCTCAGGGCTAAGATCTGTGCCCGTCCTAAGTCAGACAGACAACAGAGGGGAAATCATGCACATCGGAAATATGAAGACTATGCTAAACATTTTAACGAGCCCTAAGGCGAGCCAGAACCTCGCCAAGATCTATGCCAACTTAGGGTAGATCTGACCACCCCAAGAGGGATCTAGCCTACTTCGATATTATTAAAACAATTATTCTAAAAAGCTACTAACTAACATACCCGTAATCTTGGCCTTGGGACAGGCAAGATGTACCGCACCACCTTCTTTCGCTTCTCGTAGTCGAGCCGCCTTGCGCCCTCAAACCGATCTACCCGAGCCGCCTCCGAGTCGATTACTTGTCAAAGAAAGTTTCACTTGAGCAGACTCACATTAAAGACGTCTGGATCCGATCCAAACTTCCTCGTAGTCTTTCTAGGACCCAACGGGAGGATAGAAAGAAAAGGAGGAGAGGAATATTTAAGTTCACAATCAAACGTGCTCAAAAGTTAGGAGCTTCTCGAATCGATCACTTGGTGCACTCTACAACGAAGAGGGGGCACTCCTATTTATATAGGGAGTCGGCTCCTCCTTTTTCATCACGAGCAATATGGGACAAAGTTAAATGAAGATGGATTTAATTAAGTTAATGAAGTTAGTAAGCCTTTCTCAAAGGCCCAACTTCAACGAATTAAATCTCCCTCATCACTGAACTTCAGATACCATATAAGCTATCATTTCGAAGATCTTCAAATGGTGAACGCATATGAACAAACAGCGAGTCAATCCGACGTCATTTGGCCCCTCAAACGTCGTTCAAAGTTAGCAAAAACCCCACAAAACCACACATAGGCCAGCCGTCACAAAACCATTGGCATGGGCCCCACCCGCCTCCTGTTGGTCGGGCGCTGACCCGCACATAGGCTAGACCAAGAGAATTATTTGAATGAGATTCAAATGGTTGGTCTAACATGAACATAGAAACCCCTTAAGTCTATACTGTAGACGGTTTTAGCAGATCCACTCACGAAGGCTCTACCACATGAAGTCTTGAAAAACTTATGTGTAAAAACGTTATGAGATATCGAGATAAATGGGCCTGAGTGCAAGTGGGAGATGTAAAGAGATGATGCCCTCGAGGCTATTTATCTCTGTGTGTATAGCACAAACATCTTGTTCGAAATAACAGTAAGCTATTTGGTAATAATTTATCTAAGTTATTTTTATAATGTAGTAAACATTAGATATTAACTTAGGTAAAGTCCTGAGACTTTATGCAAGGTCAAACATGTATCGAGATGAGTATCTCGATCATGGAGAAATGTTTGACCGTCGTAGCATAAGTCTAAAAGGGTTCGTGGTCGTAGATGTTTCGAGACAAGGATATCGAAACATCGGATAGACCATTGTGTCTTAGTCTTCACCGTTTAGCGGTGGCGATGATCTCATGACCGTTTGACTTGGCGAAGTCGAAGACGAGACACAGGTGCTCATTAGAGAATGAGTTCACTGAACGATCCACATGAGTTATCATATGGTTATATTGACCAATCTGTCAATGATAACTCTCAGTGATGATAGGCAAGTTGGTCTGTTGACTTGAGGTCATTTTACGAACCTATGCGTGAACGGTGACATTTAGATCACTGACCTAGCTTCGAGGTTAGGCCTGTCGAAAGGTCTTTGATCGGGTGTCACTTGAAGCGTACGAGGAGAGTAATGACCAAGAGAGGATTCGTCTCTCCCGGTCAATGGGAGTTAGTGTCGTAGAGTTAGTTCGGTCTTTAGTAAAATCTCTGATCAGAGTATGTTGGAAAAAGTCCAACATTAGTTGACTAAATATCGATAGAAACTAACAGGAGTCAAGTTATTGGGGTTGACAGTTTGACCGTACCCTAGACTTGATCTACGCGACATAGTTTAGACGAAGAGACTATAACTGCAGAATTCATCACAGAAATAGTCCGGGTGGTCCCGACAATACTCATGTCGATGAGTCAACCACATAATTATGATTCTGGATCAGGGACGGCAACCACTGCTCGTGGTCACTGCCGTATAGGGCTTCGACCACCAGGTGCCCAGTCAGCAGGTTTTAACCTGTGGGGCCCACAGGCTGGGCCCCACCACAGGGTGCAGAACCCTAAGGCAGTGGGCAATTTTTGACGGCTCAGTTTTTGTGAAAAACAAGTCTTGAGCTGAACTTTGGGCGATCAATTGGAGAGTCAAACGGACTCCGATTGACTCGCCGTTTTTTCCTGTGCGTTCACCGTTGAACACCCTTCGAATTGATAGGTTGTATCAATCATGAAGCTCAACGGTGAGTGAGCTAAAATTTACGAAAGTTTGCACTTTGTGAAAGACAAACTAACTTGATTTAATTAACTCTAATGTAATAGTCCCACATCGGTTATGCGGAAAAGGGGAGAGTCCGCCACCTATATAAATACGGGCCTTCCCCTTCCTCCAAACTCGTGCCAAGCTCCAGATCTGAGCTGCTTCTGTAAATGTTGAAGCACGCTCGGATCTAGGCTGAAATTAATATTCTCTATCTCCATATATTTCTGCCTTACTCCTGAGGGCTCTAGCAAAGCCACGAAGGAGTTCGGATTCGGATCCGAAATCTTGGCGAAGGCTTTCACTCGCGTGAAACTTTTTTCGGCGCGTGGTTGGATCGGCGACACGAGGATTGCTCGCCTCGGGATGCTGAGCAGTTCGAGGAGCGGTTCGAGAAGCGGCTCGGCATAGGACGGAGAGCAGCTCGAAAGACGGTGTAGAACATCTCGCTTGCCCCAGGGTTGAGATTCCGGGTATGTGTTTTTAAGCATTAGTTTAATTTAATCGCAGTAGGTTAGATCCTTCTTGGGGTGGTCAGATCCATCCCGAGTCGGCATAGATCTTGGCTAAAGGTCTTGTACCTTAGGGCTAAGTTAAATTATTTAACTGCATGTTAATTAGATTAACTTGTTTATTCTTCCGCTGCAAATTTTTATGTCTATGTTCCGTTCGACTGAGGACGGGAAAAGTGTTTTTGTGCCCTAAGGGTCCTACAAATCCCTACAGTGGTATCAGAGCCTAGGTTTGCGTAACGGTTTAGCACTGCGATTTTATTAAACATTGAAATGCTTTTTAAAATACTTTTAATGTTATGAATCAACTATTGGGGAGGAGCCCCAACTCTTTATTTATAGGCAATAGGGGAGAATACAAACATGGGCTACAAAGATATGGGCCTATCTCTAGGATAGCCCAGAATCTCAACCAACACTGCAAATAACCGTTCACAACACCCCCCTTATCCAGCCATAGGTGTGGACTCTGCTCGTAAATTCTTCAGGATTCTGAGCGTAGAAGAATCTCACATGGGGTGGATACTTCAGGATCCTGAGTTGGTGAGATTTGCCTCATTAAAACCTTTAGCTATGGAAAACCCAGTGTGAAAAACCATAGTTAAGGAAAAAGAGTACAAACGCTCTTTAACTCCCCCAGATTTGTACAAGTGACTCTGCTCATAAATACTCCTGGATTCTGAGCGTCACAGAGGGGTGGATACTTCAGGATCCAGAGTTGATGTAATTTATCTCGTTAAAACCTTTGGATATGGAAAACCCAGTGGGAAAACCCATAGCTAAAGGAAAAGAGTACAAATTCCATCAACTCACCCTGATCTGTAAAAGCTCTTAGGCTTTCAGATCCCTTAGGCTTATCTCATCATTCCTATTTACAATATTCCGAAAATATACACAGATTACAAATATTATCACCATCAAGCAGCTGCTGAATCCAGAAACTCTGGAGAGGTGTGGTAAGTCTCGTCGCCACTGATGTGGTCTTCAGACTATGTGGTCAGCTCCACGGAACCGGCCTATATCCCAGTCGTCACTGGGATGTGATGTACCACCAGGCGCCCTCAAATGCACCATTGGTGTGATTCTGGAATGGTGAGGATCTTGGAATGATAGGATGATGTTACCTTCATAAGTTGATTTGCATATTTGTAGTAGATGGCCATCCCACTGTGGGTACCCGTTCTGTGTTTTCTCAGTATAGGGACCAGACCTGTAACCTGCATTTGCATAAATATTGGATGAGGCTACTTCATATTGTAAGTCCAAATCTTTCGACCCTTGGAGGAAGCGCAGAAGACTTAACTCCAGTCTAATGGCCCTTTTTAGGTGCCAACTATCTCTGGCTAATGATTTTACTGCAATTGCTATATCAGGACGCATGCAGTTAGCCAGGAGTGCCTGGTTGCACTCAGATAAGGGACTTTAGGACCAGTTATATCATCCCCCTCTTCCAGCGATCAGAAGGGTTCTTTTAATTTCTTCAACGCACTTCTGGGCGTATGTAACAGGATTCATTGAGCCATGACTTTATGTTTGCCTAGGTCTTTTTATTTCGTGTTTAAAAGGCAGGCTTGAACAGATGTCTCGGTTTTCTCTTCAGGAGATCCGATAAGATTTTAGTTGTTTACAACTATGATCTTAAATCCTGCTCTTTGCTCAGAAGCAAAGACAACCTTCAGTCGGGATCATTGCTTTGGCAAGCGATTCTCTTGGTTGTACGTTACTTTTATTGTTTTTCTTCAATAGAATAGACGTCTCAAAGTCTATTCAGGCTTTTTGTGGAAATTATCTTTACCAAGATATCCACGAATGTATGCCGTCACAACATCCAATAACAGCATATCCAAAGTTTTCCTTCGCCAAATCGTAAGGTATTCGCTTTTGATAACTTAGGGAGACTGATGCATCATTTATAAGACATGCTCATTTTGATTTGTTTGATCCCTAGTTTCAGCGAAATTTGCCTTGGGCTATAGGTTATACCTTATAGCATACGATTTTGTATTTATTTTTCTTATGTGTGCAATACTTCGTTTTATCCACATGTTTGACACCTTTTGGTGTCTGGACTTCAGGTCCGAACATTTCACGTTTCATAAGTGAGTCCAGCTCATCTTTTATTGCCTCGTTCCACATTTTGGCCAATCTTTACATTTGCATTCAGGCAACGGAGTATGGAACGATAATTTATACACATCATCGCTTTTGCGATGTATATGGCAATATGATACGTGAATATATTGTCGATAATTTATGTTCTATCTGTCCAACACCTCCCCAGTACATACAACTTTTACTTTCAATTTCACTTTTTCCCGGCAATTCCTCTGTAGTGGATTCCGGAAAGGGTGAGGGTGTGGACATTAGCTAATTGTCCTGTGGTAGTATTGTCTTAAGGTCTCCAGGAGTTTCTGTCCTTGGAGCCTGTGGTCTGACTCTTTTCTGTTGAGGATCAGCCACTTCTGCTGCTGGTGGATTGCATCCATTCTCGGGGATGTCAATCCTAGCTGGAGGTTTTGCAGCAGGGATGTGTGATCTGACAATCTTCTGGATGTCAGTAAATGAGTTCGGTAAGTGATGAACATTGTTCTGTGGAGGATCTTCAGGATCACATCTTCACATTTGTTTTGTTACCAAATCATTTGTGGGTCAAGCTATTTTTATCCCACGTTAACATTTGTTTCGCACCCGATTTTCCAGTATCTGGGCCTATATTGGGGAAACTCGTCTCATCAAAATCACAGTCTTCAAGATGTGCCTTAAATGCGTCCCCCGTTTGGGGTTCTAGGTATCTTATAAGTGAGGGTGAGTCAAACTCTGCATGGATACCTAGGCGACGTTGAGTACCATTTTGGTCCTCTTTGGTGGTGCAATGGGGATTTAAAACTGCGCACCCGAAGATTCTCAGATGAGAAATGTTCGGTGGCATTCCATATGCAAGTTGCATTGGAGACTCTGACCTCCAGAGGGTCTTATTTTCATTTACGATGCAACATGCAGAATTTGCATGTCCTCATGCATCCATAGGCAATCGGAATTTAATGGACGTTCAATCCATTGGAGTCTACTTATCAGTGACTCTGCCGACCCATTTTGGGTATGAACATGCGGCACTTGTATGTTCATTTTTATTTCTGTTGCTTGGCAGTACTCTTGAAATGACCGGGAGATATATTTCTCAACATTAACCAGACTTATTTTCTACATTTGATTGTCTGGGAAATGTGCTCGCAACATGTTTATTTTTGTGCCAATAGCTTTGGAAAAGCTAAGTTGCGGATCTGTAGTAGACACACATACGAGTGTTCTGAGGATGCATTTGTCAGTACAATGAAGTACCGAAATAGCCCACTAGGGGTGGTGGATTTTATCCACATCTATCTCCTTGTATTCTTTTTGAGGAAGCGTGGATATTCTTTTCCAACTTTTCGTGGAGATGGCCTTGCAATTAGTTTTCCCTTATAGTAAGGGATGCGAGGGAATTCTCCCTTCTGAAGAATCTTCTGGTTCTTCAAGTCATACCCATAGGATAAGATGCTATGCATCATCAGAAATCCAGGGTGGCTAAGTCCATCATTCCAGAGTAAAAACTTGGCTGATGTAGGGCACTTCAGGTGCTCCGTTTAATTCCGCTTCCTTTCTCCGAATCTTCGTATGGTAGAGGCCTATAAGGCTCTCAAAACGTTCAAGTATGGATTTTACTCCTCTTTCTTGAGATGTTGCATACGGTAATTAATTTTTTTTCCATTCATTTACATTTGCTATTTCCAAATGGAATCCGTTGAAACGGATGTCCTTGAAACTTAGAAAGTTTCTTTTGGAATTCGGCGGGATTAGAGCATCCTTTTTATTTTTGTTTCTGTGTCATTTGGGGGCAACAGTGTTACGTTCCCTGGATCTTCAATATGGCCATGATATTGGACTTTGTATTGAAAAATCGTACGTGTTTATTGTCTACTAAACATTTATGAGAGCAGTTTCATCTAAAAGATGAATCGTCTAGGCACATGCATATTCAGATAAACATTTATTGTCTACTAAAACATTTTCATTCAAAACAGATTATGTAATTCAAATGCTCTCATAACATGAAATGTTCTAAACAATTTTGCTAAGATAAAATAAAAGGCTAATCAAGCAGGTCATCATTTTCGAAGTCGTTAGCCATGAACTTGACTGGAGCATCAGATGTCACCAGGTTTGTTTCAGCTTTATTTTTCTTACTTTGTTTATACAGTTCCTGGAGATGCACTAGGGTCCTGCACACTCTGGACCAGTGGCCTATCATGCCACAGCTGTGGCACTGGTCTTCCCAATCCCTCTTGGGTGGGGGTGCATCATTTTTCTTGTTGTCATTTCTGCGCCAGGTGAACTTGCGTTTCCCCTCATTCTTTCGTTGCTGCTATGCATGGCCCTTGACTTTTTTCTGTTATCTCCCTTTCTGTGGTCTTTCTTTTCTTTTATTATCTCTCTTCTTTTTGAAGGAAGAGTTGTGGTGAGCTTCAGGTAGGGGGGCAGTGCCGGGAGGGTGCATATTGTGAGTGGCGAGAAGAAGCTCTCTGTTTTGCTTGGCCATGAGAAGACATGACAGCAGCTCTGAATACTTGGTGAACTTGCGTTCACGGTACTGCTGCATGAGTATCGCATTTTTTTCATGGAAAGACGTATACGTCTTTTCCAGCATGCGATCTTCTGAGACTTTCTCACCACACAACTTCAGGCGTGAGGTGATGCTAAAAAGTGCTGAGTTGTACTCAGCAATGGACTTAAAGTCCTATAGTCTTAGGTTCTCCCACTTATATCGTGCCCTTGGGAGTATAACATCTTTCTGATGTTTATACCTGTCCTCAAGGGCATTCCACAGATCAAATGGATCTTCGACCGTAAGGTATTCAGCCTTTAGGGTCTTATCCACATGGCGGCGAATATAGATGATGGCTTGCGCCTTCTCTATATCGCTAACTTTTTCTTTGTTTGTCACAGCAGCAATGAGGGACTTTGCCCGCAGGTGAAACTTTACATCTAGCTGCCAGCTTAGATAGTTTCTACCTGATGCATCCAGCACTTCGAAATCAACGCTTGCAATTTTAGCCATTTATCTAGCAGAGCACAAACATGCATGAATTAAGTTTTAATCAAAGAAAACATTTTCATGCGGAGGCAATATTTAACGAAAAGCTAAATGTGTGGATCGGCCAGTCCCACAAGAAAGAGTCCAAAGTCCAAAGTCCAAATTATACAAATTTGCAGCTTAAAAAGGAAAATACAACTTTGGAAACCCCGTGGGCCCCATAAGATATCTCCAGCTTCAAGCGTGGCCTCCATCTCCATGGAAGTTGGTCTTCTTTCTTTGATATTTACATAAATTCCTCACTACAATTTCTCTCAAAAATAAAAGAAAAATGCGGGAAATAAATTGTGGGACTTAAACAGCCGATCCAAAAACCACATTTAGCCATTCATGCAGAAATATTGTGCTCATCAACATTTTCATCAGACAGTTTCATCACATGCATCACAGGCATTTAATATTCACAGATATGAATAAACAATTTAATCACTTAATAATTATTGGACCACTGGGCAACGTCATACACCGTTAGGTTAGGTGACTAATGGCAGAGCGGTCGCAAGATCTTCCTAATTATTAAGTTTTAAATATAATGCACAACCACGCATATAATATCCACAGAATAAGCCTAGTGATGTAAAGCATCTAAAGATGATTTTTACAGAAAAATCATTACGATGCAAGGGTTGTAATGAGTGGGTTTAATCAATAAAATTGAATAAGAGCCCAAAATTAACATTTTCGTTGTACAAGGAAAAAGGTTTTTCCTTTTTGAATCATCCCAAATAACCCCCAAAAGTCCCCAATAAGCCTCTATATGCCTGATAATAGCCCCATAATGAACCGTGATTTTTAACGAATTTTTAGGCCCACAGTCGCCAGTTTTTAAAATTAATTTTTAGCCCAAAAAGTGCTTTTAAGGCTTATTAATAGCCTTAGCCGCCTCCCCCTTCTTTTTTCTTTTTCTTTTTTCTTTTTTCTTTTTTTCTTGTAAAAAGTCGGCCTGCGGGCTTCAGGCCCGCAGAATAATAATAATTTTTTTTGTAAAAAAAATCGGCCTGCGGGCCTGAAGCCCGCAGCCGGCATGCGGGCTTCAGGCCCGCAAAATAAGTTTTTTTTGTAAATTTGGGCCGAGAAGCCCAATAAGGCTTTGGGGCGGCGGCTAGGGTTAGCCGTCGCCGCCCCCAATTTACGCAGTACTGGCGGCGGCGGCGGGGGGGGGGGGGGGGGGGGGGGCGCCGCCCCCGCTGGTGGGGGGCGACGGCGGGTGCCGCCCCCCGCTGCAGGGGGGGCGCGGCTCGGCGTCGCCCCCCTCTGCAGGGGGGGGCGGGGCAGTCGCCCCCCCTCTGCGGGGGGGGGGGGGGGGGGGGGGGGGCGCCGCCCCCCTCTGCGGGGGGGGGGGGGGGGGGGGCGGGGCCGCCGTCCCCCTTTTGCAGGGGGGCGCGGCAAGCGACCGCCCCCCGCTGCAGGAGGGGAGGCGGCGGGCAGGCTGCCGCCCCCCGCTGCAGGAGGCGGGGGCCGGCGGCCGCCGCCCCCCCTCTTCTGAGGGGGAGCGGCGAAGAGGGTGGGGGGGTTGCCGGGTGGCAAGCTGTCGGCGGGGTCAATCTAGGGTTTACGCAATGTAAAGCCCTAAAAAATTGATTTTGGGACGAAAAAATTGTCGTTTTTAGGCGATTAACAAGAACCCCATATCGATCTTGCGAGATCTAAGGGTTGGGTAATCATACGTATGATTAAAATACATTGTTTGGTGATTTTTACCTCTATATCCGTCCTCCGAATATAGCGACGGTTGCACGAAGCCCTACGCGGATGACGACGCTCGATTGAGGAAGCCTTGCACCGCGCTCGTGGATCTCCCTTCTCCTCTCGCCTTCGCCTTCGCAACGAACGGAATGAAAAAATTTGAGGAAAGAAAAAATTTTAGAGGCTCGTGCTGTTAACGTGTTATGAATCAACTATTGGGGAGGAGCCACCGACTCTTTAATTATAGGCAATATGGGAGAATACAAACATGTGCTACAAAGATATGGGCCTATCTATAGGATAGCCCAGAATCTCAACCAACACAGTAAATAACCGTTCACAACATTTAACATGTTTTAAAGTTATGAGATAATTTTAAAATATTTTTAGATGCCTTATAAAATGTTTTAAAGTTATGAGATAATTTTTAAAATGTTTTAGAAGCCCTTTTTGAAAATGTTTCTTTAAATTTATGTGATAAGTTTAAAAAGATTTTAGATGTTTAAATATTTTATATGATAAAATTTTAAACATGAAATTTTTAAAATGATGTTTTAAATTTATGTGATATTTTTAAAACTGATTTTAAAAGCATAAAATTTTTATGCAATAAATTTTTTAAGTAGCATGCAAATTTTGTGATCTTTTAAAACAAGTTTTTTTGAGATAAAATAAAATGTTTTAAAAATCATATTTTTTAAATTTAAATGTTAAATTTAAGTATGCATGCTAAAATTGTTTATGTGATAAACATTATTCTATTTAATTGTTAAATAGTTGTACACACCTTTTATGCGTTAAAATTAGTGTAACTTTATGTTAATGGCTATGTCATCTTGTCCCTTAAAAATGAGAAGTTTCATTCAATGGACCATGATCCAGTCAATGTGCTTGGCTAAGTTTGTTGGATCACCCTTCTAAGGGATAGTGATCCTGGCTTAGTCAATTCCCTGCTGTGTTCCGCTGGACCGCAATGCCGCGAATCATGATTGTATGACACCATGGACTATGTTACGAGGTGGAACTCGCGTACAATGAAGTTGTATTATGGGGAACCAAGGGCACGATGGTTATATGGAGAAGAAGGTTTAGGTAGGCTGTTTTACAAGTGATTAGTGGGGTGAAGAAGTTGGATCCGTTGTCGGTGGCGCTCGCGGGGTCGAATCTCGCCGGATACAGCTGAGGAGGGTTGGACGGCAGGGGGCTGACGCTGACTTCGGTCAAGGGGCGAGCTCTCCTGCAGCACGAACAACTCGTCAGAAGGGCAGGGTTGGGGTTCAACCCTTAGCCCCTCCGATGCCTAAGTCAGTAATAGGGCTTAAAATGGGGGGCTAGACACGCCGGCCGGACTAACGGTGTGTCGACCGCACGTGGCGAGCTATGGGTGGGAGAACAAAGATATGGACGACCCTTGTTCTCGTGTGTGAATTATAGATTAAGAGAGAATTTTCCAACCCCCTTTCCGTAAGAGGAGAGGGGGTATTTATACCTGACGGGTGATGACTAGGCGTGCTGAGCTGGCTCGGGTGTCAGCGGAAGCTTCGGACAAGGACGTCGGGAACAGGAGTTCCTGACCTGCTTTTGTCAGGCGGCGCAACGGCCAAGGGGTGCTTTTGTCGGGATGTCAGGGCCGAAAGCATTAACTGTCAGATGGGTCAGCCGCCAGGGGTGCTTTGTCAGACGGTCAGGTGACGTATGTGTCGATCGCGCCCTTATCCTAGGTCGTTTGTCGTTGGTGACGAACTAAAGGTCAGGCTATGCTATCCCTGGCGTCGGGGCGCATGAGAATCAGACGGGTCGTCCGGATCGGGAGCTGTCCGGCCCGGCCGCGCCTCCCGTTCGGTCACGGACTATGGTTCGCCGGCACAGATAGATACCCCCGCTTAAGTCAGCTGGCCTATCAGTGCCGTCCGGGCGCACCTCGGCACCCCTGGCCTAGGCGTATAACCGCAGTTGTTCGACCCGCTCGGGGCGGTGCGCTCGGGGAGCGCCCGTCCCCATGTGGATTCGGATTTCCGGGGTGGCGGCCCCTTTGTGAAAAGGTGAGTTAATGGGGTACGTTAGCGGATCCGGGCGGGAGTCGGACTCCTACGATCTTTAGGTCGTAACAATTGCCCCTGGCATTCGAGTGTGAGGTGGAAGCCCGGTTCGGCTCGGATGGCGTAACGCTACCGTGACACTACCTTTTAATCACGACCCGGACTTGGATCCCAGCTCAGGGGGGTGATGCTGGTCCCGCGGGGTGTGTCCCGCTATAGAGGGATCGCGAGGTCTCTTCCTGAGTTTGAGCCAAGCGGGGCGTTGTCCAAAAGGGGGAGTATTATACACCAATCTTTATCGGAGATCTAGGTGATATTTACAACACTAGGAGGAGATGTGGGTCAACCGACGGTTGGGACGGAGGGTTGTCCACATTTGTTGTTCGCTTCGCCGGGAGGAGCAGATCCATGCGTCGGGGCGGTCTTCCCTCATGTCGATCACCGAATTCCTATCGCCTCATTGTCCGGGGGCGGGCCGACGCGCCGGGAACCAAAAAATATTTTCTTTATCAGGGGTGCCGCCCTGTGACGGTTCAGCCTCCGGGGGGCCGACCCTCGGTCGTAGGATGGGACTTTCTTCCTTTCCCTTTCATCGCTTCCTCGCGTTCTGCCTTTTTGTTGTCGTGCTGGAGGGTTGCTCGGCCTCGCCGGGGACCCCGCGCATCGAGGGGGAACCCCCAGGAGGCTGAGGACGAGGTGGCGGTGGTGGCGCCACTGGGAGAGCCGTTGGGGGGTTTCCCCCCCGACACCCTGTGGGGATCGCCGAAGGTGACGGCGCCGCTGGGAGAGTCGCTGGGGGTTTCCCCCCTGACCCCCCGTGGGGGTCGCCTTCGGCTGGGCGTTAATTGGGGTGTTGCGGCACGCGGCCCGACTTCCTGGACCTGCCTTTTGATCCAGTAACGGGCAGGAGGAAAGCTGGCGGGCGGGGCCTTCCACGTGTAAGGGGAATATCCTGTTGGAGGTGGTGGGGCTATGGCGGCCATCGTCGGGGGGAGTGAGGTCCGTCGGTGGCTGTCGGCTTTCTTCGTAGCTCGGTGGGGCGTTTGGGGCCGTTTTATGCCCGGAGTGAGGGGATGGGAATCCCCTGCGTCTCTCTTCCTCCTTCCCCCTGACCTCTGGAGGGGAGTATTTATAGCGAGATTCTGTGGAAGGGTTTTTCTTGGGTAATGCGGGGGATTAGTGCCGTTAATGGGCTCCGCGGAATCCCGCGCTTTGGGAATCGCTTTTCCCTGGTGGTATCCAGCACTCTGGCCTCTCGGGGGGGGGGGGGGGGGGGGGGGCGTGTTGCTGATGATGGCGTGTTGTACAATCGTCCTTTCGTTATGTCAAGTCGCATCGTGGCGCTGCTTTGACGAGACAGGGCCGCTGCCTTATCTGGACTGGGCGCCGGTTTGGCGACCTTTGCCTTGCGACCGGTCCGTTTTCGGTCACGTGTCTTGGCTTCTTACGTGAGTTACACAATCACCAATTATGCCCCCAACATTCCCGTGTCCGAGATCGCGAGGTCTGGGGGAAGGGGATGTTGACGGTTTGTGTTGCATTTGGGTGGGGCGGGGAGTCGGCGAAGAGGTTCGGGATGAGATACGCTGTCCTATCATGATTCGATTTTGGACCGAACCGGGTACGTAGGGCGAGCCTCAGTTCACCCCCTTTCCCATTGAGCGAAAGTTGTCGGTGACTTTCAGGGTGGGGGGGGGCTCGATTCGAAGCCTCGTATCGCGGGGTTCGAGCTACGGTATTCTCCGAAAAATCTGAGCGTACAGGAAAGAACGTTTTTATTTAAATTTATAAGCGCTGATCTACAGCTTGTACATGAGTTCTTAGTTTATCGCCCGTTGTGGGGTCAGATCTGGCTCGGGGAGGGGCTATAGAGCTGTCCTCGCCCGTGGTTTAATGACATCTGGATCTAGGGGTCACTGCGGGCCGGGTGGGCCCGTTTTAACTTGAGTCGATCTTGGCGCGGAGGTGATTGGCCGCCTTCTGTGCTGAAGTGTTGCAAGGTCTCTTTGGCCCGGGATAGGTGGGTGGGGATCTTGCTGATCGGGCCGCCTTCCCTCCATTGCTTTGTCATCTCCTTCCACGGATGGGGTAAGGTTTCCTCGGTCCGGTAGGGGCGCTGAGAGGGGGAATCACCAGGGAAGCCGTCTTTCTGGGGCTTGCGCCTTGGGGAGGTTCTTGAGGATCGGGCCGCTCCTCCCCCCATGCCTCACTGCTTCGGTTTGAGGGTGGGGTTCAGCGCCCGATGGTGCATGGGCGAGCTGACATGCCATGACTCGCCTTTTGGGCTCGTCAGGGATGCATCCTTTTCGAGGTCCTCGGTCGGAGGTCGAGGGCGGGGAGGTACTGGCCGGCCAGCACTGGGGGCTCTCGCCTGCCCAGCCGGCAGAGATCGGATGCCACCCTTTCTCCGACTCGTCCTCGTTTAGGGCGGACGGAGGCGTGAAAGGTGGATTTTCCTTGTGTAAGGGGAATATCCTTTTAGCGATCCGTTTGTAAGGGGAATATCCTGTTAGCGGTGCTGGAGATGCGGGAACCGCCGCCCTGGGCGGTGGGAACCAGTGATGGCCAGTGACCTCTCTTTTGTTAGGGCGTTGTATCTCGGCCCGTTTCCCGGTGGGTGGGGGGATCAAGTGGCGGTTTCTCATGTCTGCCGGTTCTCTTACTTTCAGAAGGGGGAGTGGCGTCTTTATAGGGAGATCTCGCTGACGGTTTCTCCCCTATTTATTGCGCTGAGTTGGCATTATTAATGGGCTCCTCGAATTCATGCCCGTGGAAAACCGCCTTTGCCAGGTGGCTCTTACGGGTCCTCTTTTGGAGCGCGTCATTAATGGTGGCGTGTTTCTCGAGCGTCCTTTCGTTTCGTCGAGTCAAATCGGGGACGCCGACTCGGGAACCGACGCCATTTCGTCCCAGTTTGTGTGCCCCTGTTTTCTTTTGATTTTTCGAGAGCCATGGGTACGTGGCCCCCTCCGGTTTGTCGTGGCTAGGGTGGGTCCTGCCCCGGAGGTTTTGAGGGGGGAGCGGGCGCGTAGCCTTTCTCTGGTTTGGGTGGCTAGGGTTGGCCCTGCCCCAGAGGTCCGGAGGGGGGGAGCGGGCGCGTAGCCCGGCCCGTGCCCTTCTCTGGTTTGGGTGGCTAGGGTTGGCCCTGCCCCAGAGGTCTGGAGGGGGGGAGCGGGCACGTAGCCCGGCCCGTGCCCTTCTCTGGTTTGGGTGGCTAGGGTTGGCCCTGCCCCAGAGGTCTGGAGGGGGGGAGCGGGTGCGTAGCCCGGCCCGTGCCCTTCTCTGGTTTGGGTGGCTAGGGTTGGCCCTGCCCCAGAGGTCTTGAGGGGGGGAGCGGGCGCGTAGCCCGGCCCGTGCCCTTCTCTGGTTTGGGTGGCTAGGGTTGGCCCTGCCCCAGAGGTCTGGAGGGGGGGAGCGGGCGCGTAGCCCAGCCCGTGCCCTTCTCTGGTTTGGGTGGCTAGGGTTGGCCCTGCCTCAGAGGTCTTGAGGGGGGGAGCGGGCGCGTAGCCCGGCCCGTGCCCTTCTCTGGTTTGGGTGGCTAGGGTTGGCCCTGCCCCAGAGGTCTGGAGGGGGGAGCGGGCGCGTAGCCCGGCCCGTGCCCTTCTCTGGTTTGGGTGGCTAGGGTTGGCCCTGCCCCAGAGGTCTTGAGGGGGGGAGCGGGCACGTAGCCCAGCCCGTGCCCTTCTCTGGTTTGGGTGGCTAGGGTTGGCCCTGCCCCAGAGGTCTGGAGGGGGGGGAGCAGGCGCGTAGCCCGGCCCGTGCCCTTCTCTGGTTTGGGTGGCTAGGGTTGGCCCCGCCCCAGAGGTCTGGAGGGGGGGAGCGGGCGCGTAGCCCGGCCCGTGCCCTTCTCTGGTTTGGGTGGCTAGGGTTGGCCCTGCCCCAGAGGTCTTGAGGGGGGGAGTGGGCGCGTAGCCCGGCCCGTGCCCTTCTCTGGTTTGGGTGGCTAGGGTTGGCCCTGCCCCAGAGGTCTGGAGGGGGGGAGCGGGTGCGTAGCCCGGCCCGTGCCCTTCTCTGGTTTGGGTGGCTAGGGTTGGCCCTGCCCCAGAGGTCTGGAGGGGGGGGGGGGGGGGGGAGCGGGCGCGTAGCCCGGCCCGTGCCCTTCTCTGGTTTGGGTGGCTAGGGTTGGCCCTGCCCCAGAGGTCTGGAGGGGGGAGCGGGCGCGTAGCCCGGCCCGTGCCCTTCTCTGGTTTGGGTGGCTAGGGTTGGCCCTGCCCCAGAGGTCTGGAGGGGGGAGCGGGCGCGTAGCCCGGCCCGTGCCCTTCTCTGGTTTGGGTGGCTAGGGTTGGCCCTGCCCCAGAGGTCTGGAGGGGGGGAGCGGGTGCGTAGCCCGGCCCGTGCCCTTCTCTGGTTTGGGTGGCTAGGGTTGGCCCTGCCCCAGAGGTCTGGAGGGGGGGAGCGGGCGCGTAGCCCGGCCCGTGCCCTTCTCTAGTTTAGGTGTCTAGGGTTGGCCCTGCCCCAGAGGTCTTGAGGGGGGGAGCGGGCGCGTAGCCCGGCCCGTGCCCTTCTCTGGTTTGGGTGGCTAGGGTTGGCCCTGTCCCAGAGGTCTGGAGGGGGGGAGCGGGCGCGTAGCCCGGCCCGTGCCCTTCTCTGGTTTGGTAGGCTAGGGTTGGCCCTGCCCCAGAGGTCTTGAGGGGGGAGCGGGCGCGTAGCCCGGCCGTGCCCTTCTCTGGTTTGGGTGGCTAGGGTTGGCCCTGCCCCAGAGGTTCAGAGTTTTAACGAACTGCAAAACTTGTGTAGGAACAACAATGTTGGGAAGAACGGGTAGATATGTATATTGCGTGTAAGAAAAGAAAAACTCACAACTATTGGTAGAATTTTAGCAGATGTTTTGCGTTCCAAGGGTGGGCTAATTCGCTCCCCTCGGGGGTAGCCAGGATGTATGTGGCCGGTCCGACAATATCGACGACCGTGTAGGGCCCTGCCCATTTAGCGGCCAGCTTTCCCCGCTGTGCAGTCTCGGGCCGGAAGGTGGCATCTCGGAGGACCAAATCGCCGATCCTGAAAGTCCGCGGTTTCACCCGGGAGTCGTAATAGCGGGCCATCCTTTGGCTGTGTTTGACAAGGTTGGTCAGGGCCCGGTCTCTTACCTTGTCTATCAACTCAAGACTGAGGCCGAGTCCTTCTCCGTTGATTTCTTCGTCGAAGAGCTTTAGCCGGAGTGTCTCCTCGCCGATTTCCACAGGAACGACCGCCTCTGATCCGTATGCTAGCACGAAGGGGCTTTCTCCAGTCGAGGCCTTGTGGGTGGTACGATAAGACCATAGGATTCCCGGCAGCTCGTCAACCCAAGCCCCCAGAGCGATGTCCACCTTCTTCTTCATTGGGTTCAATATACATTTATTCGCGGCCTCCGCCATTCCGTTGCATTGTGGGTGGGCGACTGATGCGAACTGGAGTTTGATCCCCCAGCCCGAGCAGAAGTCGCGGAAGCCTTCGTAATCGAACTGCTTTCCATTATCTGTGACAATGGAGCGGGGGATCCCAAAGCGGCATATGATGGATTGCCAGATGAAGCCCTTCATGTCCGTCCACGCGATTCGCGCCAGCGGCTCTGCTTCGACCCATTTTGTGAAGTAGTCCACGGCGACGACTAGATATTTCCTTCCCCCGGAGGGCTTTGGGAACGGCCCCAGGATGTCGAGTCCCCATTTGGCGAAGGGGATCGGGCTCAAGATGGGCATCAGGTTGGCCGGAGGTGCAGTCGTCCGTCGGCAGAACTTCTGGCATGCCTCGCACTTCTTGACGTATTGTACCGCGTCCCGGATCATCGTCGGCCAGTAGTATCCTTGGCGCATTACTTTGTGGGCGATGGTGCGCCCGCCATGGTGGTTTTCGCAGAAGCCTTCGTGTACCTCACGGATGACTTGCTCAGCCTGCTCCGGGCCCAAGCATTTCAGGTAGGGCAGGACGTCAAAATTAGCGCGGCGGCGGCGGTACAGCACTCCGTCGAGAAGCACGAATGACAGGGCCTGCCTTTCCACCTGTTTTGCCAACATCCGCTCCTCGGGTAGCTCACCCGTCTCTAAGTACTTCATAATGGGGGTCATCCATGACGTCATCACGTCCGTGCACATCAGTTCTCCTTCGTCAATGGTTGGCGTCAATAGGCTTTCCACGTAGATTTCCTTCCCGATCTCGGCCGCCGAAGAGGAAGCCAGCTTAGACAGGGCATCCGCCCGGAGATTGCTGGAGCGGGGTAGGTGTTGGACGTCCGCTTTCTTGAACTTACGGAGTTCGATCTGGATGCGATTCAGGTATCGCTTCATTGTTTCCTCTCGGGCCTCGAAGCCCCCCAGGATCTATTGGATGAAGAGACGTGAGTCACTTAGGAGCAACACGTTCGTCGCCCCCACTGCCCTAGTGAGTTTTAACCCGTTAACCGCGGCTTCATACTCCGCGACATTGTTGGTGGCCGGGAAGCTGAAGCGTAGGGCGTATTCCAACGAACATCCGTCAGGAGTCTGAATGACGATACCCGCTCCTGTCCCGGAGCCCGTTGTGGAGCCGTCGACGTGGATGGTCCATAATTCGCCCGCTGCCATCGGGGAGGGCACTGAGGGTTCGCCCACCTCGATCCTCCGCGGGGACGTGGTCACCGATGGGAGCTCTGTCCGGTCCCCCGGCGGGACTTCCGTGGTGCATTCCACCACGAAGTCGGCCAGCGCTTGGCCCTTGATCGTCGTCCGGGCTTTGTACGTTATGTCGAACTCGCTGAGCTCGACGCTCCAGTTGAGCATCCTCCCTGACCGCTCCAGTCTTTTCAGGTTCTTTTCGAGGGGCATGCCAGTGTGGACGGTTATGGGGTGGGCCTGAAAATAGGGCCGGAGCTTCCGGGCTGTGGTGATTAGGCAGTTGGCGGCTTTCTCGATAGGGCTGTAACGAGTCTCCGCCTCCCGGAGGATCCGACTGGCATAGTAAACAGGGCGTTGCACCCCTCCTTCCTCCTTGATCAGGACGGAGCTAACGGCCTCCTCGTTGGTCGCCAGGTACAACCCTAGGGGTTCGCCTTCCTCCGGCCGTGCGAGGAGCGGTGGGCTCTGTAGGTATGCTCTCAGCTCCGCGAACGCCCGCGTGCAGTCGTCGTCCCACGGGATCACCTTCCTTTTGTCTTTAGCTTCGCCAAAGGCTGTGCGCAAGACCCTGAAGAAGGGGAGCGATTTCTCCGCCGATTTCGACAGGAATCGTCCCAGAGCAGCGATCCGGCCGTTCAGTCGCTGCAAGTCCCGGATCGTCCGGGGCGCTGTCATACCGATGAGGGCCGTCACCTTGTCGGGGTTCACCTCGATTCCCCGCTTCGTTATCATGAAGCCCAGGAATTTTCCCGATTGCACGCCAAAGATACACTTCGCGGGGTTTAGCCTCAGGTTGTACCGGCGGACCCTCTGGAAGGTTTCCTGCAGGTCGGCGAGGTGGTCGGGGGCCCTTCCGCTCTTCACCAGCATGTCGTCGATGTAGACCTCCAAGTTTCGTCCCACCTGAGGGCCGAATATTTGGTCCACCATCCGTTGATAGGTCGCCCCGGCGTTCTTTAGTCCAAAGGGCATCTTGGTGTAACAGAAGGTGCCTTTATCGGTGACAAAAGACGTCTTCTCCTCATCCCCCTCCGCCATCGGTATCTGGTTGTACCCCGAGAAGGCGTCCATAAAGCTCACCAACTCATAGCCAGACGCCTGGTCCACCAAGTGGTCGATCCTGGGCAGAGGGAAGCTGTCCTTCGGGCATACCTTGTTGAGGTCGGTGAAGTCGACGCACATGCGCCACTTTCCACTGGGCTTCTTCACCAGAACGACGTTGGCGAGCCAGTCGGGGTAGTCCACCGGCCGAACAAATTTGACTTCGAGGAGCCGCTCTACCTCTTCCTCGGCTGCCCTCTTCTTTTCGCCCCCCGCACTTCTCTTCTTTTGTCGAACAGGTCGGGCTTCCGGGTCCGCATTCAACCTGTGGGAGATTACCGTCGGGTCCACCCCGGGCATGTCGGCAGGTGACCATGCGAATATGTCTGCGTTTTCTCGGAGCAAGGCGACGAGGGCCGTCCTCAAAGCGGCCGGGAGTTTTGTCCCGATGGAGACGGTTCTCCCCCCGTCCGAGGCTATCGGGACCTCTTCCACTTCCTCGGCCGGGGTCGGCCGCTGGTCGCAGAAGTCCTCCCTCTCGTCAGGGATGAGAGCCGTCAGGGTCCGCCTCGGGCTCCTACGCCGGGACGACGTATGGTTGTGGTCTCCGGGCACCTCCCGACCTCCCCGCACCTGTCCCACCCCTCGCAGGGTCCGGAACTTCACTGTCTGGTGTTGCAGGCTGGGGAGCGCCTCGATGGCCGTCATATATGGACGCCCTATGATTCCGTTATACGCCGACGCGACGTCGACGATGACAAAAAGCGTTTCCTTAGTGACGGCCCTCGGTTCCTCCCCTAGGGTCATGGGCAGGGCGATCGTTCCCTCGGTGGGGATCGCATGGCCGGTGAAGCCAGCAATAGGGCCCACATAGGGCTCTAGGTCTGCGCGCCCCCATCCCATCCTCTCGACCGTTGACAGGAACAGGATGTCGCAGGAGCTACCGGTGTTAATCAGGAGCCGGTCGACGTCAATCGCCCCGATCCGAGCCTTGATGACGAGAGCGTCATTGTTCTGGCTCCGTGTCTCCTGCCAGTCCTCCTCGGTAAAGGTGATAGGGGGTCGGTGTGTCCTTCTTCGCTTCGGTCGGCGGTCGGCGCCCGCCACCATCACCTGTCGGGCTCCGGCCCCCGGGATTGCGGGCGCCCGCCCTGCCGAGGAAGACCCCCCAGTTATCATCTCAATTCGCATGACCGCCCTCGGGGGGCGTGGCTCCTCCTTATCGCGGTTCGCCGGCGGTTCCCTTCCCCCCTCCTCCGGGGGGGCTCTCTCTCCTTGTGCCGCCCGCCTGCCCACGACGAAGTTTCCCAGGTGACCCGCCTGGATCAATCGCTCGATCTCTCTTTTAAGGGCGTAACAACGGTCGGTGTCGTGACCGTGGTCCCGGTGATAACGGCAGTATCTCCGGGGGTCCCGCCTCGCTGGATCCGTCCTCATCTCCTGGGGAGGCTCCGGCAGTAACCCAGCCCTTGTCGCCGCGGCCAGCACCTCCATCATGGGGGCATTGAGTCGCGTGTAATGCGCCCGTACGGGGCCCTCCTGTCTTGGGACGACTCGGGGGAGCCCTTGTGCCGGAGCAAACTCGTGCGCCGGACCAGGGCGATCTTGGGGGCGAGGCCCGGGCGGTTCCCACCTTGGTCGGGCTAGCCGGTCGCGACCTCGGTCCCCCTCTTCCTGCCTCGGCCGAGGATGCGATCGGGGTTCGCCTTGGGACTGTTTCACCGGGGGGAGTAAGGCCTTTGCACCGAGAGTCTCTTCGGCCAACGCGTGCCTCTCCGCCATAGCAACCAACGCCTCGTAGTCGGACGGCGGGTCCCGGAGCAGGGATTTGTGGAGGCTCCGAGTCTGCAACCCCGTTTTGAAGGCCAGCATAAGCACCTCATCGCCGCATGTCACCACCGCCCGTCTCTCCTCCTGAAAGCGGCGGAGGTATCTACCTGTTGTCTCTCCCTCCCCTTGGACTATCGTGCTGAGATAGTCTAAGGGCTTCTTTTTCGTCCGCCCGGCCCGGAACTCTTGGCAGAACTTGTGGGATAGTTCACCAAAGCTCCCGACGGACCTCACGGGCAAGCCAAAGTACCAGTCCAACGCGGTGTCCCTCAGGCTTTGGGAGAAATGTCGGCATAGGAATGCCTCATCCACGTCTTGCGCCTCCATCGCCCCCCGGTATTGCTGCACGTGCGTGAGGGGGTCGCCTCTCCCATTGTACGTGGCCAAGCGAGGGGGTTTGAACCTTATGGGCCTTGGGGCGGACGTGATCCACCGTGCAAGTGGCGTGGCCTCCTCCGGGTAGGCAGCGATCCGACGCATCCCCTCTCCGCCATTCGGGGGTCTGGCTTCGGTCGCGCCTCGGCCGCCGACGGTCCTCCGTCCCCGAGGAGTAGCCCGACGGTCTTCTGGCGGGGCTCCTTCCTTGGGCCGAGGATTCGACGGGTTGCGGGCTACGGTTCTCCCAGCGCCAGCGCCTCCCGGCCAGCTCTCCTCGGGCCTCCATCCGTTCTTGATTCTCTCGGAGGAGCCTTTCGCGCTCGGCGGCGAGGAAGCGTAGTTGTCGGTAAACGACTTCCTCGTGCTGGGTATCGGAGGGGTGGTGCAGGCGACGCGGGCTGCCTCCTCCGGGTGGGGACCTGTTCAGCAACGGGTCCCGCCCGTCCCCGAGCCGCCGTCCCGTCGCCGTCTCGTCCAGGATTTCTCGGTTGCCCCTGTTTTCTCTCCTTAGCCTCTCACGCTCCGCGACGATGAGGCGGAGTTGGCGGCGAGCGGCCTCTTCGTCCTGGTAGGCCCTTCAGGCGGTCTCTGCCGCTTTGTCCAAACGCCTTTGCGCGGCGGCTGCCTCCCCCAGGCGCCTCCACTGCCGCGCAACTTCCATCTCCTCTTCCAGGAGCCTTTGCTGGGCCGCAACCTCCTCCGCGAGCCCCCTGTTCTCCCCCTCCTCCTCGAACTGAAGGTGGAGGTCCCGCCTCACGTTCTGGGGCTCTGAGGGGCCGGGCGGAGGCTCCGTTCCAGCCGTCTGATAGCCTCCCCTGGCCTGAGTGACGGCCTCGAAGCTCTTCAGGATGGCGTGGGCTGAAGTAGGTTCAGTTTCGGTGCCTGTCCCCAGAAGGGGGTCGGACGCCGGGGTGATTTGTAGGGAGAGCGGTTCCTGACCCACGAGATCTTTGCCGTGGTCAGGGTTCCGCGAGATCGGCATGGAGTCTAACATGGGTGTGACCCTTCGTTCCCACAGACGGCGCCAATTGTTACGAGGTGGAACTCGCGTACAATGAAGTTGTATTATGGGGAACCAAGGGCACGATGGTTATATGGAGAAGAAGGTTTAGGTAGGCTGTTTTACAAGTGATTAGTGGGGTGAAGAAGTTGGATCTGTTGTCGGTGGCGCTCGAGGGGTCGAATCTCGCCGGATACAGCTGAGGAGGGTTGGACGGCAGGGGGCTGACGCTGACTTCGGTCAAGGGGCGAGCTCTCCTGCAGCACGAACAACTCATCAGAAGGGCAGGGTTGGGGTTCAACCCTTAGCCCCTCCGATGCCTAAGTCAGTAATAGGGCTTAAAATGGGGGGCTAGACACGCCGGCCGGACTAACGGTGTGTCGACCGCACGTGGCGAGCTATGGGTGGGAGAACAAAGATATGGACGACCCTTGTTTTCGTGTGTGAATTATAGATTAAGAGAGAATTTTCCAACCCCCTTTCTGTAAGAGGAGAGGGGGTATTTATACCTGACGGGTGATGACTAGGCGTGCTGAGCTGGCTCGGGTGTCAGCGGAAGCTTCGGACAAGGACGTTGGGAACAAGAGTTCCTGACCTGCTTTTGTCAGGCGGCGCAATGGCCAAGGGGTGCTTTTGTCGGGATATCAGGGCCGAAAGCATTAACTGTCAGATGGGTCAGCCTCCAGGGGGTGCTTTGTCAGGCGGTCGGGTGACGTATGTGTCGATCGCGCCCTTATCCTAGGTCGTTTGTCGTTGGTGACGAACTAAAGGTCGGGCTATGCTATCCCTGGCGTCGGGGCGCATGAGAATCAGACGGGTCGTCCGGATCGGGAGCTGTCCGGCCCGGCCGCGCCTCCCGTTCGGTCGCGGACTATGGTTCATCGGCACAGATAGATACCCGCGCTTAAGTCAGCTGGCCTATCGGTGCCGTCCGGGCGCACCTCGGCACCCCTGGCCAGGCGTATAACCGCAGTTGTTCGACCCGCTCGGGGCGGTGCGCTCGGGGAGCGCCCGTCCCCATGTGGATTCGGATTTCCGGGGTGGCGGCCCCTTTGTGAAAAGGTGAGTTAATGGGGTACGTTAGCGGATCCGGGCGGGAGTCGGACTCCTACGATCTTTAGGTCGTAACAGACTATATCTAAGTCAAATACGTTAATGATCTTTTTCAAGATTAGCCATAGCCCTCCTTGTTTTAGGGTTTGGTAACTATAGGACCAGTGTTACAGTTGTTGAGCTACACTCAAGCTGTGACAAGTCAATCTTATAGAAACCAATTTCTTAAATACATATGATGTAGTGTAAGACCTGACCCAAACCGACGGGTCGTGAATACACCGAGCGCCGGGGCAAGTCAGGCTAGACACGAAAACAAGGGTCCGACTTAACTAGACATTGTGATTTGGATGAGCACACTCATGATCACAAATGGCTAGGGGTAAAAACCGATAAGAGAGTTATATCTGATATGATCGATGAAGAGTCATCTTCCAATTACAGAGTCAAACAACTTGTTGAGCTACACTCAAGGTTGTTAGGCTCAAGGTGATTGGACCTTTTACCCATTAATTTAATTTGATTAAACCGTTCATTATTAAAGCTTAAAATGATGGTAAAAATAGTGGGAGGATATAGATAGATAAAAGCCATTCTGCCTATATTTAATATTGAACATATGCTAAACTAGGGTAAGTTCTAAGTTTACAAATGGAATCAAAATGTCATATTTTAATGGAATAAGTTAACTGGTCAAATAGGTTGATTAATTGAATATCAAGTTAAATTATAATTGATAAAATTAAACTATATTCTCGTTGACATTAAAATGACCTTTTAAAGAACAGACTTAAGAAATATGATTTCACTAAATTCTGGGTCCACCAAATAAATTCACGCTACATGTCACTCGCCTCTATATGGGGCAGCTTGAACATATAGGATATTCGAAGTATGTTTCTCCCCACAACTTGTCGGGCTACACTCAAGGTTGTATGGAAAAACAATTTTGATTCGCAAAGTTCGAGAGTTTGATCAAACTGTTTGAGTCAAATACGAGTGCATGAGCGGTGTAAGACTATGCATCCCAACCGGATCTTGAGACAAGTAACGTGTTGAGCTACACTCAAGATTGCAAAGCTCAAGCGTTTGGATACATGAGATGCTTGCATAGTTATTCATTTATGTTGGGCTATTTAATATCTAAATATGATTTAGAAAAGGAAGAAGGCACTCCTGAAAGTCAATTGAGAAAGTTAGTTATATTTATCATTAGTAAAAGCATAAGTAGGAGGAAATGAAAATGTGACATATTTTGATGTCACGATTTCAGAATAATTGTTATACAAAAGACATCTAACACATTTTGACGAATGTCGTCACCTTGCTTCTGAAGCAATGTTTTGTGTTAGTAATCTGTAATAACTGTAATATATTAAATGTTAATACACAAGACAGTAGCAAACTTATATGGCAAAATAGACTAGGTCGTATCGAGAGACTAAGCTTCACAAGTCACATAAAGAGGGGTCTGGCCTCTCGTATTATGAAGTCTGCGGACACTTGTGAATCTTATCCTCTTAGATATAATGGCCGAAACCCATCTGTAAGATAGTGGAAGAATGAGTTGTCGAATTCAGTCTCGTACATACTGATGTACCCGAGTCTAGATTAACCAAAATAAGTTATTCTTATATTTTATTAAGACACGTGTTCTTGATGAAACACAAGTCTGATAAAATGAAGAACGAAATGACTAAAGCATTTAAACTGATTTGATTAGATCGAATGGTCAAATACTTAGCTACATAAAATCTTACAAAATTAAAAGAAAATATGATTCTCTCTCAGGTCAAGCCTGTTAACACATCGGTGTGCTAAAAGGTATGAATCACACTTAGTTAGACTTGGTGCGATCTATAGCAAGTGACTCTGAGTTAAGTCCTCCCTCTAGGTTAAGACCCAGATAGTAATGCCTAGGGTTTGATAATGTTATATGAGGACATTATCAATAAGATATTCATTAAATCGATCATAAGGAAGTTGTATAATTACTCGAATCTCGTGAGACAAAGAGTCGAGTTAGACATCATAATTGATGATGAATTAGTCAACTTCTAGGATGAAATTCGGAGTTGTAACTTCGATTTATTACTTGATGCAATCAGAATAGGTCTGTGTGCGTAAATAAATTTTGGAATTTAGTTTACGTGCCCAAGGAAAATGTTTCCTCATTTTCCGCAAGTAAATCTTTAAGTTAAAAGATTGGTGTAAAAAGAAAATAGTGAAGTACAATCTTGTTTGTCGAGAACGGTTTTCATCCTAATTCCTATAAAACGGATTATGATAAAACCGTTTTCGCCAGCAGATGTGTACAGATCTACTCGGACCAAACTCGATGTAAACGCTCATGTTGACCATGAAAATTAGTGCATTCACTTATAAGTTCGTTTTTCTAAATATGATTTAGACGAACCAACTTATATGAATTAGCCAGAAAGTTTTCAAGGTCAATGGGAGCGTATAAATTACATACGAAGCATCAAAGGGATGGGATATTGTAATCAAAGAGTTTGATACTTTATCAGAAATAGATATGAGCCATTTAAAAAGACCAGTAAAAAATTTAAATGATTATCGTAAGGTACGATGAACTGGATAAGATCCCAGGGAAATAAAATACTACGGATTCCGATAGACCAAGAGAATTATTTGAATGAGATTCAAATGGTTGGTCTAACATGAACATAGAAACCCCTTAAGTCTATAGTGTAGACGGTTTTAGCAGATCCACTCACGAAGGCTCTACCACATGAAGTCTTGAAAAACTTATGTGTAAAAACGTTATGAGATATCGAGATAAATGGGCCTGGGTGCAAGTGGGAGATGTAGAGAGATGATGCCCTCGAAGCTATTTATCTCTGTCTGTATAGCACAAACATCTTGTTCGAAATAACAGTAAGCTGTTTGGTAATAATTTATCTAAGTTATTTTTATAATGTAGTAAACATTAGATATTAACTTAGGTAAAGTCCTGAGACTTTATGCAAGGTCAAACATGTATCGAGATGAGTATCTCGATCATGGATAAATGTTTGACCGTCTGTAGTATAAGTCTAAAAGGATTCGTGGTCGTAGATGTTTCGAGACAAGGATATCGAAACATCGGATAGACCATTGTGTCTTAGTCTTCACTGTTTAGCGGTGGCAATGATCTCATGATCGTTTGACTTGGCAAAGTCGAAGACGAGACACATGTGCTCATTAGAGAATGAGTTCACTAAACGATACATAAGAGTTATCATATGGTTATATTGACCAATCTGTCAATGATAACTCTCAGTGATGATATGCAAGTTGGTCTTTTGACTTGAGGTCATTTTACAAACCTATGCGTGAACGGTGCCACTTAGATCACTGACCTATCTTCGAGGCTAGGCCTGTCGAAAGGTCTTTGATCGGGTGTCACTTGAAGCGTACGAGGAGAGTAATGACCAAGAGAGGATTCATCTCTCCCTGTCAATGGGAGTTATGTCGTAAAGTTAGTTCGGTCTTTAGTAAAATCTCTTATCAGAGTATGTTGGAAGAAGTCCAACATTAGTTGACTAAATATCGATAGAAACTAACCGGAGTCAAGTTATTAGGGTTGATAGTTTGACCGTACCCTAAACTTGATCTACACGACATAGTTTAGACAAAGAGACTATAACTGTGGAATTCATCACGAAAACAGTCAGGGTGGTCCCGAAAATACTCATGTCGATGAGTTAACCACATAATTATAATTCTGAAGCGGGGACGGTAATCACTGCTCGTGGTCACTACCGTATAGGCTTTGAGCTCAACCTATTGTAAGGGTCAGGCTGTAGGGTCTCACATAGAGTGCGACCTTCGTCTAGTAATAGGTAGAAATTAGTTAGGGAGAATAATTTGCATTTGATGCAAAGGAAGAGAATATTGCATTTTGATGCAAATGATATTTTAAGCTTAGATAGGGACTATTTTGCATTTGATGCAAACCGGATTAAACGTGTCGTAAATAGTTTACGACAATATTTAATGATATAAACGCAAGGAAAAGTTCACGGGTAAGACGGGAATGTCCCGGTCTACGCCCAGGTTCGAACAACATCGAAATCAGACAACAGATGCCCAAGTTATGCCCAAAACAGTTCAATGGGTCCAGTCAGTTCAGACCAGGTTGACCCAGGCCAGATTGGATCTAGCCTGGGAACCTGGCCAGCCTAAGGCCAGCCCTGGGCCTGGGCGCCCAGGGCACCAGGTGGCATGGGCATGGGCCTGCGCCCAGGCCCTGGCGCCTGTGCGCCTGCCCAGGCACCCAGGGCGGGCGCCCTGGGCCCTGGCGGGCCCAGGCGCCTGCCTGGGCGCCTGCCTGGGTGCCTGCGCCCAGGCTTGGGCCAGGCGCCCAGTCAGCAGGTTTTGACCTGTAGGGCCCACAGGCTGGGCCCCACCACAGGGTGCAGAACCCTAGGGCAGTGGGCATTTTTTGACAGCTCAGTTTTTGTGAAAAACAAGCCTTGAGCTGAACTTTGGGTGATCAATTGGAGGGTCAAACGGACTCCGATTAACTTGCCATTTTTTCCTATGTGTTCACCGTTGAACACCCTTCGAATTGATAGGCTGTATCAATATGAAGCTCAACAGTGAGTGAGTTAAAATTCACAGGAATTTGCACTTTGTGAGACAAACTAACTTGATTTAATTAACTCTAATTTAATTGTCCCACATCGGTTGTGCGAAAAAGGGGAGAGTCCGACGCCTATACAAATAGGGGCCTCCCCCTTCCTCCCAACTCGTCCCAAGCTCCAGATCTGAGCTGCTCCTGTAAATGTTGGAGCATGCTCGGATCTAGGCTGAAATTAATATTCTCTATCTCCCTATATTTCTACCTTGCTCCTGAGGGCTCTAGCAAAGCCACGAAGGAGTTCGGATTCAGATCCAAAATCTTGGCGAAGGCTTTCACTCGCGTGAAACTTTATTCGGCGCGTGGTTGGCCCGGCGACACGAGGATTGCTCTCCTCGGGATGCTGAGCAGTTCGAGGAACGGTTCGAGAAGCAGCTCGGCGTAGGACAGGGAGCGGCTCGGAAGACGGTGCAAAACATCTCGCCTGCCCCAGGGTTGAGATTCCGGGTATGTGTTTTAAGCATTAGTTTAATTTAATCGCAGTAGGTTAGATCCTTCTTGGGATGGTCAGATCCATCCCGAGTCGGCATAGATCTTGGCTAAGGGTCTTGTACATTAGGGCTAAGTTAAATTGTTTAACTGTATGTTAATTAGATTAACTTGTTTATTCTTCCGCTGCAAATTTTTATGTCTATGTTCCGTCTGACTCAGGATAGGGATAGATTTTTTGTGTCCTAAGGGTCCTAGAAATCCCTACAATTTGTTGTTTTGCGTCGAATACACCCGTGCCGAATTTGTTGTTCTGTGTCGAATGCACCATCGTCAAATTTGTTGTTCCGCACCGAAGATGCCCACGTCGAAGGTGCCCGTGTTGCTAATTATTTTTACGCTAATTTGTTGTTTTCTTAAATTTTGGCCGTGGAAATAATTTTTTGGAGAACAAAGATTTTACGGGGGGAAAATCTTAAATGAACAGTGCCCTCTTTATAAAGAGAAAAATCTTAAATTTGGTCCAACTGTTGTTCCGCACCGGAGGCACCTGCTAAATTTTTTTACGCTAATCTGTTGTCTGCGCAGAAGGCGCTCGTGCCGCATTTGTTGTTCCGCACCAAAGGTGTCCGCTCCGAATTTTTTGTTCCGCACCAAAGGTGCCCACTCCGAATTTGTTGTTCCATGTCAGTCGCTGAATTTGTTGTTCCGTACCGATGGTGCCCCCGTCGATTTTTGTTCTTTTAAATTGTGAAGTAGAATATTATAAGTTCCAAAATTTTGGTGGGGAAATAATTTTTGGGGAGACAAAAATTTTAAATAAACCTTGACCAAGGGCATGAGTTATGACTAGTCTATTATATAAAACACAACTGTTTTTGAATCTTATGGCATGTCCCAAACATCAACAACGATTAGGATGCATCCACATCTTTTGCATCAAAGGGTCAAGATTTAATTCAAAAAAGGGAGCTTTTAAACCATGAATGTGAGCTTTGAAATTTGGTCCAGGTTTGAAATTTGGTCCAACTTTGAAATGAAGGGACCTTTGGAACCATGAATGTAAGCTTTGAAATTTGGTCCAACTTTGAAAGCAGCCAATGACCCTGTTTCAAGATGAGGCGTCCGTTAAAATTTTTTTATGCTGATTTATTGTTCTGCGCCGAATTTATTGTTCTACACGAATTTGTGGTTCCGCGCCGAAGGCGCGCCCGCCGAATTTGTTGTTCCGTGTCTAAGGCGCTCGCGTCGAATTTGTTATTCCGCGCCGAAGGCGGCCGTGCTGCTAAATATTTTTACGCTAATTTGTTGTTCTTTTAAATTTTAATAAATTTTTGGAGAACAAAGATTTCGTGGGGGAAAATCTTAAATGAACCGTACCTGCGGGCACGGGTTTTTTTAACGCTAATTTGTTGTTCGCGTCGAATTTGTTGTTCTATGCGCCCGTGCCGCTAAACATTTTTACGCTAATTTGTTGTTCTTTTAAATTTTAATATTTTTTTGGAGAACAAAGATTTCGCGGCGGAAAATCTTAAATAAACTGTGCCTACGTGCACGGGTTATGATTAGTAAATACATAAAAGTGAGAGAAATTAGTTTAGCCCTCTTTTCCCTCATTTTCAGTGGGCCAAGAAAAGGAAAAACTCAAAGAAAAGTTTTAATACGAATTTTCCTTTGTTTTCTTTCATTTTCCTTTCCTTTTCTTTTTTCTTTTCAACCAAACAACGAAAAATAGTTTTCCTTCTAACTTTCTTTCCTTTTCTATCCTTTTCCTTCAAACTAAACACACCCTATGTTTTATCATTGAAGGGGTCGTTTGGTTCCTTGTAAACCAGTTTCTAAGTGTGCCAACTGACTTTTCCTATCAAATATTCAGGAATTTTTTTTCGTTTCTCGGAGATGGTTGATTGGAAAAGGGTTCGTAATGATAGTGTTTTTGAAATCATGTTGCCATTTCTCTCAAATGTTGAAATCTGGCAACATATTATTTAAAGCATTTTCTTTGCTGAAAATGGTTTTCGGCCATTTCATTGTTGTGGTTAATTGTCGCTCTTTTTTCTTCTGCCACTTCCAACCCCACCTTTATCTCTCTTATCACTTCGTCTCTTTGTTTTTCCGCAAATCTCATAGGTCACTTTCTATCATTTTGGTCTTTCCGATATGAGGAGACATGCCTCAGATTTGAAGAACAATGGCTTTTTCCCCTACAAAAAGATTCTATGCATGAATTGTTTTTTAGTCCCGCTCATTAGATATGGATTCATTGCCTTGTATGAATCATTGTTCCTTTTAGTAATTGATGATATGATACACTAAATCCGAATGACTCTCCCTTTGACATGTTTTTTTGGAAATCACATGATTTGCACATACCGCAACGAACCTAGTGTGGGCACAGCTTCGACTCCTCCGATGCTTTAATTAGTAACTGAGAGATAAAATATAATCTCAAAAGTAAAGGAGGAGAATGAGGACAATAGAATAGGTTACCTCTTCCCTTGATGGGATGGTTATTTAAGAGTAGTCAAAAAGTATTTTAGTAATTTCACTTGTAGAATGGGGGCATCCTCTCAAGTAAGCAATATTACAGCCACTTGCGAGTTGGTCCATTGGGACTTCTCATTTTAGGTTTGTAAACCTCCTCTAGGATGGTACACCATCACTAGTTCCCGATCCAGTTCAATTCCTAGCTTGCGTAAAATTGGATAAGTATTTATCCTTCTTGCAAACATAAATTGGCAGAAAGCATGCTCATCTTATGATGACACAGTGTTTAGTCCAACATGATGATTTCGACCTAATGATCAAATATAATTCTTTAGGAAAGAATTTTGAGTTAACACTTTTTCCTAAAAATTGGATATAGCATTTGGATTGTGTTCTTTTGATAACTTGCCAATATGACACTCGGGTTAAAGTAGCATGCATGCATGGCGATTGGGTGAAGCTTTTATGTATGGAAGAATTACCATGATGGGTTTGTAGTTACATCCCTCACAAAGTAATGGTAGTATATCATCATAGTGTTAGTGAGCTAGTGATAGTCATATGTGTGAAGGTGGAAGCTGCTTTCCTCAAAATATTGCAACTCTCAAGCACGGGAGATCAAGAAGTAGTAAACCCGATGAGTCGGGTATCATATCCACAGGGACAAATCTCGTCAGCAAAATCACAATTCAAAATCAAGCCTAGAAATAATTCAATAGAATACAAACCACTTTTTGAAGGTGAAATGATCATAGGAGAGTTTGAATATCAAAATTAAACTAAATATATGTTGGGGAAAGTGTGGGTGAAACAATAGGATGGGGGTGTGTGTATTGTGAGTTCATTGGGGTTATGCCCTACTATGCATTCCAATCATTTAGATAACTCAATGATGCGCATTTTGGGCAAACATCATAGGATGATTCCCAGGTGGGATTTAGCATAATAATATTCGAGTATTCATTGGATTGATGTGTTTTACATTCTAATTGCTAGGTAACGCTTCACGACACACCACCCTAATAATTCTAGGGCCTCTCGACGTGTCTTATGCATATAGGTAATGCCTCGTAGCACACCCTTCTTGGACTCTTCGATGATAATGCAAATGCACAGGTAATGCACGTATATGTAGGAGATGCTTCCCGGCAGTCTATCCTCATCGAACCCCTCATGGGTAATGCTTTGCAATTCGAATAAAGATAATCCATAATCTAATGAAACAATCATTCCGTGGCACATGGATGATTGAAAGCATAGAGGGAATAATCCCCATTTCATCACTTAACCCACACAATAGAGTTCGCCACTCATGGAGATAAAAACACATCATTCCATTAATAATATCAAGAAGTCCATTACAAGGATTGAAAACTAAAATCAAAGGAGAGATTGGAATTCTTTTACCAAGATAACTTGAAGCACAACCCCTAATCCTTTGCTCATCCACACCTTCACCAAGGTTAGAGCTAAAACCTTAAAACTAAGAATAAGAACGAACAAATGAATGAAAGATGTTTAGCCTTAATTACAATCTCTTATATGTAGACCTCAAATCCCCGAAATAATCTCCACATTTTATCTCCTATCTACGGCTGTGATTGAAATGAGTTTGGGTTGATTTCTACTCCAGATTGTGCCTTTGGTCTACCGTTAGACGTCTCATGTTGATGAACCAGACGTGTGGCTGCTTAGGCTTTTTGGCTTATGAAAATCACCTTGACCAGACGTCTGGTGCTATGAGCTCAGGCGTCTGGTTGCTTTGGGAATGGCCCCTTCTATTTGATTGTCCTGACGTCTGTAACATTGACCCTAGGCATCTGATGGGGAAACAGGCGTTTGGGTCTGCTTCTTCAGGCGTCTACGGTACTACATGAATTTGTTCCCTAACTCTCTGTTTTTGTGTCACAATCGTCTGGAGTAATATTCCCAGGCTTCTGAACAATACATTAGATGTCTAATAAGCATGCTCTAGACGCTCTAGACGTCCAGTGCATCCGAGATTTCTTCTATTCTTTTACATGATGCGTCAGACGTCTGGAGGTGTTCCTCTAGGCACATGTCCTGCATAAACAGCCATATCAATATATTTTAGTTGGGTTTTTAGCATTATAAAATTCTATTAAAATTATCATAAATTCCCTACATTATGATGAACTCTAAAATATATAGGATGTACAAGAAATGCATTATTTAGAGTGCAACTAACATGAAAACACATAGAGAAAGCGATAGAATTGGGAGTTAAACATACAATATTTACGCACAATCACATCCCACAACTAGCTCTTTGCTCGTCCTTAGGAAAGTCAGCGAACATTCATACACACCATATTATATTCAATGACCATAGAATGAATTAAAGATAGCATCACCCCACAAAGTTCAACAAATATCAAGGGTTTTCATGAACTAATGTAAAAACACACAATGCCATCCCAATCCTCACATATTTAGTATTACACAAGTTCATGCATGTAATTGTTTAACTACTTGGGTAATCAAGTGTCCTAGGTTATAAATCTTCTAAGATTGGTCCATCACAATACTCAACCCATCATGAGCTCATAATTTTGAATCTACTCAACACATTTGATTCTCATAACTAACATTATTTCGTATAACACTTTAGAGAAATCCATGTAACGAGCTGTAGGTCAATGAATCATAAACCAGACGGTTCTAAGGCGTTAGGTTTAAAAACCCCCTCAGACTTAATAACTCGGATTGTTTGAAGATTATTTTTCATTTCACTCCCCCATACTCCATTGCTCGACACGAATCCTCAATTCTTCTTGAGACACGAGGATCCGGCTACTCAAAAAAGTCAAAAGAATGGTGCATTTTATTCATTATCATTTTTTATTTTTCATTTCATTTTTTGTGAGATATGTTTGAGTAGAATCCTTGATCACTTACTAATGACAAGCGGGTATATGTTAGACCATCATCCTATAAGTTTAGATCCTAGTTCACGTGATCACCACTTCATAATCACGTACATGACATGAAATTACTTAACACTAAACAGTGGTTTCATGAGGTTACAATTGCAGATACATGCATTAAATCCATAAAAATTATGATGGATCGTTGTTCCATGTATAGGTGAAGCATTGTAAACCACGCGTTGATAAAATCAATGAATATGAGTGTTCAATCAAGATTTATGGAATATTCACTACTTAGGGCTATATACATAATTATTAGTGAAAAGAGCTAACTCTCTCATTTATTCTCTATATAAGCATACATATATATAGATATATAAGAAAAATTGAAATTTTTTGAAATTTTTTGTATGTTTATGCATAAAATAAAATGCAACAAAATGCAATGTTCTAACAAAACTCTATACTCTTCCCCAACTTAAAATGAACATTGTCCTCAATGTTTGAAGGGTAGTAGAACCAAATTTAGAAATTCAAAACTTGTGAATGCATAAACAAAGAGAACTAAGCAAAATTTTATTCTTTTATATATAACTACTAAGGGTAAAAGGAGAGAGTATACCATGGTGTTTCAAATGAAGGATATCATATTTCTTTCGATGTAGGAATTTGTTACATATACTTCTTCTCCTTGTCCTGTTGCAGGGCTCCTCATCTGCTTTCAGGCAGTAGTATCATCACAATACAAGGCTCCCCTCCTTTGAGCTTCATTCCCAATGGCTTCAAGAGATGTACTTTGTTGACAACATGGCGTTGCAATTCTCCTTCAATATATTTGTCTTGCCAACAAGAGCCATATAAAATTAATAAGTCATGGGAGTGAGGGTCAAAATACTCAACAGGATTTGTGCTTTTGAACTCAGAGTGGAAGGGAGCGTTGTGAGAATAATCTCCTTGAAATGGATCATAAGTGTCATCGTGGTGATCAAGTTCAGGGACTCCCATTTCCTTGATGCTTGATATGACGGCTCCATAAGCAGTTGCGTAAATGTCAGCGTCCAATGGGTGCTAGGCTCCACATATGGTAGTGGCTCCATCTCCTGCACAAAATTGATATCATCAATACAATCCATAGAATGAGTAACAATTAAAGTCCACAAGTCCAAATCAAAAGTGTTTGGGGGTAGTGTCAACATGCCATCAATAAAATCTAAAACATGCATGTCCCTGGAATAAAAATCATGCTCAGCTGCTCCTCCAACAATGTCCAACGTGCATACCTCCTCAACTTCCTCCATATCATTTGGTAAGTTACATGCATTAAAAATATTCAAATCCTATGTCATGTTACCAAAGGAGATTTTCATATTGCCACTTCTACAGTTTATCAATGCACCATTAATGGCTAAGAAAGGTCGCCCTAAGATGATGGAAGTGTGTTTGTCAGATTGGGGTCCTTCAATATCTAACACTATGAAGTCCACGAGATAAAAGAATGTGTCCACTTAGACAAGCACGTCCTCTACACAACCCCTATGGATATTCACAGACTTATCAGCTAATTAGAGAATGACGAGTGTTTTCCCGAATTCTCCTAACCCCAGTTGGTACACATGGGGTATGGCAAGATGTTCACGCTAGACCCTACATCAAGGAGACCGTGCCCTATATTTGTGGTGCCTATGGTGCATGGTATGGTGGGGGTTCCATGGTCCTTACATTTGGGTGGCATGTTATGAAGGACTATTGCACTAACCTGCTCAGTAAGAAAAGCTTTCTTTTTAACATTTAATTTTCTTTTAATAGTGCAAAGCTCTTTCAGAAATTTAACATAAGCAGGAATTTGTTTAATCGCATCAAGAAGAGGAATATTAATTTGACAACGTTTAAAGATTTCACTTATCTCTTCTTGATATCGGTCCTTCTTGAATTGAAGAAGCCTCTGAGGGTAGGTACTAGAGGGAAGTATGGCTTGGACCTTTAAATCTTATCTTTGTGGTGTGCTGGTCCTTGCTAGAACTCTCCTCCTGCACTATTCGTGATAATACAAGGTCTTCTTCCTCAACTAAAATCTCATATGTATCCTTGGATGGCTCTGGCTTCTCTATCTGCTTACCTCTTCTTAATGTGGTCATCACTTGACAAGTCCTGATGTTGATTCCTTCTGACGATAAGCTCGTGGTGGGGTTGGGAAGTGGTCGGGCCTAAAATTTGCCTTTATCCAAGGTAATTGCCATCTTAGCAAAGATCTCCGTCATATGTTAGTTCTGTGTTTGCTGAACTTGCTATAGCTGTTGAATCTGCTGGAATTGAACTTGTTATTGTTGGTGGAATTGCTTATTCTATGCCTGCTGGATTTGCATGAACTGTTGGAGCATATCTGTGAGTGTCTGAAGTTGTGGCTCTATGCTTTGCTCCTCCTGCTTCCTCAGTATTCCACCTTGATAACTATCCATAGGTGGTGGCCTAAATGGTGGTAAAGCTTGTGGCTTGTGATGCCAATTCTGGATAGCATTGTTGCGCCCATTAGAGTGTGGTGCATTTAGGTAAACCCTTGCCCTTGGTATGCACTTGAAACATGATTCACTTTGGTGGGGTTCTGACGTGCGTCTATATTTCATATATTCACGCACGTTTTCTTTTGTGTTTCTCCGTGTTTTTCTGCCGTCTCTTATTCGTTTTCGTATGTTTTCCTGTTTTCTTTCACTTTTCTTTGTTTGTCCATGATTGCAGGGGATTGACCACGTAGGGGACGTTTAATGATGATATCCCAAGTCCCCGGAGCAACGGGAGAAGTCACGCGTGATCCAGGGGGTCAAACGGCGAAGTATTCATCTTTCAGCCCCTCACCCGGTCGGTTGGTCATCTCCAACCGATCGGGTGATGCACGCGTGCACCAACCGGTCGCTACCGCAGCTCACAAAGAAGTCACCCGACCGGTTCACAGACCGGTTCTGCGGGCGGCTGTTCTATGTCTTTTCGAGAATTCCAACCGATCGGGTGACTCTCACCCGATCGGTTCATCTGTAGCTGAGAAAAAGAGCTGAAGACACGGACGATTCAACCGGCCGATTCACCCGACTGCTCCAAGATCCAACCGGTCGCTCAAGAACTCATCCGATCGGTTCGTGAGATCGGGTGAAAACTCGCCGTTTTCTGTAATTTATCTGTAACGGATCAACCGATCGGTTGACTTGTCACCCGATCGGTTGATCCGAAAATCTATATATAGGACCCCTAGGGTTCCAGAAACGAGAGAGTTGTATTTTTTTACTGTTTTATTTCCTTGTGACGGCTGTAATTGTTACTCTTAAGTAAGTTTTCAGATCTTTCTAAAATTTTAGTATTGTCTTTATTACTCCTTTACTTCCGCATTGCAATTGTCTGATTATGATTCTAACGGTTAAATTTCATTTAGATTGCTTTTTCATGAATTTTTGTGAGTAGTTCCCAAATCTGGGATTTTGGTGGAAACCCCTTCGGGGGCTCTTCCCGATGCGTCCGTAGGGTTAGGAAATCGATAGGGAGTAGGAATCTAATGGTTACGCGGGGTGTTTCATTGTCATCGGCGGGAAAAAGACCGCCTTTGACCGTCGGGCCAAGGGGGAATAAACTTGGCGGTTGACTCCCTAGCCATAGCTCACACCCTTAGCGTAGACGCCGAATCCTAGCACACGGGAGCGGCATGATGAGACGTTGGGAGTTATCGTTGCGGGCTTAGTGCTCCCGGGATCGATCAGTGTTTGTGGACACTGGAGTGCCCACTGATCGAATCCGGGAAGTCCGGTGTATCATCCTGGGCACCGACCGGAATATCGGGCCCATGGGACGCCGGTACCACTTTTAGAGGCAACGTCCCACCATTAGACCCTAATCCCGATCGCTATCCATACCCGTAGGCCGCGTCGGCGAGAGTCTCTCGTCGGGTTGGAAACCAAAGTCCCGGGTTTACTTTCTTTTCGCTCTTACGATTTTATTTCCATTCGTGACAACCATCCACCGATTCGGGCTAGCTCGCCCCTCGGGGTGATTTAGGTCCTACCTGACCCAAGCACAACCTCGCCTCCCTGAGTTCGATATTCCCGCACCCTACACTAACCGTGAAACTTGCGGTAAACGACACCGCGACGCCGCGACGCAAGCGGGGCGCCGGTCAAGTTTATGGCGCCGTTGCCGGGGAGGCAACGTGCTTGATATTTTAGGATCTCTTGAACCCTCGTGTCTAGCTCATATCCCTACCTCACGATAATTTTCGCATTCTCCCTTTTTTTTCTTTTTATTTATTATTATTATTTTATTATTTTATTTTCTTATTTTATCTGTCTCTTTCCCACTTGTCGCTTCACGGGTGTTTGTTGTTTTTCATGCGCAGGAGTTCAAGAAGTCTTGACGACTTGATCCCCCTCGATCCAGAGATTAACGCCACCCTTAGGCGTTTGGCCACCGAGAAGCGGAGAAGGGAAGATCCCGAATCCATGGAGGAGAACACCCCACCTCACAAGTCTCTGCTGGAGTACTCGATGCCATCCATCGAGTCGACTTCCGCCATCCAATCTCCAGCTATTGCGGCCCAAAGCTTTGAGCTGAAGCCGTCTCTAGTGACATGGATCCAGCAGGACCAGTTTGCGGGTGCGCCCATGGAGAGCCCGATAGAGCACCTGGACTCCTTCTTGGAGAAGTGTGACACCTTCCGAATTAATGGTGTCACTACAGAGGCTATCCGTCTGAAGCTGTTCCCCTTCTCTTTGCGGGATAAAGCCAAGCAATGGTTAAGGGGGAAGGACCCCAACACTTTCAACACCTGGGAGAAGCTCTCCAACGCTTTTCTTACAAAGTTCTTTCCTCCGGGGAAGACCATGAAGTTAAGGAGTGAAATCTCCTCCTTCTCCCAGGCCAGCCACGAGTCCTTGCATGAAGCTTGGACGAGATATAAAGAGATGCAAAGAAGATGCCCTCACCATGAGCTTCCGAAGTGGCAGATTATCAATCTGTTCTACAATGGGTTGAGGGATGACCTTAAATCTTCTATGGACGCCGCGGCTGGGGGTTCCTTCATGTCTCGAAGCGAGGAAGATGCCGGGAATATTCTGGAAAACATGGCATCCAACAATGAGCGGTGGTGTGACGAGAGAGCCACACCAAGAACTGGGGGTATACACAGAGTCGAGGACATCGACAAACTTTCAAGCAAGTTCGACTTGCTTTCGACCCAGATCTCCGCACTGATGGTAGGAGCCGGTGGGGCCGGTACACAGCAAGTTTCTGCTGTAGAGTCCGAATTCCTTGGGGAATTCGACGGTGGTGACGTCTCACCACCGTTGGATCAGGCGAGCGCACTATTTTACAACCCCACGGGGAATGCGCCATATCCGCCAAGGACAAATTCCAACCCGGCCTACTCTCCCAACAACCGGAACCACCCGAATTTCAGTTACCGCCCACCATTTCAGCCCTCGCCGCCTCAGCAGCCGCAGCAACAAATTTATCAGCCGGCTAGACCACCGCAGAATCAGGGTCAGCTGCAACCGTTTCAGCAGCAACCTCAGCAACAAACTTATGCCCCCAGGAATCAGCAGCCGTTCCAGCAGCAGCAGTATGGCCAACAGAGGGCCGTCTCTCCGGCTGAGTCTCTCTTGACTCAATATATTACCAACCAGGAGAGATTTAACCAAAAGATGGAAATGGGCCAGCGGACCCTCACGGACCAAATAACCCAGCTGGGGTTACAGGTGGCGAACCTCGCAAGGTCACAAAACCAATTGCCGCCACAACCGGAGGTGAACCCTCGAGGAGCAACACAAACATCGGTACTCGTGCACGAGCACGCGAATGTGTCCGCTATCGTTCTGAGAAGCGGGACACAAATTCCTACTAGAGTGCCCCCTAGCAACCCGGAAGCACCATTGGTCGTTGAGAGACCGACTGAAAAATTAAACGACACCGGTGCTTCGTCATCAAATCCCATGACTCCGGAGGGAGTGTCTGAAGAAGAGAAGAAGAAGGAGGAAGAGAGCCCAAGAGTGTATAAACCCGTTGTGCCATTTCCACAACGGTTGGTTCAGGCGAAAATTGATGAGAAATATGGGAAGTTCTTCACTATGGTCAAGGACCTAAGCCTGCAAATCCCCTTCTTGGAGGCAATCGAGACAATCCCATCCTATGCAAAATTCTTGAAAGATTTGGTGACTAGAGGGTCCAGAAAGGAGAAAGTAGTGTTGACGGCGGAGTGTAGCGCTCTTATCCAGAGGGATAACCCGCCAAAGCTCAAGGACCCGGGGAGCTTCTCTATCCCTTGCACGATCGGGGCTGTGAAGATTAATCGTGCACTCGTCGATCTAGGAGCGAGTGTTAGCTTGATGCCCTTGTCGATGTACAGAAGGATAGGAATGGGTGATTTGGAGCCCACCGGGATGACCCTACAACTAGCTGACCGGTCGGTCAAATATCCGGTGGGAATTGTTGATGATCTCCCCGTGAATGTGAGAGGGGTGCATGTGCCTGTGGACTTTGTAGTCATGGACATGCCCGAAGACGCACACACCCCCATTATCCTGGGACGGCCTTTCATGGCCACTGCTGGCGTTCTTATAGATGTGAAGAACGGAAAACTCTCCTTGAACGTCAGTGGAGAGAAAGTTGAGTTTGACCTGGGACTATCCATGAAGCACCCCGACCCTCCTGATGACCTCCGGTGTAATTTGCTTGAGATAGAAGAAGAAAAGGCTGTGGAGGAGAGCTCCTGGGAGATTCTCCTGAGAAACCCCCCCCGATGAATTGGGGAATTCTGAAGATGAAGAAGGCCCCGAAGACAAAGAAGCTGCTGGAAAACCAAGTGCAGCGAGAACGACCCCTCCCGGGCTCCCTAAGTTTCCTCCTGTGAGGAGAACGGGGAAAGAGCTCACGGACCTCACTAAAGACGAGGTCCGAATCCTGAAGAAGATGGCGGGAAGCGCCAACACCAAGGAAGAGCCCCCGAATCTCAAGAACAAAGGGAGGGTATTCGAGCAAGTATTTTTCCAGCCACTGACTAATCCAAGTGCCTCTAGCTCCAACGAGAAAGAGATGCCGAAATTTGGGCATCACCCGTATCAGCCACCATGAGCATCTCTTGCGGGCGTCGAGCCAATGACGTTAAACAAGTGCGCTTCATGGGAGGCAACCCATGTTCTGAACTTTTTCTCAAATTTTTAGCGTTATTTTTTACTTTATTTTATCTCTTTTTATAAATAAAATCAGCCGCGAGAACATCCGTTCGGGGACTTAAGCAAATTTCTTGGTTTTTGCAGGAAACAGGCCCCAACCGATCGGGTGACAACTCACCCGATCGGTTGGGAAGTATCAGATACATGCCGAGATCTGTCCCCGAATGAACCGATCAGTTGAGTAATGAAGGGACCGGGTGGAAGACCGGGTGAGCTGGGGAGAACTTTCGGAAATTTTTGGGGAATATCAACCGATCGGTTGAGTTCGAGCGCGATCGGTTGAACTGACCGGGTGAGCAGCCCTAAGTTCTCGGGAAAATTGTGTGGAGCGGCCAACCGATCGGTTGACAAGTCAACCGATCGGTTCGCCTGTAGCATTTCTTCGGCAAAATTTTCGACCTAACAGTCAACCGATCGGGTGACAAGTCACCCGATCGGTTCGACTTAAAACCCTATAAATACCCGCCGACACCCGCTCGTTTCCGCCCTCGCCCGATCGCAATTCTCGCCGTCGTTTCGTCTCCCCCTCTCCTCCAACAACCGATCCCCACTCCCCCCACGTCCCCTACTCCTCCATCACTCCCACTCTCCACCTCCTTCATCAACCCCTCCATCATCTCCACCCTCTCTTTCCTCCCATTCCGAGATTTTGACCTAATTTTCCCCCAAACTACCCCCATTTCGAAAATTATTGCCGAAGGAGTTCGCCGCGGCTCCACGCTACTCTCGCTGAACAGTGTGGGGCATCAACAAGCAAGCTCCGCCACTCCGCTTGGGTAAACTCGCTCCTAAGCTTATTTTATACATTTGCCCTATTTATTGTGCTTGCTCGTTTGCTTGTGTTGGTGTGCATCCACGATTTTTGCACTAATTCTTGCCCGCACACACACATGGCTAAAGATAAGGATAAGGGGAAGGGTATCATGAGGGAAGAGGAGCCGTCTCGAAAGAGACGAAAACAAACACGCCCCCTTCCCGTACACGAGCACTTACACTTGGCCCTCCTCCACCTGTTATTCCCCCTGTGGACCCAATGTTGGGCCCACACGGGTATATTTTTCGGAACCAGGAGCACAAAGACTTTTACCGTAGGCTTGATGCTCGAGGGCATCTATCCACCAAGTTCCCGCACGCACGTACACTTGTCGATCTCGGTGTCTTCACCGAGGTCGAATCTCTTTTCGCTAACTTGGGGTGGTTAGCCTTTCTTAATACACATGCCATATCCTACCCGGCCCTCACACTCGAATTCCTCTCTACACTTGCTGGGAGTCCGGGTCGATCATTAGATTCAGGGTGCGTAACCGTAGTGTCACCACAAATCTAAATACGATTAATGATATATTTGGTTTCCCCAATCTCGGGGATGATGCCATCCGACACTACGGGTACACGCCCGAGTTTGATGTCGATCAATTCTGGTTCCGCCTCACGCTGATCCGCGACTACCCCCGAGGAAGGGCCAAGGCCTCCTCCATCATTCATCCCGTGTTTAGATTGGCCCACAGGATCATTTCATCCGCATTCTTTCCTAGGGACGAGTCTGGTACTGTGACTATCCCTGACCTTTTTATCCTTTGGGCCATGACTTTTCCTTATGTCCGGGATGATGATGGAGTCAGCTTCAGAGCCCCTACCGTCCCCATCCATAGTAGCGATTGGCTTGTTTACAAGCTACTCGAGATCAGCCGGGTCGGGAAGGGGAAGTTCTGTTGTGGGGGCATCATCACGATCATATGCTCTCACGCCCAATTCAATATCACCATCCCCAATAATCTTCCAGCTGCCGCAGGACCCTCACATCTCGATATTGATGTCCTGCGGCACATCCACATGATCAAGCCCCGCTCGGATGGCCGCTTCATATTTCATTATGGCCACCCCCCAGCCCCTTACACCATTCTGCCCAACCCCGCTCGCATGACCCTTGCTCTCGTGGGAGATTGGACTTTCCCTCCTGATCCTGATTTCTTAGCTGGGTTGAATCTTCCTTTCTTTCCCGCAGACGCCCGCAGATCACCGTCCCCTGCCGCCCACTTAGGCGAGCAGGATATCCATGCGTCTGTGGGAGATTTAGGGGCTGGCCCGAGTCGTACCGTTTCTGCTCCGGGACCGATCACGTCTGAGCACCTCCTTGCGGCCATTTCTGGCCTTGTCTCCTGTGCTGGCATGACCACTGCCGCCAGCACCTCTTCGACCTTACCTGACGGCACCACCTCTGCCTCGCGTCAGTCTACGTCTTTTGGTCGCCGTCAGGTATCTGCCCGTCTAGGACTTGAGAGGGAGGTCGCCGCCCTTCGTGAGCTCGCCATGTCCTCTGTTTCCTCGGACCCATCACCATCCTCCTTTCTTACTCACCCACGTTTCCTCGCACTTGAGAGGAACGTGGCCGCCATTCTCCGCCTTCTTACTCATATCCACGGACCACCTCCACCTTCACCACCCAGGCGATCTTCTCCTCCACCCACCCACACTTCTCCACATCCATCACCCCCCTCACCACATTCCTCCCCTCCCTCTTCACATCCCATCCCAGCATCCACTTCACCCCTCCCGACCACTTCCACCGCACCCACGCTACCTCACTTCTCCTCCGTCACTCCATACGTGCGCCGGAGGAAATTGCCGGTGCGCTCCAGATCCCTCCCACCACCTCCCACTACCGTCACCACCGCACCTACTTCCTCCACTTCTATTCCTCTCACCACCGCCTTGATCGCCTTCCTACCACCACCACCCATCACCACCGACACTCGTCCCATTGTTCACACCACCACTGCCCCTACTACTTCGCCTCTTCCCCCACTTCTCAGCACACCCCCAGCCTCCCCCGACCACCCATCCACACCCTCTTCCGAGGAGGACGAGGACTCAGCTCCTCCTGCTTTCTAGATTCACCTCTTTTGTTTTTGACTCCCCCTTGCACATATCTGGATTTCATTGATCATATCGTTTCGCTAGCTCTTTCTGGTCTAGCTTGGGGGAAGTCTACTTTGGTGTGCTGTCGTGTTTTGTTTGTTCTTCTCATTTGTGTGTGTGTGTGTGTGTGTGTTTGTTTTTCACTTTTTGAGTGTCGTGTCGTGTGATTTTATTTTATCTTCTATTTTCATATTATTTTGATTTTGATTTTGATCTTTCTTTCTTTTTTTCAGTTTCATCTGTGTGTTTTCCTCGTTTTCATTTCTTTTCGTGTCTGTGCGTATTTCCCCCCCATTTTCCTTGCCCTCCCGTACTCACTCATATTGCATTGAGGGCAATGCAAACTTCAGCTTGGGGGAGTCGCACTTCGTGCGTCATTTGTGTTGTTTTTCTACGTTATTTGAGTCGTTTTCCATCGTGTTTTTCTTTTTTCTTTTTCCTTCTTTCTTTAGCTCTTTCTCCTAGAAATGAATCCTATGATGAATCGCCACAAAGTCACACACACCTAGCATTGCATCGATAATCACACTCACTAACCCTAGGATTTCGAGTCCTTTTGCATTTCACGCATCGTGGGTCCACTTAGCTTTTTGTGAGTCGTGTGTCGTGACTAGCATTTGGTGCGCTTCTGCTTTGTGATTTTACTTTATATACCTGTCCAGGAATGACCCCTAGATTATCATGCTTCGATATTGAATACGCGGTATTTGCCTCTATATGCATGCTATATATATATCGTATACTTCATTTCGCATGCGTCGGGATTCCACAACTAAGGACTAGGATAACCCATTTAGCCTAAGCTCTATTTAGCAAGAATAGTCTCCTTTGCCCGAGTGTTTAGATTTCGACTTCTTTTTTGTTTTACTTGGTGCAAATCCCCTCGTCGTGTACCGTTCTCCCGCTTGGGAGAGTACACATGTGTATAGCCAAAAACCCAAAAATCCAAAAAAAAAATGGGAGAAAAAAAAAGAAGAAAAAGATTGTATAGCCAAAAAGCCAAAAAAAATATGCAAATACCCAAAACCCAAAAAAATTCCCGTGTGAATATTTTCATACTTGCCAAGAATAAAGGGAAGGCGAGAATTTGCACCGAGTGTTCTTCTCCACATCATCTCAACCCCCGTCGTTATCGAAAACACTTGGCTTGGGAACCTTTTAGCTAGTATCTAGGCTATAGTGGCGTGATTTCCTTAACCCTAGTTGTGGAGTCCCCGATGCATGATACGCTTCTATTCTCTCTATTCTCACGCATGCTTGAACTTATATTCACCGCTTAATTCAATTCGATTCGATATTTGGGTCATATCTTGGATTTGTGTATATCGAGCCTCATTGCACATCGTAGAAAGCTTCACCATTTGCTAGCACACGGCCACGCTCACTCGCGCTTCACTGCGTGGACCCACGACACTTATTTGGACTCGCTTTCCTAGGTTTAGTGGTGTGATTTGGCGTTCGCTTGCTAGGTGTGTCGTTTTTGATTTTGATGGCTCTGATGGACGATCTAGGGCTTAGAGTTTTCTTTTTCCTTCTTCCTCTCTATTTTTCCCTTCCGAGCTCCTACTCTCACTCGTCTTCCTCGAGGACGAGGAAGAGTTCAGCTTGGGGGATTTTGACGTGTGTCTATATTTCATATATTCACGCACGTTTTCTTTTGTGTTTCTCCGTGTTTTTCCGCCGTCTCTTATTCGTTTTCGTATGTTTTCCCGTTTTCTTTCACTTTTCTTTGTTTGTCCATGATTGCAGGGGATTGACCACGTAGGGGACGTTTAATGATGATATCCCAAGTCCCCGGAGCAACGGGAGAAGTCACGCGTGATCCAGGGGGTCAAACGGCGAAGTATTCATCTTTCAGCCCCTCACCCGGTCGGTTGGTCATCTCCAACCGATCGGGTGATGCACGCGTGCACCAACCGGTCGCTACCGCAGCTCACAAAGAAGTCACCCGACCGGTTCACAGACCGGTTCTGCGGGCGGCTGTTCTCTGTCTTTTCGAGCAGAATTCCAACCGATCGGGTGACTCTCACCCGATCGGTTCATCTGTAGCTGAGAAAAAGAGCTGAAGACACGGACGATTCAACCGGCCGATTCACCCGACTGCTCCAATATCCAACCGGTCGCTCAAGAACTCATCCGATCGGTTCGTGAGATCGGGTGAAAACTCGCCGTTTTCTGTAATTTATCTGTAACGGATCAACCGATCGGTTGACTTGTCACCCGATCGGTTGATCCGAAAATCTATATATAGGACCCCTAGGGTTCCAGAAACGAGAGAGTTGTATTTTTTTACTGTTTTATTTCCTTGTGACGGCTGTAATTGTTACTCTTAAGTAAGTTTTCAGATCTTTCTAAAATTTTAGTATTGTCTTTATTACTCCTTTACTTCCGCATTGCAATTGTCTGATTATGATTCTAACGGTTAAATTTCATTTAGATTGCTTTTTCATGAATTTTTGTGAGTAGTTCCCAAATCTGGGATTTTGGTGGAAACCCCTTCGGGGGCTCTTCCCGATGCGTCCGTAGGGTTAGGAAATCGATAGGGAGTAGGAATCTAACGGTTACGCGGGGTGTTTCATTGTCATCGGCGGGAAAAAGACCGCCTTTGACCGTCGGGCCAAGGGGGAATAAACTTGGCGGTTGACTCCCTAGCCATAGCTCACACCCTTAGCGTAGACGCCGAATCCTAGCACGCGGGAGCGGCAGGATGAGACGTTGGGAGTTATCGTTGCGGGCTTAGTGCTCCCGAGATCGATCAGTGTTTGTGGACACGGGAGTGCCCACTGATCGAATCCGGGAAGTCCGGTGTATCATCCTGGGCACCGACCGGAATATCGGGCCCATGGGACGCCGGTACCACTTTTAGAGGCAACGTCCCACCATTAGACCCTAATCCCGATCGCTATCCATACCCGTAGGCCGCGTCGGCGAGAGTCTCTCGTCGGGTTGGAAACCAAAGTCTCGGGTTTACTTTCTTTTCGCTCTTACGATTTTATTTCCTTTCGTGACAACCATCCACCGATTCGGGCTAGCTCGCCCCTCGGGGTGATTTAGGTCCTACCTGACCCAAGCACAACCTCGCCTCCCTGAGTTCGATATTCCCGCACCCTACACTAACCGTGAAACTTGCGGTAAACGACACCGCGACGCCGCGACGCAAGCGGGGCGCCGGTCAGGTTCCTTAGCACTTCCTTAAACATTGGGATGGTTGGACATCCCGATGTTTCATGTCATGTCCTCTCATAAAGGGCTCATAATTCTTCCATGGCCATGACCTTCAGTCTTTTCAACTCTAGGCTTTGAAGTTTTTTGTTGAAGAAGGTTTCTATTTTAGGCTCCAATGTTTCATCTGATCTCAAAATAAGTGGGCCCTCTTGTGATGAGCAATAAGGCAAGTCCATCCTGTCATAATCTGAAGTTGCTTCCCATGTCTATGCACTCTCAGTAATGAACTCCAAATACTTCCACACCTCAGCTGTTTTCTTATCAAAGAATTTTCCGTTGCTCATCATCTCCATAAATTGCTTCGTGGGGGGTTGGAGTCCGTCATAGAAAAATCATATAAGTCGGTACTTGTCGAACCCATGGTGGGGGCTTGCTAGCAAAAGATATTTAAACCTCTCCCACGCGAGATCAAATGTCTTACTATGCTTTTGTGAGAAGTTTACCATTTTTTCAGCCCCTAGGTGCTGTGCAAAGGAATATTTTTTAAGAAACTCAGCTTGTAAATTAATCAAAGAAATAATAGAGCGAGTGGTAAAGAATTTAGCCAATTCTTTGCCTTATCTTTTAATGAAAATAGAAATAACTTAAGGTATTTTGTATCAGAACTAGTTTTTTCATCAAAACATGTAATGCATACATCTTCAAATTCCTTTGTATGTAAATACAGATTTTCCCTCTCTAAACCATGAAAGGTATAGAGAAGTTGAATCGTTCCAGGTTTAAGACTAAAGGAATTAGCATCGCAGAAAGCGCAATGCATGAGCCAACAGAATATCTAGTGAGCCTAAGCACATCTCTCAAAGATTTCTCTCCCATGGTTTGGGAGTGAGTTCCATTATTGTGTGTGCCATTGGTGCCATTAGGATTAGATTGTTCAGCCATCTTAGTATTTCTAGATATTCTATGTGTATTATGTGTCCTAAGCCACATAAACCACGTTAAGCTCAAAATTGTCTCTCTTTCTAGCTAAACTAATTTTTATAATATGGATATATTAAAAAAAATCAAAACAAATTTTGCAAGTAAAGAAATGGATGTATAAAGAATATATACACAAAAATGGAAAGATCTCACCAAATATTCCCAGCTAATTAGAAATTGTGAAATTATAGAACCGTTGTTCCAGGCAATGGCGCCAAAAACTTACTTGCCTCAAAATGTTGCAACCTCCAAGCACATGAGATTAATAAGTAATAAACTCGGTGGATCGGGTATCGTATCCATATGGACAAATCTCGTCTGCAAAATCACAATTCAAAACCGTAGATGACTCTTCATCAATCATATCAGATTTGACTCTCTTATCGGTTTTTACCCCTAGCCATTTGTGATCATGAGTGTGCTCATCCAAATCACAATGACCAGTCTAGTCGGACCCTTATTTTCGCGTCTAGCCTGACTTGCCCCGGCGCTCGGTGTATCACGACACGTCGGTTTGGGTCAGGTCTTAGACTATATTATATGTGTTTAAGAAATTGGTTTCTATAAGATTGCCATGTCACAGCTTGAGTGTAGCTCAACAACTGGAACACGGGTCCTATAGTTGCCAACCCCTAAAACAAGGACGGCTACGGCTAATCTTGAAGAAGATTATTAATATACTTGACTTAGATATAGTCCATGGTGTCATATAGTCATGATTCGCGTCATTGCGGTCCAGCGGAACACAACCAGAGAATTGACTAAGCCAGGATCACTTATCCCTTAGACTAGCTAGGGTGATCCAACAAACTTAGCCAAGCACATTGACTGGATCATGGTCCATTGGATGAAGCTTGTCATTTTTATATGCGTGCCATAGACTAAAAAGCTTTTATTAACAACTAATTAATCCTATCAACTAGTTGAATCCTTAAATTCAAAATTTTAGGATTTGTTTAATAACTTTAATTAAATCCTTATCAACTATAAGGTTCACGTGATATCCTAATCGTTATTAGGATTTTAATAAATTTATTAACAACGCTAAAAGTGAAGTCCTTTAATGAGAATTAATTTCATAACAATTAGAATTAACATATTCATTAAAGGGACTTCCCTAATCAGGAATTAGGTCTTAAAGTGTTGTTAATGTTTTATTAAAACATAGCATGTCATTAGAATTTATCTCATAAATCTTAACGAGTTCTTAATAGCTAACCTAAGAGGTTTGTCTTGTGTTATCAAATAAGTGATAATAGCCATTAACATAAAGTTACACTAATTTTATCGCATAAAAGAGTGTACAACTATTTAACAATTAAATAGAATAATGTTTATCAAATAAACAATTTTAGCATGCATACTTAAATTTAACAGTTAAATTTAAACTTATGATTTTTAAAACATTTTATTGTATCTCATAAAAATAAAAAACTTGTTTTAAAAGATCACAAAATTTGTATGCTACTTAAAATATTTATCGCATAAAATTTTTAGGCTTTTAAAATCATCTTTTAAAAATATCACATAAATTTTAAAAAATTTTAAAAGGCATCTAAAAACATTTTAAAAATTATCTCATAACTTTAAAACATTTTAAAAGTATTTTAAAAGCATTTCATTGTTTAATAAAATCGCAGTGCTAGATCGTTACGCAAACCTAGGCTACCAATGAAGGGTTTTGTGGAACCCTTAAGGCACAAATCAGTGCCTGTGCTAAGTCGGACGGACCATAGAAACAAAAATTGCAGCAGAAAATAATATGTTAATCTAATTAACATGCAGCCCTAAGGAACAAGACTCTTAGTCAGGATCTCTACCAACTCGGGGTGGATCTTTCCACACCAAGAGGGATCTAAACTACTGCGAATAATTAAAACGAAAGCTTCTAAAAACATACCCGGAACTTTGCCCCGGGGCAGGCAAAGTGTACCGCACCGTCTTCCGAGCCGCTCCCTGTCCCACGTCGAGCCGCTCCTCGAACCGCTCTGCATCCAGGGGCGAGCAATCCTCGTGTCGCCGAGCCAACCACGCACCGAAGAAAGTTTCACGCTAGTGAAAGCCTTCGTTAAGATTTCGGATCTGAATCTGAACTCTTTCGTGGCTTTGCTAGAGCCCTTCGGGAGTAAGGCAGAAATATAGGGAGAAGAAGAATTAATTTAAGCTTCGATCCGAGCGTGCTCCAACAATTTTGGAAGACGCTCAAATCGAGAGCTTGGGACACGTTTGGAGGAAGGGGGAGGCCCCTATTTATATAGGCGGCTGACTCTCCCCTTTTCTCCACAACCGATATGTGACTATTAAATTTGAGTTAATTAAATCAAGTTAGTTTGCCTTTCACAAAGGGCAAACTTCCGTGAATTTTAACTCCCTCACCGTTGAGCTTCATGATCGATACAACCTATCAATTCGAAGGGCGTTCAACGGTGAACACATAGGAAAAACGGCGAGTCAATCGAAGTCTGTTTGACCCTCCAATTGATCGTCCAAAGATCAGTCCAAGGCTTGATTTTCGTCCAAAATCAGCCGTCACAAAAAATGCTCAGTCCCTAGGGTTCTGTAACCAAACTGTGGGGCCGACAGCACCAGCTGGGTGCCTGGCCTAGGCCTGGGCCAGGTGCCCAGGTGCCTAGGGCGCCCAGCCCAAGGCGCCCAGGGCGCCCGGCCCAGGGTGCCAGGCGCCCAGTGCGCCTGGGCCTGGGCCCGCGCCAGGGCGCCCGCCTGGGCGCCTGGGCAGGCGCCCATGCGCCTGGGCCTGGGCACCGGGCCCAGGCCCAGGGCACCTGGCAGGCCAAGCGCCCAAGCCAGATCCAGTTTGGCCTAGGTCAACATGGTCTGACCCATGCCTAGTTTGGGCATGGGTCAGACCCCTTTGATCTGTTTTGGGCGTAACTTGGGCATCTGGCGTCTGATTTGGACGCCGTTGGAACCTGGGTTTAGACCGGGACATTCCCGTCTTACCTGTGAACTTTTCCTTGCTTTTATTTCACTAAATATTGTCGTAAAATATTTATGACACCTTTAATCTGGTTTGCATCAAATGCAAAATAGTCTATAACTAAGCTTAAATTATCATTTGCATCAAATACAAATGATCTGAGGGCACATCCCTCTACATGCATCCCGTATCGTTGCAAACTGGTTCCATTTCGGCGATGCGGTGGTTCTACGTGGGTTTTTGTTCGTTCCCACAGACGGCGCCAGATGTTTACGGGTGTTTTCTCATCGCTGAATCGTTGAGCAAAGGACGGTGGTCAACGTGGTCAAGGGAACACATGGGACCCCTAGGTTCTGTCGAGTGTGTGATTGTCCGACGAGGGAAGCTCGGATCCTCACAATAGCTCACCGAAGGGTGGCCTCGGCGTAACGAGGGCAAGTGGATTTGTTGCTGGAAGCGCTCGACCTCGGTCGAAGGGGTGCTGAGGGGTAGCCTTGACACTGCGGGATTTGCTTAGCCTGGAGAGACAAAGAAGCCCGTCAGTGGGGCTGACCTTGGTTTCGGCCAAGTCCCCTCCGATGCCTAATCAGAACGGATCTGAAAGATGCACGACGGGACCGGTATGGCTCATAGGGTGGCCGATACGTGTGTCCTCGGACCGAGTTAGGGGAGGGAATGTAAAGTGGAAAACAAGATCTTTGTGTAGAATACCTCCGTCTATCGGTATCCGGGGTGAGATCCTTTTCTTCATTGCCTCCTGAGTCCATTTATAGGGATCATCTCACGATCGCTCCCCCTCCACGTCCCCCTTTCTGCCCCCATGATCCGCCTCCTTGAAGGCGCCTTCATGCGTCATGAAGGTGGATTAATGGGGTCCCTTAATGGTCATTAAGGGGGAGTGTTTTGGGGAGAGGTTAGCTCCCGTTGACGTGGGCTGACAGGGCGCACGTCCCGATCGTGACCGACCCGATTTCGAGTCCTTGTGAGGGCCTTGACGCTCGGCCCGAACTCCTCTGGGGGCCCCCTGTTTCAAATATGGGCATGGGCTGCTTGATCTTGGGCCGTCTCAAGATGGTCGTATCAATTGCCCCCATCGCTCGGGCTGTTCGAATTCGCTGGTTCTGTTCGTGCGATGTGACTTGTGTGGATTTTGACAGGCGCGTCAGTCGAGACAATGCCATTAAATGGGAGTTATAATGATGCTGCCCGGTTGAACTTCTCCCGCCCCTAGGTGCGAAATTCAAAGCGTCGCCGGTCGCCAGATGTCGCCACTCGTCCTCCTTTGGACGGCCCCAATTTTGGGATCGTTCCTCGTATAAAGACGTCGCCCTTCCGAATTTGATTTTGCACGCCTTTCGATCCACCCAGTTCTCGCGAGTACCTGTGAATTCTCATTCGTCTTCCTTCCTTCAAACTCCTTTCAAGGTAACCTCCTTCTCCTTCTTTTGCCCCACTCGATCTGTCCTATGGCCGCACTTAGAATATGTGGTTCCGCATCGGGTTCCGGGGCTCCTGCGGTTCCCGAGTCAGGCAATCTTTCGGCCTCAAGGCCCCGTAACCCCCCGGCGACACGTCCGACTCCGGACAAAGGGAAGGGCTTGCTATTTGAGGACCCGGTCCGTAGGGATGAGGTTCAGGCAGCGGAGAGGTTTGATATTCCCCCGGTGATCCTTAGATCATCGTCTACCGTTCCCTTATCGACGGCCGCAGAGATCCGGGAGAAGTATTTGTGTCACACGTATGACACCCGGATCCCCTTTAGCGACGAAAGGATCTGCTTCCCGAGGAGCTGCGAGGCCGGTGTGTATGTCGAAATGTTCCGCATGGGGCAGTCCGACCTCTCCACTGAGGACAAGGATGACAACAACCGGCCGCAGCCTGATCGGCCTCGGAGAGGGACATCGTCAAGTCATATTGACACAGACCCCCAACCTGTCAGGATCACAACATCCCCCAGGAAAACGACAAAGACGTAGTTCGAACTCCAGCCCCCCACCCAACGGGGCAGACCGAGCAAGTACTCCCTCCCCGCTTGGGCGCGGACGTGCTGACACGATCCTCGATCGACCGTCTGAACCCGGAAATAGTAGAAGAAGAGGGGCTGGGTCGGCTCCAAGCGGTGTACACCGCAAATCATAACGAACCTGACCAGCGCCGCAATTGAATACGGGGTCAGCTGGCACATGGCCACCATCAAGAATTCCATGACCCGGATGATAAAAGGATGGATGGGGAAGCGGCGCCCCATGCGGAACATTTCGACGTACACACCGGCCTCGTAGCTCCTCGGAAAGCAGATCCTTTCGTCGTGTATAGTTATACTATATGATTTGGACCCGGAAAGGTTTGCTTGGTGTATAGTGAGATGCAGCTCAAGATTGGAGAGTGTAAGTCATATTATTTAAGGTCTAAGTGGGCCAAAGACCCATCGAAGATGAAACCGTCCTAAAAAGAAAGGTTCCATGCGAATTAGGATTGATGAAGTCATCCTTGTAGTAACCAGTGTGTATAAAAAATAATAATATAATACTTTTTAATTACATGTCACCCACTTGAGGGAGAAAGCCCACAAGTGGCATGAGGTGGGACACCTGTCAAGAGTGAGTGAAAGAACCCCTCCCTCTTCCATTAACAGCATACACAAAAAAGAAGAAGAAGAAAGAAAAAAACTCACACAAACACACAACTGGTTCATCTTGATCTAGGAGGAGATTGTGGACCTTTGTCAAAATCCTGGATAATTGCTGAAAGGAAAGAGGAGACAGAGAAGAAGAGAAGAGAGGGAAAGAGGGTAAGAAAGGTATAACCCTAACTTCCTAATAGCTTCATGGTTTTCCCTAAAAAATTTCACATCTAGATCTAAGATTGAAATTTTCCAAGGTATTGAAGAATTTCAATAGATTTCTTGCAACATTGCAAGACATACGTTAAAAAAAATTTCAAACTCGCTGCCGGCGGCCGACCGCCGGCCGTCGCTGGCCGCCGACCACCCAGGTCCGACAGCCGGGCTTGGTCACAGTATAAGGGGGGGGCTGCCCCCCAACCCAAATAGTTGGGTTGGGTGAGCAAATGGTTGAAGGTAGAAGAAGGTGTAAATTTTCATTTTAACCCAATCTTTTACTTAAGTTGTCAATAGGTCCAAAAGCTTCTTATTAAATAAACTGAACTCTGCAGAATTTCAGACAGCCCCTTTAGTTCTAAGAAATTTTTTTAGACCCATGAACTTTCTAAAAACATTGTAGAAAGGCCCTTCATAAACTAGAAACATGCGTACAATAGTATAAACTTTGATGAAACGATACTGAGGGTCAACATTGTTATTATTCTAGGTATCCTACGTCGTGGGTCACAAACCAATTTTAATTGACCACTACAAGGTGAGTACAACTTTCTTACTGAAATAGTTTTAATACAAAATGTTGAATGAACTGTTGTGTTTATTGATTATCTTGCTTTTATAAAAAAAATGAATGAAAACATTATTCAAAACCATGTGATTGTCATGATGTATACTACTTCGATTATAGTTATTGTGCGAAAATTTTGTGAAATACCATGAATTTCATCTGTCCACTATGGAATGAACTGTTTAATATACGGCTTGTCATATGATATTGAGTGTACCTGTTTAAATATTAGCCTTCGGTCAAATAATGAGAGCTAAGTGCCACACCACACGCATGGTGGGGGCTACCTCTAGAGTCTCATCTTTGTACATATGAATTGGTCTTGTGTAACTTACAACATGGATTGGTACACTGTCCCCGTGCGACTACTGAATAATTTATTTGTTTACTGATGCCTTGTGCATTCCCATGCTACTGGGCCATAATTCGTAGCCTTAGTGGACATTTGAGAGAGTTTACAAAAGAAAAGAAAAGAATTTTGTTTTATTGTTCTTTTGGTTAAGTACTTTTCGTATATATGGATAAGTCAAAAAAATGTCTTTGGCATGTTTATATATCATTTATATTATTTATATATAAATTCAATTGATACAGTTTCAAGTAGTATAGTTATTTCAATGCACTTTTTATAAATGTATGCTCTTATGCCTATTAAATTTTATTAGTGAGAATTTTGTACTCACTAAGCCGTGTAGCTTACCCCATGGTTTTATTTAAAACCATTTCAGATGCCACTTATCCTGTCCATTGGAGCGGGTAGGAGCAACAAGTTGACACCAAGTGAAGTTGAAATTTTGTGCTAAGTACGCTAAGATGCCATATGGAGATGTCTTGTTTTGTCTTGTTGGTTTTAGAACTCTTTATTGTATGATGTACTTGGCTAGACATCTGTGATGTAATATTTTGCCCTGTGCTTCTTAGTGAAACTTTTTGGTTCGTATGTAGTTGGATGTATAATATGTAATGACCACTGAGGCTTAACACGTGTACGGGTTCATATTTGTATGCGCGTCGTCGCTGTTACACACCCTTTTGATGAGTTATTTAAGTCTTCTGCTACGAGATATGGGGCGTTACAGTAAAGTGGTATCAGAGCCTAGGTTTAGACCATAAGGATTTTAGATGATGAAGGTAGAGAAGATTATATATATAATTTGAGGATAGTGGAATGTGACAAGGTCATATGGTGTGTCATTGAATGATATTCCTGTGATAGCGACGTGGTGCCCATACACCATGGACGCTATCAAGGTTTATGTAAGGTATGGGACTTATATAAAATCAGTTATGCTTATGCAAACCTGATGAATCCATGAAATGCTTCGCCCTTAATCCACGTCACAAGAGAACTATTAGGATAGTATGTGTACATGTGATTGAATTGATTTTTCTTATTGGATCTAATGGGTGGTATTATGGTTTTCTTGTAGATCCTTCCTCTATGTCGACCAGCGCGAGCCTAGAGACTGAAAATGTTGTGGATGAGAATTCCTTAGGAGCTTATTATGAAGAGGAACCTATGGAGGAGGAGGAGGATCCCATAGAAGAAGAAGAAGATCCCATAGAAGAGGAGGAAGAGCCTATGGAGGAGCCCATGGAGGAGTATTCAGAGGAGTTATCTGAGGATATGATAGAAGCAGACATGGGGCATAACCTCAATATTCAACTCCTTGATGTCGTTAATTTTGAGGATCCATACCATTGGGGCTCTATAGGTGTGCCAATGAACTCTGTTGAGGGCGAATCAGGTGGGCCAACTATAGGTCATGAAGGGGCCCCTCTGATTGAGCTCTCAGATTATGCGACTGTTGATATGGATGTTTCTAGTTTTGTTGTCGAGGTTTATAACATATCAGATACTACTGATGTGATCGAAGTCGATATCACTTCGGTTTTTGTGGAGCCATCATCGCCTGGTGCAGATCCTTTGCATGAGATAATCTTAGTACATGATTCTGACTCGGAAGTGTGTGTGGCCTCTAATAGCGATGTAAATTCCTAGGCCCTAGGTGACTACTAATCCAAGAGGGGTAGTATGTACTTTTGGGAACTTTTTATGGACCTTTTGTAAGAGGATGATTGAACTATCATTTACAGAAATTTTTTTTGATGTACTACTGACGTGCGTTTATATTTCATATATTTACGCATGTTTTCTTCCGTGTTTTTCCGTTATTTACCGCCGTCTTATATTTGTTTTCTCGTGTTTTCTTGTTTTCTTTCACTTTTCCGTGTTTTCCGTATTTTGCAGGAGTTTACTGGCATATGGGACATAAAACGACGATATCGCAAGTCCCCGGAGCAACGGGAGGAGTCACGCATGATCCAGGGGGTCAAATGACGATGATATCATCTTTCAGCCCCTCACCCGATCGGTTGGTCATCTTCAACCGATCGGGTGATGCATGCGTGCACCACCCGGACGCAGCTTGGAGCTCACAAGAAGTCACCCGGTCAGTTCGTAGGCCGGTTCAAAAGCCCAAAGTCTCTGGATTTTTATTGTGATTGCCAACCGATCGGGTGACCTTCTCCCGATCGGTTCATCTGCAGCCGAATCCCCAGAGCCAAGACACGGTCAGCTCAACCGGCCTCCTCACCCGACGACACCAAGATCTAACCGGTCACATTCATATGTCAACCGACCGGGTGAAGATGACCGGGTGAAGTCCCGCATTGCGCTGTAAATGAGTGAAGCAGATCACCCGATCGGTTGACTTGTCAACCGATCGGGTGATATCATTTTCTATATATAGAACCCCTAGGTTTTCCAGAAACAGTAGTTGGTTATTTTTTACTGTTTTCTTCATTTTGTGACGGCTGTAATTTCCCAGTTTTTGTAAGTTTTCAAATCTTTGTCAAACTTTAATATTATCTTAATTGCTTTATTACCATTGCATTTCTATTGTCTGATTATGATTTTGATGGTCCATTTTCGTTTAGATCACTTTTTAGTAAATATGTGTGAGTAGTTCCCGAATCTGGGATTTTGGCGGAAACCCCTTCGTGGGCTCTCCCCGATGCATCCATAGGGCTAGGAAATCGATAGGGATTAGGAATCAACCGGTTACGCGGGGTGTTTTATTGTCATCGGTGGGAAAAAGACCGCCTTTGACCGTTGGGCCAAGGGGGAATAAACTTGGCGGTTGACTCCCTAGCCATAGCTCGCGCCCTTAGCGTAGACGTCGAATCCTAGTGCGCGAGAGTGGTAGGATGAGACGTCGGGAGTTATCGTTGCGAGCTTAGTGCTCCCGGAGTCGATCAGTGTTAATGGACACGGGAGTGCCCACTGACCAGACTCGGGAAGTCCGACGTATCATCCTGGGCACCGACCGGAATATCGGGCCCATGGGACGCTGGTACCACTCTTAGAGGCAACGTCTCACCATTAGACCCTAATTCCGATCGCTATCCTACCCGTAGGCCGTATCGACGAGAATCGCACGATAGGGTGGAAACCAAAGTCCCGGGTTTTTCCTTTATATTGTCTATACCTTGCATTCCATTTACCGTGACAACCCATCATTCGATCCGGGCTAGCTCGCCCATGGGGTGAATTTGATCCTCTTTGACACAAGCACATCCACGCCTCCCTGAGTTCGACCCCCAAGCCACACTACAACACCGTGCGCTTGCGGTTACAAATATTTAAATCTCACGCCCCCAATCGTATTATTGCACACATCTAGCACGCATAAGCAAGGGGACGTCAAGCTTTATGGCGCCGTTGCCGGGGAGGCAACGTGCTTGTTATTTTAGGATTTCATGAACCCTAGTGTCTAGCTCTCATCCCTACCTCACGATAATTTTCGCATTCTTCTTTTTCCTTTTTATTTTCTTATTTTTATTTTTATTTTTTATCTTATCTGTTTCTTTCCCACTTTTCGCTTCACGGGGGTTTGTTGTTTTTCATGCGCAGGAGTTCAAGAAGTCTCGACGACTTGATCCCCGTTGATCCAGAGATAAACACCACCCTAAGGCGTTTGGCCATCGAGAAGCGAAGAAGAGAGGATCCTGGAACCATGGGGGGGGGGGAACACACCTAGATCTGGGGGCATCCATAGGGTCGAGGACGTCGACAAATTGTCAAGCAAGTTTGACTTGCTGTCGACCCAGATCTCCGCATTGATGGTAGGCGCCGGTGGCGCCGGTACACAACAGATTGATGCGGTGGAATCCGAAGTTTTTGGAGAATTCGACGGTGGTGACATCTCACCACCGTTGGATCAAGCGAGCGCATTATTTTACAATCCTACAGGAATGCACCTTTTCCACCACGAACCAACTCCAACCTGGCCTACTCTCCAAACAACCGGAATCATCCGAACCTTAGTTACCGGGCACCATATCAGCAGCCGACTCAGCAGCAACAACAACAGATATATCAGCCGGCTAGGCCCCAGTAGCAGTTTCAGCAGCAGCAATTCCAGTAGCAACAACCTCCACAACAATATCAACAATACACTCCAAGGAACCAGCAGCCCACCCAGTAGCAATACGGCCAGCAGAGGGCCATCTCTCCGGTTGAGTCCCTCTTGACTCAATACATCGCCAACCAGGAGAAGATAAATCTGAAGCTGGAGATGGGACAGAGAGTCCTCACTGATCAGGTGACCCAGCTGGGGTTACAAGTGGCGAACCTTCAGAGACCGCAGAATCTATTACCGCCACAGCCTGAAGTGAACCCGAGGGGGGTAAATCGGACCTTGGCGCTCACGCATGAGCATGCGAACGTGTCTGCCATCGTCTTGAGGAGCGAAACACAAATACCCATGAGAGTGCCCCCCAAAGGACCGAAAGCACCGTTGGTGGTGGAACGACCAATTGAGAAATTAAATGATGACGGTGCTTCGTCGCCCAAGCCAACTACTCCGATGGGAGTTCATAGAGAGGAGAAGAAAAAGGATGAGGAAGGGACCTAAGGGTATTCAAGCCCGTTGTGCCTTTTCCACAACGGCTTGCCCAAGCCAAGATTGATGAGAAGTATGGCAAATTCTTTACCATGGTGAAAGATCTGAGCTTACAAATCCCCTTCATCGAGGCCATCGAGACAATTCCCTCATATGCCAAATTTCTAAAGGACTTGGTGACACGGGGATCTAGAAAGGAGAAGGTCGTGTTAACGGCGGAGTGCAGTGCCCTCATTCAGCACGCAAATCCGCCCAAGCTCAAAGACCCAGGAAGTTTCTCCATCCCTTGCTCTATTGGGGAAGTGCAAATCCAGAGGGCGCTCGTCGATCTAGGAGCGAGCGTCAGCTTAATTCCCCTATCGCTGTACAAGAGAATAGGGATGGGAGACTTAGAGCCCACCGGCATGACATTACAACTTGTTGACCGTTCGGTCAAGTACCCGGTGGGAGTAGTGGATGATCTCCCCGTTGATGTGAGTGGAGTACAAGTACATGTTGATTTTGTGGTGATGGACATGCCGGAAGATAAGCACACCCCTATTATCCTTGGACGACCCTTTATGGCAACCGCCGGAGTTTTGATAGACGTGAAGAATGGGAAGCTTTCCCTCAACGTCGGTCAAGAAAGAGTCAAATTTGACTTGGGGTTGTCGATGAAGCACCCCGATCCTCCGGATGATCCTAGTATCAACGCGCTGGAACTGGAAGAAGAGAGAGCTGCGGAAGCAAGCTCTTGGGAAATTCTCTCGAGAAATCCCCCCAAACACTTGGAAGACCTTGGAGAGCAAGTTGGCTCCCCAAAGAAAGAAGTTTCTGATGAGGCGGTCGCGCAATGTGTGACCCCTCCCAGATTCCCTAAGGCTCCTCCTACGAGGAGAAAGGGGAAAGAGCCCATGGACCTCACTGGTGATGAGGTCCGGATCCTGAAAAAGATGGCGATAGACACCAATTTGAGGGAGAAGCCCCCGGATCCTGTCGACAAAGGGAGGGTAGTTGAGCGAATCTTCTTACAGCCGCCGACTACACCAAAAGCCACAAGCTTTGGAGCTGAAGAGATGCCAGATTTTGGGCATCACCCATATCGCCCACCATGAACATCATTTACAGGCGTCGAGCCAACGACGTTAAACAAAGGCGCTTCATGGGAGGTAACCCATGCTCTAAACTTTTGTTTCAATTTTTAGGATTATTTTTTTAACTTTAGTTTATCAATTTTTATAAATAAATCCAGCCGCAAGAACTTCCGTGGTGGAACTTAGGCGATTTGTGGGGTTTTGCAGAAAATAAGGCCCCAACTGATCGATTGATAACTCAACCGATCGGTTGGGATGTATCAGGTAGATGCCGTGTCTGCCACTAAATGAACCGACCGGGTGAGGAAAGAAGAGACCGGTTGGCAGACCGGGTGACCTGGGGTAAACTCTCGGGAAAATTTCAAAATTTGTCAACCGATCGGGTGACAAGAAGCGAGACCGGTTGAGGGACTGGGTGAGAAACTCTAAACACTCGGGAAAATGTGTGGAACGGTCAACCGATCGGTTGACATGTCAACCGACCGGTTCACCTGTAGTAACTCTTCAGCCAAAATTTTCGACCACTAAGTCAACCGATCGGGTGATAACTCACCCGACCGGTTCGACTTAAACCCTATAAATACCCCCCGACCCACCCGTTCACATCCCCTCGCCTGATCGCATTTTCTCACCATCGTTTCGCCTCCCACTCTCTCCCAACGGCCAAAAACTTCTCTCCCACATCCTCCACTCCTCCATTAGCCTCTCTCTCTCCACCTCCCCCTTCCATCTCTCCATCTCTTTCTCTCTCTCCCTCTCCTATTTCGCAATTTTCTAGCCCTAATCCACAATATCCACCCCTACTTTCGAATTTTTGCTGAAGAAGAGTGCCGCGGCTCCACACTTCTCCCATTGCACGGCATTGGGTCAACTACAAGCGAAGAACTCGAATCTCTGCTGGGTAACTTCGCTCCACTTCTCAAATTTCAATTTTTACCCTAGATATTTAATTTGCTTGATTGTTCGTGTGTGTGCACTTCGATAGTATTTTACACTCATTTGCATCACTCACACACACACATGGCCCGGGATAGAGATAAGGGGAAGGGTATCATGCGGGAGGAGGAACCGTTTCGAAAGAGACGCAAAAAAAACACGTCCTCCTCCCAATACACCACGTGCACTTTCACTGGCCCCTCCCCCACCTATTATCCCCCCGAGGACCCAATGTTGGGCCCACATGGGTGTCGATTTCGGAACCAAGAGGAAAAAAACTTCTGCCATAGACTTGATGCTCGAGGGCATCTATCAACCAAGTTTGCACACACCCAATGACTTATCGATCTCGGTGTATTCACCGAGGTCGAGACTCTTTTCGCAAACCTAGGTTGGTTAGCCTTCCTGAACACCACCGCGGTGTCCTACCCGTCCCTCACACTTGAATTTCTTTCCTCACTCGTTTGTGAGTCGGGGTCGACCGTCATTTTTCGGGTGCGCAACAAAACCATCTGCACTCACCTGAACACGATTAATGATATATTTGGTTTCCCCATCCTTGGGGACGACGCTATCCGACACTACGGATACCCGTCGGAATTTGACGTCGATAACTTTTGGTTCCGCCTCACCATACTCCCTCGCTATCCCCGAGGTAAGGCAAAGCCTCCTCCATCATCCATCCTATATTCCGTCTGGCCCATCGGATCATATCCTCAGCATTTTTCCCCAGGGATGAGTCAGGCACCGTGACCATCCCTGATCTTTTCATTCTATGGGCCATGACTTTCCCCTTTGTTCGTGATGATGATGGGATTATCTTTAGGGCCCCGACTGTCCCCGTCCATACCGGCGACTGGCTTATTTATAAGCTCCTAGAGATTAGTCGGGCCGGCAAGGGCAAGATTTATTGTGGGGGAATTATCACTGTCATTGCTTCTTACCCCCAGTTTAATATCCTCATCCCCCGTGACCTTCCCACTGCCGCAGGACCCTCACGTCTAGATCTTGACGTCCTGCGGCACATTCATATGATTAAGCCCCGCCCCGATGGTCGTTTCGAATTCAATTACAGCCACCCCCGCTCGCCCCTACACCATTCTCCCCAACCCCGCTCGCATGACTGTTGCCGTCGTGGCGGATTGGACTTTTCCGCCCGATCCCGAGTTTCTAGCGGGTTTGCACCTTCCTTTCCTTCCCCCAGACGCACGCAGACCACATTCCCCTGCCGCCCACTTAGGCGAGCAGGATATTCCTGCGTCCTGGGGAGATATCGGGGCTGGCCTGAGTCACACCACCCGTGCTCCTAGCGCCATCACTTCTGAGCATCTTTTTACGGCCATCTCTGGCCTTGTGTCCAGTGCCAGCATGACCACTGCCACCAGCACTACTTCCACATCACTTACCGGCACCACTTCCGCTTCACATCAGTCCACTTCCTTTGGTCACCGCCAGGTCTCTGCCCGTCTTGCTCTCGAGAGGGAGGTCGCAGCCCTCCGTGATCTTGCCACGTCCTCTGCCCCCTCGGACCCATCACCATCCTCCTTTCTCACTCACCCACGCTTCCTCGCACTTGAGAGGAAAGTGGCCGCCATCCTTCGCCTTCTCACTCACCTCCATGGACCACCACCACCCTCACCACCACCTTCACCACCTCGACGATCCTCACCTCCCCCATCACATTCTTCTCCTCCACCATCCCACGCATCCCCACCTCCCCCACCCCCACCTAGGCGATCATCTCCCCCTCCCATATCAATTCCCATCCCCGTATCCACCTCTACTCTCATGACCACTTCTGTCGCACCCACACCACCTCCTACCTCCTCCACCGTCACTTCATATATGCGCCGCAAGAAATTGCCGGTGCGTTCCAAATCTCTCCCACCGCCACCCACTACCGTCACCATCACGTCTTCTCTCCCCATTTCTATCTGTAATGGTCGGTTTCCGATCGTAAGTTCTTCGTGCACGTGTGCTTGACCGTGCACGTATTTATTTTAGAATTTGTTTGTTTCCGAACCCTATCGTGTGATATGTCGTTGTGACTCTCTCTGAGAGTACTACATTTGTCGTGTTGACTTGCAACGTCAATTCACGGGCCGTTCGCCCACGATCGGACCTTTTCCGAGGAGACGTCGCGTCTCGCACTTTTGACTTGAGGCGTTTTTATTTTTAATTTTATTTCCCGACATCGAAATTGTAATCCGTCTCTTCTGACTTCTTGCTCTCGTCGCCCCGGTCGCCCCGGTATTTTTCTTATAATTTTTGGGCACCGTTTGACCCTTGTGCACAAATAAAGCCGGTTAATTACGAGTATACCCCTAACAAATTAATCCTATTAAACCCTAGTTAAACCCTAAACCTAATTAAGTGGCAGCCCATCACGTGTAAAACCCCCCTTAGTCACGTGGGCCCCACTCTATAAAGAAAAAACCCTAACCCCTATTGTTCTTCACAGCCGCAACACCCCCTCCCTCTTGCGCCGGCCCTAGAAACACCCCCACTCACGCAAACCCTAACCCCTCTCCACCTGAGCCGCCGCCGGAGGTCCCCGTCGCCGCCGACCCTCTCGCCGACCTCCCCTCTCTCGACTGCAGCCCTCCCGCCGCCGATAGCCGCTGCAAATCGCCGGCAAACCGCGCAGCAGCCGCTGCAGACCGCGACGGCCGCCGCCGCCGCTGCCGCCGCCGCCGCCGGAGCCTCCTCTCCCTCGCCGTGGAACCCCCTCTGCCCCCTCTCGCCGTTGACAGCGACCCCAGGCCGCGATACTCTCTGAAACAGCGAGTATCCTCGCTGTTTTGCGTGTTTGGCGTCGTACCGTCGCGCCGCCAAGATCTCGTCGCCTCTCCTCGCTGTTGGAGCTCTCCGACAGTCTCCTTCACCTTTTGGGAGTACTCGTCAACATCCCGGACTCTTCCTACGACTCCCGACGTCGTAGGCGTTGGGTACGACGAACCGTTCATCTCGGTTGCCGTTGCAAGTTCTCCGGAAGCCGTAGTACGCCTACCCGACGCGCTGCTCGCTGTTCACGCGTCCCGTCTGCTGCCCGGAACGTGTCTGGCTACGCTGCCCGTAGCCGAGACACCGCTAGGAGACGATCCGTAGCCGTGCCAGTCAGATCGGTCGCCGTTCAGACACTACGTCCGCTCTACCCCAGACTCCGGACAGGTTGGTTCCCCTATCTCGTAGCAAAACCCCCACAGTAGCAAAACTGAGAACCTAAGTCTAACTGGCAACTTAACTCACTAAATTTAGTTTCTGCTCTCTTAAATCGATGTATAACCGTAGACCGACGTTGGACTTTTTGACTGTGCACATAGGATAGAATCGTCGGATAGGCTGATCGGACAACTTGACTCGTGACGGTTAGGGTAGCCACGTTCAACTTAGAAATGAACCTAAATAGGATTTGACGAAAATCGCGACTTGACACCGTCGCCGTGATCTCTTTTCAGACGGACTACCGCGGACGCGACGACCGGACGAGACGCCCCGGACAGACGACGCACTCGCTATTCCAGGCAAGTGTACCCACTTGCGATTTGACTGTGCTTTAGTTCTAGTTTGTAGAACTGTTAGTTGTGTGTGATGAGAACCGGACGTGAAATGATAGCGTCCGGGACGACCCGTGACGGCTCAGACTTGACGACGAAGTCTGAGCCTGACAACAATGAACTGCTGACAACATAGGACTATCTTGTGTGTGCGTGCGTGTGGACACCCTAGAATAACTTTCCCTACACTTGTCATGTCGTGTCCTGTCACACAAAAAGCCTTCGGGCGTTTCGGATGCTTCCCTTGCGGAAGTGATCCCCGTGATACAAAAAGCCTTCGGGCGTTTCGGATGCTTCCCTTGCGGAAGTGATCCCCGTGATATAAAAATCCTTCGGGCGTTTCGGATGCTCTCCATGCGAGAGTGATCCCCGTGACTGTTATACAAAAAGCCTGCGGGCGTTTCGGATGCTTCCCTCCGCGGAAGTGATCCCTGTGACCAAAAAGCCTTCGGGCGTTTCGGATGTTTCCCTAGCGGAAATGATCCCCGTGAATCTTGTCCTGAGTTCCTGGGTTGGGGTTGGGTTGAGCGTGCGCACGGCAAGAGGGTCTGATCCCCCTCGAACCGTAAGGCGTGAACCCTTTCGTGTCTTGTCATGTCCCGTCTTGTCTTGTCCTGTCTGTCACGTCCCGTCTTGTCCTGACACCTGTAGGTTAGTCCCGTAGTCGGTAGCACACGCTACGTCTACTGTTTGCTACGTTTACTTTTTCTGCTACGCTACTTTTCGTTTCTCAGTGATAACCCCAGCATGTTAAAACAACCAGTAAATCATTGTTAAAAGTTGATACACTTGCAGTAGAGTCTGACAGTTTGTGTAGACTTTGCCTGACGTACAATTCCCTTCTTTTGGTGCTGTACGTCAGGTGTGGAGCCAGAGTACGAGGAGTACGAGGCGGACTTGCCAGCTGACCCAGAGCCGGAGGACGTTGATCCGGAGTACGACCCGGAGGAGGACCAGAGTTAGAGGCCTCGTGTTGCTGATCCAGATTTCTGTTCCAGTTTAGATTGGGTGGGTAGCACCTGTTGCTTTCTTGTTTAGGTTGGGTGCTTGCACCGTTAGTTTCCCTTTCAGCAGTTGTAGCCGTTTACGGCATTTTCTTTAGACTCTCAGTATTTGATGATAAATTTTGGAATAAAATGAAATGTTTCCTTTCTGTACTTTTGTTATTTCGTACTAACTTGCAGAGACCTGTACCTTCGCCATGGAAAACTACAGACGCTTATTGGGTCTGGGCTCTTGCCCCGGCCTAAGCGGGCCTTCGTCACGCTCCGCCTCCGTGTTTTTGGGAAGCGGGGCGTGACAGGTTTTAGTGGTGGCCCATGCAGGTCCCCTCTTCTGCGAGTACGAAATAATTGAAGTATTAAATTTCATTTTATTATTATCATCCGGAAATTGTATGAGTCTAAACCGTGTCTTTTTGTCAATAGGATGGCAGGACGACGTGTTACCCGATCGGGGAGCTCTGGAGATGGGATTCAGGAAGACCAGGGCGGAGACTTCCGTCAGGTTCTGGGCGTGATGAGAGAGATGCTGGAGGTGCAGCATCAGTTGGTTCAGCAGTCCCAGCGTGCTGCCCAGGCTGCTCCAGTTGCACCACCGCCACCTCCACCTGCCCCTCGAGCTGCTCCCGGAGTGAAGCAGTTCAACGAGCTCCAGCCGAAGACTTTTTCAGGGAAGGAGGGACCACTAGCTGCTGACGAGTGGATCCAGAGCACGGAGGAGAAATTAGTTGCTGCAAAGATTCCAGACGATACCCGAGTGGAGATAGCGAAGATGCAGCTGACGGAGAATGCGAGGAACTGGTGGCGCCTTGAGGAGAGGCGTCTGGTGAAGCCAGTGGATTGGAAGACCTTCAGGTCTATGTTCAGGACGAAGTACTTCACCAAGACTACTAGGAGGGAGCTGCTGAGCAAGTTTATAGACCTGAAGCAGGAGAACATGACCGTCGAGGAGTATGAGGCGGAGTTTGAGATGCTGAGTCGCTTTGCTCCGCATATGGTGAAGAAGGAGGAGAAGCGAGCTGATCGCTTCCGTCAGGGACTGCGTCCGAAGATTCAGGCTTCTATGTCTTCGGCGAGTTTCACGACTATGAGGGAGGTGCTGGATGCTGCGAAGAATTATGAGCTTATTTCACTCCTACCTGACCCTCCCGCTGATAAGGGGAAGCGTCCTATGGAACCGTACCGGCCACCTGCTAGGCCGGCGATGAGGCCAGTTCAGACAGTACCATTTAAGAGGCCTGGAGCACCCATTCAGAGTCAGAGCAAGGGACCATGTCATTACTGTGGGAAGCTGGGACACGTTCAGAAGGATTGTCGGAAGAGGATGGGACTGTGCCTAGTTTGCGGAGATGCTTCGCATGCTGCGAAGGACTGTCCGAGAGCCCGTCATGCTATAGTTGGAGCGCCAGCCCCGCTGCAGATGAGAGCGCCCGCTCCAGTTCAGAGAGGACCTGCCGTTCGTAGACCACCTTTACCGCCACAGAGGCAGGTGTTTCAGAGAGCAGCACAGCCCCAGAGGCCGGCGTATACCATGACAGCTGCTGAGACTGAGGAGCTGGATGGAGTCATTGCAGGTAACTCCTTAATTCTAGTCTTTCATTTCATAGTTTAGCTTTAAATTGTTAGTCTTGCTTGCCTGACTTGTTTGTTAGAATAGCTTGGTTTGACCGTAGTTTCCTTTTAATATCTTAGGCACCATTCTAGTGTCTTTTCACCCGGCCCTGGCCTTGTTCGACTCCAGTGCATCCATGTGCATCTTATCCCGGAGATTCGTGACAAGACACTCCATTCCCACCCATACACTTCCTAAGTGTTGGGACATCACCACGGGGAACGGAGTGGTGACAGTAAACTTGGGATGTAGATCGATTCCTTTGGTGGTCAGTGGACACGAGCTCTTTGCAGATTTCATTGTCCACGACCTGCCCCACTTCGATGTCGTTCTTGGCATCGATTGGTTGGGAGATTTCCACGCCTCGATCGATTGTCGCAGCAAGAGGGTGGTGTTCCGGATTCCAGGCCATCCAGAGTTCGAGTTCCGTAGCAGAGATGAGTCGCTTGGACCCATTAAGTATCGGGCCACGCCGGTGGTGCCGATTGTGACAGCCATGCAGATGGAGATGGAGATCGAGCGACCAGCAGTCGTCAGAGACTTCGACGACGTCTTCCCGGAGGATATCTCAGGTTTGCCACCCGACAGAGCTTTAGAGTTTGGAATTGATCTTATGCCGGGAGCGCAACCGATATCGAAGGCGCCGTACCGTATGGCTCCCGCTGAGCTCGAGGAGCTGCGGAAGCAGTTGGATGAGTTGTTGCAGAAGGGTTTCATCCACCCTAGTGTGTCACCGTGGGGTGCACCAGTTCTACTCGTGAAGAAGAAGGATGGGTCCCGCAGGATGTGCGTGGACTATCGAGGATTGAATGCTGTCACCGTGAAGAATAAGTATCCGCTGCCGCGCATCGACGACATCTTTGACCAGCTTGGAGGTTCGAGAGTCTTCTCGAAGTTGGACTTGAGGAGTGGATACCACCAGTTGAAGGTAAAGAAGGACGATGTTCAGAAGACGGCTTTCCGGACAAAATACGGACATTATGAGTTCGTGGTCATGCCGTTTGGCGTGACCAATGCGCCGGCTGTGTTCATGAATTTGATGAATTTAATATTCTACGACTTCCTGGACAAGTTTGTTGTCATCTTCATCGATGACATTCTTATTTATTCGAAGTCTGAGGAGGAGCACAGCTGTCATCTGAGGACAGTGCTGGAGACGCTGAGGAGACATAAGCTTTATGCCAAGTATAGCAAGTGCGAGTTCTGGCTGGACAGAGTCGCATTCCTGGGACACGTGGTGTCCGGTGATGGCATATCTGTGGATCCGGAGAAGGTCAGAGCAGTCAGAGATTGGCCGACTCCGCAGTCAGCATCAGACATCAGGAGTTTTCTGGGATTAGCGGGCTATTATCGGCGATTCATCAAGGATTTCTCGAAGATTGCGGAGCCGATGACGAAACTGACAAGGAAGGATGTGGATTTTCTCTGGTCAGATGCTTGTGAGGAGGCCTTCAGTATCTTGAAAGCGAGATTGACCACGGCACCGGTGTTGGCAGTACCGGATCGAAGCGGAGGCTTCGAGGTTTATTGTGATGCTTCAGGGAAGGGCCTAGGGTGCGTCTTGCATCAGCATGGCCACGTGGTCGCGTACGCTTCTCGTCAGTTGAGGACTCATGAGAAGAATTACCCGACGCACGATCTGGAGTTGGCAGCAGTGATTTTCGCACTGAAGATTTGGAGGCACTTCTTGCTAGGTGAGAGTGTGAAGATTTTCACCGATCACAAGAGCTTGAAGTACATCTTCACGCAGAAGGAGCTCAACATGCGTCAGAGGCGATGGTTAGAGCTCATGGCTGACTACGAGATTGATTTGCAGTATCATCCGGGAAAGGTGAACGTAGTGCCTGATGCCTTGAGTAGACTTCCTACTGCGATGATGCATACTGCCGATTGGAGGATTCAGCAGGAGCTGAGGGAGATGGATTTGGAGGTTGTCCTACCCGGTGTAGTTCATTCATTCATGAATCTGCAGATTCAGTCCACAATCGTGGATCGGATCAAGGCAGCTCAGGCAGGAGATCCGAAGCTGCAGAGGATCAGGAGGCAGGTTGAAGCTGGTCTACGGACGGAGTTCGTGATTCATGAGGATGGTTCGCTGCGGTACGGCAGTAGACTCTGTGTACCTGCAGGTGATGTTCGCGAGGAGCTGTTGAGCGAGGCTCATAGCTCGCCATATTCTATACATCCTGGAGGCACCAAGATGTATAAGGACCTCCGTCTGAATTATTGGTGGATTGGCATGAAGAGGAGCGTGGCACGGAGCGTTGCCAAGTGTCTGATATGCCAGCAGGTGAAGGCTGAGCACCATCGTACTACTGGGTTGCTGCAACCGCTTCCCATTCCGGAGTGGAAGTGGCAACATATTACGATGGACTTCGTGACTGGTTTACCTCGGACCCCGAGGCAGAACGACGCAGTTTGGGTGATCGTGGATCGGTTGACCAAGTCTGCGCATTTTATCCCTTTCCGAGTGGGCCAGTCTACGGAAGCTTTGGCGAGGAAATATCTAGAGGTAAAGTTCCGTTCTACTTTTACTTCTATTTTGACTTTCTCTTTGAATAGTCGTGACGTAGACCGTGTGCGTGCAGGAGATTGTACGCTTACATGGAGTCCCTGTGAGCATTGTGTCCGACCGAGACACGAGGTTCACATCTCAGTTCTGGAGAAGTCTGCAGGAGAATTTGGGTACGAGTCTGAGCTTCAGCACGGCGTACCACCCGCAGACTGATGGCCAGTCCGAGAGGACTATTCAGATCCTGGAGGATATGCTGCGAGCCTGTACGCTCGATTCGAAGGGTTCTTGGGAGGACCATCTTCACTTGGTGGAGTTTTCATATAACAACAGCTACCAGGCGAGCATTGGCATGGCGCCGTTTGCTGCCCTATATGGAAGGAAATGTCGTTCGCCACTGAGCTGGGATGACATCGGTGATCGGGAGATGTTGGGTCCAGAGATGATAGTGGAAGCTGTGGATGTCGTGAGGGACATCAGGGAGAAGCTTAGAGTTGCACAGGATTGCTTCAAGCATTGGGCAGATGCCAAGAGGAGACCTTTGGAGTTTCAGCCTGGTGATCACGTCTTCCTGAAGATTTCTCTGAACCGCGGAGTCATTCGTTTCGGGAAGAAGGGAAAGCTGAGCCCGAGGTATATTGGGCCGTTTGATGTGCTAGAGCGTGTGGGAGCAGTGGCCTACCGCCTTGCTCTGCCACCATCTTTGGAGGGAGTTCATGACGTATTCCACGTATCTCAGTTACGTCGGTATGTCAGTGATCCATCGCACACTGTGGACTTCTCAGAGATTACAGTTCGCCCGGATCTGACATATGACCAGCAGCCCGTGCAGATTTTGGACCGTCGACAGAAGCAGTTGAGGAAGAAGGTAGTCGACCTGGTGAGAGTGATGTGGCGTCACGGATCACCTGGAGAGTCCACTTGGGAGCGCGAAGAAGAGATGAGGGAGCGCTTTCCGCATCTTTTCCCGAGCGATGTTTGATGTTGATTCCGAGGACGGAATCATTTCTAAGTTGGGGAGGATGTAACGGTCGATTTCCGATCGTAAGTTCTTCGTGCACGTGTGCTTGACCGTGCACGTATTTATTTTAGAATTTGTTTGTTTCCGAACCCTATCGTGTGATATGTCGTTGTGACTCTCTCTGAGAGTACTACATTTGTTGTGTTGACTTGCAACGTCAATTCACGGGCCGTTCGCCCACGATCGGACCTTTTCCGAGGAGACGTCGCGTCTCGCACTTTTGACTTGAGGCGTTTTTATTTTTAATTTTATTTCCCGACATCGAAATTGTAATCCGTCTCTTCTGACTTCTTGCTCTCGTCGCCCCGGTCGCCCCGGTATTTTTCTTATAATTTTTGGGCACCGTTTGACCCTTGTGCACAAATAAAGCCGGTTAATTACGAGTATACCCCTAACAAATTAATCCTATTAAACCCTAGTTAAACCCTAAACCTAATTAAGTGGCAGCCCATCACGTGTAAAACCCCCCTTAGTCACGTGGGCCCCACTCTATAAAGAAAAAACCCTAACCCCTATTGTTCTTCACAGCCGCAACACCCCCTCCCTCTTGCGCCGGCCCTAGAAACACCCCCACTCACGCAAACCCTAACCCCTCTCCACCTGAGCCGCCGCCGGAGGTCCCCGTCGCCGCCGACCCTCTCGCCGACCTCCCCTCTCTCGACTGCAGCCCTCCCGCCGCCGATAGCCGCTGCAAATCGCCGGCAAACCGCGCAGCAGCCGCTGCAGACTGCGACGGCCGCCGCCGCCGCCGCTGCCGCCGCCGCCGGAGCCTCCTCTCCCTCGCCGTGGAACCCCCTCTGCCCCCTCTCGCCGTTGACAGCGACCCCAGGCCGCGATACTCTCTGAAACAGCGAGTATCCTCGCTGTTTTGCGTGTTTGGCGTCGTACCGTCGCGCCGCCAAGATCTCGTCGCCTCTCCTCGCTGTTGGAGCTCTCCGACAGTCTCCTTCACCTTCTGGGAGTACTCGTCAACATCCCGGACTCTTCCTACGACTCCCGACGTCGTAGGCGTTGGGTACGACGAACCGTTCATCTCGGTTGCCGTTGCAAGTTCTCCGGAAGCCGTAGTACGCCTACCCGACGCGCTGCTCGCTGTTCACGCGTCCCGTCCGCTGCCCGGAACGTGTCTGGCTATGCTGCCCGTAGCCGAGACACCGCTAGGAGACGATCCGTAGCCGTGCCAGTCAGATCGGTCGCCGTTCAGACACTACGTCCGCTCTACCCCAGACTCCGGACAGGTTGGTTCCCCTATCTCGTAGCAAAACCCCCACAGTAGCAAAACTGAGAACCTAAGTAAAACTGGCAACTTAACTCACTAAATTTAGTTTCTGCTCTCTTAAATCGATGTATAACCGTAGACCGACGTTGGACTTTTTGACTGTGCACATAGGATAGAATCGTCGGATAGGCTGATCGGACAACTTGACTCGTGACGGTTAGGGTAGCCACGTTCAACTTAGAAATGAACCTAAATAGGATTTGACGAAAATCGCGACTTGACACCGTCGCCGTGATCTCTTTTCAGACGGACTACCGCGGACGCGACGACCGGACGAGACGCCCCGGACAGACGACGCACTCGCTATTCCAGGCAAGTGTACCCACTTGCGATTTGACTGTGCTTTAGTTCTAGTTTGTAGAACTGTTAGTTGTGTGTGATGAGAACCGGACGTGAAATGATAGCGTCCGGGACGACCCGTGACGGCTCAGACTTGACGACGAAGTCTGAGCCTGACAACAATGAACTGCTGACAACATAGGACTATCTTGTGTGTGCGTGCGTGTGGACACCCTAGAATAACTTTCCCTACACTTGTCATGTCGTGTCCTGTCACACAAAAAGCCTTCGGGCGTTTCGGATGCTTCCCTTGCGGAAGTGATCCCCGTGATACAAAAAGCCTTCGGGCGTTTCGGATGCTTCCCTTGCGGAAGTGATCCCCGTGATATAAAAAGCCTTCGGGCGTTTCGGATGCTCTCCATGCGAGAGTGATCCCCGTGACTGTTATACAAAAAGCCTGCGGGCGTTTCGGATGCTTCCCTCCGCGGAAGTGATCCCTGTGACCAAAAAGCCTTCGGGCGTTTCGGATGTTTCCCTAGCGGAAATGATCCCCGTGAATCTTGTCCTGAGTTCCTGGGTTGGGGTTGGGTTGAGCGTGCGCACGGCAAGAGGGTCTGATCCCCCTCGAACCGTAAGGCGTGAACCCTTTCGTGTCTTGTCATGTCCCGTCTTGTCTTGTCCTGTCTGTCACGTCCCGTCTTGTCCTGACACCTGTAGGTTAGTCCCGTAGTCGGTAGCACACGCTACGTCTACTGTTTGCTACGTTTACTTTTTCTGCTACGCTACTTTTCGTTTCTCAGTGATAACCCCAGCATGTTAAAACAACCAGTAAATCATTGTTAAAAGTTGATACACTTGCAGTAGAGTCTGACAGTTTGTGTAGACTTTGCCTGACGTACAGTTCCCTTCTTTTGGTGCTGTACGTCAGGTGTGGAGCCAGAGTACGAGGAGTACGAGGCGGACTTGCCAGCTGACCCAGAGCCGGAGGACGTTGATCCGGAGTACGACCCGGAGGAGGACCAGAGTTAGAGGCCTCGTGTTGCTGATCCAGATTTCTGTTCCAGTTTAGATTGGGTGGGTAGCACCTGTTGCTTTCTTGTTTAGGTTGGGTGCTTGCACCGTTAGTTTCCCTTTCAGCAGTTGTAGCCGTTTACGGCATTTTCTTTAGACTCTCAGTATTTGATGATAAATTTTGGAATAAAATGAAATGTTTCCTTTCTGTACTTTTGTTATTTCGTACTAACTTGCAGGGACCTGTACCTTCGCCATGGAAAACTACAGACGCTTATTGGGTCTGGGCTCTTGCCCCGGCCTAAGCGGGCCTTCGTCACGCTCCGCCTCCGTGTTTTTGGGAAGCGGGGCGTGACACTATCCCTTCTACCACCGCCTTGATCGTCGTACTTCCACCTCCACCCACCTCCACCGACACTCTACCCATCGTTCACACCACCACTGCACCTATTCCCCCACCTCTGTCCCCACTTCTCTGCACACCCCCCGCATCCCCCGACCACCCAGCCACACCCTTTTCCGAGGAGGGCGAGGACCCCCCATCCCTTGCTTCTTGATTTCATTTTGTTTTCTGACCTCCCCCTTGCATATCTCTGCATTTTCACAATCATATCATCTTGCTAGCATCGTCATGTCTAGCTTGGGGGAAGTCAAATTTTTTTTCTGTGTGCTATCGTGTTCGTTTTTCTTTGTGTGTTTGTTTATTTGTCGTGTCGTGTGATTTTTATTTTCTTTATTTTATTTTATTTTATTTTCTGTTTATATATCATGTGGTGTGCTTTTTATTTTTATTCGTATTTTCAGTCTCGTCTGTGTGATTTTCTTGTTTTTCGTGTTTTTTGTGTCTGTGCGAATCCCCCCCATATTCATTGCCCTCCCGTATTTAATTCTATTGCATTGAGGGCAATGCAAGTTTCAGCTTGGGGGAGTCACACTTCGTGCGTTGTTTGTCTCTTTTTCCTTGTTATTTGAGTCGTTTCCTCCATCTTTTTCTTTTTCTTTTTCTTTTCTTCTTTGTATCTCTTTCTCCTAGAGATGAACCCTATGATGAATTGCCACAAAATCACACACACTTAGCATAGCATCGATAATCACATTCACTAACCCTAGGATATCGAGTCCCCCTGCATTTCACGCATCGTGGGTCCACTTAGCTTTTTGTGAGTCGTGCGTCGTGCCTAGCTGTTTGGTGTGCTTCTACTTTGTGATTTTGTTTTATATACATGTCCAAGAATGACCCCTAGATTATCATGCTTCGATTTGAATATGCGGTATTTGTTTCTCCTGCTTGCTTCTGCATGCTATATATGTATCGTATACTTCATTTCGCATGTGTCGGGATTCCACAATTAAGGACTAGGATAACCTATTTAGCCCAAGCTCTAATTAGCGAGAATAGTTTCCTTTGCCCAAGTGTTTAGATTCCGATTTCTTTTTTTTGTTTTACTTGGTGCAAATCCCCTCGTCGTGTACCGTTCTCCCACTTGGGAGAGTACACATGTGTATAGCAAAAAAAACCCAAAAATCCAAAAAGAAAAGAGAAAAGAAAAGAAAAACCCAAAAAACCCAAAAAAAAGGGGAAATGAAAAGAAAGAAAAATTGTATAGCCAAAAATCCAAAAAAATATACAAATACCCAAAGCCAAAAAAAAAGATTCTCGTGTGAATATTTTCCTACTTGCCGAGAATAAAGGGAAGGCGAGAATTTGCACCGAGTGATCTTCTCCACATCATCTCAACCCCCATCGTTTTCGAAAACACTTGGCTTAGGAACTTTTTAGCTATTATCTAGGCTATAGTGTGGTGATTTCCTTAACCCTAGTTGTGGAGTCCCTGACGCATGATATGTTTCGATTCTCTCTCTATTCTCATGCATGCTTGAACTACATATATTCACCGCTTAATTCGAACCGAATCGATATTTGGGTCATTTCTTGGATTTGTGTATATCGAGCTTTATCGCACATCGTAGATAGTGACACGGACTGCTAGCGCACGACCACAATCACTCGCGCTTCATCGCGTGGGCCCACGGCACTTGTCTGGACTCGTATTCCTTGGTTTAGTGATGTGATTTGGCGTTTGCTTGCTTGGTGTGTCGTTTTTGATTTTGTTGGCCCTGACGGGTGATCTAGGATATAGAGTTTTCTTTTTCTCTCTTTCTCTCTATTTTCCCTCTCCGAGCTACTACTCTCACTCGTCATCCTCGAGGACGAGGAAGAGTTCAGCTTGGGGGATATTGACGTGCGTTTATATTTCATATATTTGCGCACGTTTTCTTCCGTGTTTTTCTGTTATTTACCGCCGTCTTATATTCGTTTTCTCGTGTTTTCTTGTTTTCTTTCACTTTTCCGTGTTTTCTGTATTTTGCATGAGTTTACTGGCATAGGGGACATAAAACGACAATATCGCAAGTCCCCGGAGAAACGGGAGGAGTCATGCGTGATCCAGGGGGTCAAACGACAATGATATCATCTTTCAGCCCCTCACCCGATCGGTTGGTCATCTTCAACCGATCGGGTGATGCACACATGCACCACCCGGATGCAGCTTGGAGCTCACAAAAATTCACCCGGTCAGTTCGTAGGCCGGTTCAAAAGCCCAAAGTCTCTGGATTTTTATTGTGATTGCCAACCGATCGGGTGACCTTCACCTGATCGGTTCATCTGTAGCCGAATCTCCAGAGCCAAGACACGGTCAGCTCAACCGGCCTCCTCACCCGACGGCACCAAGATCCAACCGGTCACATTCATATGTCAACCGACCGGGTGAAGATGACCAGGTGAAGTCCCGCATTGCGCTGTAAATGAGTGAAGTAGATCACCCGATCGGTTGACTTGTCAACCGATTAGGTGATATCATTTTCTATATATAGAACCACTATGTTTTCCAGAAACAGTAGGTGGTTATTTTTTTTTCTGTTTTCTTCATTTTGTGACAGCTGTAATTTCCCAGGTTTTGTAAGTTTTCAGATCTTTGTCAAACTTTAGTATTATCTTAATTGCTTTACTACCATTGCATTTCTATTGTCTGATTATGATTTTGACGGTCCATTTTCGTTTAGATCACTTTTTAGTAAATATGTGTGAGTAGTTCCCGAATCTGGGATTTTGGCGGAAACCCCTTCGTGGGCTCTCCCCGATGCATCCATATGGCTAGGAAATCGATAGGGATTAGGAATCTACCGGTTACGCGGGGTGTTTTATTGTCATCGGCGGGAAAAAGACCGCCTTTGACCGTTGGGCCAAGGGGGAATAAACTTGGCGGTTGACTCCCTAGCCATAGCTCGCGCCCTTAGCGTAGACGTCGAATCCTAGCACGCGGGAGCGGCAGGATGAGACGTCGGGAGTTATCGTTGTGAGCTTAGTGCTCCCGGAGTCGATCAGTGTTAATGGACACGGGAGTGCCCACTGACCGAACCCGGGAAGTCCGGCGTATCATCCTGGGCACCGACCGGAATATCGGGCCCATGGGACGCTGGTACCACTCTTAGAGGCAACGTCTCACCATTAGACCCTAATTCCGATCGCTATCCTACCCGTAGGCCGTATCAGCGAGAATCGCACGATAGGGTGGAAACCAAAGTCCCGGGGTTTTCCTTTATATTGTCTATACCTTGCATTCCATTTACTGTGACAACCCATCATTCGATCCGGGCTAGCTCGCCCATGGGGTGAATTTGATCCTTTTTGACACAAGCACATTCACGCCTCCCTGAGTTCGACCCCCAAGCCACACTACAACACCGTGCGCTTGCGGTTACAAATATTTAAATCTCACGTCCCCAATCGTATTATTGCACACATCTAGCACACATAAGCGGGGGGACGTCAACTACCTAGAAATGTTTGTATGTAAGAATACATCTAATGGAAATGGAATATATATATATATATATATATATATATATATATATATATATATATATATATATATATATATATATATATATATATGAAAAATTAATGTATACTATAGAATGAAACAGAATATACAATATTGGTAAGGGTGAAAGTGGATGGCGCAATAGGATGGGGAGAGGGCACAAGCGCCGTCACCCAACACAAATTGCACCATCCCAAACACCCCCCAACAACCATCAGGACTACAGTAACTCAAAAATTACAGAGCAACTCATAGGGTCAATACAAGCAAAGTCTACCCATTATCCAAAATATCCCAGTGTGTCATCGCTGCATTCGCTTGGGCATCATCAGTGCCCTGGAAACGGACTATCGTTTGTATGTCGCTCGCGATCATCTCAAACAGTGCGGTCTTTGGTGTATATTTATTATCAAAAATACGCCTGTTGCGCTCCTTCCAGACATGCCAGACTAAGGATGCTAGGGTTGAACTAGCTAAAATGCCCATCACCTTCCTCTTCCCGAATTGAGTCTGGAAATAATCCCCCACAGCCGGCAAGCTGGGTTCCATGGCCTGCACAATGCCAAGTTTTAACAAGCAGCGGCTGAGAAGGTAATTGGTGTAGGGACACTCGAAGAACAGATGCCCTCTTGTTTCAAGTGCACAATTTCCGCAGAGGACACAGTCACCTGGGGTATCCGGATGCCATTTGCGAAGATGCTCTTTGGTGAGCAATTTATCCTGATAGGCTGTTAGAAGAGTAAGGGAAAAATTTTGGCACATGGTTTTTGTGCCACACTGTCACGCCCCGCTTCCCAAAAACGTGGAGGCGAAGCGTGAGAAGGTCCGCTCAGACTTGAAGCTACAAAGCTGCAAGTCCGATAAGCGTCAATCAAATTTAAACTGCAGGTCCTTGCAACGCGAAACGAAATAAAGATAATAATAACGAAAGAGACAAAAGAAACATCTCAGAACATCCATAATAATAAATTCCAACATCGCAGAAAATCCACCAGGCTAAAAGAAAGAGAGTCTAAAAGAGGCCCAGCATGGCCAACAAAAGTACAAAGTACGAAAACAAAGTAATGGTGCAAGCACCGACAACTAACAGCAACCTAAAGCAAAGCAAGTAAAATCAGTCTCTAAGACTGGTCTCCGGTGTCTACGAACTCCTCGACGAACGTAGGCTCAGGCTCAGCGTCTGCAACACCTCGACCTCAACAACTATCTCTGGCTCAGGGTCTAACATGTGACACCCAAAGAGAAAGGGGCACATGTCAGCAAGTCTGGAAGACTTGTGCAAGGAAACTGAAAGCAGGTAAAAGTAAAGCAACCTAGCAGTTCTAGCATGATGCAATGACATGGCAGTTAAAGTAATGAGTGCAACAAGTAAAGTAAAGTACGAGCATGGCATGGCATGGATGACAAGTATTACATGAATCATTCACAATACAAGTACAAGACAAGGAAAGTAAGCACCTCGTGCACAGAGATTCCGCCTTTTGGCTAGAGTGGCTGCGCGGGCCAACTCCTAAGCTCAAGTGATCGTTTATCCCTACCCCTCCACGTGTGTCGAGCCAGGGCCTTACCCCCGAACGGGAATGCTCGCTTCTGGAACACGAGCCAGGAAGTGTTTTATCTTGTTGGTCTAGGGGTGCACCTAGCCAGTCAAGGGAGTACAAGTACAAGTATTGTAGCGTGTGCTACGAATGCGACATTCAATGCATGGATGACATGACAAGACAAGTAGTAAGGCGTACAAGTAAGGAAAGTAAACGTGACAGTTTAGTATGCATGAACAACAAGTTTAAGGGTTGGATCTAGCTTCGTTGTCAAGCTAGGTCAATTAGGTGACGGATCTAGTTTCGTTGTCAAACTAGATCAAGTAGGCGTCTAGCCAGCTATCATTTCACTGACTAGTCTCTTTTACGCTAAAAGCAAGGAAGTTGACTAAAAACATGGCCCTAAGCAAGAGTTGGCAAGTTTCACTTGCCTGCAACTATCACGTCAAGAAAACACCGTCCAACGAGTCCAAAGTCACGATTCCTACGTGCACAAGTCCACCGGCCTACATCCGTTTTATTAATCTTGATTAGTGATTGCTAAAACATTTAAAATACTTTAAAATACTGATTTTTAGTCTTGGTTAACATGCAATTGGGTTGGGGGTCCTAGGGGTGCAAAACGTTACCTCAACACGATGCGAAAGCTACACCGGCGTCGGGTAGCGACACCGGGGGTTGGAATAATAAGATTGTGCTCCAAGTCCAGATTCCAATTAGATTCCTCGCTGGAAATTTCAGAGCAATCAACCCGGTCGACGATTGCAGATTCTAAAGCTCGCACGTGCGACGACGGGCTACGACGTGCGACGACGTCGTACGCGGCAAGTCGTCGAAGAGAACGCACCTAGGTGGGGCCCACAGTAGTCCTAGGGACCTTTGGGGGACCCACAATACCTCTGGAGAACTTGGGGGGCCCACGGAGGCAAGTGGTGCGACGGATGCGGGGTTACGACGAGTGGCTCTCGGTCGTACTCAGCCAATGCGGGAGATCCTATCGGTCGCTGCGAGAGAACGGGGCTGTGCGGCGCTTGGGGGTGTGCAGCAGTGCGGGTGCGGGGAGATCCTTCGGTCAGACCGGGGGATTGGGTCGGTCGCTGTGGGTGACAATGCGTTGCAACGTTTGCAACGTTGCAACGAAGAGGCGAGCGCACGGTGTGGGCGGGCGCCTCGGTCAGGTGCGGAGCGATGCGGGGCGACAAAGCGGGGTCGATGCGGAGCGCTGTGCGGAGCGGGGATGCGAAGCAGAGCGCTGTGCGGAGCGGGGATGCGAAGCGGATGCGAGCCAAGCGGTCGGTCAGACCGAGGGAACGGAGCGGGCGGCTGCTGCAGCGTGCGGAGCGGAGCGGATGCGGGGTTGGGCTTCGGTCGGAGCGGGCGGATGCGGTTGGTTTTCTCGGTCAGACCGGTGGCTGAACGTCGCAACGTTGCGACGAATCGTCGCAACGTCCAATTTGAGTTTTGGAAGAGGCTAGGGCTAATTTCTTGCGAAAATAGGTCTTCCTAGGGGTTGTTTATATAGTGTAGATGGGTTGACTTGGTCTAGGGCTAAATCTAATAGGATTAGAAGTTTAAAATAATTTAAAATTGAAATTCAACTTCTCCAACTCACCCAAGGATTTGACTTGGTCCAAATGAGCTGGAAATTGGCTCAAAAATTCTTTAAAACGTTTAAAACTTAAATAAATTTTATTTGGCCGAAAATAATTTATAAATTAATTATTAAAAATAATATAAAACTTGTTAAAAATATAAAAGTGGTCAAATAAACTCCAAAAATTATAAAATAAATATCGTGGTGATCGTGATGACGAATGTGAGCTAACTAAGAAGACGGATCTCAATTTCGACGTCGGACGACGAGACTAAAAATAGAAACGTCTCCCATCAAGAGTGAGAATCGTCACGTCTCATCGAGTAAATTTAAATTGTGGAAAACGACTCGAGAAGTGTCGTTCCAAGATAGTGCCACTATTTAATACTCTCAGAGACGTTCACGACGGCATATCACACGAAAGTGTTCACAATCAAACAAAATCTAAAATAAACACGTGCACGACCAAAAGCACGTGCACGAACAACGTACCACGAAAAGTGGTCGTTACATCCTCCCCACCTTAGAATAAAGTCCGTCCTCGGACTTTCTAATATATCTAGTCGCTCTAATAACTACCCCAATCAAGTCACATTATATTTCAAACCAGGTATAGCTATTACAAGTGCTTATATATGCACTAGGTAGTCAAACATTATCACTACTAACACGCATATATATATATATATACATTCACAAACGTCATATACTTATACCTATTATAGTCAGTCAATTTCATACATGTATTTCAATCATATATATAAGCATACATCCCTTATATAACTATTACTTTCCTAAACACAAAACAATATTTCAGCTACTCATGTAAGGGTAGTCCCACACTTAGCAAATGCAATCATTGCTCTACATATAGATAGCTACCTATGCACAAACATCAAGGGTATACTACCCCCTAACATTCATCCACTACCAAACATCTCAACACATATAGTCACACCATACCATTATTAAATCAAGTTCACCATATCTAATATAAATTCACCACTACTATAATTTCATAATATATATAGTCATTCAATGCATTCCATTATTACACCATACATTCACATTACGTACGGTCCTATAACTGTATTTACGACACGCCACATATATCATATTCATCAATTCCTATAACTAAGCACATACTTACCCGTGCATGGTGCACACCCATACACGCTAACATTTCATTTACGCATACCAATCATACCATTATATTACTAGCACATCTATGCACCTAGTTTAGCTAGCACACAAGCAAGTCCTTAGTAAATAACTATACCACAAGACCAACCCCTATAACTATATACTGGTGTAGCGACCCACAGTCATGTGCGTAGCTCAACCAGGCACAAACACTTCTATCACTATACATACATCAAGCATTGCTATGTTCAACCTACAAACATACATTCAATATACTTAGAGTATACCCACTCAAGCTTGGGTGAGACTCAATACACATATCAGAATATTCTATATACGTAACACGGCATTCATACCTATACCAATATCACTCCAATATTTATATATATGTCTACCAATACAATCATATGCATACCATAAGTCAGTCACACTTAATATTTAGTCAGGTAATACTTACATAGTTCAATCACTCTATATACCATAATAATAATAATACAGACATCAGCACACGTATAATTATAATACTCTCCCTAATGCATGCATACATATTCATCGTATAATCACTCACATGCAACATATATATTCACACCATAGCCTACTACCTATAACTGGTGTACCAACACCTATTATTATTATCACACCTAGCATCCATATAGTTTTACCAGCATATTGCTTCAACCATTATAAGTATCCCCCAATTACCTACACCCTATTAGGTACTCCCCACTAAACCTCATATACACAGGCATCCCTAGTATGGTATAGCTACCTACACACCAACTATAACTACCAACATGCAAACATCTTCACACATCATGAATAACTCCGAGTATATATAACACGCAATAAGCAACCATTAATATACCATGGGAGAGTATACTCATTCAAGCCAACATTGCGAAATTTGAAAACTGTCGTGCTTCAAAAGTTGAAATCCTTGCCTGGGAAGAAATATTTGGAGATCGATAAAACGTGTTGTTTCAAAATAAGTTTGGGTCGAATATTCATAATAAGAGAAAATGGTCTATTTGTTTTTAAAAAAATCATTAAAAAGGAAGTAAAATCATTTACACGAATATTAAGGACGTGGTTTAGAAAATATTATACGGCAGTAATTTAATATAATGTTTGTGAAAGTCAAAGAAGGAAATCAAGTAACGGAAGGATTCAAACTCATGTTAAATGCTTTCAAAACTTTTAGGTTATGAAATTTTTTAAAATAATCAATATGGAAGCTGCTTTTCAAAGGAACCAGGATTTGCAAAAATGAAAAACTGATTTACACAAGGTCCTTAGCATACGAGCACAACGAACCTGATACAGTTATATAAAAATAATTGAAATTCTATTTAGTCTCGAAATTTTCCTAAAAGCACGTAGGGGAAGTGGAAAGATAATATTAATAACTTGGTAGTAGAATTATCAAAATTGGTAGTGAAGCTTTAAAATCAAATCTATGGAAGGTCCAGATTTAGGAAATGGTTTAGAAATAGTAATTTTACAAAACCTGAAATAAGGAGGACGATGAGCATAATATTGACTTGCGGGAAGCTGAAATCCCAAGTGACTTGAAAAGTATATGAATGGCATCAATCAGGAAGGAAAAATTATAAATCGATTTGGGCAATATAAAAGTACGGTTCCGAATTAAATTAATATAAGAAAGGAAATATGTATTCTCATAGGTTCAAAAGTGTAGGCTGAAAAAGCATTATAAACTATTATTCAAAAATTTCGACAAAAGTTTTTTTAAAAAAAAAATTTAAATCAACGAGGAGCATGAAGTATAAGTATAGATACATATTAAAATTTGAACAAATTTAAAACTTAGGGAAAGAGGAAATCGAAAGAAAATACTTTCAGAAGATTCAAGATTTGTAACGGAGAGGTTCGAAAATTGATGACGATCGTCATGAGGCGATCTCGGGAATCGAGGCAAGGAAAACGGTCAGATGTTCAAAACATACATATGCCTAGGATATGGCCCAGGATACCTACGGGAAAACTTCTACGGTCGCCCAACTAAAGCTTAAGGAACTTAGCGCTTGGTCCTTCTAAGGGAGCTAGGTGGTAATGGAATGCGTTCAGCTTGGTCCGAAATCGATGAACCCAAACGAACGACTGAAGGAAATTCTGGAAGTCTGATATGGTCAGGGGTAGACAAGGACCACTAAGGTAACTCCTATGATGATTAAATCAATTCCCAGCAAGGACTCTAATTACCAGTCTAACAATCAACCCTATTTTTGCAAACAATCATATGCAAGCAACCAAACATGTTTTAACAAGCCAGAACTAACTAAGGGAAGAAACAACTAGTTCAAGAGTTACCTGCGATAACCTCATCCACAGTCTCGCTCTCCACTGCCGTCATCGGATAAGCCTGCTCCCTTGGCTGCATGGCCTGCTGAAAAGCCTGCTTCTGTGGAGCGAGGGCTGGTCCACGACTGGTAGACACAGGTGCTTTCTGCTGTAACGGCTGTGCGACAACGGGATCCTTCCAAGGTACCTTAGAGCTCGGGCACTCCTTCATAGTATGAGTAGGAACTCCACAAATCAGGCACTGGCCCAGCCTCTTCCTGCACTGTTTCTCCTCATGACCAATCTTGCTACAATGATGGCACACCTTCCGACTTGGCCCAGTTACTGGTGCTTCCTTCTGCGGAATTCCCTCCGATGCCTTCCGCAATTGATTTGCATGCCGACAATCCTTCTCTGAATGGGTAGCAGCACCACAAATCAAACACCGGCCTAGAAATCTTCTGCACTGCTCCTTGATGTGCCCGGTCTTGCCACAGAAATAGCAAGTCTTCAGAGTAAGTCCGCCACCAACTCGAGTCTGTCGTCTTCTCGCCATCTAACGACATAGAGAACGAACAAAAATTTAGACTCAATAGCTTAATGACTTAGATGTTGTAATTTATTTAATGGACATTCCGTTACTATCATTGTTCCGTTAGTTCGCAATCGCAAGATAGGACCTGCATGGGCCACCAACAAAACCTGTCACGCCCCGCTTCCCAAAAACGTGGAGGCGAAGCGTGAGAAGGTCCGCTCAGACTTGAAGCTACAAAGCTGCAAGTCCGATAAGCGTCAATCAAATTTAAACTGCAGGTCCTTGCAACGTGAAACGAAACAAAGATAATAATAACGAAAGAGACAAAAGAAACATCTCAGAACATCCATAATAATAAATTCCAACATCGCAGAAAAGCCACCAGGCTAAAAGAAAGAGAGTCTAAAAGAGGCCCAGCATGGCCAACAAAAGTACAAAGTACGAAAACAAAGTAATGGTGCAAGCACCGACAACTAACAGCAACCTAAAGCAAAGCAAGTAAAATCAGTCTCTAAGACTGGTCTCCGGTGTCTACGAACTCCTCGACGAACGTAGGCTCAGGCTCAGCGTCTGCAACACCTCGACCTCAACAACTATCTCTGGCTCAGGGTCTAACATGTGACACCCAAAGAGAAAGGGGCACATGTCAGCAAGTCTGGAAGACTTGTGCAAGGAAACTGAAAGCAGGTAAAAGTAAAGCAACCTAGCAGTTCTAGCATGATGCAATGACATGGCAGTTAAAGTAATGAGTGCAACAAGTAAAGTAAAGTACGAGCATGGCATGGCATGGATGACAAGTATTACATGAATCATTCACAATACAAGTACAAGACAAGGAAAGTAAGCACCTCGTGCACAGAGATTCCGCCTTTTGGCTAGAGTGGCTGCGCGGGCCAACTCCTAAGCTCAAATGATCGTTTATCCCTACCCCTCCACGTGTGTCAAGCCAGGGCCTTACCCCCGAACGGGAATGCTCGCTTCTGGAACACAAGCCAGGAAGTGTTTTATCTTGCTGGTCTAGGGGTGCACCTAGCCAGTCAAGGGAGTACAAGTACAAGTATTGTAGCGTGTGCTACGAATGCGACATTCAATGCATGGATGACATGACAAGACAAGTAGTAAGGCGTACAAGTAAGGAAAGTAAACGTGACAGTTTAGTATGCATGAACAACAAGTTTAAGGGTTGGATCTAGCTTTGTTGTCAAGCTAGGTCAATTAGGTGACGGATCTAGTTTCGTTGTCAAACTAGATCAAGTAGGCGTCTAGCCAGCTATCATTTCACTGACTAGTCTCTTTTACGCTAAAAGCAAGGAAGTGGCCTAAAAACATGGCCCTAAGCAAGAGTTGGCAAGTTTCACTTGCCTGCAACTATCATGTCAAGAAAACACCGTCCAACGAGTCCAAAGTCACGATTCCTACGTGCACAAGTCCACCGGCCTACATCCATTTTATTAATCTTGATTAGTGATTGCTAAAACATTTAAAATACTTTAAAATACTGATTTTTAGTCTTGGTTAACATGCAATTGGGTTGGGGGTCCTAGGGGTGCAAAACGTTACCTCAACACGACGCGAAAGCTACACCGGCGTCGGGTAGCGACACCGGGAGTTGGAATAATAAGATCGCGCTCCAAGTCCAGATTCCAATTAGATTCCTCGCTAGAAATTTTAGAGCAATCAACCCGGTCGACGATTCCAGATTCCAAAGCTCGCACGTGCGACGACGGGCTACGACGTGCGACGACGTCGTACGCGGCAAGTCGTCGAAGAGAACGCACCTAGGTGGGGCCCACAGTAGTCCTAGGGACCTTTGGGGGACCCACAATACCTCTGGAGAACTTGGGGGGCCCACGGAGGCAAGTGGTGCGACGGATGCGGGGTTACGACGAGTGGCTCTCGGTCGTACTCAGCCAATGCGGGAGATCCTATCGGTCGCTGAGAGAGAACGGGGCTGTGCGGCGCTTGGGGGTGTGCAGCAGTGCGGGTGCGGGGAGATCCTTCGGTCAGACCGGGGGATTGGGTCGGTCGCTACGAGTGACAATGCGTTGCAACGTTTGCAACGTTGCAACGAAGAGGCAAGCGCACGGTGCGGGCGGGCGCCTCGGTCAGGTGCGGAGCGATGCGGGGCGACAAAGCGGGGTCGATGCGGAGCGCTGTGCGGAGCGGGGATGCGAAGCGGATGCGAGCCAAGCGGTCGGTCAGACCGAGGGAACGGAGCGGGCGGCTGCTGCAGCATGCAGAGCGGAGCTGATGCGGGGTTGGGCTTCGGTCGGAGCGGGCGGATGCGGTTGGTTTTCTCGGTCAGACCGGTGGCTGAACGTCGCAACGTTGCGACGAATCGTCGCAACGACCAATTTGAGTTTTGGAAGAGGCTAGGGCTAATTTCTTGGGAAAATAGGTCTTCTTAGGGGTTGTTTATATAGTGTAGATGGGTTGACTTGGTCTAGGGCTAAATCTAATAGGATTAGAAGTTTAAAATAATTTAAAATTTGAAATTCAACTTCTCCAACTCACCCAAGGATTTGACTTGGTCCAAATGAGCTGGAAATTGGCTCAAAAATTCTTTAAAACGTTTAAAACTTAAATAAATTTTATTTGGCCGAAAATAATTTATAAATTAATTATTAAAAATAATATAAAACTTGTTAAAAATATAAAAGTGGTCAAATAAACTCCAAAAATTATAAAATAAATATCGTGGTGATCGTGATGACGAATGTGAGCTAACTAAGAAGACGGATCTCAATTTCGACGTCGGACGACGAGACTAAAAATAGAAACGTCTCCCGACAAGAGTGAGAATCGTCACGTCTCATCGAGTAAATTTAAATTGTGGAAAACGACTCGAGAAGTGTCGTTCCAAGATAGTGCCACTATTTAATACTCTCAGAGACGTTCACGACGGCATATCACACGAAAGTGTTCACAATCAAACAAAATCTAAAATAAACACGTGCACAGCCAAAAGCACGTGCACGAACAACGTACCACGAAAAGTGGTCGTTACACACACTAGCCGATGATATGGGAAGATAGGCCCCTTGCTTCTGACTCCATTCCATGCATCTGAGAAGCGAAAAGAGCCCCCTGGCACCCATTCCCACCTATCATGCCCAGGACAGAGAGAGATCTGATGAAGGGTAGGGAGCAAGTGTAGGATACTTGGGTCCATGATCCAACCTGACGCGCCCCAATATTAGCTTACTCTCTTGTCGCTAGAGCCTGCTAGTATTGAAGGGATTTCTGGGACCCTTAGGGCACAAAACTCTATGTCCGTCCTAAGTCGGACGGAACATAGACAGAAATAGCAGCGGAAAATAATCATGTTAATCTAATTAACATTTAACCCTAAGGTCCAAGACCCTAATCCAAGATCTATCCCGACTTGGGATGGGTCTGACCATCCCAAGAAGGATCTAGCCTACAACGATTAAATTAAACTAATGCTTAATTAAACACATACCCGGAATCTCAACCCTGGAGCAGGCGAGATGTTCCGCACCGTCTTCTGAGCCGCTCCCGTCCCGCGCCGAGCCGCTCCTCGAACAGCTCCCCGAACCGCTTCTCGAACCCCTCCGCATCCCGAGGCGATCAATCCCCGTGTCGCCGAGCCAACCACGTACCGAAGAAAGTTTCACACGAGTGAAACCTCCGCCCAGATTTCGGATCCGAATCCGAACTCCTTTGCGGCTTTGCTAGAGCCCTCAGGAGCAAGACAGAAATTTATAGGGAGAGGAGAAATATTAATTTAAGCCTAGATCCGAGCGTGCTCCAACATTTACGAGAGCCGCTCAGATCTAGAGCTTGGGACGAGTTATGAGGAAGGGGGAGGGCCTCTATTTATAGAGGCGGCTGACTCTCCCCTTTTCTTCACAACCGAGGTGGGACTATTAATTTGGGATTAATTAAATCAAGTTAGTTTGCCTTTCACAAAGGGCAAACTTCCTCGAATTTTAACTCCCTCATCGTTGAGCTTCAACGTTGGTACAACCTACCAAATCAAAGAGGGTTCAACGGTGAACGCGTAGGAAAAACGGCTCGTCAATCCGAGTCCGTTTGACCCTTCAAACAATTGTCCAAAGTTAGCCAAAAGTCATGCTTCTCTTAGAAACGTAGCTGTCAAGAAAATCCCAGGTTTCAAAAAAACCCTAACCAGAAAATTCGGGCTTGGTGTGAAGGGTTTTATAGGACCCTTAGGGCACAAAAACTCTAGTCCCGTCCTAAGTCGGACGGAACATAGACAGAAATGCAGCGGAAAATTTTTATGTTAATCTAATTAACATGCAACCCTAAGGAACCAGACCCTATTAGCCAGGAACTCTGCCAACTTGGGGTGGATCTGACCACCTCAAGAGGGATCTAACTACTGCGAATAATTAAATGAAAACTTAAACACATACCCGGAATCTCAGCCCTGGGGCAGGCGAGATGTTCCGCGCCGTCTTCCGAGCTGCTCCCGTCCCACGCCGAGCCGCTCCTTGAACCGCTCCCCGCACCGCTCCTCGAACCGCTCCGCAGCCCGAGGCGATCAATACCCGTGTCGCCGAGCCACCCACCGCCGAAGAAAGTTTCACGCGAGTGAAACCTCCGCCTAGATTTCGGATCCAGAATCCGAACTCCTTTGCGACTTTGCTAGAGCCCGCAGGAGTAAGGCAGAAATTTATAGGGAGAGGAGAAATATTAATTTAGCTTAGATCTGAGCGTGCTCCAACATTTACGAGAGCCGCTCAGATCTAGAGCTTGGGACGAGTTTTGAGGAGGAGAGCAGACCCCTATTTATATAGGCGGCGGACTCCCCCCTTTTCTCAAAATCCGATGTGGGACTATTAATTTGAGTTAATTAAAATCAAGTTAGTTTGCACTTCACAAAGTGCAAACTTCCGTGAATTTTAACTCCCTCACCGTTGAGCTTCAATGTTGGTACAACCTACCAAATCGAAGAGGGTTCAACGGTGAACGCGTAGGAAAAAACGGCTCGTCAATCCGAGTCCGTTTGACCCTTCAAACAATTGTCCAAAGTTAGCCAAAAGTCATGCTTCTCTTACAAACGTAGCCGTCAAGAAAATCCCAGGTTTCAAAAAACCCTAACCAAAAAATTCGGGCTTGGTGGGCCTCCATTTTCGCTGGTTTCAGCCCAACAGTTTGGGCTGACTTGTTTTGGCTATAACTTGTGCATTTGGACTCCGTTTTTGACGCGGTTTGAACCTGCATTTAGAGCGGGACGATCCCGTCATCTAGGTAACCTTTTCAACGCGTTTATTTAATTAAATATAGTCTTAAACAATTTAAGACACATTTAATCTCTTTTGCATCATATGCAAATTAGTCCCTATCTAGGCTTAAATTTTCATTTGCATCAAATACAAATGATCCGAGGGCATATTCCTCTACATGGTGGGCCTTCATTTTCGCTGGTTTCAGCCCAACAGTTTGGGCTGACTTGTTTTGGCTATAACTTGTGCATTTGGACTCCGTTTTTGACGCGGTTTGAACCTGTGTTTAGAGCGGGACGATCCCGTCATCTAGGTAACCTTTTCAACGTGTTTATTTTATTAAATATAGTCTTAAACAATTTAAGACACATTTAATCTCTTTTGCATCATATGCAAATTAGTCCCTATCTAGGCTTAAATTTTCATTTGCATCAAATACAAATGATCCGAGTGCATATTCCTCTACATCTCCCACTTGCACTCAGGATCATTTATCCCGAATGCAGGAGATGATTGCAAACATCTTTTGCAATATTTTATCCCTTGCATCAAATGCAAATTATTCTCCCTAACTAATTTCTACCTATTACTAGACGAAGGTCACACTCTGTGTGAGACCCTACAGCCTGACCCTTACAACAGGTTGGGCTCGAAGCCCTATACGGCAGTGACCACGAGCAGTGGTTGCCGTCCCTGCTTCAGGAATCATCATTATGTGGTTGACTCATTGACATGAGTATTGTCGGGACCACCCTGACTGTTTCCGTGATGAATTCCGCAGTTATAGTCTCTTCGTCTTAACTATGTCGTGTAGATCAAGTCTAGGGTACGGTCAAACTGTCAACCCCAATAACTTGACTCCAGTTAGTTTCTATCGATCTTTTAGTCAAAAATGTTGGACTTCTTCCAACATATGCTGGCCAGAGTTTTTACTAAAGACCGAACTAACCCTACGACACTAACTCCCATTGACCGGGAGAGACGAATCCTCTCTTGGTCATTACTCTCCTCATACGCTTCAAGTGTCACCCAATCAAAGACCTTTCGACAGGCCTTGCCTCGAAGCTAGGTCATTTGATCTAAGTGGCACCGTTCATGCACAGGTTCGTCAAAATGACCTCAAGTCAAAAGACCAACTAGCCTATCATCACTCAGAGTCATCATTAACAGATTGGTCAATATAACCATATGATAACTCTTGTGGATCGTTCAGTGAAATCATTCTCTAATGAGCACCTGTGTCTCGTCTACGACTTCGCCAAGTCAAGCGATTATGAGATCATCGCCACCGCTAAACGGTGAAGACTAAGACACAATGGTCTATCCGATGTTTCGATATCCTTGTCTCGAAACATCTACGACCACGAACCCTTTTAGACTTATGCTACAGACGGTCAAACATTTCTCCGTGATCGAGATACTCATCTCGATACCTGTTTGACCTCGCATGAAGTCTCATGACTTTACCTAAGTTAATATCCAATGTTAACTACATTATAACATAACTTTAGATAAATTATTACCAAACAACTTACTGTTATTTCGAACAAGACATTTGTGCTATTCACACACAGAGATAGATTGCCTCGAAGGTATCTTCTCTCAACATCTCTCACTTGCACTCAGGCCCATTTATCTCGGTATCTAATACCGTTTTTACACATAAGTTTTCTCGACTTCATGTGGTAGAGCCTTCGTGAGTGGATCTGCTAAAACCGTCTACACTATAGACTTAAGGGGTTTCTATGTTCATATTAGACCAACCCTTTGAATCTCATTCAAATAATTCATTTGGTCTGTCGGAATCCATAATATTTTTATTTACTTGGATCTTATCCAGTTCATCGTACCTTACAATGATTAGTTATTGGTCATTTCAATTGGCTCATATCTATTTCTGACAAAGTATCAAACTCTTTTGATCACTTCGTCAAAAATATATGTTCCATCTCTTTGATGCCTCGCATGTAATTTATACGCTCCCACTGACCTTGAAAACTTTCTGGCCAATTCATATAAGTTGGTTCGTCTAAATCATATTTAGAAAAACGAACTTATAAGTGAATGCTCAAGTTTTCATGGTCAACTTTGAGCGTTTACATCGAGCTTGGTCTGAGTAGATCTGTACACATCTGCTGGTGAAAACGGTTTCATAATAATCCGTTTTTAGGAATTACTATGGAAAAACCGTTCTCGACCAACATGATTGTACTTCACTATTTTCTTTTCTGCACCAATCTTTCAACTTAAAGATTTACTTGCAGTAAGTGAAGAAACATTTTCCTTGGGCACGTAAACTAAATTCCAAAATTTATTTACGCACATGGACCTATTCTGGTTGCATCAAGTTTTAAATCGGAGTTACTACTCCGAATTTTATCCTAGAAGTTGACTGAGTCATCATTAGTTATGATGTTTAACTCGACTCTTCGTCTCACGAAATTCGAGTAATTATACAACTTCATAATGATTGATTTAATGAATATCTTATTGATAATGTCCTCATAGAACATTATCAAAAACTAGGCATTACTATCTGGGACTTAACCCAGAGGGATGACTTAACTCAGAGTCACTTGCTATGGATCGCACCAAGTCTAACTCAGTGTGATTCATATTTTTAACACACAGATGTGTTAACAGACTTGACCTGAGAGAAAATCACATTTTCTTTTAATTATGCAAGATTTTATGTAGCCAAGTATTCGACCATTCGATCTAATCGAATCAGTTTAAATACTTTAGTCATTTACTTGTGTTTCATCAAGAACACGTGTCTTAATAAAATATACGAATAAATTATTTTGGTTAATCTAGACTCGAGTACATCAGTATGTACTAGACTGAGTTCGACAACTTATTCTCCCACTGTCTTACAGATGGGTTTCGGCCATTATATCTTAGAGGGTAAGATTCACAAGTGTCCGTAGACTTCATAATACGAGAGGTCAGACCCCTCTTTATGTGACTTGTGAAGCTTAGTCTCTCGATACGGCCTAGTCTATTTTCCCATATAAGTTTGCTACTATCTTGTGTATTTATATATATTAACATTTAATATATATATTATCATTATACATTTTACTCATTGCTTCAGAAGCAATGTGACGACATTCGTCAAAATGTGTTAACCTTTTGTATACCAATAATTATGAAATCGTGACATCAAAATATGTCACATTTTCATTTCCTCTTCCTTATGCCTTTACTAATGATAAATTAAACTAACTTTCTCAATTGACTTGCCGGAGTGCCTTCTTCCTTTTCTAAATCACATTTAGATATTAATTAGCCCAACATAAATAAATAGCTATTCAAGCATCTCATGTATCCAAACGCCTGAGAGTTGCAATCTTGAGTGTAGCTCAAGAAGTTGCTTCTCTCAAGGTCCGGTTGGAATACATAGCCTTGCACCGCTCATGCACTCGTATTCGACTCAAACAATTTGATCGAATTCTCGAACTTTGTGGATCAGAATTTGTTTGTCCATACAACCTTGAGGATAGCTCGACAAGTTGTAAGGAGAAACATACTTCGAATATCCTATATGTTCAAGCTGCCTCATATAGAGACGAGTGACATGTAGCGTGAATTTATTTTTTGGACCCAGAACTTAATGAAATCATATTTCTTAAGTCTGTTCTTTAGAAGGTCATTTTAATGTCAACGAGAATATAGTTTTGATTCTATCAATTAGAATTTAGCTTGATATTCAATTAATCAACCTATTTGACCAGTTAACTTATTCCATTAAAATATTATATTTCGATTCCTTCGGTAAACATAGTCTTGCCCTAGTTTAGCATATGTTCAATATTAAATATAGGTAGATTGGCATTCATCTATCTATATCCTCCCACTATTTTTACGATCGTTTCAAATCTTAATAACGAATGATTTAATCGAATTAAAATATTTAAAATTTAGTGAAAGAGGGATCCAATCATCCTGAACCTCACAACCTTGAGGAGACTCAACAAGTTGATTGGTTCCATGATTGGTAGACTAACTCTTAGTCATTCACATCACATGTGACTCCCTATCGTTTTTTTACCCACAGTCACTTATGATCTTGAGGAGACTCAACAAATCATAATGACTGGTCTAGTCAGACCCTTTATTTCGTGTCCAGATTTGACTTAGATCGATGCTCGAGGAGACCCGACGTATCGATTTGGGTCAAGTCTAGACTACATCACATGTATGTTGGAGTTTGTTCCTTAAAGATAAACATGTCATAGCTTGAGGAGACTCAACAACTATAATTGTCTTCTTTGAGTTACCAAGCTCCAAAATCAAGGAGGGATACGGATAAATCTTTAATAAGATTTATAACACATTGACTAGATATAGTCCAGGGTGTCATACAATCATGAATCGCGACATTGCGGTCCAGCGGAACACAGCCAGGGAATTGACTAAGCCAGGATCACTATCCCTTAAAGGGTGATCCAGAACTCTTAGCCAAGCACATTGACTGGATCATGGTCCATTGAATGAAGCTTGTCATTTTTGTATGTGTGCCATAGACTAAACAGCTTTTATTAACAACTAATTAATCCTATCAACTAGTTGCATCCTTAAATTCAAAATTTTAGGATTTGTTTAATAACTTTTATTAAATCCTTATCAACTATAAGGTTCACGTGCTATCCTAATCGTTATTAGGATTTTAATAAATTTATTAACCAACGCCAAAAGCGAAGTCCTTTAATGAGAATTAATAATAACAATTAGAATTAAGATTCATTAAAAGGACTACCCTAATCATGAATTAGGTCTTAAAGGGTTGTTAAAAGTTTTATTAAAACATAGCATGTCAATAAAATTCAAGTAATAAATTTTAATCATTTCTTAATGGCTAACCTAAAAGGTTGTCTTGTGTTATCAAATAAGGGACAAGATGAACTAGCCATAAAGCTACACTAATTTATCGCATAAAAGGTGTACAACTATTTAACAATTTAAATAGAACAATGTCTATCACATAAACAATCTTAGCATGCAAACATAAAATTAACATTTAAATTTAAAATATGATTTTAAAAATATTTTATTTTTATCTCATAAAAAAATGTTTTTAAAATCATAAATTTGCATGCTACCTTTTAAAAAATTTATCGCATAAAAATTTTAACCTTTAAAATCAGTTTTAAAATATCTCATAAAATTAAAACATCATTTTAAAAAACTTTCATGCATAAAAAATTTATCATATAAAATTTTTAGGCACTTTAAACTTATCGCATAAATTTTAAAAGATTTAAAAATAGTTTTAAAAATTATCACATAAATTTTAAAACGTCATTTAAAAAATTTCCATGTTCAAAATTTATCAAATAGAATTTTTGAATATCTAAAACATTTTTGAAAATTATCTCATAACTTTAAAAACATTTTTTAAAGTATTTAAAAGTATTTCAGGTTTAATAAAATCGCAGGCTAGATCGTAACACAGACCAAGCTCTGATACCACTGAAGGGATTTCTGGGACCCTTAGGGCACAAAACTCTATGTCCGTCCTAAGTCGGACGGAACATAGACAGAAATAGCAGCGGAAAATAATCATGTTAATCTAATTAACATTTAACCCTAAGGTCCAAGACCCTAATCCAAGATCTATCCCGACTTGGGATGGGTCTGACCATCCCAAGAAGGATCTAGCCTACAACGATTAAATTAAACTAATGCTTAATTAAACACATACCCGGAATCTCAACCCTGGAGCAGGCGAGATGTTCCGCACCGTCTTCTGAGCCGCTCCCGTCCCGCACCGAGCCGCTCCTCGAACAGCTCCCCGAACCGCTCCTCGAACCCCTCCGCATCCCGAGGCGATCAATCCCCGTGTCGCCGAGCCAACCACGCGCCGAAGAAAGTTTCACGCGAGTGAAACCTCCGCCCAGATTTCGGATCCGAATCCGAACTCCTTTGCGGCTTTGCTAGAGCCCTCAGGAGCAAGACAGAAATTTATAGGGAGAGGAGAAATATTAATTTAAGCCTAGATCCGAGCGTGCTCCAACATTTACGAGAGCCGCTCAGATCTAGAGCTTGAGACGAGTTATGAGGAAGGGGGAGGGCCTCTATTTATAGAGGCGGCTGACTCTCCCCTTTTCTTCACAACCGAGGTGGGACTATTAATTTGGGATTAATTAAATCAAGTTAGTTTGCCTTTCACAAAGGGCAAACTTCCTCGAATTTTAACTCCCTCACCGTTGAGCTTCAATGTTGGTACAACCTACCAAATCAAAGAGGGTTCAACGGTAAACGCGTAGGAAAAAACGGCTCGTCAATACGAGTCCGTTTGACCCTTCAAACAATTGTCTAAAGTTAGCCAAAAGTCATTCTTCTCTTAGAAACGTAGCCATCAAGAAAATCCCAGGTTTCAAAAAAACCCTAACCAGAAAATTCGGGCTTGGTGGGCCTCCATTTTCGCTGGTTTCAGCCCAACAGTTTGGGCTGACTTGTTTTGGCTATAACTTGTGCATTTGGACTCCGTTTTTGACGCGGTTTGAACCTGCGTTTAGAGCGGGACGATCCCGTCATCTAGGTAACCTTTTCAACATGTTTATTTTATTAAATATAGTCTTAAAAAATTTAAGACACATTTAATCTCTTTTGCATCATATGCAAATTAGTCCCTATCTAGGCTTAAATTTTCATTTGCATCAAATACAAATGATCCGAGTGCATATTCCTCTACAGGTATGTCATACAAATCCTTCAGCGCACCAAAGGGGAGCCAGTTGTCATGCCAGAAAAGAGTGGTTTGACCGTCACGGACCTTTCTCCTGATAAGTTTATTAGAAAATCTCCTGCAATGAAGTATAAATTTCCACGTGCCTGACTGGGTTACCTTGCTACTAACAGAGTTGAAATGAGCCGTATCTCCATAGTTACTTCTCATCTTCCTGGCCCATAGACTCTTGCTAGTTAGAAGCCTCCAGGTAAGTCTGATTCCTGATGCAAGGTTCATGTCTTCAAGCAGACGGATCCCCATCCCACCTTCATCCTTAGGTCTGCAAATGTCTCGCCAAGCCCAAATTCTGGACTCTCCTATAATGAATTTCCTGCACATGGAGTTAATAGTACGGAGAACAGTTTTTGGAATGCGGAAGGCTTGCATCCAAAAACTAACCATACCATAGATAACAGTCTTCACCAGCTCTATACGGCCTGAAATTGATAGTAGAGATGAGGTCCAGCCTGAGAGCCTCTTTTGACACTTGTCCACCAGTCTGCTGTATACGATGGCCTTCGGGTAATTTGAGGTGAGTGGCAATCCCAAATAGGTGGTAATAGAAGATGCCCGCTTAATACCCATGGTGTGAGCCAGGTTGGAAGGGTCCTTCGTTCCCTTGCTAAAGAGGGCGATGCTTTTGTCCCAGTTAATATGCAACCCTGTTAAATAAGAAAAATCCTCTAGCAAGGTTTTTAAACCTTGTAGGGATTTAAGATTAGCTCGGCAGAAGAGTAATAGATGATCAGCAAATATCAGATGTGAGATGGAGCCTGATCTCCTCATAGGGTGGATAGTGCGCATAGCCATGGAAGTAGCAACAAGCAAAGAAAACGCCTCCATCACCATTACAAAGAGGTAAGGGGACAAAGGGTCACCTTGGCGCAGCCCTCTGTTACTCCCAAAATACCCGTAAGGAGAACCGTTGACCAAAACGGAGAAAGTAGGGGTGGATATGCATTCCTGGACCCAGAGGATGAATTGACGGCCGAACCCAAATTGGTGAAGAATAAAGTAGATGAACTCCCTGTTTACACTGTCAAAGGCCTTCTTCAGATCAAGTTTGATGCAAGCCCGTGCTCCCATGGGGTTGCTGAAGTCCCTAATCTGTTCATGTGCTAGGAGAGCACTATCTGAGAGTAGCCTGTCCTTGAGAAAAGCCGCCTGATTCGGAGATATTAGATCATGAATGACTGCTTTTAATCTATTGCATAGCACCTTGCTAATGGCCTTGTAGATCACATTGCAGCAAGCGATTGGTCGGTACTCCCCAAGACTACTAGCATTAGAATTTTTAGGAACCAAGGTTAGAAAAGTATGGTTGACCTGGCGAAGCATGGTGCCTGTACAGAAAAATGATTTGATTGCTTCAGTGATGTATCCCCCAATAATCTCCCAGTTTCGATGGTAGAAGCTACCATTAAATCCATCAGGGCCTGGAGCCTTATTTGGATTTATATCAAAGATTGCTTGCTTTATCTCCTCCGTTGTGACTCTCCTATCCAGCCACTTCACCGCTTCAGGTGTAAGTTTACGTTTGGTCACCATTTTTGGGAACACTGTCCAGTAGCTATCTTGGTGATATAGTGTTTTATAATAGGCTGGGGCCGACTCTTTCAAAGCATCAAGAGAATTATTACAGGCACCATCAGGTTCAATAAGATGGGCTAGGTTATTGTGTGCTTGCCTGACCTTTACTGCCGTGTAGAAAAAGCTCGTATTACGATCCCCCAAACTAAGCCAATCCTGGCGACTTTTCTGCCTCAATATCTCCTCCTCTAGCCCCATCAGTTTCGACAGACGATATGCTTCCTGCCGCTCTTGCTGCTGAATAATAGGATCAGTGTGAATGGCCGGATTGGAGCGGATTGTTTCCAACAGGTTTCGGCAAGAAGAAACCTCAGAAGCATTGTTAGTTGCCCATCCTTTCAAGACACCCTTTAATCTTTTCAGCTTCATTACAGCACGGTGCATGGGTCCCCCGTAAGCGTGGCGTTCCCAACTTGAGGCAATGACCTCTTTGCAACTTGGAAGACGCAGCCAATGGTTGAAAAATTTAAAAGGCTTTGGGCCAGAATTTACCTTTGGGTGAAATCTGACCATCATGGGAGAATGGTCACTTGTAGAAGGATCCAAGTACTCAATATATGACAGAGGTAGTTGAGAAAGCCAGCTAGGATTACACAAAACCCTATCCAGCTGGGCAGAGATACGGCCAGCCCCCAATCTGTTGTTGCACCAGCTTAAACGATCCCCTACACTTTTGATCTCCATCAACTCGCATTTGCTCATAGAATTGTTGAACTCCTGCGTTGCGGCATCTGAGAGTCTCCTGCCCCCCACTTTATCCTTAACATAGCGCACCCAGTTGAAATCTCCTCCAACTAGCCAAGGTTCTCCTTTAAATCTAGCCGCATCTGCTTCCAAGTGCGCCCACATAATTTGTCTTTCCATGGTGGAGTTAGATGCATAAATTGCAGTGAAGTAAATGATGAAGCCCCCAGAGTTTTTACACTTACAGGAAATGTGTTGGGCTGAGGTAGATACGACGGCACATTGCCAAATTGCAGGGTCATAACCGATGAGAATGCGGCCTCCCTTGCAAACATTGAAGTTGTCAATGCATTGCCAATGCCGCGGAAAAGTAGTGGCCACATTCGCGGCATTATTCTTAAGTTTTGTTTCTAACAGAGCCACCATAGCAGGATTCAGAGTCTTCATTCTCTCCCGCACATCCCTTCTCCTAATATTATTGTTTACCCCCCTAACATTCCAGATTAGCATGGACATGGATTACTTTGAGTGGTTCACGGACTGGTTTTGGTGACCCAGTCTCGCGCTTTTCCTGATTCCCATTGTCGCACCCGCTCTTTCCTTTTTACCGGATTTGTTTTCAACACTTCTTTCACAATCCTCAATCTCCTCTTCCCATTCTGGATTTTCGAAAGATAGGACAGGGGGTAGCTCATCCTGGGAAACGGACTGGGATGTAGATGCAATCTTCTTTATTTCAGCTGCCTGCTCCTTCAAGCCCTTAGTTGCACCCAATGTTTGTGAGGCTTGTGGATCTGATAATACAGGACTAGCCACCTGTAATGTTTCTAGTGGATTTAATTCCCCAGCATCACCACCTATTTGTGCCTCTGCAGGATGTACCACATTTCCAATTCCTGGCAAGCCAGAGCTTGCTTCAATCTGGGACGTGATGAATGAGAGATCTTCCTTGGCCAATAGTTTGCAGTTGACATGTATCCCAGCCCCCATATTATTTTTAATGCTGGAGTCACCTTCAGAGTCGACACCCTCAGTTGGCCTAGCTGAGGTACAAGTCTCCTCTCCCAACAGCAATTGTGCATCAGATCCTATGGCCTTGGCCACCCCCTCACTTGTTTTCTCCATAGTATTGGTATCCCCCTCACTTGTGTTCTCCAGAGTATTGGTAACCCTATCGATGTCTGAATGCCCCACAGTTTGTTTCGTAGCCGCAGCTGCAGGTGAACTTGGAATGCACCCACCTTCATGTTGGATTGAAGGGAGTTCTTTACTGTCTGGGCATTGTATGTCACTATGCCCAAAGCAGACGCAATTTTGGCATCTTGGAGGCTCGCCTTCGACCTTCACCTCTATAGCTACTATTGAACCATCATCCAGTTCAACATTGATAGATTTAGGGAGTGGTTTTTTTGCGTCAATATCCACGAGACAGCGGGCGTAGGATATGCGTTCTTTCTTTGCCATCAACCTATCCAAGCACAGGGGAGAACCAATTACTGATGCAATGGAGTTGAAAATTTCTAGTGTCCACATATCCATCGGCACTCCGTGAAGCTGAACCCACACCGGAACAGAAGATAGAATACCCCGATCATGACGCAAATTGGAGCTCCACCTCTGCAAGACAACCAATCTACCGTCAAACATCCATGGTCCTCCCTGTAAAATCTTGTTGCAATCCTCCTCATCCTCAAATTTAAAATAGAAGAATCCATTATCTCTGCTAAACAGCTGTAGACCCTTCTTCAGCTTCCATAATTGTTCGGTCCAGGATCTAATCTGCCCATAGAAAGGTATATCTCCAATCACATAACCCACAAGTGTATGTTTCCATTGTTCGGCTCCCCTAGCACGTTGAGAGTCTGTGACTCTAGCAAATTCCGTACCATCTTCTTTGAGAATAGGGGGGATAAATGACATGGACATGTCTGAATCATACGCTCTTCTATTAGCGTACACATCCGACCAGGATTGCCTAGGGCCCTTTGTATTAATTAGTAAATCAATTTTTGGTCTTACCGGCATTTTGGCTGACACCAGGTGGGCGTTGTTGCTTCGGTATGCTTGCCAATTGGGTAATCCTCTTCCCCTTAGGTTGTGACAGCCAGAAGTCTCTCCCCTATTTTGTTTAGAATATCCTCCATTACCAAAACCAGGACCCTTCCCATTGTTGCCAGTTCTCATGTTGTTGCGATTCCTCCGTGCGACCTGATGCCATTTCCCACCTTCATTGTCACCACCTACTCCACCTATGGATGCGTCAGCGCACACAGAGGATCCCTCTCCCCCTCCTTGTACTTGGTTGCTCGCGGCAGAGTTACCTACTCCTAGGTCACCCCGATCGCCAGGATCGCTGGAGCCCATCATGAATATTATATATATATATATATATATATATATATATAGGGTAAAATGCGCCTGCACTCAAGCTCAGATGGGATTCCTGCGCTCGACCCCTCCCTACCGTCCGATCTGATCCCCCGGCTGTTGTAAAAAGCGGAACATGCGGAACTTTTGGTGCAATTACCAACGCGCCCTTACGCAACAGGAACTTTTGGGGCAATTACCATCCCGCCCTTAAAGCCCCTTTCAAAGCAACTTTTTAGAACTATTGGTGCAATTACTATCGCGCCCTTTAAATCCTTTTCAAAGAAATATTGTACACTATACGGCACCGTTGTGCGCGTCGACCTAGAACGGAGTAAATTACTCCCCGCGCACAACGCGCTACAGCCTACGTGTCGTGCGTGGTGTCATGCGCGGGGCGTAAACGCACAAGTGTGGAGCAATTTCAATCCGCGCGCACGACGTGCAAAAATACGCCCCGTTGTGCGCGGGGGTTAAAATGCCTAGTGTGAAGCAATTTCCATCCGCGCGCACGACGGGCAAAATTACCCCCGTCGTGCGCATCGTGGGCGGGGCTTAAAACGCACAAGTGTGAAGCAATTTCCATCCGTGTGCACGACGGGCAAAATTACCCCCGTCGTGCGCGGGGGGTAAAACGCACCATGTGAAGCAATTTCCATCCGCGCGCACGACGGGCAAAATTACCCCCGTCGTGCGCGGGAGTTAAAACGCGTAGTGTGAAGCAATTTCCATCTGCACGCACGACAGGTAAAATTATCCCAGTTGTGCGCGTCGTGTGCGGGGCTTAAAACGCACAAGTGTGGAGCAATTTCCATCCACGCGCACGACGGGCAAAATTACCCCCGTCGTGCGCGGGGGGTAAAACACACCGTATGAAGCAATTTCCATCCGCGTGCACGACAGGAAAAATTACCCCCGTCGTGCGCGTCGTGCGCGGGGCTTAAAACGCACAAGTGTGGAGCATTTTCCATCCGTGCGCACGACGTGCAAAATTACCCCCGTCGTGCGCGTGGGTTAAAACGCCTAGTGTGAAGCAATTTCCATCCGCGCGCACGACGGGCAAAATTACCCCAGTCGTGCGCGTCGTGTGCGGGGGGTAAAACGCAACGTATGAAGCAATTTTCATCTGCGCGCACAACGGGCAAAATTACCCCCGTCGTGCGCGGGGGGTAAAACGGAACGTGTGAAGAAAATTCCATCCGCGCGCACGACGGGCAAAATTACCCCCGTCGTGCGCGTCGTGTGCGGGGCTTAAAACGTACAAGTGTGAAGCAATTTCCATCCGCGCGCACGACGGGCAAAATTACCCCCGTCGTGCGCGTGAGTAAAAACGCCTAGTGTGAAGCAATTTCCATCCGCGTGCACGACAGGCAAAATTACACCCGTCGTGCGCGTCGTGCGCGGGGGTTAAAACGCAACGTGAGTAGCAATTTCAAGCCGCGCGCACGACGTGCAAAAATACGCCCCGTCGTGCGCGGGGGTTAAAATGCCTAGTGTGAAGCAATTTCCATTAGCGCACGACGGGCAAAATTACCCCCGTCGTGCGCGTCGTGGGCGGGGCTTAAAACGCACAAGTGTGGAGCAATTTCCAGCCGTGCACACGACGGGCAAAATTACCCCTGTCGTGTGCGGGGGGTAAAACGCAACCTGTGAAGCAATTTCTATCCGCGCGCACGACGGACAAAATTACCCATGTCGTGCGCGTAGGTTAAAACGCCTAGTGTGCAGCAATTTCCATCCACGCGCACGACGGGCAAAATTACCCCGTCGTGTGCATGGCCTAAAACGCCTAGTGCTAAGCAATTTCCATCCGCGTGCACGACGGGCAAAATTACCCAGTCGTGCGCGTTGTGTGCGGGGCTTAAAATGCACAAGTGTGGAGTAATTTACATCCGCACGCACGACGGTCAAAATTACCCCCGTCGTGTGTGGGGGGTAAAACGCACCGTGTGAATCAATTTCCATCCGCGCGTACGACAGGCAAAATTGACCCCGTCGTGCGTGGGGCATAAAACGCACAAGTGTGGAGCATTTTCCATCCGCGCGCACGATGGGCAAAATTACCCCCATCGTGCACGTGGGTTAAAACACCTAGTGTGAAGCAATTTCCATCCGTGCGCACGATGGGCAAAATTACGCTCGTCGTGCGCGTGCGTTAAAACGCCTAGTGTGCAGCAATTTCCATCCGCGCGCACGACGGGCAAAATTACTTCCGTCGTGCGCGTGGGTTAAAACGCATAGTGAGAAGCAATTTCCATCCGCGCACACGACGGACAAAATTACCCCAGTCGTGCGCGTCGTGTACGGGGGGTAAAACACAACGTGTGAAGCAATTTCCATAAGCGCGCACGACGAGCAAAATTACCCCCGTCGTGCGCGGGGGGTAAAACACAACGTGTGAAGCAATTTTCATCCGCACGCACGATGGGCAAAATTACCCCCGTCTTGGGCGTCGTGCGCGGAGGGTAAAACACAACGTGGGAAGCAATTTCCATCCGCGCGCACGACGGGCAAAATTACGCCCCGTCGTGCGCGGGGGTTAAAATGCCTAGTGTGAAGCAATTTCTATCCGCGCGCACGACAGGCACAATTACACCCGTCGTGCGCATCGTGCACGGGGGTTAAAATGCAACGTGAGTAGCAATTTCCAGCCGCACGCACGACGGGCAAAAATACGCCCCGTCGTGCGCGGGGGTTAAAACACCTAGTGTGAAGCAATTTCCATCCGTGCGCACGACGGGCAAAATTACACCCGTCGTGTGCGTCGTGCGCGGGGCTTAAAACGCACAAGTGTGGAGCATTTTCCATCCACGCGCACGAGGGGCAAAATTACCCCCGTAGTGCGCGTGGGTTAAAACGCCTAGTGTGAAGCAATTTCCATCCGCGTGCACGACGGGCAAAATTACACCCGTCGTGCGCATCGTGCACGGGGATTAAAACGCAACGTGAGTAGATTTTTCCAGCCGCGCGCATGACGGGCAAAAATACGCCCCGTCGTGTGCGGGGGTTAAAACGCCTAGTGTGAAGCAATTTCCATCCGAGCGCACGACAGGCAAAATTACCCCCGTCGTGCGCGTCGTGGGCAGGGCGTAAAACACACAAGTGTGGAGCAATTTCCAGCCGTGCGCACGACGGGCAAAATTACCCCCGTCGTATGCGGGGGGTAAAACGCAACGTGTGAAACAATTTCTATCCGCGCGCACGACGGGCAAAATTACCCCTGTTGTGCGCATGGGTTAAAACGCCTAGTGTGCAGCAATTTCCATCCGCGCGCACGACGTCCCCCCGTCGTGCGCGTCGTGGGCGGGGCTTAAAACGCACAAGTGTGGAGCAATTTCCATAAAACGCACAGTGTGAAGCAATTTCCATCCGCGCGCACGACGAGCAAAATTACCCCTGTCGTGCGCGTCGTGCGCGGGGCTTAAAACGTACAAGTGTGGACCATTTTCCATCCGCGCGCACGACGGGCAAAATTACGTCCGTCGTGCGCGTGGGTTAAAACGCCTAGTGTGAAGCAATTTCCATCCGCGCGCATGACGGGTAAAATTACACCCGTCGTGCGCGTCGTGCGCGTGGGTTAAAACGCAACGTGAGTAGCAATTTCCAGCCGTACGCACGACGGGCAAAAATACGCCCCGTCGTGTGCGGGGGTTAAAACGCCTAGTGTGAAGCAATTTCCATCCGCGTGCACGACAGGCAAAATTACCACCGTCGTGCGCGTCGTTGGCGGGGCTTAAAAGGCACAAGTGTGGAGCATTTTCAATCCGCGCGCACGATCGACAAAATTACCCCTGTCGTGTGCGTGTGTTAAAACGCCTAGTGTGCAACAATTTCCATCCGCGCGCACGACGTGCAAAATTACCCCCGTCATGCGCGTGAGTTAAAATGTCTAGTGTGCAGCAATTTCCATCCGCGCCCACGATGAGCAAAATTACCCCCGTCGTGCACATGGGTTAAAACGCCTAGTGTGAAGCAATTTCCATCCGCGCACACGACGGGCAAAATAACCCCAGTCGTGCGCGTCGTGTGCGGGGGGTAAAATGCAACGTGTGAAGCAATTTCCATCCGTGCGCACGACGGGCAAAATTACCCCCGTCGTGCGCGGGGGGTAAAATGCAACGTGTGAAGCAATTTCCTTCCGCGCGCACGACGTGAAAAATTACCCCCGTCGTGCGCGTCGTGCGCGGGGCTTAAAACACACAAGTGTGGAGCATTTTCCATCCGCGCGCAAGACGGGCAAAATTACACCCGTCGTGTGCGTGGGTTAAAACGCCTAGTGTGAAGCAATTTCCATTCGCGCGCACGACCGGTAAAATTACACCCGTCGTGCGCGTCGTGCGCTGGGGTTAAAACACAACGTGAGTAGCAATTTCCAGCTGCACGCACGACGGGCAAAAATACGCCTCGTCGTGCACGGGGGTTAAAACGCCTATTGTGAAGCAATTTCCATCCGCGTGCACGACGGGCAAAATTACACCCGTCGTGCGCGTCGTGGGCGGGGCTTAAAAGGCACAAGTGTGGAGCAATTTCCAGCCGTGCGCACGACGGGCAAAATTACCCCCGTCGTGTACGGGGAGTAAAACGCAACGTGTGAAGCAATTTCCATCCACGTGCACGATGGGCAAAATTACCCCCGTCGTGCGTGTGGGTTAAAACGCCTAGTGTGCAGCAATTTCCATCGGCGCGCACGACGGGCAAAATTACCCCTGTCGTGCGCATGGGTTAAAACGCCTAGTGTGAAGCAATTTCCATCCGCGCGCACGACGTGCAAAATTACCCCAGTCGTGCACGTCGTGTGTGGGGCTTAAAACGCACAAGTGTGGAGCAATTTCCATCCGCGCGCACGACTGGCAAAATTATCCCCGTCGTGCGCGGGGGGTAAAACGCAACGTGGGAAGAAATTTCCATCCGCGCGCACGACGGGCAAAATTACCCCGTCGTGCGCGTGGGTTAAAACGCCTAGTGTGCTGTAATTTCCATCCGCGCGCACGACGGGCAAAATTACCCCCATCGTGTGCGTGGGTTAAAATGCCTAGTGTGAAGCAATTTCCATTCGTGCGCACGACGGGCAAAATTACCCCAGTCGTGCGCGTCGTGTGCGGGGCTTAAAACGCACAAGTGTGGAGCAATTTCCATCCGCGCGTACGACGGGTAAAATTACCCCCGTCGTGCGCGGGGGGTAAAACGCACCGTGTGAAGCAATTTCCATCCCCGCGCACGACGGGCAAAATTATCTCCGTCGTGCGCGTCGTGCGCGGGGCTTAAAATGCACAAGTGTGGAGCAATTTCCATCCATGCGCACGACGGGCAAAATTACCCCCTGTCGTGCGTGGGGGGTAAAACGCAACGTTGTTGAATATTGGACTCCCTGGATTTGGTTTTGATGATGAGCAAACATAAATAATTCATGAACTAACAATTTGTGAGCGCAGTATTGGAGATCGTCACAAAAATCACGAGAACATTCAAAGCGACATCTCAAGACTTCTCAAAGCACGTATTCATTGCCTAAAGCTTCGTTGAAGCTCTTGGACCGTTTTGGAAGTCATGAAGAATTAATCGAAGCTTTCGAAGACCGTTCATTAAGGTTTTATTTATGGTCTTTTAGCTTCGATCTATAGAATGTTAAGCCTTGAGTATATCTTACGATTCTATCTTCATAACGCTCATATCATAGCTCTAGGATCTTAGTACAAGTTCATTCTAACTTCCTCGAAGCGTCGCGCTTCGATTCGGACTTGTTTGTGCATGTTAGTTGGTACAGGAAGAAGTACTGACCGACTAGATGGTGATCTAGTCGGTCAGCAAAGCTTCTTGGACCGACTAGTTTGCTTCCTTAATTTCTTGCACCTTACTGTTTACAGATAGTCGGTCTACGTTGACTCACCGACCGACTAGTTTGTGAACTAGTCGGTCAGTGATGCTTCTTTGACCGACTAGTTGTGACTTACTGTTCATACTAAATTTCTCCTAAGCTACTGTTTATCGTTAGTCGGTCTAAGAACGTTTGGTGACCGACTAGTTGACAATCTAGTCGGTCAACTTTTGTTCTTGGACCGACTAAGTCAATTTGTATTCAGACTATTTCACTTTGCCTCTTAGTCGGTCTACGTTCACTGTCTGACCGACTAGTTGTGAAACTAGTCGGTCAGAATGTCTTCTTGGACCGACTAGATTTCTAGGTCTGAATTTCTATCTCTTCTCAGTTCCTCACTTAGTCGGTCCATGTTGTTTGACTGACCGACTAGTTGATGAACTAGTCGGTCAGTAGTTATTCTTTGACCGACTAGTTTCCTCAGATTTCTATCCGTTGGAAATTGACCTAACTTGTTTTTATGGGACCCTATAAATACGAACCTAGGTCATTTCTCTCTAGGTTAGAGCTGCCATTAAGAGATTCATTGAGATAGAAAGAGATAGCCATTCACACGCTTTTCTAAAGCTCTCTTCCTCACAAGAAATCCATTCTCTCACATTCTAGATCTAGAATCCATCTTGAGAGAAGTTTGTTCTTGGTGAGCCCTTCAAGCTCTTGCTTGATTCAAGTCTCCAAATCACTCCTAGGCACCCATTGCTGGTCATTTCCTTGGTGCTAGGTCTTGGTGACTTCATCTTCCTCAAATCCTTCCTTTCACCTATTTGGTAAGAAAAACTCAAGGTATATGATTTTGTGGTAAGATTGTTTATTTCAATATAAACTCTTTTATATTGCTTATTGATTCTCTCGGTTGTGAGAGAAGGTTGTGATCCCGGGTTGTGGGATTCACTATTGCCATTGCATGTATGATTTGATCTTGTGAAGGTTTTTTCACAAGATATTCATAGTGGAAATCTTGAGTTAGGGTTTCTAACTCAAGTATCCGGAGGGGATCCGGGTGGTTGGGACGTAGGATCACCGGGAACAAGTCGGGGAGACTTGGGTGGATCCGAACCCATTAACATCTCTTGTTAGCATTGTTAATTTTGTTGTTGTCATTCAATTTAAGCTTCCGCAAATTGTTTTGGTAGTTGTTTGCACTATAATTTGGAATTATACTCCTTGTTATTTTTAAAGTACTATTCACCCCCCCTCTAGTACTTGTGCAGTAGCTTGTAGGGCATTACATTTGGTATCAAAGCCAGATACTTAGCTATGTCTGCCAACGACAACAAAACCGTGCGTCCACCTTCCAACTATGACACCTTCAGGAACCGTGAAGGAGCATCTTCGGTGATGGAAGGACATTCCTCTACGAGGCCTCCGTTCTTCAACGGTACCAACTACGGGTACTGGAAATGCCGGATGGAAACCTTCCTCCGGAGTGCATCTCTATGGAGGACCACAATGAAGGAATACATCGAGCCCGAAGAAGAAGACTTTGAGAAATGGACTACCGCAGAGATCACCGCGGAGGTAAGCAATGCCAAGGCAATGAACGCCTTGCAATGCGCATTGGAGCCCAAGGACTTCAATAAGATATGCACATGTAAGAGTGCATATCAAATTTGGAACTCCCTCCTCATTCTTCATGAAGGGACGAGTAGGGTAAGAGACTCTAAACTCGTAGTCGTAAACAAAGATTACGAAATGTTTCATATGCAACAGGGCGAGAAGATGAAGGAATATTACGCTCGCTTCGTTGACATAATAAACGAGTTAGAGGCCCTCGGTAAATCCTACACCCAAAAGGAGAAGTGCTCGAAGCTTATCGAAGGACTTCCTTCTTCTTGGGAGAAACGTACCTTCGCCATCGAGGAAGGTAATGACATGAATAAATATACCGTAGTTCAATTGATGGGTACTTTGATGTCATACGAGGTACGCAAAGATAGCAAGGTGAAGTTACAAGAAAAGATGAAGTCCTATTTGAACCAAGACGCGCCTAAGAAAAAGGCGATTGCATTCAAGGAGGCTTCATCCACCTCTACTGATGATGAGGACTCGGAAGAAGAAATGGACATGGAATCCATTGCACTCATGGCAAAGAAGTTCAATCGCTTCTTCCAAAAGGGTAACTTCAAACAAAAATCTAAATTTACTTCTACTAACGCCTCTCCACCTTTGTGCTTTAAATGCAATAAGCCAGGACACATCAAAGCGGATTGTCCTCAAAACAAGCAAAAGGAGAAGTGGAAGGCGCCGAAGTTCGACAAGTCGAAGAAGTACAAAAAGGGGTACAAAAAGGGACTTGTCGGAGCAACATTCACCGACTCCGAGGATTCCTCAAGCGGAGAGTCGGACGATGAGAAAGTGGGGCAAGCGCACATGTGCTTCATGGCAAGAGAGGAGCATGATCAAGGATCTTCCTCCTTCGATGATAGCGACGACGAAGGCGATGAGGTAACTATGGATGATCTTAGGGATGCTAACTCTCATTTATGGTCTAAATACACTAAATTAGTAAATAGATATACTAAAGTTAAAGATGACCTAGCTAGCGTTCAAACCTCGCCTAAGACTATCATCACCAACAACGACACCGTTGTTGAAGAGTTAAGAAATGAGATTGTCAATCTCAAATCTAAACTTGAACATGTTAGCATTGAAGATCCGGAAGAACATAGGATAGCGGATTTGACTTCTCAAAACTCGACTTTGAGTATTGAGAATGAGAATCTTAAATCTCGTGTTTATGTGCTCACATCGCAAGTATCAAACTTGGATACTTCTATGCGTTCTCTCAAAGAGAAATATGAGAACACATTAGGCCGAATCAATAGATTCAATAAGGGTAAGGACCATTTGGATAAAATCCTAAGTGACTTACTTCCGGCCAATCACCACATTGGTTTGGGGTATACGATGGGATGTCCGTCCAAAGCGGCCACTACTTTTGTTAGGCCAACTTCCGGTGACTCTACGAGTGGTAGCAAACACTCTATTGGTAGTTCATCTACCAATGGTGCTTCCACCTCGTCCACACCCTCTTTCGAAAAGAAACCCACTTTGGGTGGACCTCCAAAGAAGGGGCATGCTTATATGTACACCAATACCATGCCACGTAGGAACACACGTCCTACTCCACCGTCTCACACATATGATGATTTCTATGCTACACGTTCACGGGCACGTGCACACCATGTGAGACACCCTCACGTACGTGTTCCCACACATGCATATGTTCACTCACCTCATCATATGAATAATTCTCGTCGTGCACCATTCCATCATGTTCCTTATGCCTATCCACGACATGCATCACGTAGAAACCAACAACGCATGCATGCACCCAATAGGATGATGGCTCCCAAAATTTTCACTATTTGGAGCCCAAAGGACACAAGCATGGATGAAAAACAAGTGTATATGAATGCTTATTTTTCGGATGTTGTGCATAGTAGAAATTATGTGGAGAAGTCTAAGTCCAATTGGACTTGGCTTCCAAAGGTCTAACCTTTGAGGACCCAATGACCTTGGGTACCATGATATGAATGTTTCTATCTTTAGGTACTCAAGGAAAAGAAAAAGGAAAGGAGCAACAAATTTAAATTTAGCTCCAAAGGGAATTGGATACTCGATAGCGGGTGTTCAAAACACATGACAGGTGACGCTCAATTGCTCTCCGGAGTGGTTCCCATTGCAAATGGAAATCGCGTCATATTTGGAGGCAACGAGAGCGAAACCATCATCGGTGTTGGTAAAGTGGGTAACCCGTCTAAACCCTTAATTAGTGATGTTTATCTAGTTGATGGTTTAAATCATAATCTTATTTCAATAAGCCAACTTTGTGACAAAGGTTACAAAGTTAGCTTTGCGAAAGGATTGTGTCATATTTCAAATGATAATAATAAATTATTATTTTCCGGCACACGCCATAAAGATATTTATATTTTGGATCTTCCTAAGTCATATGAACAATGTCTCGTTGCCAACATAAGTGAACAACACTTATGGCATCGACGCTTTGGACATGTGAACTTTGGAACACTTTATAAGCTTTCAAAATTAAATTCCATTAAAGGTTTTTCGAAGCTCGTTTTTGAAAAGAAAAGTTTTTGTGATTCTTGTCAACGTGGCAAGCTTCCTAAATCTTCATTTAAACCTAAGAAAAGCATTTCTACGAAACGGCCACTAGAGCTATTACATCTAGATTTATTTGGGCTTACTAGAGTTGCTTCCTTAGGAAATGCAAGATATGGACTAGTCATCGTTGATGATTATTCAAGATTTACATGGGTATTTTTCTTATGTAATAAAAATGAAGCTTTTGAAAACTTCACAATATTTGTGAAGAAAGTACAAAATCTCATCGGAACCACCATTGTCACTATTCGTAGTGATCATGGGGGTGAATTTGAGAATGAGTCTTTCTCAAATTTTTGTGATGATCTTGGAATTACTCACACGTTTTCTTTCCCTCGCGCACCTCCTCAAAATGGTGTTGTTGAGAGGAAGAATAGAACGCTTGTGGAGTGTGCTCGCACTATGCTCGAAGATAGTCAACTTGGTTATCAATTTTGGGCGGAAGCGGTACACACCTCTTGTTATGTGTTTAATAGAATACTTTTGAGGCCCGGCACCAAACAAACTTGCTATGAATTGTTGTTTGGTAGATTGCCTCAAGTTAAACATTTTCGTGTTTTCGGCGCAAAATGTTTTATTAAAAACACATATGATAATTTGGACAAGTTTGATCCGAGATCGGATGAGGGGATATTTGTTGGGTATTCCTCACGTAGCAAAGCCTACCGGATATACAACAAAAGATCCTCTACGATCGAGGAATCACTTCATGTCTCTTTTAATGAGAATTTTACTACTCCTAGAATTTCAAATGATGATGACTCTATGGATGTTTTATGTGATTCGTTTGAAAATTCTAAGTCTATTGATTCAATTGATTCTATTGATACTAACCCAACTAATGAAGTTGTTGAGAATGTGCCTAGTGATCAAGGTATTCCCAAGCGGCTTCATACCGTTCGCGACCATCCCCATGAGCAAGTCATTGGCAATATTCATGATAGTGTCAAGACGAGATCTCAAGTCCACCACTTCGCCAATTGTGCCTTTGCCTCATCGATAGAGCCAAAGAATATAGTTGAAGCATGCGAAGATAGTGCTTGGATCCTTGCCATGAAGGAGGAACTCATTCAATTTGAGAGGAATGAGGTATGGGAGCTTGTTCCTTTGCCATCGAAGAACCACACCGTCATAGGGACAAAGTGGATCTTCAAGAACAAAACCGACGAAAACCAAGTCGTCGTCCGGAACAAAGCTCGGTTAGTTGCTCAAGGCTATCGCCAAGAGGAAGGTATCGATTTCGAAGAATCCTTCGCTCCGGTAGCTAGATTAGAATCAATTAGACTATTATTGTCTTATGCATGCCATAAAAATTTTAAGTTATTTCAAATGGATGTTAAAAGTGCATTTTTAAACGGAGATGTTGTTGAGGAAGTTTACGTTTCTCAACCTCCGGGCTTCATAAATGAAAAATTTCCAAATCATGTTTTTAAACTAAAGAAAGCTCTTTATGGTTTGAGACAAGCTCCTCGAGCTTGGTATGATCGCCTAAAGAATTTTCTTTTGGATTTGAATTTTAAAATGGGCGAAGCCGATTCTACACTTTTTGTTAAGCATGCGAATAATGATATTTTATTAGTTCAAATTTATGTTGATGATATCATTTTCGGTGCTACTAACTTCACTCTTTGCGAAGAGTTTTCTAATGTTATGAAGGAACAATTTGAGATGAGCCACATGGGCGAACTCAAATATTTCTTAGGTCTCCAAATTCGCCAATTGAACGATGCAGTCTTCATCCACCAAACGAAGTATACGATGGAGTTGCTTAAGCGATTTGGAATGGAGAGTGCTTCCGGGAAAAAGACTCCAATGAGCACGACTACGCATCTTGACAAGGATACGGGCGGTAAGGATGTAGACATTCGTCTATATCGAGGTATGATAGGTAGTTTACTTTATCTTACCGCAAGTAGGCCCGATATTATGTTTGCCGTATGCATATGTGCTCGTTATCAGTCTCAACCTAAGGAGTCTCACTTAGTAGCGGTAAAACATATTTTCCGTTATCTAAGTTATACACTTGATTTTGGATTACTTTATCCAAAATCTAGCACGTATGAGTTAGTCTCATATAGTGATGCCGATTATGCGGGATGCAAATCCAATAGGAAAAGTACTAGTGGCACTTGCCATTTTCTAGGAAATTCTCTTGTCTCTTGGTTTTCCAAGAAGCAAAATTCCGTATCACTTTCAACCACCGAGGCGGAATATATTGCCGCCGGTGCCGCTTGTGCCCAGGTTCTTTGGATGAGACACACACTGAAGGATTTTGGTATTCATTGTGATACTAGCCCTATCATGGTGGATAACCAAAGTGCTATTTGTCTTTCAAAGAATCCGGTGCACCATTCCCGATCAAAACACATATATGTCCGACACCATTTTTTAGATGATCATGTTGCTAAAAAGGACATCATTTTAGTGTACGTTGAAACCCAAAAGCAAATCGCCGATATTTTCACGAAACCCCTAAAGGAGGACTCCTTTGTGCGGTTGCGTCGAGAATTGGGGATTATGGGTGAATCCGAGATATAGGATTCATGTTTCATTCAATTATCTTGCATGCTATTATATTTCGCGATATTTCGTTCATGCTAGATTTATTGAATTTTTGGGGATTTTATGTGATATGTTTGAATTTGTGCTCGAATTCGTATTTGAATGTCGTATTTAAGATTTCGACGTTTTATGGGGTAATTTAGATGACTAATGAGAGTGTTAAGATGTTTCATCCAAGTGGTTTTTGAAGAAAACTCATTTATCAAATTTTGGACTCTTCTAGTCGGTTTCAGTTCATTAGTCAACCGACTAGATGCTCATCTAGTCGGTCAACTAGTGAACTCAGACCGACTAGATCAAGCTTTTAACCTTCTCCTGTCATTTTCTTTCTTTAGTCGGTCACAGTACACTTACCGACCGACTAGATTGAAAACTAGTCGGTCAGTGAGTATACTGCGACCGACTAACTCTAGCCCTAGAAATTTCTGTTTGCCTCTGTTTCGACTTAGTCGGTTCAAGCTCATTGACCGACCGACTAGATCGTAATCTAGTCGGTCAGTTCTTGAACTGAGACCGACTAAGTGTGTTAGGGCAAACCCGTCTTTTCGCTTGACCGACCGACTTAAATCACCTTTTATCCGACTTCTTTTCTTTTTAGTCGGTATTCTTCTCTCCTCCAACTCGATATCCCCCCTAAACCCGATCGTGCCTCTTCATATTCCCGTCGTCTCCGGCCAATTTTCCGGCTATCTCCGCCGTCCGCCGCCGTCGACTCCTCCTCCTAGGTATATCTCCTCCTCCTAGGTTGTTTTCCTACTCTAGGGTTTGATCTTGGCCGTTTTCATCCTCTAGGGTTCTAGGGTTTCGAATTACTTTCTTAGGTTTTTGGAGCTTGTTTGTTTTCAGTTCTAGGGTTTGTATTAGGTTGCTTGATCTAGTCCCGTCGCTTGGTTGATCTCGTTGTGCAGCAATCATGGCAAAGACAAGGATCCCTATCACTTCCTCTGGGGCATCCCCCATGACTGTAGAGCCTTCTAACCCTAGGAATCCGTCTAAGCCCAAGCGCCGTGCTAAATCTACCCAAGCTTCTCCGTCTTCGCCTCCTCTGAAGAAGCAGAGGATGGCGACGGTCAAACCCGGTAAACTAAGTCTAGAAAGCCCATACTCCACACTCCCACTACTCCTCCTGATTCCTATACTGAGTTTATACCTGAGGATGAGTCTGGCCATAGGGAACCTACTCCTCCACTTCGTCCTAGGACTCGCCAGCCTAAGGGAAAGGGCCCAATGCCAGCGGGTGGTGTTGACATATTGTTGTGTCGCGACGACCCTATGTGTCTAGCGGCCTACAACCGTATTGAACACTGCCCGATGCTATTGGAGCACTATGTTCAGTTTTCAGATTTCCTTGGCTTAGCTGACCTCCTCTCCTATAGTGGGCTCCTTGACTACCTTCGCTTCGACCCTAAGGCGAACCCTAGACCATATCCTCGCCTGGTCAAATTATTCTACGCCAATCGTGTCCGAGGCCACTACGATGAGAGCCACTCCATCGAGACTACTGTCTTGGGAACTCCTATAGTTCTCACGGCAGAAATCTTGGGGGAGGTACTTGGTTGTTCATCGTCTGGTCTCCTTCCGTCGGATATTTCTGTTGATGATATCTCCTCATTGGATCAGTCCGTTCTTTCTGATATCTTCCATGTGATCCCTCCTGCCTTCATTGGTGTTCCTTCGAAGTCGTTCAAGCCAAATGCATGGGTGATAAATCTCATTCTGAAGTCATGCTTGCTTCCCAAGTACGGCTCATCTTCTCTTCCATCCCAGCCGTTTTTGAAGCTGATTTACGCTCTTTTCTTGGGTTGCGAGATTAATTGGGCTTGCGTTATACTCGATAAGATGGACTCTTTCGAGTGTATTCGCAAGACCAATAAATCTGCGCATATCCCTTACCCGTGTCTGTTGACCCTGGTTTTCCGTCATTTCCGTGTCCCTCTCCCTCCTGACGATGAGCGTCCCTTGGGTCCTCCTCTGAACGCGACGGCCGTTAAGAAATCTCTTGCGGCGCTTCGTCACGTGCAGAGGTCGACCACATCTGCTTCCCAGGCCACTCCCTCAGCTGCTGCAGCCCCCACTCCCTCTGCCACATTAGATGATGTCGTACGCCTACTTCGTCGGCACGAGTCGCGTTTGGCTCGTACCGAGGAGGTAGTTTGCCGTATGGCTCGTATGATGGACATTGAGCTTCCTCCTTCCGTTTCTGAGGCCGAGGAGATGGACGATGAGGATATTGACGATCTTGTCACTTCCTTGGCTCGTGGCGATGAGGCCACTGCTGCTGCTGCTGCTACCACATCTGCTCCTGGAGTTGGCACCACTTCCGGTGCTCCAGAGACTTCTGCACCAGTAGTTCAGACTTCTGAGGCTGCTGCTGCTCCTGTTGACGAGCCTTCTCCTGTCTTGCCTGATGATACTCCTGTTGAGACCCCAGCTGTTGAGCCCGTCGTCGTTTCCACACCTGCCCCGACGATCCCGTCTGTTGACACGCCTCTCCTCCCTGCAGAGCCTGAGTCCACTCCGTCGACTGGACCCACGGAGACTGCAGATCCAGCCACTTCCTCGTGATCGTCAGTTTCGAGGACTCTCCACTGCTCTTTGGATGATACACCTTTTGAGAGTGTTTTGGGTTAGGATGGGATGGAGTTTGGGTGTTGATTTGTTGTATTTTGATATGTTGGATGTCGGTGTATGTGTTGTATTTTTTTTTGTTGTTGGATGTTGATGATGGTGTTCTGATGATGATGTTGTATCGATGGTGTATGATGTATTTCCTTTTTGATGGGTATGTTGCATTTGATGTAGTCGATATCTTTTTGGATGTACTCATGATGTTTTCTTATATATATACATCGATCTTCTCTTTGTATTATTTCGTCGTGCACATTTTAATTCTCATTCAATGTCCATGATATGTGAAATCGTCGCTCGACGATTGAAAAACTTGGTTAAATATATTGAAATTCTATAATTGTATAGAATTGTTTTCCATGCACCAATTTAACCAAGAATATTGAATATTGAAGAGTATGTTTCTTTATTCAAGAAATGAATAAAAAAAATAATTTGGTATTTTTTTTATGATTTTAAGTATCTCTTTTTGTTAATGGACAATTTGGCACACCTTGATTTGCTTTCCACACTTTTCCCTTGGTGTCAATTAGGTCCATCGTCATTGTCTACGACTCCCGGTGTTGGATTTTCCATTCCCTAGTTGTTGTCGTTGTATGCCCCCCATTTTTGGGATAATGCCAAAGGGGGAGAGATAATGATAATAAATAGGGCAAATGAAAATTTAACTCAATTTCCAAAAATCTAGTTTGATATGTTAGATTCAGGGGGAGTTAAGATATATATAAGGATTTTCAAAATCCGATATTTCAAAAATCGATTCTCTTTATTTATCTTACTCGTCTGATTGATGCAATTCATATATATTCATTTTGGAATTAACGTGTCATCAATGCAGGGGGAGTAAGTATTTTTCATTTGAATCATTATTTTTGATTATTATTTATGTTGGTTTGTCATCACCAAAAAGGGGGAGAATGTTGAATATTGGACTCCCCGGATTTGGTTTTGATGATGAGCAAACATAAATAATTCATGAACTAACAATTTGTGAGCGCAGTATTGGAGATCGTCACAAAAATCACGAGAACATTCAAAGCGACATCTCAAGACTTCTCAAAGCACGTATTCATTGCCTAAAGCTTCGTTGAAGCTCTTGGACCGTTTTGGAAGTCATGAAGAATTAATCGAAGCTTTCGAAGACCGTTCATTAAGGTTTTATTTATAGTCTTTTAGCTTCGATCTATAGAATGTTAAGCCTTGAGTATATCTTACGATTCTATCTTCATAACGCTCATATCATAGCTCTAGGATCTTAGTACAAGTTCATTCTAACTTCCTCGAAGCGTCGCGCTTCGATTCGGACTTGTTTGTGCATGTTAGTTGGTACAGGAAGAAGTACTGACCGACTAGATGGTGATCTAGTCGGTCAGCAAAGCTTCTTGGACCGACTAGTTTGCTTCCTTAATTTCTTGCACCTTACTGTTTACAGTTAGTCGGTCTACGTTGACTCACCGAGTTTGTGAACTAGTCGGTCAGTGATGCTTCTTTGACCGACTAGTTGTGACTTACTGTTCATACTAAATTTCTCCTAAGCTACTGTTTATCGTTAGTCGGTCTAAGAACGTTTGGTGACCGACTAGTTGACAATCTAGTCGGTCAACTTTTGTTCTTGGACCGACTAAGTCAATTTGTATTCAGACTATTTCACTTTGCCTCTTAGTCGGTCTACGTTCACTGTCTGACCGACTAGTTGTGAAACTAGTCGGTCAGAATGTCTTCTTGGATCGACTAGATTTCTAGGTCTGAATTTCTATCTCTTCTCAGTTCCTCACTTAGTCGGTCCATGTTGTTTGACTGACCGACTAGTTGATGAACTAGTCGGTCAGTAGTTGTTCTTTGACCGACTAGTTTCCTCAGATTTCTATCCGTTGGAAATTGACCTAACTTGTTTTTATGGGACCCTATAAATACGAACCTAGGTCATTTCTCTCTAGGTTAGAGCTGCCATTAAGAGATTCATTGAGATAGAAAGAGATAGCCATTCACACGCTTTTCTAAAGCTCTCTTCCTCACAAGAAATCCATTCTCTCACATTCTAGATCTAGAATCCATCTTGAGAGAAGTTTGTTCTTGGTGAGCCCTTCAAGCTCTTGCTTGATTCAAGTCTCCAAATCACTCCTAGGCACCCATTGCTGGTCATTTCCTTGGTGCTAGGTCTTGGTGACTTCATCTTCCTCAAATCCTTCCTTTCACCTATTTGGTAAGAAAAACTCAAGGTATATGATTTTGTGGTAAGATTGTTTATTTCAATATAAACTCTTTTATATTGCTTATTGATTCTCTCGGTTGTGAGAGAAGGTTGTGATCCCGGGTTGTGGGATTCACTATTGCCATTGCATGTATGATTTGATCTTGTGAAGGTTTTTTCACAAGATATTCATAGTGGAAATCTTGAGTTAGGGTTTCTAACTCAAGTATCCGGAGGGGATCCGGGTGGTTGGGACGTAGGATCACCGGGAACAAGTCGGGGAGACTTGGGTGGATCCGAACCCATTAACATCTCTTGTTAGCATTGTTAATTTTGTTGTTGTCATTCAATTTAAGCTTCCGCAAATTGTTTTGGTAGTTGTTTGCACTATAATTTGGAATTATACTCCTTGTTATTTTTAAAGTACTATTCACCCCCCCTCTAGTACTTGTGCAGTAGCTTGTAGGGCATTACAAACGTGTGAAGCAATTTCCATCTGTGCGCACGACGGGCAAAACCCCCGTCGTGCGCGTGGGTTAAAACGCCTAGTGTGCAGCAATTTCCATCCGCGCGCACGACGGGCAAAATTACCCCCATCGTGCGCGTGGGTTAAAACACCTAGTATGAAGCAATTTCCATCCACGCGCACAGCGGGCAAAATTACCCCAGTCATACGCGTCGTGGGCGGGGCTTAAAACGCACAAGTGTGGAGCAATTTCCATCCACGCGCACGATGGGCAAAATTATCCCGTCGTGCGCGGGGAGTAAAACACAACGTGTGAAGCAATTTCCATCCGCGCGCACGACGGGCAAAATTACCCCCGTCGTGCGTGTCGTGCGCGGGGCTTAAAACGCACAAGTGTGGAGCATTTTCCATCCGCGCGCACGACGGGCAAAATTACCCCCGTCGTGCGCGTGGGTTAAAACGCACCGTGTAAAGCAATTTCCATCCGCGTGTACGGCAGGCAAAATTACCCCCGTCGTGCGCGGGATTTAAAACGCAATGTGAGTAGCAATTTCTAGCCGCGCGCATGACGAGCAAAAATATGCCCCGTCGTGCGCGCGGTTTAAAACGCCTAGTGTGAAGCAATTTCCAGCCGCGCGCACGACGGGAAAAATTACCCCCGTCGTGCGTGTCGTGGGCGGGGCTTAAAACGTACTAGTGTGGAGCAATTTCCATCCATGCGCACGACGGGCAAAATTACCCCCGTCGTGCGCGTGGGGTAAAATGCAACGTGTGAAGCAATTTCCATCCGTGCGCACGACAGGCAAAATTACCCCCGTCGTGTGCGCGGGGGTTAAAACGTAACGTGAGTAGCAATTTCCAGCCGTGCGCACGACGGGAAAAAATACGCCCCATCATGCGCGGGGGTTAAAACGCGTAGTGTGAAGCAATTTCCATCCGCACGCACGACGTGCAAAATTACCCCGGTCGTGCGCGTCGTGGGCGGGGCTTAAAACGCACAAGTGTGGAGCAATTTCCATCCGTGCGCACGACGGGTAAAATTACCCATGTCGTGCACGGGGGGTAAAATGCAACGTGTGAAGCAATTTCCATCCTCGCGCACGACGGGCAAAATTACCACCGTCTTGCGCGTCGTGCGCGGGGGGTAAAACGCAACGTGGGAAGCAATTTCCATCCGTGCGCACGACTGGCAAAATTACGCCCCGTCGTGCGCGGAGGTTAAAACGCCTACTGTGAAGCAATTTCCATCCGCGCGCACGACGGGCAAAATTACCCCCGTCGTGCGCGGGGCTTAAAATGCACAGTGACAAGTGTGGAGCAATTTCCATACGAAGGTAGCAATATGGGAAACATATCTTTTAATTTCTTACAACAAGTGATTATTTTGCACAAATCCTAACATCAATTTTATACCGAATTTTTTTCAATATCAACATTCTTGTTGTCCCTTTTTAATCGGTGACGTGCATTATAAATTGATTTGCATGGAAGGTTGGATTTTCCTACAGGACTTTCAAAATTTCAGCCAGCCTCAGCGTGCTATTTGCCAAATCTATCAATAATTCCATCTTCATTCCCTGCAACTGCCCTTCATCGAAATGGCCCTAGACATAATTAGCAGCTTGATGGTTGTGCCTGCCCTCAACGACTGTTAACCTCCACTGACCGCTGGATTTTTGTACGACATAAATAGTACCTTGGATTTTTGTACCTTCTCCAGCAATCTCAACCGTATCTGCATGCATGTAAAATCACCAAATTTCTACATCATTTTCCACCCAATTGAATAAGAATTTCACCTATAGTGTATTTAAAAGTATATACTTACCAAATGGAATACCTCGAAAATCCCTACTTTCAGACCCAAGAAAGGAAGAAAATGCTAATGTATCCTAGAAGGTCCGCAGACCGCTGAGATCTTCTGGAAAGATTTGAAGGTGCATTTTGGTTGCAAATGCTACTGTATCCTAGAAGGTATACTTACCGCTGAGATCTTCTGGGAAGATTTGAAGGTGCATTTTGGTTGCGTAGTTAGCCTGATTTCATTGGAGTCATTTTCTACCGCCATCCCATTCTCTTTACAGGCATCTACATCATGAAGGAAATGGTCCACATTGAAATAGCAGGAGTAACTTTCAATTTTATCTTCCATTTACCATGGTATATATCTAGATCAAGCAAAACGAAGCAATGGTTAGAATTTGTCCGGTTAAACTGAGAAACAAACATATTGTAAGAAAAATACGTAGAATACCGTGGCTATACGAGGAAGATCAGAGAAACAGAATACTTAGCAGATGTAATTGAAAGCGTTGTGGCGTGGGGATGACCACTTCCTTGAAATCAATTACGGCGTGACCTCGGTGGTAATCGCTATTGCCGGTTGCTCCCGAAGGTTAACACAGCAGCCCCTGGCCGCGTCCACACTTGGCCAGAGACATTGGATTTTGCACAGTACAGCTACCCAGGAGAACTGGATGAAGCAAAGAAGAGTTTTTGGAGGAAGCAATTTTTCCGTGTATTTTCTTGAGGAATGAAGAGGGATATAAATACAGTTCAAAAAATAGCTGTTATGAATTCAAACGGTCAAATATTAAACGAGTATTAAAATAGGCTTTGAATGTTGCGTATTAAAGCGAGGCTTTATTTGCGTATTTATTGAGAGGTTTTGAATGCTGTAATCAATTAGCCGTTACCAACATTTTAGAATGAGACGCCATTTATTATAGACGAATTGGACTACCCATGGATGATGATGAGACTACTGTTGAGTTACTGTGAGTCATGGAAAGAACCCGTGAGTCTACAGTTGTTGTGCTCGTGAATATACAGAATAAACAGATGTTGCGCTGTAAGTAATTTTTGAGGGTAATCTCATACAAAAAGCGAAAATTTTGAGGGCGTTCACGGTCCATTTATAGTGAAATTGACCATTCAAATTGATGAGTATAAGTCTGTTATCATACAGCGAGCCCTTCATTGCAAACATCTACGTAGACACTCATATGTATCAGTTTATAAGAGCATAGGCTAATGAATCAGTTTGGATCTGTATCAGTATGTACATCAATATATTTGAATGGCTGGGTCATTTTCAAAATGTCATCAATTTGAATATGTATGAGATTTAATCTAAAATTTTGCAAGCAATTTCTGAATTCGATTGAATATGTCTTCAGATTGAAAAGGTATCAGATTTAATTTTAAAGTTTGCATGTAGTTTCTGAGTCAGAGTGAATAAGTATCCGGTTTAATCTACAATGTTTTCAGATTGAACAAGTATAATAAGACTTAAATCTAAAAGTTTCCATGTAGGCTTGATTGGGATTCAGATTAAGTATGATGAAATTTGGAATTAAAATTATAGCATCTCACAAATATGCTCAAAGCGCAAAATGGGAAAATTTATTCCCGTGGTCGCGTTGAGAAAATTTGTCATCGATGCAACATCAGCTTAACGCGCACAACGGGTAAAATTCTGCTGGTTGTGCGCGTTAAACAATTGTTCATAAAATACCTTAGATGCTCAAAGCGAACACTGGCTCTGGCTGTGCTTGTTGTGCGCTTTGCGCAATTATGTTAACCATTATAAATATGCTCAACGCGCACAACGGCCATAAAATTGTTGGTACTGAGGGTTGAGCAATTATGTAAGCGGCTATAAATTTTTCCAACTCGCTTCCCAATGGTCAAACATTCTTCGAAAAATCATATGTCTGGTATCAATCAGCTGTAGATTCACGAGCAGTATTTTGTATATTCACGAGCACCCCTCCGTAGAATGACGGGGTCTTCGATGTAGCTACACAGTAGAAGTGTAGAACTTTACTGTTGTCTCATCCTCATAAACCAATACAATTCACTGCCATGCGTTGTGTGTTGTGCGCCTTGAGCAATTCCGGTTTTCCATGCATTTTGCGCGGTGAGCATTTAAGATTGTTACTCGCTTCTGTATTATTTAGCACGGTGTGCGCGTCGAATAAAATGTATGACAAAATATTAGTGGAGATTAGTATTGTTGGGAGTAATTTTCCAATTGGAATCAATGTTGATCACGACGAAAAGCCGTTGAGTTTCCTTGTTTTGAGCGGAGAATCATTAACCTATTTTGATACAAATGATAGAATAATTGGATTACGTGATTTTCGCGTTGGTATTACGCGGTGTGAGCGTTGAGTAAATAAATGTTGATTCCCGAGAACCATTGCATTACTGTAGGATCACAGACTTAGTATACTCTTCATTTTTATTGGTCAAATTCCTAAGTGGCTTACAACGAGCCCTCATCTTCTCATAACTTCCTCTACTTCCCCTATAAATCTTCTTCTTAATTTGCACACACAACCACCGTCTGGAAACAATAAGTTCTTCTGCTGTTCGTGCATGCTTGATAAAGATATGGACGATAGCATTCATCCAGTAGTCTTTTCACGTAAAGTAAATGGTTGATATTGGAAACTGACGCTATGACGGTAATAAATGCAACGAAGGGCTGAAATCAATTAGCTGTTGTGCGCGTCGTGCACGGTGGTTAAAAGTCATAGTGTGAATCATTATCCATCCGCTGTACACACACGGTCTCACATCTGAGGACTCCACATTACACACAAGGGATTATAGTTGAACCAATTAATCCGTACGCATAACGGAAACAATTTGATTGTTTTTGTTGCGCTGGAAAATAAAGAATTTTACGAGTTTTTGACGGAGAGTAATTTTCGTAATAGCATAAATTCAATTCAAGGCGCAAAACGGTTCAGTTTCCTTGTCGTGTGCGGAGAGTAATTTGCCTCTTTTTCAGCTGAGCCTAAAATACTTAGGATTACGCATTTTTCTCGGTGGGATTACGCGTTGAGTAAATAAGATGTTCATTCCCGAGATCCCTAGCATTACTGTAGGATAACGGACTTAATACTCATCAATTTGATCGGTCGTTTTTCACTATAAATGGACCGTGAATGCCGTGAATGCCCTGGAGAAGCGTATGAAATCAGAGGACTACAAGCTGATGCTGTCGCCTATCGAATATGCTCCTCTCCCTGGTCTGCGAAGAGAAGAATGGCCCCCCTGGACTTTGCACCCTGGTTGGCTGCTCTGGGTCAATTAGGTTGGCGGTGCATGGCTACCGTATCTCTTAGGCACAAGCACTCCCTCCTGTTCTTTTTGATCTCTTGGCTCGCAGCCAAATTGGCCAAATCTGACTGGATGAAGCAGATCATAATTGTCCCTTTCCTCCTGTAGATTTCCAATTTTGGCTGCAAGCCAAGAGATCGAAAAGAACAGGAGGGAGTGCTTGTGCCTCAGAGGGACGTTAGCCATGCACCGCCAACCTAATTGACCCAGAGCAGCCAACCAGGGCACAAAGGCCAGGGGGCCATTCTTCTCTTCGCAGACCAGGGAGAGGAGCATATTTGGAAGGTGACATCATCAGCTTGTAGTCCTCCGATTTCATACGCTTCTCCAGGGCATTCACGGTCCATTTAGTGTGAACTTGACCATTCAAAATGATGAGTATACTCCGTTATCCTACATCGATCCCTATTGCCTGATGCTTGCGATAGAAATGGAGGATGGAATTCAACCAGTTCTCTTTTCACGTAAAGCTAAATGGTTGATGTTGGAAACTTACGCAATGGGGGTAATAAACGCAACGAAGGGCTATCGTCTATTTATAATCAAGCATGCCCGATGAATGCCTTCCATATGTGAGCATTTCGCCTTCCACTCCTCGACTATACACTCCATATCCATATCCTCTTTTTACACTCCATCCAAACCATCAAACCCTTCATCATTTCACTATACCTCGTCTATGACACACAAACACTCCCTCATGTCCTTTCCGATCGCGAAGATAAAAAGCTCATTCTATTTGTTATGCAACCATTTGGTGTTGTTCAACGGCTCGTGTGAATCGGAGTTCCTCTCGGTGTCTTTGAAATGGCTACATACCTGACTGCAGGTTACAACGACGCATGCTATGACTACACTCATATCCAGCCGATGATGGCAGAAAATCGGCAACGACGGTAATAAACAGAACGAAGATGGTCGCCCGATGAACTCGTGGAAGTTGACGGGGAAGCACGCAGATCACACCGACAATCACATGTTTCAGTTTGTAAGAGCATAGGCTAATCAATCTGTTTGGATCTGTATCAGTATGTACATCAGTATATTTGAATGGCTGGGTCATTTTCAAAATGTCATCAATTTGAATATGTATGAGATTTAATCTAAACTTTAGCTAAACGCGCACAACGGGCATAATTCTGCTGGTTGTGCGCGTTTAAGTTGACTGGGACAAACCCCAAAAAAATAACCCCCCTTCCTCTTATTTATGTGTTTATCGCTCCCAACCACAAAACAAGCTCATAATTTCTCACCGCGCACTGGTCGGCCCCGGATATACACCCGGAGAACGATTGTAGTTTTACCGCAAGCGCACGGTCAAGTGGCGAGCGGGTATCGAACACGAGGAGGTGGTGTTGGCTCCAATCTATCCTAGGTTGGTTTGACTATGAATGTTTTATTGGTGGAGATGGTTATGGAATGATATAATGGAAATGGTGGTGAATGTCGGTGTCGGTGATAAAGAAGTCGGATAAAGTATCGATTCAAATTAAATACAATAAAAGAGTCTAGAGCTAGGGAATCCCCACTACGGATTGCCATACATCATTGTAAATAGTGAATCTTAATATTACTAGGCTTGTGTTGGGGTGAACTAGTCGTAACTGAATAGAAAACCAAGCTCACGCTCTCGTGCTATTGCTGGTCTATAGCAACCTAGGATAGGACCCAATCTCTTGCAAACCCTAACCTAGGCCGCTAGCATTAGGATCGACATCATCGTTCAATCGTATCTCGAGCCCACTCTCATGCAAACTCGAGCTACGACCTAGGTTGAGATAATTCCTACCCGTCCAATCTCTTGCAAACGGGTATGGGTATAGATTTATAATAAAAATCCTAGCTTTGGTCCAATCTCTTGCAAACCAAGTCTAGAGAATCTCGATTATAAACCTAAATCGAATATCTAGGCCTTCCCATCGATTAGAATCCAATCTCTTGCAAACCCCAATCGATGGAAATCCCTAGCTATCCGTAATAAATCGATCACAACCTAACCTCCTAGCAATTCTAGCAATTTAAAAATTCATTCATCACAAATCTGAACTTAGATTCATAGGGTTCATCCCCATGCCCTAGAACAACAAATCTACTCAATCATAGCAATACCGATATGAGAATCAATAAAAATCATTGCTTGCATACAAAAAGATAGAAAAACAAAGATTCAAATAACAAGAATAAAATACTTAGCTTTGATGAAGATCTTCAATCCAAATACAAGCTTTTAGATCCAAGAGAGGGCCTAGGGCATGGCCTAACCTCTAAAATAATCACTAAGAAAACATATGGGAACCTCCCTCTAATGACGGCTACAAACCCCTTATATAGCCCCCAAAACCCTAGCAAAAAACCCTAGAAAACCCCTCAAAATCATGCCCAAAACATCCCAAACCGCAACTTAAAATCTGGGCCCGCCGCCGACTCGGCCGAGTGGAACATGTGACTCGGCCGAGTGGAAATTCCAGCACTGCAGTGTCAACTTGCAGAAATTCTCCAGATTTCATTTGACCTTCGATTGGCATGTTCTTGGCGGCGTTGGAACTGCCATGAAGTCGACTATCCATAAAAAAATATGAGAAAAATACTTTGATTGCTAAAATGATAGAAGATTTCAAAAGAGTGAACGACTGTCTGAAAATTTGGGCGCTGCGTGTCCTCGGCGTCACTCGGCCGAGTGGACTTCTCTACTCGGTCGAGTGGGCTTCTCTACTCGGTCGAGTGACAGACCATGTAAAATTCCAGTAAGTCGGGGGTCTTGGGGGGTCTGTCTTCGGAGGTGACTCGGTCGAGTGGCTTTACTCGCTCGGCCGAGGGACATTCGGTACTCGGCCAAGTCGGAACCCTCAATCGCCTGATGGATTCCAGTAAGTCGGCTCCTTCGATGGGTGGATTTTCCCGTGCCACTCGGGCGAGGGGATCTCCATACTCGGTCGAGTGGACTATCGTCACTCGGCCGAGTGCACGCTGATTTCCTTCTGTGGTGCATGTCCGGTCTGGTCGGCCGAGTGGTCTGAGTGAATGCTTCACTCGGCCGAGTGAATGCTTCACTCGGTCGAGTGACATGCTGTAGATGCCCAATCTTCATCATTTCGCCTCCTTGTCGCTGCTACGGAGTTCCTTCTTCTTCCACCCACCTTCCATCGCCGTTAGCTCCTCGATAGAGCCATGGGCGAGGCTCCGGTACATGTGCAAGTCCTTTAAGCTCATTTTTGTTCCCGATCGCTCCATATTTCCTGAAATTCGACAAAAACAAGAAATAGTGAAAAGTAACGAAATATCGTCGAATACTCGTGAAAATCGCAATATGAGCAATCGAAATGACGTGAAAACATGCAGAAAAAAGGTGTAAAATATGGACCGATCACGCACAACCACCCAAAACTCAGAATTGCTCACTACGCACAACCACCCAGGATTGTCCGGGTTGTGCACGAGTTTTTTCCGCGCCGTGCACTTTGTGTACGGGTTATTTCAAGTTCCCCTATAAATTTGCGGACAACGAGCACTCATCTTCTCACAACTTCATCTACTTTCTTCCATCATCTTCTTCTTGATTTGCCCACACAACCTCCGTATGGAAACAGTAAGTCCTTCAGCTGTTCGTGCACGCTTGATATAGATATGGACGATAGCATTCATTCAGCTGTTCGTCCATTTATAATCAGGCATGACCGAAAAATGGTTTCCAGATGCCCGTCCCTGATACAGGGCACCCAGGTCAGCCGCCCAAGAAGTACTGGTCAGGGGGACATCACCAGCATATTGTGTCAAGTATGATACATACTTGACAGCTGGTTACAACGACGCGTGCAATGACGATACTCCTATCATGTTTCACGGTTACCGACAGTCGGCAACGACGTTAATAAACACAACGAAGATGGTCGCCCGAGGTAACTAGATGGTTATAGATTGTTATGGTCGCCTCCCCCAAGCTTTTAACTGATGACTAATTTTTTTCCATCTCCCTTGCTTCGCCCAAATTCTAAACTAAACCCTAACCCTAGATCCATCTACATCTCTCCGATCGAGTTTGCTTGCAGTTATGCAATCGATTGATCTGCGCGTCCTTGTTTTTTGTTGAAAGGTATCGATCATAGTTCATTTTTTTGCTTTTAGTGATCGAGGATCATCTCATCCTTCCTAAGATCATCGAACTTTCTCCGCTCCTTCGGAATACCCTTCAAGATTGTAGTGCGAACAACGTCCTCGGGCCCAGGAAGTATCGAAATTCCTGTAACTATTGATCCAGAGGTTATCGAATGCTTCGTTGGATGCGAGCCCTTGCGCCCGCCGTTGTTCCAGGTTCAAAAATACATCTTTTTTTAACTTATTGAAGTTAGACTTCCATACGTTAAAAAACATGGATTTTTGAACCTGGAACAACGGCGGGCGCAAGGGCTCGCATCCAACGAAGCATTCTATGACCTCAGGATCGATGGTTACTGGAATTTCACCTCTTTCCGTATTCCGACGAGATTCTTCTTCATTTTCTTCTTCAATTTGGATGCGAGACAAGAGATCGAAAACAACAGGAGGGAGTGCTTGTGCCTCGGAGGGACGGTAGCCATGCACCGCCAACCTATGTGACCAACGGCCGCCATCCAGGCTTAATCATATGTATCAGTTTGTAAGAGCATAGGCTAATGAATCAGTTTGGATCTATATCAGTATGTACATCAATATATTTGAATGGCTGGGTCATTTTCAAAATGTCATCAATTTGAATATGTATGAGATTTAATCTAAAATTTTGCAAGCAGTTTCTGAATTCGATTGAATATGTCTTCAGATTGAAAAGGTATCAGATTTAATTTTAAAGTTTGTATGTAGTTTCTGAGTCAGAGTGAATAAGTATCCGGTTTAATCTACAATGTTTTCAGATTGAACAAGTATAATAAGACTTAAATCTAAAAGTTTGCATGTAGGCTCGATTGGGATTCAGATTAAGTATGATGAAATTTGGAATGTGATTGATTCACTGCGGTGGCACGCAGTGGAATTAAAATTATAGCATCTCACAAATATGATCAAAGCGCAAAACGGGCAAATTTATTCCCATGGGGGCGTTGAGCAAATTTGTCATCGACGCAACTTTAGCTTAACGCGCACAACCGACATAATTCTGCATGTTGTGTGCTTTACGCTATTATGTTAACCATTACAAATTTGTTGAACGCGCACACCGGCTCAAAGTGAACACCTGGCGTTACTTGTTGTGCGCTTTGAGCAATTATTTAAACCATTAAAAATTTGCTCACTGCGCACAACGGCCATAAATTTATTGGTTCTGAGCGTCGAGCAATTATGTAAGCGGCTATAAATTTTTCCAGCCCCGTCAAACATTCTTGGGAAAATCATATGTCTGGTATCAATCAGCTGTAGATTCACGAGCAGTATTTTGTATATTCACGAGCACCCCTCTGTAGCTTGACGGGGTCTTTGATGTAGCCATACAGTAAAACTCTACTGCAGCAGTCACATCCTCATTGACCGTTGTGCGTTGTGCGCATTGAGCAATTCCCGTTTTCCATGCGTTTTGCGCGGTGATCAATTATAATAGTTACTCTCTTCTGTATTATTTAGCCCGGGGTGCGTGTCGAATAAAATGTATTAAAAAATCTTAGTGGAGAGTAGTATTGTTGGGAGTAACTTTCCTATTAGCATCAATGTTGATCAAGGCGAAAAATCGTTGAGTTTCCTTGTTTTGTGCGGAGAGTAATTAACCTATTTTGATCAAGATGCTAAAATAATTGGGATTATGCGATTTTCGTGTTGGTATTACGCGGTTTGCACGTTGAGTAAATAATTGTTGATTCCCGAGATCCATTGCATTACTGTAGGATCAAGGACTTATTATACGCTTCATTTTGATTGCTCCAATTCCCTAGAGCAACTCCAACCCAAATCTCTAAAAACCCCCTTCAAAATGGAATATCTCTAAAAGATGCTATTTTTGAGGATGGGCAACTCCAACCCACCATCTTCAAATCCTATTTTCTCTTTGTTTAAGCTTTACTAATGAAAAATATTTATCATTAAAATGGGTTAATCTAATACATTATTTCTGCATGAAAGAAAATTATAAATAATATTATTCTTCAATGTTAATTTTTTTTAATTTTAAGTATTTAGTATTTCTTGTTATATTGTAAATATTTTAAATTTGCTCGAAAAATATCCAATATCGGTCTCATGTAGTAGGTATAATTGAGATATTTCCATCGGTACTAAAATTATTAAATTTGGTCACGTGATTTGTAAAATACATTAGTAATAAATAGCCGTTACCAAGCTATGACGGTAATAAACGCAACGAAAGGATGAAATCAATTAGCCGTTGTGCGCGTCGTGCGCGGTGGTTAAAAGTCATAGTGTGAATCAATATCCATCCGCTGTACACACACGGTCTCACATCTGAGGACTCCACATTACACACAAGGGCTTATAGTGGAACCAATTAATCCGCACGCACAACGGAAACAATTTGATTGTTTTTGTTGCGCTGGAAAATAAAGAATTTTACGAGTTTTTGACGGAGAGTAATTTTCGTAATAGCATAAATTCAATTCAAGGCGCAAAACGGTTCAGTTTCCTTGTCGTGTGCGGAGAGTAATTTGCCTCTTTTTCAGCTGAGCCTAAAATACTTAGGATTACGCGTTTTTCTCGGTGGGATTACGCGTTGAGTAAATAAGATGTTCATTCCCGAGATCCCTAGCATTACTGTAGGATAAATGGATCGTGAATGCCGTAAATGCCCTGGAGAAGCGTATGAAATCGGAGGATTACAAGCTGATGCTGTCGCCTCCCAAATATGCTTCTATCCCTGGTCTGCGAAGAGAAGAATGGCGCCCCGGCCTTTGCGCCCTGGTTGGCTGCTCTGGGTCAATTAGGTTGGCGGTGCATGGCTACCGTCTCTCTTAGGCACAAGCACTCCCTCCTGTTCTTTTCGATATCTTGGCTCGCAGCCAAATTGGCCAAATCTGAATGTGGATGAAGCAGATCATAATTGTCCCTTTCCTCCAGATTTCCAATTTTGGCTGCGAGACAAGAGATCGAAAAGAACAGAATGGAGTGCTTGTGCCTCAGAGGGACGGTAGCCATGCACCGCCAACCTATGTGACCCAGGGCAGCCATCCAGTGCGCAAAGGCCAGGGGGGCCATTCTTCTCTTCGTAGATCAGGGAGAGGAGCATATTTGGGAGGCGACAACATCGGCTTGTAGTCCTCCGATTTCATACGCTTCTTCAGGGCATTCATGGTCCATTTAGTGTGAAATTGACCATTCAAATTGATGAGTATACTCCGTTATCCTACATCGAGCCCTAATGCCTGATGCTTGCGATAGAAATGGACGATGGAATTCAACCAGTTCTCTTTTCTCGTAAAGCAAAATGGTTGATGTTGGAAACTTACGCAATGGGGGTAATAAACGCAACGAAGGGCTATCGTCCATTTATAATCAAGCATGCCTGATGAATGCCTTCCATATCTAAACTCCATTACAGGGCTGTGAGAAAGCAGATGTTGATGGATTGTCTCAGAATGCAGAAGCTGGAATCTGTGTGGAAACACAAAAGGCATGGTTGTCTCAGATTTCCAGAAAATCAAATGATGTGAAGATTCACACATCCATTTCCTCGTCCGAAACAGATGATGATGTTGATGCTAGAGAAGTAAAGCGACAGAAATTACAAAACGAGAAGGGAAGTGACTGTAATGAAACTCCAATGACGCCATGTCGCGCCTCTGAACTATTTGAATTGGTAAATGTTTTGAACTATTTGAGTCTTTGGATAATTATCGGAGGAAGCCATCTTATGAACACTTTTCCTTGTGTATGCGTGTGCGGAGGCCCATGTCCAGTAGTGCACATATCATATTGCTCTCTTATATTGGTCTCTTACAGGCGGTGAAGATCTTCTCTGGATTAAGATTTTACTGCACCGATCAGTTCGAGCCTCCTTACAGGGGCTTCCTCGAAAAGGTGGTTCTAGCTGCCGGTGGAACCGTCCCGAAGAATGTTGACCTGGTGATGGACGCATCAAATGCCAGTGTGTTCTCCGTAGGATCCACCTTCATTGTTTACAACGAAGACCCTCCACCTATGTGTGCCTTAGCAGATCTTGAGGAGGTTGTAACGAAGAGATGCGACGAGGTTGGGGCCTTGGAATCAAAGACCGGTTTCAGAGTCATCGGCCATATTCACTTACTGGAACACATCGCCGCATGCAGTTCTGCATCTGAGCTTGTAAGTTGTTCAAAGACCAGCGGTGTTTAGTATTTTGATCTGTTGGTGTTGTTCGATGCCTCATGTGAATCGGAGTTCCTCTCGGTGTCTTTGAAATGGCTACATACCTGACTGCAGGTTACAACGACGCATGCTATGACTACACTCATATCCAGCCGATGATGGCAGAAAATCGGCAACGACGGTAATAAACGGAACGAAGATGGTCGCCCGATGAACTCGTGGAAGTTGACGGGGAAGCACGCAGATCACACCGACAATCACATGTTTCAGTTTGTAAGAGCATATGCTAATCAATCTGTTTGGATCTGTATCAGTATGTACATCAATATATTTGAATGGCTGGGTCATTTTCAAAATGTCATCAATTGGAATATGTATGAGATTTAATCTAAACTTTAGCTAAACGCGCACAACGTGCATAATTCTGCTGGTTGTGCGCATTTAAGTATGATCAAAATTTGGAATGTGATTGATTCACTGTGCTGGTGCACAGTGGAATTAAAATTATAGCATCTCACAAATATGCTCAAAGCGCAAAACGGTCAAATTTATTCCCGTGGGGGCATTGAGCAAATTTGTCATCGACGCAACTTTAGCTAAACGCGCACAACGGGCATAATTCTGCTGGTTGTGCGCGTTTAAGTATGATGAAATTTGGAATGTGATTGATTTACTGCGCTGGTGCGCAGTGGAATTAAAATTATAGCATCTCACAAATATGCTCAAAGCGCAAAATGGTCAAATTTATTCTCGTGGGGGCGTTGAGCAAATTTGTCATCGACGCAACTTTAGCTAAACGCGCACAACGGGCATAATTCTGCTGGTTGTACGCGTTTAAGTATGATGAAATTTGGAATGTGATTGATTCACTGTGCTGGTGCGCGGTGGAATTAAAATTATAGCATCTCACAAATATGCTCAAAGCGCAAAACAGTCAAATTTATTCCCGTGGGGGCGTTGTGCAAATTTGTCATCGACGCTACTATAGCTTAACGCGTACAACGGGCATAATTCTGCATGTTGTGTGCATTGCGCAATTATGTTAGCCATTACAAATTTACTAAACGCGCACAACGGCTCAAAGTGAACACCAGGTGTTACTTGTTGTGCGCTTTGAGCAATTATTTAAACCATTAAAAATTTGCTCACCGCGCACAACGGCCATAAATTTATTGGTTCTGAGCGTTGAGCAATTATGTAAGCGGCTATAAATTTTTCCAGCTCACTTGCCACCGGTCAAACTTTCTTGGGAAAATCATATGTCTGGTATCAATCAGTTGTAGATTCACGAGCAGTATTTTGTATATTCACGAGCACCCCTCTGTAGCTTGACGGGGTCTTCGATGTAGCCACACAGTAAAACTCTACTACAGTCACATCCTCATTGAGCGTTGTGCATTATGCGCATTGAGCAATTCCCGTTTTCCATGCGTTTTGCGCGACGATCAATTATAATAGTTACTCTCTTCTGCATTATTTAGCCCGGGGTGCGTGTCGAATAAAATGTATTAAAAAAATCTTAGTGGAGAGTAGTATTGTTAGGAGTAATTTTCCTATTAGCATCAATGTTGATCAAGGCGAAAAATCGTTGAGTTTCCTTGTTTTGCACGGAGAGTAATTAACCTATTTTGATCCAGATGCTAAAATAATTGGGATTACACGATTTTCACGTTGGTATTATGCAGTTTGCGCGTTGAGTAAATAATTGTTGATTCCCGAGATCCATTGCATTACTGTAGGATCAAGGACTTATTATACGCTTCATTTTGATTGCTCCAATTCCCCTATAAAAATGGCGGACAATGAGCACTCATCTTCTCACAACTTCATCTACTTTCTTCCATCTTCTTCTTCTTTATTTGCCCACACAACCTCCGTATGGAAACAGTAAGTCCTTCAGCTGTTCGTGCATGCTTGATATAGATATCAGATATGGATGATAGCATTCATTCAGCTGTTCGTCCATTTACAATCAGGCATGCCCGAAAAAGGGTTTCCAGATGTGAGGATTTCGCCTTCGGCGAGAGCAAGAGATCCTCTCTCGACCGGCCTTGTAGGGCTTTAACCTTTGTCCGTTGACCTTGAATGGTCTGTTCTTGCCCCCTCAATCTCCACTGCACTGCTCGGGAATATCTAAAGTATTCTAAATGGGCCATACCACCGGGACTTCAACTTCCCTGGAAAGAGTTGCAGTCTGGAGTTGTAGAGGAGTACTTGATCTCCTACATCGAAACGCTTTACTATGATTAACTTGTCATGGTAGATTTTAGTATTTTCCTTATAAATTTTGGCATTTTCGTAGGCGTCTCTCCTGAGTTCTTCTTACTCATTGATGTCCAGGAGGCGGCGTAGTCCTGCATTTTTTAGTCGTAATTGAGTTTCTTGTTAGCCCAAAAAGCCCTATGCTCCAGTTCCACCGATAGGTGGCATGCCTTCCCATAGACTAGATTGTAAGGAGTTGTTCCAATGGGGGTTTTAAACACCGTGCGGTATGCCCATAGCACATCGTTTAGCTTCTGGGACCAATCCCTCCGTAACGAGCTGACTGTCTTCTCGAGGATGGTATTTATCTCCCTGTTGGAGATCTCTACTTGTCCACTCGTTTGAGGATAATATGCGAGTCCAACTTTATGATATACTCCATACTTCTTGAGTAAGGCCTCAAACTTGCTTTCGATGAAATGACTTCCACCATCACTTATGACCATCCTTGGTACCCCAAAACCGGGGAAGATGATATTCTTGTAGAATTTTGTGACGACTCGAGCATCGTTCGTTGGGGTAGCTATGGCTTCTACCCATTAGGATACATAATCCACCGCCACTAAAATGTATCTATTCCCGCAACTTGTCGGAAACATGCCCATGAAATCGATCCCCCAGCAGTCAAATAGTTCAATCTCCAGGATGCCCTTGAGGGGCATCTCATCTCTCCTTGTAATATTTCCGGTCCTCTGGCACCTACCGCATCCCTTGATATAGTCATGAGTGTCCTTGAAAAGTGTTGGCCAGTGGAACCCACGTTGGAGTATCTTTGCCGTGGTCTTCGTAACCACCGCATGGCCTCCACATGGTTGGTCATGGCATTGGGAGATAAAAGAAGTGGTCTCTTCCTTGGGGATGCACCGACTAATGATTCCATCTTGGTATGATTTATAGAGATGGGGATCGTCCCAGAAGTAACGTTTGGCGTCTCTCAAGAACTTCCTTCTCTGATAAGTGGTCATTCCATGGGGTAAGATCTCACTCACCAACAAATTTACTATGTCGATGTACCACAGTGTATCGGCGGAATCTGCTGCAAAAAGCTGCTTTCCGGCAAAAGACTCATCAATGGGTAAACTATCGTCCTTGTCCCTACGAGTGAGCCGGGATAAATGATCGGCCACTACATTCTCTGCGCCTTTCTTATCCTTAATCTCCACGTCAAACTCTTGAAGGAGAAATATCCACCTTATCAATCGAGGTTTAGCTTCTTTCTTGCTTAGCAGATATTTTAAGGCGGCGTGGTCCATGTGAATTATGACTTTCGACCCTAGGAAATACTGTCGGAATTTCTCAATAGAGTATACCACCGCTAGCAACTCCTTTTCAGTGGTGGTGTAGTTTCTCTGTGCCTCGTCCAGTGTTTTGCTAGCAAAGTAGATGGCATGCAGCTTCTCATCCTTCCTCTGGCCTAACACAGCTCCCACTGCCTGATCACTCGCATCACACATTAGCTCAAACGGCAAGTTCCAATCTGGTGACTGAATAACTGGAGCGAAAATCAGAGCCTCTTTCAATCTGTCAAAAGCTCCAAAACACGTGTCAGGAAAAAAAATGGCGTGTCCTTTGCAGGTAATTCAGTGAGGGGGTGTGCAATTTTAGAAAAATCTTTAATAAAACGACGCTAGAACCCAGTATGCCCAAGAATACCACGGATTCCCTTAAGATTGGTCGGTGGGGGAAGTTCCTTGATAACTTCGATCTTAGCCTTATCGACTTGTATCCCGTTGGAGGAAATGACATGCCCTAAGACAACTCCCTTAGTTACCATAAAATGGCACTTTTCCCAGTTCAGGGTGTGGTTGTGAAGGATCCCATCATTAGATGATAGAGGATCGAAAGAGAGAAGAGACTTATGTTAGCGTACGCTTCGCTATAGTCTCTGAACTTTGCCCTTGGATTCGCCACAACAGTCGGTACTTTGTCACAGAGGATCAAAGCAGCGTTTCATCGTCTAAATCTCTATTTGGAAGAAGAACTTAATGGAAGGGAGAAGAGGAAAAATAAGTTGCCTTATGCAAACTTATGGCATGAAGGATTAGCCTTAAAAGCCTTACCCTTGGGTCCTATTTATAGGCCAAGGGGGTAGTTATTGTAGGAAATAACTACTTATAAGCTTATTAGCCTATATTAACACCATTCCTTATCCTCTTCCTTATGCACTTATCAAGTGCCTTTATGCACTTATAAAGTGACTTTTTCCACTTATCGAGTGGTCCTTTTCACACATGAAAAGGTTCCCTTCGCACATGCTTTCATGTACGCGACATCTGAGGCCATAGACCCTCATACATCCCCTCATGGGTGTATACATGTCATCCATATCCAACATCTCCCACTCACACTTGAGGGGATTGTAAGGAAACATCTTTTCCTTTAGTTCTTCTGTTTATCATACTGAGAAATAGACCGTGTGACCGTCTTGCGCATAGAGTCTGCTGTTGTGCACTTGTTAGAGATACACAACACTCCTTGGGGTGCAAAGTTGAGTAGATCAACGCATGCTTTACCCTAGATTATTTCTTCACATTTCTTATACTTTATATTCAACAATTGAATCCCATCTGGATTACGATTGGCTGGCCAACTTTGAATCTCTAAAGTCCAAATGTGAATATGAAATTAATCTTCCTCTTCTTGCGATCCTTTCGATCTTGACTTGACTCGCTTTTCTAACATGCCCCGTCGGACCGAATTGACATAGTTCATAAGCAACATGCTAAGATAGCGATCACCCAGTCAAATCTAAAGGAACCAATTAGAGTCCATAAGGGTAAGAAGTTTAAGACCCATGTGATCTTTGGGTCTCACATAATAGTAAACACAATTACTATTCTAACCCAATGGTCAAATGCATACGTAGTATGAATACGTATTACAACATCACTCCTTTCCCAGGGATCGTATGTCTTAATGATGTTGTAAGGATGATGATCAGACACCACAATGTCTGACTTTGAGTCCCTTTTACTACTCATTAATTTCCTGCACCCACATCCCACATAAGACAGATAAGATTTCAAAAATCCTCTTAGATCTTTTGTAAGAATCCATATGATGCAGATCTTTTATAGGACCATTTTGTTTAAGTCATGACTCTAAATCATCCGTCTGACGATTTTGACTTTAAACAGTTCTCATCTTTATCTTATCCGTCTGATAGAATAAAGGCGGTTGCTCATGTGAGAGAGCCAACCTCAATCTGTCCGACATACTAGAAAATATAGCTGCGATTAAAAGAAATGTACACAAACATTTTCAAGAAACTCATATGCAATGTCGAAAAGAACTTATTCTTTTATTAAATTTGATCTTTCATAGACATGGGAATATACATTGAAACAACTCAGCTCTTACGCAATCCTTAAGATGATAAGTGTTTGTAAAACACATCTCTGGGGATCGCCTTCGTAAGCAGATCCGCTATCATCTCATGCGTAGATATGTACCTAATGTCTACCTTCTTGTTCTTATCATAGTCTTTTGCAAATTTGTAGCGGATATCAATGTGTTTGGTCTTACAATGGAATTTTGGATCTTTGACATAGGCTATAGATGCTTGACTGTCACTGTATATTGGTACAGCACCTGCGTCACTTGCATCAATTAGCTTGTCTAAGAACCTCCTAAGCCAAACAGCTTCTTGGACCGCCATGCTAAATGCTACAAACTCGGCTTCCATAGTTGAAAGTGCGATGCAGGATTGCTTCTTGCTACTCCAGGATATTGTACCAGATCCGAGTAGAAAAACATGTCCTGAGGTCGATCGTCGCTCATCGAGATCACCCGCCCAATCAGCATCAGTGTAGCCTTCGAGCCTCAAGGCATCTCCTTGATAGCATAAAGCATAGTCCGCAGTCCCTTTAAGATACCGCATTATCCTCTTAACCGCTTTCCAGTGTGCTTGCCATGGATTGGATGGGTAACGACTTACCATTCCAATGGTAAAACAGATGTCCGGTCTTGTACACATCATAGCGTACATAAGACTACCAACTGCACTGGAATATGGAACTTTCTCCATAATTTCATTTTCTTTTTGGTTCTTTGGACACATTTTCAGACATAAATTATCGCAGTTGCTTATAGGAGTATCAATGGACTTACAGTCCTGCATATTAAAACGTTCTAGAACCTTCTTTATATAAGTCTCTTGTGAAAGAGAAAGAAGTTTCTTCGAATGATTCCTTGAAATCTTAACTCCAAGGATATATGCGGCTTCTTCCATGTCTTTCATCTCAAAAACTGATGAAAGCCAAGCCTTGATATCCATTACAAAGCCCTTGTCATTTCCGGCTATTAAAATGTCATCTACATATAGAGACATAATAACATACTTGCTTTGATCCTCTTGATATATACACAGTTATCTTCATCAAGCATGGTAAAACCATTTGATAAGACTGTAATGCCCTGCTAAGCTACTGCACAAGTACTAGAGAGGGGGGGGGGGGGTTGAATAGAACTTTAAAATAATTAAGAGGCTAATTCCTAATTACTTGCAAACTCTACCAAACAATGCGGAAAATGCGGAAATGTAAATGTTAGACAACAAAGAAACAATCGCAAACAACGATATTACTGGGTTCGGATCCACCCAAGTCTCCCCGACTTGTTCCCGGTGATCCTACGTCCCAACCACCCGGATCCCCTCCGGATACTTGAGTTAGAAACCCTAACTCAAGATTTCCACTATGAAATACTTGTGAAAAACCTTCACAAGTCAAATCATACACAAAGTAAATTTGTGACTCCCACAACCCGGGATCACAACCACACTCTCACAACAGAGAGTGAAACTTACAATATGAATTGAAATGAAATAGAAACTTCTTACCGACAAAATACCTATGCCTTGAGTAATGCTTACGAATTAGGGCAAAGATGATTTTGAGGAAGAAGAAGTGGCACCAAACCCTAGCTCCAAGATGTAGATCAGCAATGGAGAGCTATGGGGATGTTGGTGACCTAGCATCAAGCACTTGGCTTGGAAGGCTTCACACTCAATGAATCTCTCTTTGGAAGTAAGAATGAGGAGAGATTATTGAATGGAATGAAAGATCTTTGAATGATCTTGGAATGATTTCTCTTGATCTCTAAACTTGCAATAATATCAGCCTTGACTGCAATGAATGTAGCCCATCAAGTATTTATAGGATAGAGGAGAGAGAGAAAGAAAAACGTTTCAATTAATGCTCCAACGGCTCTTTTCTGAACCCAACTAGTCGGTCAAAGAACAACCACCGACCGACTAGTTCATCAACTAGTCGGTCGGTCAATTAACGTATACCGACTAATGGAAGAACAGCCAAAAGGTTGAAGCACAGACAAAAGGAACTAGTCGGTCCAAGAAGAGTAGCTGACCGACTAGTTTCACAACTAGTCGGTCGGTTACTCAACTGAGACCGACTAACAGATAAAACTGAAGTCTGAGCACAAATTGACTTAGTCGGTCCAAGAACAAATGTTGACCGACTAATTCACCAACTAGTCGGTCGCCAAATGAGCATAGACCGACTAACGATAAACAGTAAGTTAGGTGAAAATTGGCATGAACAGTAAAGCTAAACTAGTCGGTCCAAGAAGGAACGTTGACCGACTAGTTCATCAACTAGTCGGTTGATCAATGAACACAGACCGACTAATGATAAACAGTAGCTCAGGCTCAAATGTGCATGTACAGGGAAAGCTCAACTAGTCGGTCACAGAAGCATCACTGACCGACTAGTTCACAAACTAGTCGGTCGGAGAGTCAACTTAGACCGACTAACTGCAAACAGTAAAGAGCTTGGAAATGACTGACAAAAACTAGTCGGTCCAAGAAGCTTTGCCGACCGACTAGATCACCATCTAGTCGGTCAGTTCTTCTTCTTGAACCAACTAACATGCATAAGAAGTCGCGAATTGAAGCGCGAAGCATCGGGAAAGATTGTATGGACTTCTACTACGATCCTAGAGCTAAGATAGGAGCGTTATGAAGATTTAAACCGTAAGACCTACTCAAGGCTTAACATTCTACGAAAGAAGACTATAAATAAAACTTGACGATACCTTCTTCAATATCTTCAATCGAATCTTCATGACTTCTAAAATGGTCCATAAGCTTCAACGAAGCTTTAGGCATACGATCACGTGCTTTGAGAAGTCTTGAGACGTCGTAATTGATATTCATATGAATTTGGCAACGATCTCCATAACTGCGCTCACAAAGTGTTAGTTTACGATATAGTTATGTTTGTTCATCATCCAAAACCAAATCCGGGGAGTCCAATATCCAACATTCTCCCCTTTTTGGTGATGACAAACCAACATAAATAATAATCAAAAATAATAATTCAAATGAAATTTACTTACTCCCCCTGCATTGATGACACGTTAATTCCAAATTAAACAATAATAATACGCATCAAGCAGACGAGTAAAGTATATAAATGAGAATCGATTATTGAAATATCGAATACCAAATGTTGGTTATTGAAATATCGGATTTGAAAATCCATTTATATATCTTAACTCCCCCTGAATCTAACATATCAAATTAGATTCTTGGAATAGTGCTTTAAATTATCATTTAGCACATCGTTAGCACATCGTTATTATTATATCTCTCCCCCTTTGGCATTAGCAAAAAGAGCGGGAGGAGATCAACGACAACAACAATGGCTTCAAATAAAAGCACGTGAGTCGTAGAATACGACGACGGTTCAAGTGACACCAAAGAAAAAAATACGAATAAAATCAAGGCGTGTCAATGATACCATAGTCGAAAATCGTAAAACGAAATCATCAAAAACTCACAGCAATTTTACAGATTGAGTTATGGAATATACTCTCTAATATCAACATTCTTGGTTAATTTAGTGCATGGAAAACAATTCTATGTTTCCATAGAAAAATTTCTATTAAACCAAGTTAATATCGTCGAGCGACGAAATCAAACATCAGAGACATAAAAAAAATATAATGTGCACAATAGAATGAAATGTCAACGTCGATGTATATATATAAAAAGTATGAACCAGAGTACATCAAAAATATACATCACTGACATACAAAACATCGATCCAACGATCGGGGCACAAAATACATCATCATATCAAACAGATATCGGAGTGACACAAAACATACAACATCATCAAAATACATCAAGATACATCATCAAAAGTATCAAAATACATCAAAATGATCCAGAACCCCACTCTATCCTACCCAAACTCTCACACACTAGATGTATCATCCAAGGAGCATCGGAGAGTCATCAAAGAAGCTCAAGAGGAAGCGGCAGGATCTGCAGCAGCAGCAGGCTCTGTAGGAGAAGTGGTGGTCACAGGAATATCTGGAATGTCAACGGGAGCGACGGCAGAAGTGGCAATCTCTGGAGCAGCAACAGTAGTGGCCTCGGGAGCACCAGTCGGAGCATCCACCGCAGGAGCGGTGGCAACAGGTGTGCTCTCGGGGGCACCAGCAGACGAAGCAGCAGCAGCATCACCAGAAGTGCCCTCGGGGGCACGAGCAGTAGCACGAGCAAGCTCCTCAATGTCCTCCTCATCCAACTCATCCTCGTCAGAGAAAGGCGGAGGGACCTCAATATCAAGGTGTCGAGCGATACGGCAGAGAATCTCCTCAGATCGAGCCTGACGAGACTCCAAACGACGGATCGAACGAACGCCATCGGCAAGAATGGTAGAGGGAGCAGCTGAGGTAGAGGCAGACGCTGAAGGTGTCGTCCTCTGAACGTGACGGAGCACCGCAAGAGACTTCTTGACGACCGTCGCGTTCAGGGGAGGACCAAGTGGATGCTCATCGTCAGGAGGCAATGTGACACGGAAGTGACGGAATACCAGAGTCAACAAGCAAGGGAAGGGGATATGAGCCGACTTCGTGGACTTGCGAATACACTCGAAAGAGTCCATCTTATCGAGTATAATGCGAGCCCAGTTAATCGAGCTCCCCATGAAAATAGCATAGATCAACTTCAAGAAGGGCTGGGACGGTAGAGATGAGGAGCCGTACTTGGGAAGCAAGCATGACTTCAGAATCAAATTCAGGACCCATGCATTAGGCTGGAAGGATTTGGAGGGCACGCCAATCATGGCGGGAGGAATCTGGTGGAAAATCTGGGATAGGACGACCTGATCAAGGGAGGTGATATCATCAACAGAAATGTCAGAGGGGAGGAGGCCAGACGAGGAGATACCCAAAATCTCTCCTAAGATTTCTGCTGTGAGGACTATAGGAGTCCCCAAAACAATCGTCTCAACAGAGTGGGTCCCATCGTACTGACCCCGGATCCTATTGGCATAGAAAAGTTTTACTAGGCGAGGGTAGGGGTGAGGGTTCGCCTTCGGGTCATATCGAAGGTAATCGAGTAGACCGGAGGACGAAAGAAGATCGGCGAGGCATAGGAAGTCACTAAACTGGACGAAATGCTCTAGAAGCAGTGGGCAATGTTCGATACGGTTGTAAGGCGCGAGACACATAGGGTCGTCGCGACACAACGAGATATCGACACCGCCTACCGGCATCGGAGCCTTTCCCTTAGGCTTATGGGTAGACGTACGTGGTCAGGAGCTAGACTCAGGATGGGTAGGAGGAGTAGGTTCCCTATGAGTCTCAGTCTCAGGAATGAACTCGGTATCGGAATCGGTAGGAGTGTGGAAAGAGGAGGGAGAGGCAAGCACCTTGGTCTTGGGCTTAGGCTTGGGCTTGGGCTTGGGCTTGGGTTGAGTACGGGGCTTCGCTTTCGTCGTCCTCTTACGCTTAAGAGGAGGCGAAGACGAAGAGGGTTCGGTAGGCTTCGCACGGCGTTTCGGAGGAGAGGGGTCCGAGGGTGGCGAATCTACGGTCATGGGCGAAGGGCCAGAGGGAGTGATCAGGATACGTGTACGAGCCATAAGCGCGGCACAACACGACACACGAGATTGAATCGAAGAAACCCTAATCACAAACCCTAGAAAATCGAAATAAGTGAAACCCTAACCCTAAGATCTAGAAACTGAACCCTAGAGAGCTAATCCTAACCCTAGGAAGCTAGGAGAGGGAGGAGAGTCACCTAGGAGGAGAGGGCGACGGTCGGCGACTGCGGGTTTGGTCAGAAAATGGCCGGAAGTCGAAGGGTCAGAGCGGGGGTAGGGGGTGTTGGCTGGAGATCGATCGACTAAATGCGAAAGAAGTCGATCGGATGAGGATTTAATCGACTGGAATTCGAAAAGACAAAACAGCCCCTGACACAACTAGTCGGTCACAGTTCAAGCACTGACCGACTAGATCACGATCTAGTCGGTCGGTCAATGAGCTTGAACCGACTAGTTGCAAACAGTGACTGAACCCAAGTTTACTGTCAAGAATTAGTCGGTCTGTGTTCATTTACTGACCGACTAGATCTCAATCTAGTCGGTCGGTCACTGAACATGAACCGACTAAAAAGGTCCAAAAATTGAAAATATATGAAATTTGATTTCTCTCCTAATCACACTTGGATGAAACATCAAAAATACTCTCATTAATCATTATACTACCCCATTAAACATCGAAAATCTGAAATTTGACGATTACGCACAAATCGAGCGAAAATTCCGAAAATTCAACAAAAATCCAGACAATTTCAATACTACAAGCATGAGCAAATATAACGAATAGAATAGCATGCAAGAATATTGAATAAAAAATGAATCCTATATCTCGGATTCACCCATAATCCCCAATTCTCGACGTAACCGCACAAAGGAGTCCTCCTTTAAGGGTTTCGTGAAAATATCGGCGATTTGCTTCTGGGTTTCAACGTACACTAATATGATGTCCTTTTTAGCAACATGATCATCTAAGAAATGGTGTCGGACATCTATGTGTTTCGAACGGGAATGGTGTACCGGGTTCTTGGAAAGACATATTGCACTTTGGTTGTCAACCATGATAGGGCAAGTATCACAGTTTATACCAAAGTCTTTAAGTGTGTGTCTCATCCAAAGAACTTGAGCACACGCGGCACCGGCGGAAATGTATTCCGCTTCGGTGGTTGAAAGTGATACGGAATTTTGCTTCTTGGAAAACCAAGAGACAAGGGAATTTCCTATAAAATGGCAAGTGCTGCTAGTACTTTTCCTGTCGGATTTGCATCCCGCATAATCGGCATCACTATATGAGATTAACTCATATGTGTTAGATTTTGGATAAAGTAATCCAAAATCAAGTGTATAACTTAGATAACGGAAAATACGTTTTACCGCTACTAAGTGAGACGCCTTAGGTTGAGACTGATAACGAGCACATACGCATACATCAAACATAATATCGGGCCTACTTGCGGTAAGATAAAGTAAACTACCTATCATACCTCGATATAGACGAATGTCTACATCCTTACCGCCCGTATCCTTATCAAGATGCGTAGTCGTGCTCATTGGAGTCTTCTTTCCGGAGGCATTGTCCATTCCAAATCGCTTTAGCAACTCCACCGTATACTTCGTTTGGTGGATGAAGATTGCATCGTCCATTTGGTGAATTTGGAGACCTAAGAAATATTTGAGCTCACCCATGTGGCTCATCTCAAATTGTTCCTTCATCACATTAGAAAACTCTTCACAAAGAGCAAAGTTAGTAGCACCGAAAATGATATCATCAACATATATTTGAACTAAAATTATATCATTATTCGAATGCTTTACAAAAAGTGTAGAATCGGCTTCTCCCATTTTAAAATTCAAATCCAAAAGAAAAATTTTTAGGCGATCATACCAAGCTCGAGGAGCTTGTCTCAAACCGTAAAGCGCTTTCTTTAGTTTAAAAACATGATTTGGAAATTTTTCATTAATAAAGCCCGGAGGTTGAGAAACGTAAACTTCCTCAACAACATCTCCGTTTAAAAATGTACTTTTAACATCCATTTGAAATAGTTTGAAATTTTTATGGCATGCAAAAGACAATAATAATCTAATTGATTCTAATCTAGCTACCGGAGCAAAGGATTCTTCGAAATCAATACCTTCCTCTTGACGGTAGCCTTGAGCAACTAACCGAGCTTTGTTCCGGACGACGACTTGGGTTTCGTTGGTTTTGTTCTTGAAGATCCACTTTGTCCCTATGACGGTGTGGTTCTTCGATGGCAATGGAACAAGCTCCCAAACTTCATTCCTCTCGAATTGAATGAGTTCCTCCTCCATGGCTAAGATCCACGCGCTATCTTCGCATGCTTCATTAACATTCTTTGGCTCTATCGAGGAGGCAAAGGCACAATGAGCGAAGTAGTTCACTTGCGATCTCGTCTTGACACTATCATGGATATTGCCGATGACTTGCTCATGAGGATGGTCACGAACGGTATGAAGCCGTTTGGGAATACCTTGATCACTAGGAACATTCTCAACAACTTCATTAGACGGGTTAGTCTCAATAGAATCAATAGAATCATTAGAGTTAGAATTACCAATTGAATCACATAAGACATCCATAGAGTCATCATCATTAGTAATTCTAGTTGGAACAAATCCTTCATTAAATGACACATGAATCGATTCCTCGATCGTTGAGGTTCGTTTGTTGAATATCCGGTAGGCTTTGCTACGCGAAGAATATCCAACAAAAATCCCCTCATCGGATCTTGGATCGAATTTGTCCAAACTACCATACGTGTTTTAATAAAACATTTCGAACCAAAAACACGAAAATGTTTAACTTGAGGCAACCTACCAAACAACAATTCATAACAAGTTTGTTTAGTGCCGGGCCTCAAAAGTATTCTATTAAACACATAGCAAGCGGTATGTACCGCTTCCGCCCAAAATTGATGGCCAAGTTGGCTATCATCAAGAATAGTGTGAGCACATTCCACTAGCGTCCTATTCTTTCTCTCAACAACACCATTTTGAGGAGGTGCACGAGGGAAAGAGAAGGTGTGTGTAATACCAACTTCATCACAAAATGTCTTAAAAGACTCATTCTCAAATTTCCCTCCATGATCACTACAAATAGTGACAATGGTGGTTCCAATGAGATTTTGTACTTTCTTAACAAAAATTGTGAAGTTTTCAAAAGCTTCATTTTTATTACACAATGAAAATACCCAAGTAAACCTAGAAAATTCATCAACGATGACAAGTCCATATCTAGCATTACCTAATGAAGCAACTCTAGTTGGCCTAAATAAATCTAGATGTAATAGCTCTAGAGGCCGCTTAGAAGAAATGCTTTTCTGAGGTTTAAATGAAGATTTTGGAAGCTTGCCTCGTTGACACGAGTCACAAAAGCTTTTCTTTTAAAAGACAAGCTTAAGGAAGCCTCTAATAGAATTTAACTTGGAAAGCTTAAAAAGTGTTCCAAAGTTCACATGACCAAAACGTCGATGTCATAAGTGTTGTTCACTTGTGTTGGCAATAAGACATTGTTCATGTGATCTTGGAAGATCTAGGATATATATATCCTTATGGCGTGTGCTGGAAAACAATAATTCATTATTATTTTTTCTTAAAATATGGCACATTCCTTTCGCAAAGTTAACTTTGTAATCTTTGTCACAAAGTTGACTTATTGAAATGAGATTGTGGTTTAATCTTTTAACAAGGTAAACATCACATATAAGGGGTTTAGAAGGATTACCCACTTTACCAACACCTATGATGGTTCCGCTCTCATTGCCTCCAAATACAACGCGGTTTCCATTTGCAATGGGAACCACTCCGGAGAGCAATTGAGCGTCACCCGTCATGTGTTTTGAACACCCGTTATCGAGTATCCAATTCCCCTTGGAGCTAAATTTAAATTTGTTGCTCCTTTTCTTTTTCTTTTCCTTGAGTACCTAAAGATAGAAAATTCCATATCATGGTACCCAAGGTCATTGGGTCCAAAAGATTAGACCTTTGGAAGCCAAGTCCAATTGGACTTAGACTTCCCCACATAATTTCTACCATGCACAACATCTGAAAAATAAGCATTCATGTAAACTTGTTTTTCATCCATGCTTGTGTCCTTTGGGCTCCAAATAGTGAAAATCTTGGGAGCCCTCATCCTATTGGGTGCATGCATGCGTTGTTGGTTTCTATGTGATGCATGTCGTGGATAGGCATAAGGAACATGATGGAATGGTGCATGTGGATAGTTATTCATACGATGATGTGGGTGAACATATGCATGTGGAGGAACACGTGCATGAGGGTGTCTCACATGGTGTGCACGTGCCCGTGAACGTGTAGCATAGAAATCATCATATGTGTGAGCCGGTGGAGTAGGACGTGTGTTCCTACGTGGCATAGTATTTGTGTACATATAAGCATGCCCCTTCTTTGGAGGTCCACCCAAAGAGGGTTTCTTTCCGAAAGAGGGTGTGGACGAGGTGGAAGCACCATTGGTAGAAGAACTACCAATAGAGTGTTTGATACCACTCGTTGAGTCACCGGAAGTTGGCCTAACAAAAGTAGTGGTCGATTTGGATGAACTTCCCATCGTATACCCCAAGCCAATGTGGTGATTGGCCAGAAGTAAGTCACTTAGGATTTTATCCAAATGGTCCTTACCCTTATTGAATTTATTAATTCGGCCTAATGTGTTCTCATATTTCTCGGTGAGAGAACGCATAGAAGTATCCAAATTGGATACTTGCGATGTGAGCACATAAACACGAGATTTAAGACTCTCATTCTCAATACTCAAAGTCGAGTTTTGAGAAGTCAAATCCGCTATCTTGTGTTTCTCCGGATCTTCAAAGCTAACATGTTCAAGTTGAGTCTTGAGATTAACAATCTCATTCTTCAACCCTTCAACAATGGTGTCGTTGTTGGTGATGATAGTTTTAGGCGAGGTTTGAATGCTAGCTAAGTCATCTTTTACTTTAGTATACCTATTTACTAATTTAGTATACTTAGACCATAATTGAGAATTAGCATTCCTAAGGTCATCCATAGTTACCTCATCGCCTTCGTTGTCGCTATCATCGGAAGAGGAAGATCCTTGATCATGCTCCTCTCTTGCCATGAAGCACATGTGTGCTTGCTCCACTTGCTCATCGTCCGACTCTCCGCTTGAGGAATCCTCGGAGTCGGTGAATGTTGCCCTGACAAGCCCCTTTTTGTTCCCTTTCTTGTACTTCTTGGACTTGTCGTACTTTGGCGCCTTCCACTTCTCCTTTTGCTTGTTTAGAGGACACTCCGCTTTCATGTGTCCTGGCTTGTTGCATTTAAAGAACAAAGAAGAAGAAGAGGAGTTAGATGAATTGAACTTTGATTTGTTTTTGAAGTTACCTTTCCGGAAGAACCGGTTGAACTTCTTGGCCATGAGTGCCATGGACTCCAAGTCCAACTCGTTTTCTGAGTTCTCATCATCGGTTGATGTGGAAGTAGATGGAGCGGCCTTGAAAGCAATAGCTTTCTTCTTTGGATCTTCTTGTTATAGGTAAGACTTCATCTTTTCCTGCAACTTCAACTTGCTATCCTTGCGTACCTCATAAGACATCAAGGTACCCATTAGTTGAACAACGGTATATTTGTTCATATCATTACCTTCCTCGATGGCGAAGGTACGTTTTTCACAACTCGAAGGAAGTCCTTCGATAAGCTTCGAACATTTCTCCTTTTGGGTGTAGGATTTGCCGAGAGCCTCTAACTCGTTTATGATGTCGACGAAGCGAGCATAATACTCCTTCATCTTCTCACCCTGTAGCATATGAAACATCTCGTAAATTTTATTAACTACAACGAGTTTAGAGTCTCTTACCCTACTCGTCCCTTCATGTAATATGAGGAGGGAGTTCCATATTTGATATGCACTCTTACATGTGCATATCTTGTTGAAATCCTCGGGCTCCAAAGCGCATTGCAAGGCGTTCATTGCCTTGGCATTGCTCACCTCCGCGACGACCTCCGCGGGAGTCCATTTCTTGAAATCTTCTTCGATGGGCTCGACGTATTCCTTCATCGTGGTCCTCCATAGTGAAGCACTCCGGAGGAAAGTCTCCATTCAGCATTTCCAGTACCCGTAGTTGGTACCGTTGAAGAATGGAGGCCTCGTTGAGGAATGTCCTTCCATTACCGAAGACGCTCCTTCACGGTTCTTGAAGGTGCTATAGTCGGAAGGTGGACGAACGGTCTTGTTGTCATTGGCATACATAGCTATAGACTTGGCTTTGATACCAAATGTAATGCCCTGCTAAGCTACTGCACAAGTACTAGAGGGGGGGGGGGGTGAATAGTACTTTAAAATAATTAAGAGGCTAATTCCTAATTACTTGCAAACTCTACCAAACAATGCGGAAAATGCGGAAATGTAAATGTTAGACAACAAAGAAACAATCGCAAACAACGATATTACTGGGTTCGGATCCACCCAAGTCTCCCCGACTTGTTCCCGGTGATCCTACGTCCCAACCACCCGGATCCCCTCCGGATACTTGAGTTAGAAACCCTAACTCAAGATTTCCACTATGAAATACTTGTGAAAAACCTTCACAAGTCAAATCATATACAAAGTAAATTTGTGACTCCCACAACCCAGGATCACAACCACACTCTCACAACCGAGAGTGAAACTTACAATATGAATTGAAATGAAATAGAAACTTCTTACCGACAAAATACCTATGCCTTGAGTAATGCTTACGAATTAGGGCAAAGATGATTTTGAGGAAGAAGAAGTGGCACCAAACCCTAGCTCCAAGATGTAGATCAGCAATGGAGAGCTATGGGGATGTTGATGACCTAGAATCAAGCACTTGGCTTGGAAGGCTTCACACTCAATGAATCTCTCTTTGGAAGTAAGAATGAGGAGAGATTATTGAATGGAATGAAAGATCTTTGAATGAGCTTGGAATGATTTCTCTTGATCTCTAAACTTGCAATAATATCAGCCTTGACTGTAATGAATGCAGCCCATCAAGTATTTATAGGATAGAGGAGAGAGAGAAAGAAAAACGTTTCAATTAATGCTCCAACGGCTCTTTTCTGAACCCAACTAGTCGGTCAAAGAACAACCACCGACCGACTAGTTCATCAACTAGTCGGTCGGTCAATTAACGTATACCGACTAATGGAAGAACAGCCAAAAGGTTGAAGCACAGACAAAAGGAACTAGTCGGTCCAAGAAGAGTAGCTGACCGACTAGTTTCACAACTAGTCGGTCGGTTACTCAACTGAGACCGACTAACAGATAAAACTGAAGTCTGAGCACAAATTGACTTAGTCGGTCCAAGAACAAATGTTGACTGACTAATTCACCAACTAGTCGGTCGCCAAATGAGCATAGACCGACTAACGATAAACATTAAGTTAGGTGAAAATTGGCATGAACAGTAAAGCTAAACTAGTCGGTCCAAGAAGGAACGTTGACCGACTAGTTCATCAACTAGTCGGTCGATCAATGAACACATACTGACTAATGATAAACAGTAGCTCAGGCTCAAATGTGCATGTACAGGGAAAGCTCAACTAGTCGGTCACAGAAGCATCACTGACCGACTAGTTCACAAACTAGTCGGTCGGAGAGTCAACTTAGACCGACTAACTGTAAACAGTAAAGAGCTTGGAAATGACTGACAAAAACTAGTCGGTCCAAGAAGCTTTGCCGACCGACTAGATCACCATCTAGTCGGTCAGTTCTTCTTCTTGAACCAACTAACATGCACAAGAAGTCGCGAATCGAAGCGCGAAGCTTCGGAAAAGATTGTATGGACTTCTACTAAGATCCTAGAGCTAAGATAGGAGCGTTATGAAGATTTAAACCGTACGACCTACTCAAGGCTTAACATTCTACGAAAGAAGCTTAAAGACTATAAATAAAACTTGACGATACCGTCTTCAATAGCTTCAATCAAATCTTCATGACTTCTAAAATGGTCCATAAGCTTCAACGAAGCTTTAGGCATACGATCACATGCTTTGAGAAGTCTTGAGACGTCGTAATTGATATTCATATGAATTTGGAGACGATCTCCATAACTGCGCTCACAAAGTGTTAGTTCACGATATATTTATGTTTGTTCATCATCCAAAACCAAATCCGGGGAGTCCAATATCCAACAGAGACAACTTCTTGAAATCTTATATACCATTGCCTCGAGGATTGTTTAAGACCATATATGGACTTACAAAGTTTACAAACCTTATGTTTGTTTCCTTCTTTTACAAACCCTGTTGGTTGTTCCATATAGATCTCCTCGTCCAATTCTCCATTGAGGAAGGCAGTCTTTACATCCATTTGATGTAATTCGAGGTCTAAGCAAGCTACCAAAGCCAGAATCAAGCGAATCGAGGTAAAACGAACAACATGTGAGAAGGTCTCTTCGTAGTCTATCCCTTCCTGTTGCGTAAAACCTTTCGCGACAAGGCGAGCTTTATATCTGTCTATAGAACCATCAGCCTTATGCTTGATCTTAAGAACCCATTTGATCCCAATAGCTCTATGTCCTCTGGGTAAGTCAACCAAGTCCCAGACTCGGTTAATTTTCATGGATTCTAATTCCTCTTTCATCGCTTCCATCCATTTGTCTTTTGCAGGGCATGATACGGCCTGTTTGAAAGTAGCAGGCTCGTCATCTTCTTGTAGTAAAGTCACGAAGGTTTGTGGGAATTCATCCTCAAATATTAGAGGAGCTAACCTTGTACGACTACTACGTCGTATTTGAGATTCTTCAAGTCCTTGTTGACTCGAATTTGGATCAATTCTTATAATACTCCCACTTGGAATGTGGTTAGAATTGCTCCCACTTGGATCATTATTCCAATATGGAATAGGATTCGCATCATTCGTATCATCCATTGGTGAAGGTTGAAATGTATTTTCGTCTTCACCAAGAATTCTCCCACTCGAATGAGGTAATCCTTCTTGATCATAAATCTCAAATAGAGATAAGTCCCGACTTATCTCGCCTTGTCTTGGAAACTCATTTTCTAAGAAAGTAACATCCCTCGATTCAAATTCAATCAGTCCTCCATTGTCTTCCTGACCAATGAAAACATAACCTTTGGAGTTTTCTGCGTATCGTATAAAGATACATTTCCTCCCCTTGGCCCAAGTTTGACATACTTATGGGAGGAAATATGTGCATAGGATGCACACCCCCAAGGTTTTAAAATGCTTAAGTCAGGAGACCTTTGGTTCCACAACTCATAAGGAGTGGAGCTAACTGATTTCGAGGGTACGTGGTTCAAGATGAAAGCAGCCGTCAATAATGCATCACCCCAAAAGGTGATTGGCAAGTTAGCTTGCGCCATCATTGAACGGACCATTTCCATTAAAGTCATATTCCTCCTTTCAGCAACACCATTTTGTTGCGGAGTATAAGGCATAGTTACTTGATGAACTGTGCCCTTTTCATCACAAAGTTCCTTAAAACTTGCTGATTGATATTCACCGCCTCTATCGGTTCGCAAGACCTTAATCTTGCGATCTAATTGATTTTCCACTAAACTCATATAGTTTTAAAGCAGGTTAATGCTTCATATTTGTGGGATATCAAATAGATATGTCCGAATCGGGTGAAGTCATCAATAAAAGTGATGAAGTAGGACTTTTCACGTCTTGTCTTGACATTCATCAGACCACATATGTCCGAATGGATGAGCTGTAATGGAACCTCGGCCCTTGTGTCGGTTCCAATTGGCTTGCGACAAGATTTCCCTACAAGGCAATGTTCGCAAGTCGACATTTCGACATTTGAAACATTGGATAGAAGGCCACGTTTGGCAAGTCTATCCATACGTGTTGGTCCAATGTGACCAAGCATTGCGTGCCAACAAATTACATCTGACTTATAAATCGAAGAATTTGTAACAAGGAAATTTTCATTAAAATTTGAGGAATCGTACATCGTATTCAATACAATGAATCCTTTAAAAACATACCCAGAACCAATTAAAGAATTATTACAAGACAAATCCACATTACAATTATGAAAGAACCAACTATAACCAAGAGCCATTAAGACGACCACAGATATGATATTCCTTCAAATATCCGGAGCGAAGAGAACATCATGAAGTAAGATAGTGCGGCCGTTGTCCAAGACGAGCTTGCACGTCTCAATTCCTTTCACTTCAACACGTGTGTTGTTTCCTACATATATCCACTTCGTTCCTTGGGGTATCCGATGATACTCCACGAAGGACCGTCTGTCCCTTGCTATGTGGTCGGTGGCACCTGAATCAATTATCCAAAAGGGATTAGATTCTACAAGAAATATTGAACTAGAAACACATATGTAACTAGTATTATTACAAGTTACCTTGTCACCTCCATCCGCACATGAACGGGCAAAGTGACCTAACTTGTTGCACTTGAAGCACTTGATCTTTTTCAAGTCCTTCTTCTTGTGCCATTTCTTGTTCCCACCCTTTTTTTCGGTTTCTTGGTAGACACTGGTTGCTTTTTATGGTCATGAGCAAACTTCGAGTGATGTTTACGTTTCTTTCCCCCGTGTGAGGAACTAGAAACCATGTGCACTTCTGTACTTGGCTTGGTGGCCGCAAGCCGCTCTTCCTCTAACTCGAGGTGCTTAGAAACATCGTTGAAGTTCTTGATGCTCTCATTATAAGTGAGATGCATCTTCATGTTGTCCCATTCGATTGGTAGGGAATGTATGACCGCTTGGATTTGTTGCTCATCAGTGATCATATGACCTGCATCCTTTAACTCTGAAATAAGATTCGCCATGTGTCGCAGATGCATTCCCATGGAATGATCTGGACGTTTTTTTGTACGAATCGAATTTTATAGTTAAAGAGCGAAGTTTGGTCACCGAGGTACCACCAAACTTCTCCTCTAGCTTGGACCATATGTCCATAGCTAGGTCATATTCTTGGAAGATTCGCATTATGTCATCGGCCATACTTGACAACAACGTAATGCGAGCAATTTTGTTCTTCCGAGACCAAGCATCGAAAGCTTCCTTGTCTCTTCTGTGTTGGGCCGTAGTGCCTAACTCAGGTTCAATCATTATGTTCGTCAGAGTTTCGAGCACATCGTGCTCCTCTAGAACATATTGTATCTTCATGGACCACAGTTTGTAATTATCGCCGTTGAGTTTTTCACCTTTGTTCAACTCAGCGACGATGTTCTTAGTAGCGGAAGACATTTTAGCTTTAAAATGCTGCAAAAGACATAAAAAAGAGTTCGATCAAAATCATTGCATAAATTTTACATTTGATAAGTTACTTTCGAAAAATATTGAAGATGTTGCTCTAGAATCGGAAAGGTCATTACGATTCCAATCACCATCTAGAACAACTTTCAATATTTCCCCATCACTTATCAAATAATAGTACTCTTATAGTACTTGCAGCAGAAAAGCGATTTTGAAAACGTATTTTGAAAACGTATTTTTGCAGCGGGAGGTAGTAGCCTGCCCCGGCCATTGCCGGGGTCGAGCCGTGGACGTGCCAAGGCCGGATTCCCCCCCGTAGGGATCCAGGCCCTCCCCCCTTGCAGGGGGCTTTGCCGCAGGTAACTGCCGCCGGCCGGCCATGCAGGCCCCCCCTTTGGGGTCGAGGCCGGGGCTCTTCGGCTTGGCCTTGGCCTCAGCCAGGGCCCCTTGGCCTGGCCCTGGCCTCGGTCAGGGTCACTCGGCTGGCCCTGGGCTCGGCCAGGGTGCCTCTGCCCTGGCCTCGGCCAGGGCCGGCCTCTGCCCTGGCCGAGGCCAGGGCCTGCCTAGCCGAGGCCAGGGCCTGCCTAGCCGAGGCCAGGGCCTGCCTAGCCGAGGCCAGGGCTCCTCGGCCCTGGCCGATGCTGGCCGGCCTCCTTGGAGTCAGGCCGCACACCCCCCCTGAAGGGGGGTGGTCTTGGTTGTCATTGGCCGAAGCCAACCCCTTCCCCAATGGGGAGGGGGGTGCATCATGCACCAAGGAGATATGCTATTGCCATACTACATGGTGACAATGCACCATGCCCTTCCATGGCAATCTTCTTCTCCGATGAGAAGTTTTGAAACCACCATCTTCTCCGATGGGACACCCGTTCATCGAGAAAGTGGTTATGCTTTAATGGCCGTGTGCCAAAAAGAAAATCAAAAAACACACTTTCAAGGCCGCAAACTTCACGCTCTACATGAAGAGAGTGCCCATTCCCTATTGAATGGAGACTCAGCATCCATGAGGAGTGCGAGTTTGGCGAGATGAACGGTCAGTTCTTCCCGTCACGGAGAGTTCCTGCCATATCCGTAATGGCAGAAGAACCTAACGTGAAAAGAACAACTGTTGCGTTCTCTCCGTCACGATGCGCTCCTACCATATCCATAATGGTAGAAAACTCATTCGTGAAAGAGACAACGTCTCATTCATCGGTGAGACCGGGGCGAACCCGTGTGGCTCTGATACCAATGAAGGATCCCATCATTAGATGATAGATGATCGAAAGAGAGAAGAGACCTACGTTAGCGTACGTTTCACTATAGTCTCTGAACTTCGCCCTTGGATTCGTCACAACAGTCGGTACTTTGTCACAGAGGATCAAAGCAGCCTTTCACCGTCTAAATCTCTATTTGGAAGAAGAACTTAATGGAAGGGAGAAGAGGAAAAATAAGTTGCCTTATGCAAACTTATGGTATGAAGGATTAGCCTTAAAAGCCTTACCCTTGGGTCCTATTTATAGGCCAAGGGGGTAGTTATTGTAGGAAATAACTACTTATAAGCTTATTAGCCTATATTAACACCATTCCTTATCCTCTTCCTTATGCACTTATCAAGTGCCTTTATGCACTTATAGAGTGACTTTTTCCACTTATCGAGTGGTCCTTTTCACACATGAAAAGGTTCCCTTCGCACATGCTTTCATGTACGCGACATCTGAGGTCCATAGACCCTCATACATCCCCTCATGGGTGTATACATGTCGTCCATATCCAACAGGTTGTTCTCACGGCATCGCTCTAGTACCTTGACCAAATTCCATAGGCAAGAATCGAACTCAGTGACGTACACCGAGAAATCAACCATGAAGAACTCCATAATATCTTCGATAAAATCCGAGAAGATGAAGGTCAAGCACCTTTGGAAGGTTGCGGGTGCATTACATAGCCCGAAAGGCATCCTTCAATATATGAAGGTGCCATACGAGCATATGAAAGTCGCCTTCTCTTGGTCCTCCTTATGCAACAGGATTTGGAAAAACCCCGAGTATCCGTCAAGATAAAAATAATAATTATGCTTGGCAAGATGCTCAAGCATCTAGTTGATGAATGGAAGGGGAAAGTGGTCCTTTCGGGTGGCCTTGTTAAGTTTTCTATAGTCTATACACATCTGTCAGCCCATGACGGTCCTTGTTGGTATCAATTCATTTATTTCATTCTTATGACGGTCATGCCTACCTTCTTAGGCACGACTTGGATAGGACTGACCCACTTGCTATCAGAGATGGGGTAGTTAATGTCGGCTTCGAGAAGTTTCAGGACCTCCTTCTTAACAACCTCTTTCATGTTAGGGTTTAAGCGCCTTTGATGTTCTATGGACATTGCATTGCTATCTTCGAGGTGGATCATATGCTCTCATAGCCTAGGGCTAATACCTTTCAGGTCGGTGATACTATATCATATAACATCTCTATGCTCCTTGAGGACCCTTAGAAGATCTTCGAGTTGGGATTCGGTGAGCGAAGCGTTGACTATAACGGGATACGTGCGATTATCACCCAGAAATGCATATTTAAGATTGGCGAAAAGGGGTTTAAGTTCTACCTTGGGGGTGCTGTACCCTCTGTCGTGCTCGCCTGCGACTGGAAGGACTCTTCTTTAGGTGCCGGTTCGTCTGGAACAGAGCCATCTGATGCTGTGTTATAGCTTGAGTCTGAGCTAGACAATGAGTGTGTCTCATAAAAGATATCATCAGGTTTCGCTTCTTGGCCTTCGCAGTTCTCATGATCACCCACGACTTGCTTATCAACGGGGGGCATCGTTGTCTGACCACGCACCTCTTTTGAAATTGTCCTGAAGCCCGTTAGGTACCATGGTCGAATCCTCTTCTTGAAAGTCGCCGTTCTCTAAGGGACTTGTATATCCAGGGTTTATTCGTCCCTCTGAGACATGTCGTGTAAATATCTCTTCGAATGGGACATCAGAGGGGAAGAAATACGTGCCATGAGCATTGATTCGTATGCGGATCCCTTCTGGGACGTTGTTGGTGTCAACGTAATATTCTGTCACGAACTCTGAAAGGTGCGATGCGAATGGATCTGCTAACGAGATGAATACTAGCCTGGTGCACCTGGCATGATCCACAATGTTATTCAAAGCAGTTAGAAAGGATACCTCATTTAGTGTTTTGCAGGAGTTGGCCTATGGGATATCCCTGGCGTAGAATGAGAGTGTGTCCCCTTCGATGCTAATGTATACATTGTCATCGAGAGCACCTGAGTGGACTTGTTTCGTGATGTAGTTCAGGACTTCAAATTCGGCTTTGTGAATGGCTTTGACGACTAAAGAGCCGGTAGATCTCACATAGTCCAGCATCTTGTGTAAGGCATATTGAGGATGCTCCCTTTAATATGGGTCCTGGGCAAGGAAGATTCGTCGACACATTGGAGTCCTCCGAATGTAAGTGTTTGAACAAAGGGTAATCTGATGAGGGATGTTAGCACGCAGAAAAGAAGCGCTCAAGAAAATCGTGGAACTCGTTAGCAAAAAGAGAAAAGATAGTAATAAGAGAACAAAAAAGAAAAATAAAAAGAAGCGGTGGGATGTCAAGTGTGGATGAAACCAACACTCTCCAACCAAAAGCTAAAGTAAACTGTTGCCTCCCTGACAACGACACCAAAACTTTTTCCTCACTCGCAGTGTATGGACGAGAACACCGCAAGTGGACGATGCGTTATAGTATATAGAATGTCGAACTCTATGGAGGGAGTCGTCTAACACTTAGCTTTTTGTGGAAGGAGGAGAATGTGTGGTCGGGGTTGTCACGTGTGATTTGGTTGGTTGGTTGAAGGAAGTGGAATAGACTAAATATTAAATGTCTAGGGCTTTCAGGATTCCCCGCTAGGGCCTTCGGTAATGGATTTAGTGTCAATTGAACCTCCGTCGATGGATTGGGGTAGGAGTGCCACATTCGGAGATGTGAACGTGCGTTAGACTTTCGTCGTCACGCTCGTCTAACACATCCCTATACGGGGCCATGCTCTCGCAATCAGCTTCATACGGGAATGCATGCATTACGCTTGGCACTTGTGTCCTGCCTCGCAATCCGTATGCACTCGCATACTCTATGGAATGTGATGCCATCCTATGGTTGATTCTAGCAACCGGGCTACTTTTGTAGTCATTGGTTAGCAGATTGGGGGTTAATGGTCGCCCCCGGCTTTCGGGTCACTCTCGTGAGCGCAAGCCCTAGAAAATAACCACTAATCCCAAATCAGATTCGTGTGGATTCTCCCTAGGATACTGAGTCGCTTTCGCGGTCCTCCATTCCTAAGGATAATCCCCCAAAACCCTTGTTTAAATCACCATAGGGAGACCCTAGATTCGTCCAACAGAAGCCTAACCCGACATCCAATCCCTAAGCTCCTAGGGATCCTCCCTAAGCCCTAGAAACCAACTACTCTAGCATGGAAAAAGCTCTAAATATGATAGCAATAGAGATAGGCATATATAACCGGTTAAATTGCATGAAATTAATTTCAATAGAGAGAGCAAGATAAATAAGAGCAATGGTAAAGAAATCAAAGAAATCCAACCACAAACAAGAAAATAGATTGCAAAAGAAATTACCAAGAGAAAGCTCCCAAAATAGCTCTAAGTGTTTAGCTACAGAAAAAACAAAGCTTAACCTACTCTTAAAAAGCGTTGCTATTTATACAAAACTGTTTGAGTTTGGGTTTTACAAGAAACACAACCTGAAACACATTATTTTAAGTCACTTTGGAGTCTGCCGACCTATCGCTTGGCCGAGCGCAGTGCTCACTCGGCCGAGCGGTGCCTTGTTTATCGCTCTGCTTTGGTGCTTTGAGAAAGGCCACTCGGGTGAGCGAGTTGAGTCGCTCGCCCGAGTGTCATGTCACTTGGTCGAGCGAATTAAGTTCCAAAATTCTAGAGAGCCCAAGTCTTGCAGAAACGGGCTACTCTGACAGCTGGCTCGGGCGAGCGGGCTGGTTGCTCGGTCGAGCGGGTTGGTTGCTCGATCGATTGAGCTTGTCGCTCGGCCGAGCGCCCCGAAGAAGGCTTTGGCTGCTCCTTGGCATGTCACAGCTCGGCCAAGCGCAAGCGATCTGGCATGAGTCCTCTCTTCTCCATTCTCCTCTTCTCCATTCTCATCTTTTCTTCTTCTCTCCTCTTCTACTTCTCTTCTTCACTTCTTTGGCCTCCTTGGGTCGTCGTGGCAAGACGAGGCGAGCTTTGGCATCGATGTTGTACCCAGAACCCTGTATTGCTTCGAATCACGTCGAATTCCCTGAAAACACATAAAACATCGAAAGGATCAAGAATATCGAGAAAAGCATGATATAATACGGAAATATGGACTCAGGCGATCAAAACGACATGGGAATGCATGGTAAAAACATGGAAAATATAGACATAACAGCAAGCAAAGCACAATCAGCCAATAAGCGACCTTTGAGAAAAGAGGCCTGATTTGGAAATATAAGGTCGATGATAGCCCTTTTCAACCTGTTACAAAGGACTTTACTGATAATCTTATACAAAACATTACAATAGGAAATGTGCCTATAGTCCCCAAGCCCAGAAGCATTAGAACTTTTGGGAATGAGAGTTAAAAAGTTGTGCTTGACCTGACGAAGCATTCTACCAGTGTGGAAAAAGGAACTGACATCATTAGTAACATCCCCACCAATAATATCACATGATTATATATATATATATATATATATATATATATATATATATATATATATATATATATATATATATATATATATTATAAAACAGGGATGTTATCATGGGTTATTGGATAAGAGTTTTTGGATAAGAGTTGAGAAATTGGGTATATATGAGGGTTGTTGTTAAGAGAAATTGTATAAGATAAGAGAAATTGGATAAGATAAGAGAAATTGGATAAGTGAAGAGAAATTGGGTTTGAAAGTTTGGAGGGAAATTTGAAAATTGAAATTTTTATTGAAATATTAAAAAATTTAAAATTTGTGTTTCATAAGAACACTTGGGGAGACATTCTCAGCTGCCTGGCGATCTCTCTCCCTCCCCCTCCCTCCCTCCCCCTCCCCCTCCCTCCCCCCTCCCTCTCCCCCCCTGACCGCCCCTAACTGTGGAAAACCATGGAGCGCAGTAAAACTGGTGATCTTTCTCTCTCTCTCTCTCTCTCTCTCTCAAAATAGAAGAGGAAAAATCGCGATGGCGAAGCTTCCGCCAAGAAAAATCTCCATCTCCTCATCTTCTCATTAGCAGAGATCTCAATCGCTTCCGCCAAGAAACCACCAGCGACCGCCGCTTGAAGAGAGGACATCCCATTCATAAGATGCCAGCGGAGCAGATCCACTACAAGTCAATAAGGAGTCTCAGAAAGAAGAGAGCAGATCCACTACCAAGTCAATAGGATGCCAGGTTTGGGCTTGATCTTTCTCTAAAAGAATGGATTTTGATTACTGGATATCCATTACTGTTTAGTAACATCATCTAATTTTGATAGTAAATCCATGCACGCCACCTGTTCGATGGATTTCAACAATGGAACTTAAATTTTTGTAAGCTTCTCTATCCTTTAGAAAGTTTCATCTGCACACAGTTGTCACCTATTTTCCCAGTTGCAATTCTAGAATTTTTTTGCAGTAATTGCAGCTCCAGAATTTGAAGAATCTTCTCTTTGATAATTGAAATACATAGTATGAGGCAAGATTTTAACGTACTATTGGAATTGGAAAGTTCCAAGCTTGAAATACATTGCAAAGTGGAGAGTTCCAAGCTTGAATTACATTTTACGTGTTGCTCTAAAGTTGGGCTTGCTTAAAAATGCGTCAATAATAGAAATTCTTTCAACTTCCATGTCTTATTGTGCTTACGATAATAATCCCTATCACAGCTCCCCAGAAGGCAGATGCCAAGTTTGTGTTCACCCATTTCAACAAAGAAAATGATGATGTGATTCATAACAATCTTTACATATTTGTTTTAGGCCTTCTGATGAGCCAATACACTTTGAGCAGATATGACGTATCTGCTCATATGGTAAGTGCCTTTATCCTATTTCACAAATTCTGATAAGCAATTCATGTTTCTGTCTACATCATTATATTAGGAGGAAACAAAGAACACAGAGAAGAATGGGCAGCATGTGATTGTTACTGCGGTCGTAACATCAGTGATTCTTGGCAGGACGTATATGCTTGTGATTACAGTAGCAGTGACCGCCAACATTCCGTATCTACTCAGCGAGGATAACGATGCATGGGGTCATGCGATTGCAGAGGTTTTTTTATCTCATCTTCAAGCAAAGATATGGCAAGGAGCTGGAGGAATAGTTTGTATGGGAATCGTTGCTGGCACATTATTCTTTTGTCTCTCTGTTAGTGTCCTGCAATATGGTTACTGATGTGGTGCTGGCTGCAGCAATATAAGTATTCTATCCATAGAACCTCCATAACTCAGTAGTAAGCTTTGCAAGAAAGTAGAAAATGATAGGAAATATTTACTCCTTTGATTTCTTAGCATCCTCCCATTGCTTAGGCAAAGCTTCCTTAATGTTGTGGATGCTCTCCAATGCATGGTCAACTCCCTTGATTCTGTTTGAATTGCCAACCTGTATCCATGGACCAAATGATGGTCACAACATAGCAGCATAATAACCTTAGGCAGTTCTTATATTGTTTTAAATGTTGGAACATTGTTTTACATGAAGCTATAGGGTAGGAACACTTTGCATTGTAGAAAACATTGTTTTAAATGTTGGATGTTAGACTCATGCCAGCTTGAAAATTACAGTACCCAGCCTATAATAATACAACAATTTCTACACATAATTCTGAAGTTTAATTTGTGAGTGAATCACGTGTATTCCTTCAAATTTGTACCAAGTCGGATGTGGCAACTATTATTTTGGTGGTGTTGGCTTTGTATATTTTGTGGTTTATAGATGGTTACTATTTTTTGTTAAATGTTCTCTATTATGATTGTATAAGAATAATAATGATAATCCCAAGTCTATAAACATCTTTGTTGTGAACAATTTTCTATGTAGTGCACTAATTGTAGATGTTGCCTTTTGCATTTGATAGATGAATCTTTTGGCACAAAAGAAAACAGAAATCCGAAGTTTTAAATAAAGCTGTAGGAACACTTTGCATTGTCAAAAACATTGTTTTAACATTATTTTAAATGAAGCTCTAGGGTACGAACACTTTGCATTGTACAAAAGATTGTTTTAAATGTTGGATGTTTGTCTCATGCCAGCTTGAAAATTACAGTACCCAGCCTATAATACTACAACAATTTCAACGCAGAATTCTAAAGTTTAATTTGTGAGTGAATCACATGTGTTTTTCTTCAACTTTGTACCAAGTAAGATGTGGCAACTATTATTTTGGTTGTGTTGGCTTTGTATATTTTGTGGGTTAAAGATGGTTACTATTTTTTGTTAACTGTTCTCTATGATGATTGTATAAGAACAAACGTGATAATCCCAAGTCTGTAAACATCTTTGTTGTGAACAATTTTCTACGTTGTGCACAAATTGTAGATGTTACTTTTTATTGAGTGAAACCTAATATGGATGCTATTTTTGTAATTCCCATTTGGAAAATTCTTGAATTTCAGTTTTAGCCTGTTGATTATCTGAGTGTTAAAAATCTGATTATTTATAATGTATAATGTTTATGAGAGAATGCGTCAGTTTACTCTCTGTACGTCCCCAATGTGAAGAGCATCATGGAGGTCAAAAGCAAATGATGGGATCCGATCTCAAATGGGACAAAAAGCTTTGATCTTGATGTTATTTTTGATTATACCCATTTAGGAAATTCGGGAACTTTAGTTCTTATGACTTATGTGTGTATGGAGTGCAGTGGAATGTGGAGTCGAGAAAGCTCCGAGTTGGGCTCTTCGAGGAATAATAAGGAGAATTTGAGGTAAAGAAATTTGGCTCAATTTTTAGTAGAAAATGAAAGAATAACAAGACTGTTATATTTTATTATATTGTTCTGTATAGTTGCCACATCAAATGTTCCAACAGAATTACAGTGTCATCTTTATTCATTTACAACTTTGTGATTCTCATTATTTAATTTACATATGCCTTCATCCATCATACGGTCAGTGCTCTTTCTTCACAACTAGGAAAGTGGTATTCCATGCTGATTTGTGTTAATTGGCATAGTTCTGTTAATTTATTTAGATATCAACATAGTTCGGTTAATTGACATTCTATGCTGATAATTTTGTGTCTATATTTGTCTCTATATAAAAGCAAATACTGATATAATATGGACAATTATCAAGTACACTCTATTCAGTTAGCTTCTTGCAATATGAGCACTGGTTGATCTTTTTCAGTTTTTATTGGTTGATCTTTTTCAGTTGATCATTTATTTCATTTAGTTAAGGAGCATACATGTAGCACATGGAGATGGGGAGAGATAAATACAAAAAAGGTTTCATTTAGTTAAGGAACTGTAATATGTTTGATTGCTAGAAAGCATGGAGATAATGCTTAAAATCATGCTTTCAACCTGTTTGTTTTTTAAAAATAAACCCATTCAGTTTTGGCAGATCATAACACACATTACCAGAATGAGAATTTCATTGAATTCTATCAACTGTGTGAGATTTAGGCCTGGAGGATTTCTGCATTTGAGTGAAAGAAAGAAAGTAAAAGAATTAAGAAAGTGAAAGGAAAACAAAAAGAATTGTGCAACGTGATCCAATAATTCACCCATCAAGTTCTATCTGCCTGCTTGCTTAAGGACAAAGTGATATGGAGCAAAAAGAGAATGATAAGGTGATAAACAGTAACATAGAACTTACAGATGCAGCACCAAAGCTAGCCCCCGAACCAGTTGTCGCACCTGCACCAACATTTGCGAAATGGCTGTGTTTAGACTGATCGGATAACAGAATAACCAAGATGTGGCAAACAAACAACTAGCAGAATATTATTAGTACTCTACGAGAGAACATCAAACATCAACCACGAATGAGAAATATCCATCGATGTCTGAGCTTTTTTACCCTTTCCCACAAGCAAATTTACCAGAAAGATTGATTTAACTTACCCGCTCATATAGATTAGAATCTCAATGCAGAGTTAACATACAAAACCATGTCATCCTAAGAAAATTTGAAATGCCAAAATAACATGCATGCACAATTAGTGCCCAATTTCTTAATTGTTTAATGCACATAAAAATAGGGGGAAGATCACTTCACGAGCAATCAGAACAAAATGAAAGGGGGTTTCTTATATTTCTTATGATACAACAAGAATCATTAACTCAGAATGATTGATTCTATATTAGCTTATATTTATTAAACATCACTACGTTCTTATATTTCTTATGATTAATTCTATATCAGCTTTGTGTTTAACTCAGAATCTTGCAGGTTTGCCATTCAAATATCAACTTTATGAGAAGAGATTGAAGTGTTTCCATTCAAAATCAAGCATTGCTCAAAGACACCCAGCTTTGTTGAAATCTTGAACCGATGATCCTTTGGGCAAGATGATGAACTCAAAGACATTGGCTGAAGTTGGTTGGGAGACAAAATATACAAACTTTGCTCAGTTTCTTGGCCTTTCGATATGATTGTGTTGTATATTGAACATTCTTTTGACATGAAAGAGAACTTACAATAAAAATATGTATACGTATGAATGTCATGTGAACGTATACGTATGAATGTCATATGAACAACCTGAATCCATGGACTGATTTTTTATTTTAATTGTAGGTTAAATTTTGACTGCTAAACTTCTGAACAATCAGACACATCTTATGTGAACTTAAGTGAACTGTGGTTTTCATGATCTTTGAAAGATGCAGCTATGATATTCTATTGTGTGTTATTATGCATTCATATGTTCAGTGATCATGGAAGTTCCTTCCATAAAATAGAGGATGTTCTTTAGTAATCAAATACCAAGCAATTGCAGATGCCATTTCATTATTGTAGTTTTTAGATCAGTTTAAAATTGGATCCATCGTGTAAATTTTCTATGATATAGTTTTGAGAGCACTTGGCAGTGTCATTATAATTAGTAAATGTGTATAATCAAGGTCCCAAGCCTCGGCAGTGTCGATATGAATAGGTCTATGTATGTATCTGTTTTTAGGAAGCAATGATAGTGCATGCATATGAATAAAGGCATATGAATAAACTATGCGATCTTACTAGCTTGACAATCAGAACATGTTTATCCTACCTACTTAGTGATGGCGTGATGGCGTTAACATCGAGAACATCAAATGGTCTTTTGTAGAATAGGATTACTGATTCCAATTACAAGTTACAATTTTGCACAAGTCTTTATAAATTCATTTGAATCAGGCTATATTCATATAGTTTATGAACTAAATTGGCCGAAAAAGATATTTTTTGTTAGAAGAGGATTGGAGAGTATTAACCATGGCAAATAGCCATGGTACTTTATATATAGAATTATCATGATGAGTTAGGAGTCCAAGGGACTCCCCACTAACTTAGTGGGGAGTAATGGTGAGATGTTGAGGGGGGAGGCCAAAGGCCTCCCTCAACTCACAACACTCCCCCTCATCTCTCCATTACCTTGGGTTAAGCATATGAATACTTCAGGATTCGTTATGCTGATGGGGTGGATACTTCTGGATCCAGAGCCACTGTGGTTGCCTCGTTAAAACCTTAGCTGTGGAAAACCCAGTGGGAAAAACCAGCAGCTTAAGGGAAAAGAGTACAACTATCGAGGTACTCCCCCTGATCTGTACAAGCTTCAGGCTTACAGATCTCCTATGTATCTATACAATCATCTCCTATTCGTCTATACATCCATCATGTTCTGAAAGAAAATACAATCATCACTCATCTTATACAAGTTTCACTCATCTAGCGGCTATAGTAAAGCAGTAGCGTTCTGGAGTAGAATGCTCTTCGAAGTTGGTAGATGACACCACTAAAGTATTCATTGAATCAGTCTTCAGTGTGTCTGCAAGGTAATGCTGGACCTGGCTGAGCGTTTCTAATACTTGCTTCTTGGATGATGAGCTTCTCAGAAGATGTAGACATTGGAGGATGATGTGTAGATATTTAGGAGGTGGCCGGCCTATTGTGTTGTAGTCATCTCGTTGATCTTTAAACCTGCATATGCGATATATATTCCTTGACCCTTGGAAGTTGCACAGAAGCAGCTTATCCTTAGTCTAGTGTTGCTCTCCAGGACAACACTGTATCTGGTTAACAACTTTACTGGAGACTTTCTTTCAAAGATACGTGCAGTTGGCCAGATAAAGAAGTGTAACAAGTACACTAGAGCTAGGCTCTTCGGGACCTAGGATGTCCTCCCCCTCTTCCAGCTACTGGAAGGTGTCATACATAAGTATCCATTTTTAATAGGATGCAAGTGGACATCATTCTTCATAAACTCCAGGTGTATGAAAGATATTAAAGGGTTCCACCATGAAGGGGTTAAATATATAAGCCGAGATAATACCTTGTTATACCTAGGTTTTTCATTTACAAGGTATGCTTAAAGCTATCTGTTATCTAAATGGTCTCTGCAGGAGATCCTATTAGCTTTAAGTCGACCACATATACGGCAAATATTACAAATCCTGTCAATGATCTTTCGAAAAAGATACACAGGCAGAATTTTGCTAAGATCAACTAATGATCTTTGTAGCCTTTATGGAGAAGACGTTTCTACGTCTCTCTTTCATCTCTGGGAGTAGGGTATACCCTTCTGGAAGTTTTATATAGATCTCTATATCTATATTGACGTATATATATGCACTCACAACGTCCATGAGCTGCATGTATTGGCTTTTTCAGAGAACTGTAGGCTTAGTAGGAAAATGATCACATTTCCTTCATTTCAATTTCTTTATGAAATCCGAATTATATTCCACAGGTTTTTACACATTCAGGTGTATGGACTACTGGTCCAAAGACTTTGTTTTTCAAGAGTGAGTCCAGCTCTACTCTTATTGCATCGTCCCACTTTGGCCATTCTATGCGTTTACGCTTTAGAAAAGTGGGTAGACGTCATCGTCGTATTCAGCAACGTGAATGGCAATAGCGAAAGTAAAACTGTCGTCGACGACTGTGCTATATCTGTCCAGTACCTCTCCAGTACGTACGTAATATAATGATGTTTCTCATGTTGTTTCCTCTGTAGGGGAAATTAGCAGGGGAGAGGTTGCTGGTCTGAGCTCAGCATCCCGTGGTTGGATCATTTTTATATATCCAGGAATCTTCCTATTATTAGAAAGTTTTTATTTTGAACCTGGTCGGCGTCCTCTTTTCAAATGAGGTACAGCCAATTCTGCTGCCGGTGGATTCCATCCATCTTTGGGAATGTCAATCCTAGCTGGCGTGTTGGCAGCAGGGACGTGTGAACGAACAATCTTCTGGTTGGCCGCAATTTTATCCGTCAATTGATGTACTTTAGTCTGAATGTGAAGGATCTTCTGGATCTCAACGTCACACAGAAAAAGTATGCGGATCATAACGAGATGAGGACTTATGTGTCCCATGATATGGTCTCAGAAGCTTCAGGCTTCTTTAAACTGCGTGCATATTACAATGAGACTTTACTCATCAAATTCACATTTATCAAGACTTGGTGGTAAACCATAAGGAAGCGGCATCAGCAATAAGATATGGCCACAAGAGGGCCGTATCGTGATAAGCGATGCGGATTCATGCATAAACAATAAAATAAGTAAAATGTGGGGATCGGCCAGATACCCAAAGACATACAATGTCCAAAGTCCGAATATACAGTCCATAAATAAAAGAAAAATACCACTTGGAAACCCAGAAGGGTCCCTATATTTTCCTATTTTCGCCTCCGTCTTCATTTATCGGTACACCGGTCTTTGGCATTAATACATTTAATCCTCACTTACAAATTCTCTCAAAAAGAAAATAAAATTGCAAGGAATTTAAAAAGGGTATCAAAATGGCCGATCCCAAAAATCACATTTTAGCTTATATTAACAACCGCGCAGTTTATAATATGCTACAGGCACAAAATAAGCAACCACACAGTTTATATAACACAGGCATATATAATATGGAAAAAGAGACTATAAAATATAATAATCTCTCGGATCACGGGGAGACGTCATACACCGTTAGGTTAGTTGACTAACGGCAGAGCGGTCGCAGGATCCTTAAGATAATTATATTTTGAAAAAAAATCCTAATATTCCATAAATTATTAATAATGCAAGAGTGTTATAATCTTAGCAATATGACGCGACAGGCTCATAACAAAGAATTAAAATAAATTAATATTTTGAATGGGGCTGCAGGCCCATAAATATTAATCATTTTAATATATTCTTAATAGTTGGGCTACAGGCCCATTTGCCAAAATTTAACAAATTAATTATTGCAATTGAATTAATTTGGCTTCAGGCCCAATAAGTCAAATTAAAATATTTAATATTTGGGCTTCAGGCCCAGTTTCAAAATTCTAATTGACACATTTAAAATTGCAATTGGATTTACTGGGCTTTAGGCCCAATATTGGTAGACAAAAAGTTATAATAAAGCCAAATGGGGCTGCAGGCCCAACAAACAGGCTATCTTATTTGTTTCTGTGGGTCGGCGCCGGGGAAGGGCCCCCCGTCTGGGAGGGACGGCACACAGTCCCCGCAATAAAAGAGTCACGGTATCGAACCCCGACAAGTTCAACAAAATTTTATTTTCCTTTATGAATATTTAACGAATAAAGGAATCCTTCAAATAAATGTATCACACTAATGAGACATGTATGTCGTAATAGCCCAGCGGTTGAAAGAAAGTCAAGGGATCTTGGGATCCCAGGGTCAAAACCCGACAATCTCACAAAGAAGAAATTTTTTGTTTAATTTCAGTATCGGAATGCATTTAAATACATTAATGAGATAGTGTTTACAAAAACAAAACGTATCTCAGCGGTAATCCATTAGGCGCCAGTCCAAACGGTTGCGGGTTCAAGTCCCGGTCACGTCGCGTTTAACATTTGTTTAATTAAACCTTTAAAAAAAATTTCTGCAGCGAAAAAGCACGACGCGAAACAGCGTCTCGCCTAAAAGAAAACGCGAAAAACTGACTTTTGAATCAATGAATTTTCTATGAAATCATTCATTAAAAAAATATTCTAAAATATCATAGAATCAAATCCAAACAATCCTAGATCAAGTTTTTGAAGTGAAACATATTTAGTTGGCATGAAAGCGAGTTTGTTGCTAAAAGACGAATCTTTCCTTCTCAATTTATTCCGGCCAACAAACAATACTCAATATCTCAAATTCATTTTTTTAATGCCCATCGTTATCATTGCTAGTGACTATTTGGATTCAACAAATGATAAAAACGATTTCAATGGTAAAATAGTAAAAGATTTCACAATGTCAACTACAAACGTAAATTGAAGGAGCATTGTAAGGAGCCGAGGGGTTTTTGTTTTGTTTTGTTTTTTTTATATTAAAGATAATACAATAGCAACAGATTTAAAATGCCTCTAGATGAAGCATTAAAAACATAGCTAAATTAAAAATTTGTTTGTAGCTATCTACGGGATTGATAGATATTACCTCTAGATTAAAAATCTAGGGAAGATCGTAAAGATTAAGATCCGTAGATAGCGCCGCTCCCGATACGCTCCAAAGAGAAATCCCCGCAAAGCTTCGCCGCAACGGATTACCGCAACAACAGATTCCTTCGCGCGTAGGGGTTTGATTTTTGGAAGGGAACGAGAAGAAAAAGCTCAAAATAGAGCGTAGGTGCTGATAACGTGCTAGGATTGGAGAGTATTAACCATGGCAAATAGCCATGGTACTTTATATATAGAATTATCATGATGAGTTAGGAGTCCAAGGGACTCCCCACTAACTTAGTGGGGAGTAATGGTGAGATGTTGAGGGGGGAGGCCAAAGGCCTCCCTCAACTCACAACATTTTTGCAATAAATTTAACTATCTTAAATTTTTAAATCATATATATTTACGAGTATTATTCCTATGAAAAAATTTAGTGTGGAAATTTGTCCTCAAAAATTTCATACCAAATTTTTCTTGGGGGAAACCAAAATTTTGGGAGGGAAACCACAATTTAGAATGAGAGTTTGTGAAAATTTTACGTCAAAATCTTAAAATATATGGGAACTAAATTTGGATGGAAATAAATTTTGGGTGAAATTATTTTGGGGAAAACGAAATTCTTTGGGGGAACTAAATTTTGGCAGAAAATAAAATTTTAATAATTTTGTGGGGAAAACTATATCTGAACGGAATAAATTTTGGACATACATAAATTTTGGGGTGCACTAAATAACAATTACTGCACTTCAATTATTCATGTTCGTTTAAAATTAGGGGATCCTAGATTTTGAGGCAGGAATATTTTAAATAAACGATGGAACTAAAGTTTGGGGAGAAATTTTTTTTGAGTGAAACTAACTAACAATTATTGTGCTTTAATTATTGTTGTTTGTTTCAAATTAGCCCATCCAAGATTTTGAGGGGGTTACATGAATCGTCCTTTAAGGCGCACGTTAAATTTGGAGGAAACTATTGTTTTATGGGTAGTAAATTTTGGTGAAACTAGAATTTTTAAGGGAACTAATTAACAGTTATTGCGCTTTAATTTTAGGGAAACTAAGATTTTTAGGGGAAATATCTTCAATGAACCGTGCCCGTAGGGCACGGGTTATGACTATCTTCTATTATACATTTGACAACATTTTTTGAATTTTAGGCCTAACTAGGAAAAAATAAAGAGTGGCTGAGATTTGATCAGGGTAAATCAATGGTTGAGATTGGATTTTGTGAAAATTTTAGTCAGAAAAGCTAAATTTTTAGGTGGGAAAGTGTCTTGGGAACCAAAACTTTGAAATTAAAAATGTATTGGAAAAGATTGTGAAGATTAAATTTTGGGGGGAAAAGTGTCTTGGGAACCAGAAATTTGAAATTAAAAGTGTCTTGGGTTTGTTGTTTCGCGCCAACAAATGACGCCCACGTCGAAGGCGCCCACGCGTTGTTCCGTGCGGAACGCTAAATATTTTTACGCTAACTTTGGTTTGTTGTTCCACACCGACGACGCCCGCTAAATATTTTTTCGCTAACTTGGGTTTGTTGTTCCCCGCCAAAGGTGCCCGCACCGAATTTGTTGTTCCATGTCGAATGCGCTCGCGTGTTGTTCCACGCCAACAAACGGTGCCCACGCCGAATTTGTTAAAACGGCAACCCAAATTTTTTTCGCTAATTTGTTGGTCCGTTTGTTGTTCCGCGCCAAAGGTGCCCGCGTAATTTTTTTACGAAAATTTGTTGTTCCGCGCCAAATGCGCCCGTGCCGAATTTGTTGTTTCATGCCGAATGCGCTCGCGTGTTGTTCCGTGCCAACCAACGGCACCCGCGCAATGTTTTTACGCTAATTTGTTATTCCGCGCCAAAGGCGCCCGCGCCTAATTTGTTGTTCTGTGCCGAATGCGCTCACGTGTTGTTCAACACCGAATTTGTTGTTTCGTGTCGAAGGCATCCGCGTCGAATTTGTTGTTCCACACCGAAGGCGTTCGCGCGTTGTTCTGCGTCGAATTTGTTGTTTCGTGCCGAAGGCGCTTGCGTCGTATTTGCTTTTCCACGCTGAAGGCGCCTACGCCGTATTTGTTGTTCTGGGCCGAAGGTGTCCGTGCCGAAGAGGCACGTTCCACTAAATATTTTTACGCTAATTTGTTGTTCTTTTAAATTTTGGCTATAGAAATAATTTTTTGGGGAACAAAGATTTCGTGGGGGGAATCTTAAATGAACCGTCCCCGCGGGCACAGGTTATGACTAGTCTATATTATAAAAGAGGGATGTTATCAAGAGAAATTGGATAAGAGATATTGGACATGAGAAATTGGATAAGAGATATCTATATTATAAAAGAGGGATGTTATCAAGAGAAATTGGATTAGAGATATTGGACAAGATAAATTGGATAAGAGATATCTATATTATAAAAGAGGGATGTTATCAAGAGAAATTGAATAAGAGATATTGGAGAATAGAAATTGGATAAGAGTGATGTTATCAAGAGAAATTGGATAAGAGATATCTATATTACAAACGAGTGATGTTATCAAGAGAAATTGGATAAGAGATATTGGACAAGAGAAATTGGATAAGAGATATCTATTATATAAAAGACGGATGTTATCAAGAGAAATTGATAAGAGAATTTGGACATGAGAAATTGGATAAGAGAATTTGGATATCTATTATATAAAACAGGGAAATTGAATAAGAGAAAATATAAGAGATGAGATTTTGAGGGATAAAAGAGGAGGTGGGGAATTTTGCACATACAACCCCGGTTTTTGTATTTTTGCCTATGGACCCTCCCCACACACACACCCACACTTTTTATTCTCACCCCTTCCGGCCATTTTATTTCCAGTTCTATGAAGATTTTGAATCTTATCCTACTAGGACAAAGCTTTGTCCTACGTGGCAAGTTTGTCCTAGGTGGTAATGACAATTTTGGGGGGACTTAAATTTTGGGGGAAAACTTAAATTTGGGGGGAAACTTGAAATTTTGTGGGAAAACTTGAAATTTGGGGGAACTTGAAATTTGTGGGGGAGAAAAACTCAGCTATTAAATAAACCGTGCCCTATGGGCACGGGTAATGACTAGTATATATATATATAGACACACACACACACGCACATACACATACACACACACACACACACATATACATACATATATAAACCAATCATTACACCACACTCTCGTGCACATGCCAACGCGCATGTGAGACACCCATATGCTCACACTCACACACATGCAAATGCCTATGCTCATACATCGCATACACATATGCATGCTCACTCACTTGCTCGTCCACATGTTCCACATGTTTCATATGCATCACATTCTTATGCACCACATGCATATACCCCGAATGTGCAACCACATATTTATGCACACCATGCACGTACACATCATGCAAAATCACTTGCCATCTACCCTCATGCACCACACCATGGGTATGCTCAAATACAATCACCGTATACACAACCGCATGATTATGTACATCCATATGCATATATGCCGCATGCACCATGTAGAAACCCTCCACTAATGCATGCACCCTCTAGGCATACGACTTCCAAAACCCACACTCTTTGGGGTCCTAAGAGCACTAGCAATTATCTTAGGGTTTATATATGCAATCATACTTTAGGGATGTAGTAAATAATGAGAATTATATTGGGAAGCCTAAGTCCACTTGGACTTGGTTTCCAAAGGGTTATATGGTTACTTCCCTTAGACCCAAAATGATGGGGTACCATGTGCTTATGGTTTATCCTATAGGTGCCCAAGAAGAGGAAAAAGAGCAATAAAGGGAAAGAATGCTTTAAGTGCAAAAAAGAAAGGTTGGATAATCGATAGCAGGTGTTCCAAACATATGACAGGAGACCCAAGCATGCTCTTCAAAATCATCTGTATCAAGCATGGTGGAACAATCACCTTTGGAGGCGACAAAAAGGGTTCCATCATAGGTATTGGTAAAGTCGGTAATCCATCTAAACCCTTAATAGATAATGTGTATTTAGTAGATGTGTTAAATCATAACCTATTTTCCATTAGTCAACTTTCTGATAAGGGTTACATAGTTAATTTTGGTGATGGGTTATGTAGTATATTTGATAGTAGTAGCATATGCCAAAAAGATATTTGTATTTTGAATATGACACATACAAAAAACCAATGCTTGGTTGCCCACACTAATGAGCAACTTCTATGGCACCGACGCTTTGGTTATGTAAACTTCAATCTTTTACAAACTATCCAAGCAAAATCTAGTTTGAGGATTTCTAAAACTTTCCTTTAATAAGGCAATCTTTTATGATTCATGCCAACGTGTCAAGCTTCATAAATCGTCATTTAAGATTAAGAATGTAACTTCTACTTCTAGGCCCCTAGAGCTTTTACATCTAGATTTATTTGGGCATACTAGAATTGCATCCTTAGGAAATGGGTTTTTGGACTTGTTGTAATTGATGCCTTCTATAGATTTACTTGGGTAAGCTTTTTAAATAGTAAAAATGAGGCAAATGACAAATTTATTATTTTCTCTAAGAAAGTTCAAAAGATCCAAGACACCCACATTGTCGTTATTTGTAGTGATCATGGATGTGAATTCGATAATGAACTATTCTCTAAATTTTGTGATAAGACCATGATCACTCACGCTTTTTCATTCCCTTGCGCCCCTCAACAAAATGGTGTTGTGGAAAGGAAAAATAGAAATCTAATAGAATGTGCACGCACTATGCTTAGCGATAGCCGGCTTGGACCATAATTTTGGGCGGAAGACATATGTACCACATGCTATGTGCTAAATAGAATTCCAAGAGACCCCGTACGAACAAAACTTGTTATGAACTATTTTATTATAAAATGCCTCAAGTAAAGTATTTCCGTGTTTTTGGTTGTAAATGTTTTATAAAAAACACACACGACAATTTAGATAAATTTGATTCTCGTTCCGATGAAGGAATATTTATTGGATATTTTGATCGTAGCAAGGCATACAGAATATACAATAAAAGAACTTCAACGGTTGAGGAATCCTTACACATTTCATTTTATGAGGATTTTAATGCTCCTATATCTCATGATGATGATAGCTTAGAATTTCTACGTGATACCATGCAAAATGTTAAATTAGATAATTCTATTGATACTAACCCTCCTAATGATATTATTGAGGATGTTCCAAGTGATCTAGGTTTACCCAAAAAGTTTGCTACGGTTCCCCACCATCAATATGACCAAGTAATATGTACTATTGGTGATGAAGTCCGTACAAGGTCTAGGGTGGAGCAATTCACACATTCGTCTGAACAATAGAGCTAAAGAACATTGACGAAGCATGTGAAGATAGCTCACGGATCATGGTGATGGAAGAAGAGCTCATCCAATTCGAACAGAATGAAGTATAGGAACTAGTCCCTCTTCTGGAAGGCCACCATATCATTGAAACAAAGTGGATCTTCAAGAATAAAATGGATGAGAATGAAGTTGTGGCCTTGAACAAGGTAAGGTTAGTAGCTCAAGATTACATGTAAGAAGAGCGTATAGATTTCGAACAATTTTTTGCACCGGTAGCTAGATTAGAATCCATTAGGTTATTATTGTCATTTGCATCTGTCATGAATTTCAAACTTTTTCAAATGAATATTAAAAGTGTAATTTTAAATGGTTATGTTAATGAAGAAGTTTATGTATCACAACCACCCGGTTTCATTCATGAAAAATTTCCAAATCATGTTGTTAAACTTAAGAAACCACTTTATGGTTTGAGACAAGCTCATAGAGCTTGGTATGATTACCTGAAGACTTTCCTTTTGAATATGGGTTTTAAAATGGGTGAGATTGATTCAACACTTTTCACTAAGTATTTCGATCATGACATACTCATGATACAAGTGTATGTAAATGATATCATATTTGGTTCTACTAACACTTTACTTTATCAAGAGTTTGCTAAGTCCATGCATGATGAATTTGAGATGAGCCACATGGGTGAGCACACCTAATTATTAGGACTTCAAATTCATCAATTGGAGAAAGGGAGCTTTATCCATCAAGTGAAGTACACTGTGGAGTTGATCAAGCGCTTCGAGATGGGAAGTTCTTCCTCCAAGCGTACTCCAATGAGTACGGCGACATATCTTGATAAAGATGAGCGTGGAACGGGTATTGACTTTCGTCGATATCGAGGTATGATATGCAGTCTACTTTATCTTACCGTAAGTAGACCCGATATTATGTTTTCTGTAAGCTTATGTGCACGATATCAATCACGACCAAAACAATCACATTTGATTGCGGTCAAACGGATTTTCTTTATGTTAACCAAACACTTGACTACTGATTATTTTATCCAAAGTCATATACATATAATCTAGTCTCATATATCAATGCCGATTTTACCAGATGTAGATACGATTTGAAAAGTACTAGGGCACTTGCCATTTTCTTGGAAATTCCATCGTGTCTTGGTTTCCCAAGAAACAAAATTTGGTATCTCTTTCAATGATCGAAGGAGAATATATTACCATAGGTCTAGCTTGTGCACAAGTATTATAGATGAGACAAACACTTAAGGATTATGGTATTGATTGTGGTACATGTGCTATTATGGTCGATAACCAAAGTACTATTTGTTAATCCAAGAACTCGGTACAACATTCTCATACCAAACACATTGACATTAGACACCACTTTATTAGTGATCATGTCCTCAATAAGGATGTAAAACTAGAGTACATCGACACCCAAAAACAAATCGCTGATATTTTCACTAAACCACTCAAGGAGGATTCCTTTGTGAGGCTTAGGAGAGAATTAGAGATAATGGGTGACAATACTTGAGTATTATCACCTGTTATCTTTGTTAACCTAGTCATCTGATCAAATAAATCGCCGACATTTTGACCCAAAAACATATTGCCGACATCGAAATATAGGTGAATCTGAACTCTAGGAGATCATTTTCTTTTATGTCATACCATATTTCATCTACATTTCATATGCTATGCCATGCTCATGCTATATTGAATTATTTGAGTTATATATCTCATTTTTTACTTGAGTATTTCTTTTATGAGATATATATGATTTTCATGCTATGGTCAAGCTATTTTAAGTTGATTTAATGAGTTTCATATTTTTGATGATTGGTTATGTATTTTAGATGCTTTATGCTTAGATATAAATATTTTATATCACTTAGATTGAGAGTTCTCTTAGATTTAATCCTAAGTTCATTCTAAGCTTTCTGAATTAGGACAGACACCTGGTATAGTCGAACCAGATGCCTGCCGTGTCAGAACTTTGTGTCTCTCAGAAATCTTCATTTAACCAGACATCTACAGTTCTCTGACCAGATGCTTGCACAGTATTCCAGATACATGGTTGTTGAACTCCAGTCATCTGATAAGTGGAATTTCCGTTGTGACAAATTTTCCCAAGAGCAACTATTTTCTTTTCTTCGTTGACCCAGTCAACGGATGAAGGATCACCAGACGCCTACACAGTTGGCCAGACACCTGATTGATTTTCAATAGACGTTTGGATACCCTCAAATTTTTCCAACCATACTATCTTCTTCTGAGTAGATGTCTAATGCTCCCATACAGACGCCTAGCTCATCAAAATTTCATTTTTATCTTTAAATCTCCAGATGTCTGGCTATCCTTCACCAGATTCATGTTGATGTTTTAATCTCCAGATTAAGTTTGATCCGATGGTCCAGATTAATTCTTCGATTCGGTTTAAACTCGATTATTGCTTGATTAATCTTATATCCAGTGGCTGCTCTCCATCTACCTGAGTAACTTCCCCCCTCGTGCATTTCAATTTCAGTCGATCTCTCCGATCATTTGTCCAACCAGTCTAGGGTTTCATCATGCCTCCACGCAAACGTTCTAGAAAATCGACGATTGCCCTTGCGGAAGCCAACCACATTGATCAATCTTCAGATTGTGAAGTGACTCATCCACTTGAAGATCAACCAGAATCATTAACTTGTTCCCCACTATCTCCTCAATTGATGTCGATTGTTTGTCCATCTTCTCCATGTCCTAACGACCCATCATCCTCTGAGTACCTCCAGCTCATGATGATCCTCCAGCTCATGATGATTCTATGGCTCATAAAGACCCTATCGAGGCCCTTAGAGTTAGGGTTACGTTTCTCATCGAAGGGTATCTTCGCTTGGACTCTCATCAAGTTGCTTTCTGTATTGATCTTGAGAGATTCAAGTCTCTCGTCCTTAATCTTGGACATGATCATTCTCGCATCCTTGCTTCTCTCGACCATGTTTGTGACATTATGCAGCATCCTCATGCTGATCCTTCCTCTTCCTCACAGCATTCTGACGACCTCATGCCTCGCTTGGCTGACTTTCAATTCAGTGTTTCTACCATTTTGGAAGCAGTTTATATGCTTCGTCAGGATCTTACCTTTGTCAATGGTATTGTGAAGTCTGTCTGTTCCAATGTTCGTACTCAACTCTGCAGTCTTAGCAGCCGTTCTCATTGGTTCTAAGGATCGAGGAGAAACTGGACTCGGTTATTTTTGGTCCTCGAGCCATTGCCCCGCTTGATGCTCCAGAACCCAGCGGTTCCCGTTCACCACCACCTCCACCTACAGTTTGATGAGGTTTAGGATTGTACCTCTGGAGACTCTCAAGCTGGGAAATGTATTTTTGTGATTTGTTTAAGAGTTTTTCGTTAGGTTGAGATGGTTTATATTTTGTGATGATGGTTGTATATGTGTATGAATGTTATACTTTTGTTTGTGTTTTGTTTCATGTGACCTATGTTGCATTATGTACTTGAGCGATGTATTTTTAGATACTTTTTGTGTCATCGACACTATATATAAATGTACTAGTCATAATCTGTGCCCCAGGGCACGGTTCATTTAAGATTTTCCCCTGCAAAATCTTTGTTCTCCAAAAAATTATTTGTACAACCAAAAGTACACGGAACAACAAATTAGTGTAAACATATTTAACGGCACAGGCGCCTTCGATACGAAACAACAAATTCGACGCGGCACAACAAATTCGGTGCGTGCACCTATGATGCGGAACAACAAATTCGGCGTAGAACAACAAATTCGACACGGGCGCCTTCGGTGCGGAACAACAAATTAGCGTAAAAAAATTTAGCAGACGCCTTTGGCGCGAAACAATGAATTCGGCACAGGCACCTTTGACACGGAACAACAAATTCGGTGTAAAACAACAAATTCGACTTGGAATAATAATGTAAAGAACAATAAATTCGGCGCGGATGCCTTCGACGTGGAACAACAAATTAGCGCAAAAAACTTTTAGCGGACGCCTTCGACGTGGTCGACACAGAGCAACAAATTTGGCATAAAAAATAAATTCGGCGCGAGTGCCTTAGGCACGAAATAACACATTAGCGTAAAAACATTTAGCGGGCGCATTCGACGTGGAACAACAATTTCGACTCGGAACAACAATGCACGGACCAACAAATTCAGCGCAAATGCCTTCGACGCAGAACAACAAAGTAGCGGAAAAATTAGCGAGAAAAATTAGCGGCCGCCTTCGGCGTGGTCGACACTGAACAACAAATTCGGCACGGAATAACAAATCAGAGTGAAAAAATTTAGCAGGCAGATTCGGCGCAGGAATTATTCTCGTCTTGTTAAGGGAGAGATCATTCGATCTGCAGTAGTATGCGATCTGCAGCATTACGTGCAAGTTAAAGTTTTTTCCCTAAATGCATTAATTGTGTGCACTTTGCTATTCACTAGAAACTTTTGTTCCCCGAAAGGTTTCATTTTCCCAGAAACTTTCATTTTCCTAGAAATGTTTTTCCCTCCAAAACTTTCCACAAAATCTCATCCAAGCTGTCCTTCTATCAACCTGTTTGTCCTAGTCAGCTTGTCCTAATCAGCCCTAGAATTCAAAAACAGTTGTCAAATGTAATATATATATATGTGTGTGTATGTTCTATATATCTGTATATAAATATGTGTGTGTATGTACATATGTACATATGTACATATCTATACATATGTATATATATATATACACACACTATTCATTACACGTGCCAGCGGGCACGGTTCATTTAAGATTTTCCCCCGCAAAATATTTGTTCCCCAAAAAATTGTTTTTACAGTCAAAATTGTGTGGAACAACAAATTAGCGTAAAAATATTTAGCGGCACGGGCGCCTTTGGCACCGAACAACAAATTCGGTGCAGGCGCCTTCGGCGCGAAACAACAAATTCGGCGTAGAACAACCAATTTGGCGAGGGCGCCTTCGGAGTGGAACAACAAATTCACGAAAAAAATTTTAACGGGCGCATTTGGCTCGGGAAATTATTCTCATCTTGTTGCCCCGTGCGTCGAAGAGACGGTGGGCCCCACGTTGAGGGAGAGATCATTCGATCTGCAGCAGCATTTGATCTGCAGCAACATTCGATCTGCGGCATTAAGTGCAAGTTAAATTTTTATTTCCCAAATGCATTAATTGCATGCACTCTCCTATTCCCCAGAAACTTTTATTCCCCATAAAGTTTCATTTATAATGCCCTGATAGCTACTGCACAAGTACTAGAGGGTGGAGTGAATAGTACTTTAAAATAATCAAGAGTATAATTCCTAATTATTGTGCAAACACTAACAACAATGCGGAATGAAAAATTGACAACAGAAAATCCAACGCAAACAAGCGATGTAACGGGTTCGGATCCACCCAAGTCTCCCCGACTTGTTCCCGGTGATCCTACGTCCCAGACACCCAGATCCCCTCCGGCTACTTGAGTTAGAATCCTCTAACTCAAATTTGCACTATGAAATTCTTGTAGAAAACTACTACAAGATCAAATCATACAAAGATCGAAATGTGACTCCCACAAACCGGGATCACAATCTTCTCTCACAACCGAGAGATAAACTGAAATATCAATTTAAATGAAACAATAAAACACTTACCACAAAACCCTATGCCTTGAGTAAAACTTACAGAATTTAGGGCAAGAAGGATTTTGAGGAAGAAGATAGCACCAAACCCTAGCTCCACCAAGATGAATAGCAATAGATGGCTAGGGTGAAGTTGGTGACTTGGATTCAAGCTCTTAGCTTGAGTAGCTCACAATGAATGAGAATCTCTCTTGAGGAATTAGGGCTCAAAGAGTGAGGGAGAGATTCTTGTGAGAAGAGAGAGCTTAGAAATGAGAGTTTAATGCTTTCTCTTTGATTCTCTAAATCTCAATAATGGTAGCTTTGAATGCAAGCTTGAAGCTCATCAAGTTTATATAGGAGAGAAAGAAGAGTTCAGCAAAAATCGTGGCATTAAATGCCCAACGGATCTATTTCTGAAGCTGCTTAATCGGTTTAAGAAGGATCGCTGGCCGATTAGTTTTGCAACTAGTCGGTCGGTGAACCTTCTTGGACCGACTAGATGGTTGACAACAAAGATAGTGAAATCAAGAGATAGAACTAGTCGGTCTAAGAAGAGACACCAACCGACTAGTTTGACAACTAGTCGGTCGGTGAACCTTCTTGGACCGACTAATTGATCAACAACAAATGAGCTGAATTTCACAAGGAAAACTAGTCGGTCTACGAAGGATTGCCAACCACTAGTTTGACAACTAGTCGGTCGGTGAATGTTCTTTGACTGACTAACTTGTCAACAGTAGTTAGGCTAAAATATATATGGATAACTAGTTGGTCTGAGAAGGATTTCCAACCGACTAGTTTGACAACTAGTCGGTCGGTGAACCTCCTTGGACCGACTAATTGGTCAACAGTGCCTAGGCTGAATTGAACTAGGATATCTAGTCGGTTCAAGAAGGATTTCCAACCGACTAGATTGTCATCTAGTCGGTTGGTTCTTCTTTTTGAACCAACTAAGATGCAAACGAAGCCGTGAAATGAAGCGATAAGCTTCAGGAAAGTTTCTAATGGCTTCTAAGACAATCCTAGATCTAAGATATGAGCGTTATGAAGATAATTAAGCAAATCCTACTCAAGGCTTAACATTCTATACGATGAAGCTAGAAGACAATAAAATAAACATGACGAACCGTCTTCAAAGCTTCAATCCGAATCTCTAGATTTCATTAATAACTCCTTGAGCTTCAATGAAGCTTCAGGCACAACGATCACGCGCTTTAAGAAGTCTTGGGACGTCGCTTGAGATGTAAAAAGTAGTTTGGCAACGATCTCCATAACTGTGCTCAAAGAGAATTAGTTCACGATATTTATGTTTGTTCATCATCAAAACCAAATCCGGTTCTTCCCCTTTTTGGTGATGACAAACCAACATAAATATTAATCAATAACAATGATACAAATGAAATTTACTTACTCCCCCTGCATTGATGACTCGTTAATTCCGAATTAAATAATAAACATAAGCATCAAGCAGACGAGAAAAGTATAAAACATGATCCAATTATTGAAATATAGGATCAGAATCCATTTTTATATCTTCACTCCCCTTGAATCTAACATATCAAATTAGATTCACGGTAAGTTGCTTTAAATTATCATTTAACTCAACGTCATTATTAATTCTCTCCCCCTTTGGCATTAGCAAAAAGAGCGGGAGGAGATCAATGACAACAACGAAGGCTAAATAAAAATCTAAACACGAGAGTCGAAGAATACGACAACGGTCCAAATGACACCAAGGAAAATTATCGAAGAATATCAAAGCATGCCAACGAGACCATAGTCGAAAAGTGAAAAGTGAAATCATCAAAACTCAAAATCAAATTCACGTAATGAGTTATGGAACATACTCTCCAATATCAACATCCATAACGGATTGAGTGCATGGAAAAAAATTCTATGTTTTCATAAAAGAAAATCTATTTAATCAATATAATCGTCGAGCGACGAAGTAAACATCAGAGACAAAAATACAATGTGCACACAGAAATACATGGCAACACGATGTGTGTGTGTGTGTGTATATATATATATATGGATACAACAAAAAATGTACATCCAGTCAACAAAACATTAACCATCAGCAGATTGGTGCACATCATACAACATCAAATGTCACAACAGACATCACAAAGTATCACAAAACATACAAAAATACATCCACCTATCTATCCTAACCCCACTCTCTCACATCTAGATATATCGTCCAAATGCTCAGTGGAGAGTCCTCCAACGAAGGCTCAGGAGGTGGAGGTAGGATCAACACCAGCAGCAGGCTGTGCAGATGAAGTGGTGGTCTCTGGAACGACTGGAGTGTCCACCGAAGGGATGGTGGTAGTATGAGTGCTCTCGGGAGCACGAACAGAAGAAGTGCCAACAGAAGTACCCTCGGGGGCACGAACTAGAGAAGCAGCAAGCTCCTCTTCCTCATCAACATCCATGGCTTCCTCATCAGAAATAGTAGGAGGAACCTTAATGCCCAGATGGTCACAGATGCGTGCAAGCATCTCCTCACATCGTGCAATACGAGCCTCATGCTGGCTCATAGAAGCAGAAGAGTCAGGGCATGAAGGCGGAGGAGGAGCTGAAGGGGTAGTCCTCTGAACGTGACGCAAGGCCGGAAGAGACTTCTTGACGGCAGTCGCGTTCAAGGGAGGACCCAACGGACGCTGATCATCAGGAGGGAGAGGAACGCCAAAGTGGCGGAAGACAAGAGTCAGCAGACAAGGATATGGAATGTGAGCAGACTTGGTGGACTTCCTGATACACTCAAAGGAATCCATCTTGTCTAAGATAATGCGGGCCCAATTTATCTCGCTCCCAGCAAACAGAGCGTAGATAAGCTTCAGGAATGGCTGTGAAGGCAAGCTGGAGGAGCCGTACTTCGAGAGAAGACACGACTTCAGAATGAGATTTAGGACCAATGCATTAGGCTTGAATGATTTCGATGGAACGCCAATCATGGCGGGAGGAACGACATGGAACATCTCAGCAAGAATGGACTGGTCAAGATCGTGGATGTTATCCACGGAGATATCTGAGGGGAGTAGGCCAGAGGAAGAGACACCAAGCAACTGTCCTAAGATCTCTGCTGTGAGGACAATGGGTGTCCCCAAGACAGTGGTCTCAATGCAGTGGGTGTCATCATACTCACCCCGAACTCGATTGGCATAGAATAGTTTGACGAGTCTAGGATAGGGATGAGGATTCGCATTGGGATCATGGCGAAGAAAATCTAGGAGGCCGCTATAAGAGAGGAGATCTGCGAGCTGAGGAAAGTCAGAGAACTGAACGAAATGCTCAAGAATCAACGGGCAATGCTCGATACGGTTGTATGCCGCAAGACACAATGGGTCATTGTGACAAAGAGAGATATCCACCCCACCAGAAGGCATGTGAGCCTTCCCATTTGACGGACGAGAGGAAGTGCGAGGAGGAGGAGTTGGTGCCTTCTCGGTAGGCTCAGTCTCCGGGATATAGTCATCGTCGGAGTCAGAGGGTGGTGTGGGAGCACGGAAGGGTCCAGGAGTCAAAATCTTCTTGGTCCGGGGCTTGGAAGATGATCGGGCTGTAGGCCTAGAGGGAGCCGTCTTCTTCTTCTTGAGAGGAGGCGAAGAAGAGGATGGACGAGTGGTTTTGGCGCGGCATTTGGGAGGATTAGGGTTGGTTGAAGGCTCTACGGTCATGGGAGACAGAGCGGTAGGACGGACAAGGATGTGTGTTCTCGCCATGAGATTGAAACGAGACAACACACAATCGAGTGAAATAGAACTAGATTGAACCCTAATTTGAAAGAAATTGAACTAAATCGAACGAGATTGATCGGATAAGAACCCTAAAAACTGAGAGAGAGTGATAGGATATACCCTAGGACGGAGAGAGATGGCCGGCGGTGACAGACGGCGGCCGGAAACGGTGGCGCACTGCGGAGGGAGACGAAGGGTCTCGGGGTTAAGGGTTTAGTAAAGATCGCGCACCGATTAGAATGAATTCTAAACGGTGCGGAGGAGAATATAAATCAATTCAATGAGTCAGAGACATAAATGCCCCCGTGCAACTAGTCGGTCTGAGTTCAAGAGCTGACCCACTAGAATGCAATCTAGTCGGTTGGTCGATGAGCTTGGACCGACTAAATGAAAACAGCAAGTGAGGCCAAAGTTAGGGCATGAACTATTCGGTCTGAGTTCAATCACTAACCGACTAGAAGTGAAACTAGTCGGTCGGCAAATGAACTTGGACCGACTAAAAGAGTCCAAAAATTTGAAAATATGAAATTTTAAGTTCTCTCCAAAGAACACTTGGACACATCATCTTAACACTCTCAAACGATCTTATTCTACCCCATAAAACTAGCAAATTCATAAATCCGATGCGCAAATCGAAAAACCAATCATAAATCCAGAATATCACAACAAATCTAGCATGCACATATAAATATCATTATCATGCAGGATTATAGAAAATATGAATCCTAAATCTCGGATTCACCCATAATCCTCAATTCCCGACGTAACCGCACAAAGGAATCTTCCTTGAGTGATTTCGTGAAAATATCGGCGCTTTGCTTCTGGGTTTCAACGTACATTAAAATGATGTCCTTTTTAGCAACATGATCATCTAGGAAATGGTGACGAACATCTATGTGTTTGGTACAGGAATGATGTACCGGATTCTTAGAGAGACATATTGCACTTAGGTTGTCCACCATGATAGGGCAAGTATCACAGTTTATACTGAAGTCTTTAAGTGTGTGTCTCATCCAAAGAACTTGTGCACATGCAGCACCGGCGGTAATATATTCCGCCTCGGTGGTTGAAAGTGATACGGAATTCTGCTTCTTGGAAAACCAAGAGACAAGAGAATTTCCTATAAAATGGCAAGTGCCACTAGTACTCTTCCTGTCGGATTTGCATCCAGCATAATCTACGTCACTATATGAGATTAACTCATATGTGCTAAACTTTGGATAAAATAATCCGTAGTTGAGTGTGTAACTTAAATAGCGGAAAATACGTTTAACCGCTACTAAGTGTGATTCCTTAGGTTGTGACTGATACCAAGCACAAACACATACGACGAACATTATATCAGGCATACTGGCAGTAAGATATAATAAACTACCTATCATACCTCGATATAGATGAATGTCTACATCTTTGCCGCCCGTATCTTTATCAAGATGTGTAGTAGTGCTTATTGGAGTCTTCTTGCCAGAAGCATTCTCCGTTCCAAATCGCTTTAGCAACTCCACCGTGTACTTGGTTTGGTGGATGAAGATTCCATCGTGTATTTGGCGAATTTGGAGTCCTAAGAAATATTTGAGCTCACCCATGTGGCTCATCTCAAATTGGTCCTTCATGACATTAGAAAACTCTTCACAAAGAGTGAAGTTAGTAGCACCGAAAATGATATCATCAACATAAATTTGAACTAAAATAATATCATGATTGGCATACTTAACAAAAAGTGTTGAATCAACCTCACCCATTTTGAAACCCAAATCCAAAAGAAAGTTCTTTAGGCGGTCATACCAAGCTCTAGGATCTTGTCTCAAACCATAAAGTTCTTTCCTAAGTTTGAAAACGTGATTTGGAAATTTTTCATTTATAAAACCCGGAGGTTGAGAAACATAAACTTCCTCAACGACATCTCCGTTTAAAAACGCACTTTTTACGTCCATTTGAAAGAGTTTGAAATCTTTATGGCATGCAAACGATAATAACAACCTAATAGATTCTAATCTAACTACAGGTACGAAAGATTCCTCGAAATCTATACCTTCCTCTTGCCTGTAGCCTTGAGCAACTAACCGAGCTTTGTTCTGGACGACGTTTTGGTTCTCGTCGGTCTTATTCTTGAAAATCCACTTTGTTCCTATAACGGTGTGGTTATTTGAAGGCAATGAAACTAGCTCCCAGACCTCATTCCTCTCAAACTGAATGAGTTCCTCTTCCATGGCGAGGATCCAAGAACTATCTTCGCACGCCTCGTTGATATTCTTTGGCTCCACAAAAGAGGCAAAGGCACAATGAGCGAAGAAGTTGACTTGAGATCTTGTCTTAACACTATCTAGTAAGTTGCCAATGACTTGCTCATGGGGATGGTCACGAACTGTATGAAGCCGTTTGGGAACTCCCTGATCATTAGGAACATTCTCAAAAGAATCATCAGTAGGGTTAGTATCAACAGAATCAATATGATTAGATTTACCAATAGAGTCACAAACTACTTCCATAGAATCATCATCATTGATAATTCTAGGAGGGACAAAATTTTCATTGAATGAAACATGAAGAGATTCCTCGATCGTTGAGGTTCTTTTGTTGTATATCCGGTAGGCTTTGCTACGGGAGGAATATCCAACAAATATCCCCTCATCGGATCTTGGATCAAATTTGTCCAAACTACCATACGTGTTTTTGATAAAATATTTTGCACCAAACACTCTAAAATGTTTAACTTGAGGTAACCTACCAAACAACAATTCATAACAAGTTTGTTTGGTGCCGGGCCTCAAGAGTATCCTATTAAACACATAGCAAGCGGTATGTACCTCTTCTGCCCAAAATTGATGGCCAAGTTGGCTATCCTCAAGCATCGTGCGAGCACATTCCACTAGCGTCCTATTCTTTCTCTCAACAACACCATTTTGAGGGAGTGCACGAGAGAAAGAAAAGGTGTGAGTAATACCAACTTCATCACAGAAATTTGAGAAAGACTCGTTCTCAAATTCCCCTCCATGATCACTACGAATAGTAACAATGGTGGTTCCAATGAGATTTTGCACTTTCTTAACAAATATTGTGAAGTTTTCAAAAGCATCATTTTTATTAATTAAAGAAAATACCCAAGTAAATCTAGAAAAGTCATCAACGATGACAAGTCCATATCGAGTATTCCCTAATGAAGCAACTCTAGTTGGCCCAAAAAGATCTAGATGTAAAAGCTCTAGAGGCCGTTTAGAGGGTATGCTCTTCTTAGGTTTGAATGACGATTTTGGAAGTTTGCGTCGTTGACACGAGTCACAAAAGCTTTTCTTTTGAAAGGCAAGCTTAGGAAATCCTTTTATAGAGTTTAACTTGGATATTTTGAAAAGTGTTCCAAAGTTCACATGACCAAAACGTCGATGCCATAAGTGTTGTTCACTTGTGTTGGCAATGAGACATTGTTCATATGATTTTGGAATATCTAGGATATATATATCCTTATGGCGTGTGCCAGAGAATAACACATTATTATTATCTTTACTCAAAATATGACACATTCCTTTCGCAAAGCTAACTTTGTAACCCTTGTCACAAAGTTGGCTTATTGAAATAAGATTGTCATTTAAGCCTTTAACAAGGTAAACATCACTTATAAGGGGTTTAGAGTGGTTACCAATTTTTCCAACACCAATGATGGTTCCGCTCTCGTTGCATCCAAAGACCACTCGGTTTCCATTTTCAATGGGCACCACTCCGGATAGCAATTGAGCTTCACCCGTCATGTGTTTTGAGTACCCGCTATCAAGTATCCACCCATCCTTGGAGCTAAATTTTGATTTGTTGCTCCTTTTCTTTTTCTTGAGTACCTGACGACAAAAAATATCGTATCATGGTACCCAAGGTCATTGGGTCCTAAGAGATTAGACCTTTGGAAGCCAAGTCCAATTGGACTTAGACTTCCCAATGTAATCATCATTGTGCACTACATTCATGAAATAAGAATTAATGTATGCTTGTTTTTCATGCATGCTTGTGTCCTTCGGGCCCCAAATAGTGAATTTCTTGGGAGCCCTATTCCTATTGGGAGCATGCACATGTGGTTGATTTCTATGTGATGCATGTGGCCTATGAGGAAGTGGCCTAGGGAATGCATGCCGTGGATAAGCATACGACACATGATGAAATGGTGGTGGCATCATATGATACAGTGCATGATGGTAATTGTTCATATAGTAATGATGTGGGTGAACATATGCATGTGGAGGAACACGTGCGTGAGTGTGTCTCACTTGGTGTGCACGTGCCCGTGGACGTGGAGCATAAAAATCATCATACGTGTGAACAGGTGGGATAGGATGTGTGTTCCTACGTGGCATAATATTGGTGTACATAAAAGCATGACCCTTCTTTGGAGGTCCACCCAAAGTGGGTTTCTTTCCAAATGGGGGTGTGTACCTAGTGGAAGCACCATTGGTAGATGAATTACCCATGGGGTGTTTACTCCCACTAGTTAAGGCTTCAGAAGATGGCCTTACAAAGGTGGTGGAAGATTTGGATGAATTTTCCTTTTTATACCCCAAGCCAATACGATGATTGGCTGGAAGTAAATCATTTAGGATATTATCCAAATGGTCCTTGCCTTTGTTGAATTTATCAATTCGGCCTAATGTGGACTCATACTTCTCGGTGAGAGAAAGTATTGAAGTATCCAAAGTGGACACTTGAGTTGTGAGTATACAAACACGAGACTTGAGATTCTCATTCTCAATACTCAAAGTTGAGTTTTGAGAAATCAAATCCGCTATCTCGCGTTCATCCGAATTCTCAATGTGAACATGCTCAAGTTGAGATTTGAGATTTACAATCTCATTTCTCAAGCCTTCAACAACGGTGTCGTTGTTGATGATGATAGGCTTAGGTGAGGTTTGGAGACTAGTTAGCTCATCTTTAATCTTAGTATATTTATTTACCAATTTAGAATACTTAGACCAAATTTGTTCGTTAGCTAATCTAAGTTCATCCATAGTTACCTCTTCGCCTTCATCCTCGCTTTCATCGGAAGAGATCTCTTGATCATGTTCCTCTCTTGCCATGATTCACATGCGTGCTTGCTCCACTTGTTCATCATCTGACTCTCCACTTGAGGAGTCCTCTTCGGAGTCGGTGAATGTGCCGACAAGCCCTTTCTTGTACCCTTTCTTGTACTTTCGTGACTTGTCGAACTTTGGTGCCTTCCATTTCTCCTTTTGTTTGTTGAGAGAACAATCCGCCTTGATGTGTCCTGGCTTGTTGCATTTAAAACACAAAGGAGCGGAGGCATTAGTCGAACCAAATTTTGATTTACTCTTGAAGTTACCTTTTTGGAAGAATCGGTTGAGCTTCTTTGTCATAAGGGCAATGGATTCTATGTCCAACTCGTCTTCCGATCCTTCACTATCGGTAGATGTAGAAGGAGCGGCCTTGAAAGCAATTACCTTTTTCTTTGGCTCTTCTTGCTTCAAGTACGCCTTCATCTTGTCCTGCATCTTGATCTTGCTGTCCTTCTGTACCTCATGAGACATTAAGGTACTCATTAGTTGAACGACAGTATATTTATTCATATCGTTACCTTCCTTGATAGCGTAGGTACGCTTTTCCCAACTCGAAGGAAGTCCGTCAATAATCTTCGCGAATTTCTCCTTTTGGGTATATGTCTTCCCAAGAGCTTCCAACTCGTTGGTTATATCCAAGAAGCGAGCATAGTACTCCTTCATACTTTCACCCTGTTTCATGTGAAATAACTCGAACTCTTTGTTAGCAACAACGAGTTTAGAGTCTTTTACCCTACGCGTTCCTTCGTGCCAGATGAGGAGTTGGTTCCAAATTTGATATGCACTCTTACATGTGCATATCTTGTTGAAGTCTTCGGGCTCCAATGCACATTGTAAGGCATTCATTGCCTTGACATTGTTCACCTCCGCGGCGACCTCCACGGTAGTCCACTTCGCGAAGTCTTCTTCAGTGGGCTCGACATACTCCGTTAGCGTGGCTCTCCAAAGTGAAGTGCTCCGGAGGAAGGTTTCCATCCGGCATTTCCAGTACCCATAATTGGCACCGTTGAAGTGATGAGTCCTAGTAGAGGAGTGTCCTTCCATCACTGAAGAAGCTCCTTCATGATTCTTGAAGGTGCTGTAGTCGGAAGGTGGACGAACGGTCTTGTTGTCGTTGGTAGTCATAGATATGAACTTGGCTCTGATACCAAATGTAATGCCCTGATAGCTACTGCACAAGTACTAGAGGGGGGTGAATAGTACTTTAAAATAATCAAGAGTATAATTCCTAATTATTGTGCAAACACTAACAACAATGCGTAATGAAAAATTGACAACAGAAAATCCAACGCAAACAAGCGATGTAACGGGTTCGGATCCACCCAAGTCTCCCCGACTTGTTCCCAGTGATCCCACCAAGATGAACAGCAATAGATGGCTAGGGTGAAGTTGGTGACTTGGATTCAAGCTCTTAGCTTGAGTAGCTCACAATGAATGAGAATCTCTCTTGAGGAATTATGGCTCAAAGAGTGAGGGAGAGATTCTTGTGAGAAGAGAGAGCTTAGAAATGAGAGTTTAATGCTTTCTCTTTGATTCTCTAAATCTCAATAATGGTAGCTTTGAATGCAAGCTTGAAGCTCATCAAGTTTATATAGGAGAGAAAGAAGAGTTCAGCAAAAATCGTGGCATTAAATGCCCAACGGATCTATTTCTGAAGCTGCTTAATCGGTCTAAGAAGGATCGCTGACCGATTAGTTTTGCAACTAGTCGGTCGGTGAACCTTCTTGGACCGACTAGATGGTTGACAACAAAGATAGTGAAATCAAGAGATAGAACTAGTCGGTCTAAGAAGAGACACCAACCGACTAGTTTGACAACTAGTCGGTCGGTGAACCTTCTTGGACCGACTAATTGATCAACAACAAATGAGCTGAATTTCACAAGGAAAACTAGTCGGTCTACGAAGGATTGCCAACCGACTAGTTTGACAACTAGTCGGTCGGTGAATGTTCTTTGACCGACTAACTTGTCAACAGTAGCTAGGCTAAAATATATATGGATAACTAGTCGGTCTGAGAAGAGACACCAACCGACTAGTTTGACAACTAGTCGGTCGGTGAACCTTCTTGGACCGACTAATTGATCAATAGTGCCTAGGCTGAATTGAACTAGGATATCTAGTCGGTTCAAGAAGGATTTCCAACCGACTAGATTGTCATCTAGTCGGTTGGTTCTTCTTTTTGAACCAACTAAGATGCATACGAAGCCGTGAAATAAAGCGATAAGCTTCGGGAAAGTTTCTAATGGCTTCTAAGACAATCCTAGATCTAAGATATGAGCGTTATGAAGATAATTAAGCAAATCCTACTCAAGGCTTAACATTCTATACGATGAAGCTAGAAGACAATAAAATAAACATGACGAACCGTCTTCAAATCTTCAATCCGAATCTCTAGACTTCATTAATAACTCCTTGAGCTTCAACGAAGCTTCAGGCACAACGATCACGCGCTTTAAGAAGTCTTGGGACGTCGCTTGAGATGTACAAAGTAGTTTGGAGACGATCTCCATAACTGTGCTCAAAGAGAATTAGTTCACGAAATTTATGTTTGTTCATCATCAAAACCAAATCCGGTGAATTAATACTCAACATCATTTCCCTAGACAATTTCTTTCCCAAGAAATGTCTTTACCTCCAAAACTTTCCACAAAATCTCATCTCAACCATTTAATCCTCAAGATTAAATCCAAGCCGTATTTCTATCAACATGTTTGTCCTAGTCAGCTTGTCCTAGTCAACCCTAGAATTCAAAAACAGTTGTGCTTTAATACATATACATATACATATACATATACATATAGATATACATATACATACATACATACATACATACATATACATTGGAGGGCTTGATGGAGGTTAGTAGAGGGTGACGACGCATGTGTCCTCTCCCCTCTCTACCATCCATCTCCTTCCTTGAGATACCACTTGTAATTTTGTACAGTACGACATTTAATAAAGTCTCATGCTAACTTATATATATATATATATATATATATATATATATATATATATATATATATATATATATATATATATATATATATATATATATATATAAGTGTGTATGTATATATATGAACATGGACTACAACAGGGCAAGGGCCAACAAGCAGGACAGGCGAGGGAGAGGCTGGAAAGCAGTCACCTCACGCAGGACCTACCAGGCAATGCCAAGAAAAAAGGGGGAAACCTATGCTGGGGGCGCATATAAAAAGACAGCCTACAAAAGCCTCCAGTTCTAAAAAAGGGGGATATCCATAGAGTCTAAATCCTCAGGGACACAACCAACCAAGGCGTCCGAGATGTCCAGAGTGATCCTAGCCAGAAGGGCTGTCATAGAGGACCTGAGGGATCTGAAGGTGCGGTTGTTCCTCTCCCTCCAAATGTTCCAAACCATTGCAGAGAAGACCAGCAGTGAGAGCTTGCCCCTGGGGGAGGTCTTCCCCATGGCTCCAAACCGTCGTCTCAGCAAGTGAGCATCAACGATGATGGATTTGGAGACAGTAGGAAGGCCAAACTGAAGCTTGCAAATGTAGAAAAGGTGGCATCTGATCTAATATATCGAGCTGCCAAGACATGAAAGGTGGAAAGTACAAGTCCCACATGGGCTTGTACTCGTTGGGGGCCTACCTTTAAAACACCTGATCTATTAGATCAGGTGCCACTTGATCTACATGAATCCATATATATATATATATATATATATATATATATATATATATATATATATATATATATATATATATATATATATATTTGAAAATTTAGCTTTATTTAGTACTGTACACAAAATACATCACAAGAGCATGTAGGCGTTGGGTTTCAATATAGAGAGGATAGGTCACAAGCGCCGTCACTCCCTACTATCAATCCCCCACCCTACAGTAATCTATACAATAGTAATGTGAAAAAATGTGGAGATAAGAAAACATAGAATAGTCAGCCCATGTCTCTGATCTCCCAATTAGATAAAGCGCTTGCCTCCTCTGTATCAGCTGGTTCTTGATCTCTCATTACCAATTTAATATCTGCCGCAATCTCTTCAAATAGGATAGTTTTACCTTTCTTATTGTTCTCGAATATTCTCCTGTTCCTTTCTCGCCAGACATGCCATATAATTGCCGCTAGGGTGGTTTTGGCTAACAAGCTGAAGACACTCTTTTTGCTAAATTTGGCAAGAAAATATTTTCCCACCTCAGCAAGTGTTGGCTCAATATAATTTTTGATATTTAATTTCAACAGGGCCCTTCGTAAAATATATTTGGAATAGCTGTAACCAAAGAATAGGTGTTCAACACTTTCGGCCTCGATACCATCACATAACACACAGTTAACCGGTGTGTTAATTCCCCATTTGCTAATTATATCTCTAGTAAGTAGTTTTCCTCAAAAAGCTCGGAGCAAGGTTAGTGACATCTTGGGAATGTGATTTGCAAACCAAATAAGCTTATGAAATTGGAATTTTCGAACCCCCTCCCATGCTTGAGAGAACCTGAAACCGTCCCCATGTTGAAGAGTCCCTGCTGCAATGTGCCAGCCGCCAACTATAGGTGCCCATACCCAGCTATATACGCCCTGCCTCAGTTCGATATTTCAGAGCAAGGGAGCTACAGGCGCAATTTCTAGGTCTTCAGTCCAGCCGCCCCCTGTCCAGTATTCGCAGACCTTCTTCATAGATGAACACGCAGGTACATCAAATAATGTCTTAAGGGGGCCACACTCAAGCCAGTTGTCATGCTAGAACAACGGTGAACAACCATCTCTAACCTTCCTTTTTATTAATTTTTGAGATACGCTTCGACAGGCTAGCAATCGCTTCCACGTTCCAGATTGCAAGACCACACCATGTGCCGCATAAAACCCCCCTCCGTCTGCGTACTTGCCTCTTATATGCTTCGCCAGAGAGTAGTAGAGGTGAGAAATCTCCATGTTAATCTAATGCCTGCCGCAACATTTAAGTCTTCCAATAATCTGATGCCTACTCCTCCTTCAGATTTGGGGGTGCAGATATCCTCCCAGGCCCATGCTCGAGAGATACCCCAAATGAATCGTCGGCAAGCGCTTGAGATATTCAGAAGAACTGTAAGTGGAACATTGAAGGCTTGCATCCAAAAGGTGACCATGCCATAGATTACCGTTTTGACTAACTCAATCCGCCCTGCGATCGAAAGCATAGATGATGACCACCATATCAGCCTCTTCTTACATTTATCCACAAGCCTGCCGTACATAAGGGACTTGGGGTATTTAGTGGATAGCGGAAGCCCCAAGTAGGTGGTGAATGTAGTTGCCATCTTGATTCCCAAATAATCATATAAGGCTGTCTTGTGCTTAGTACCTTTACTAAACATGGCGGAGCTTTTATCCCAGTTAACCTGAAGACCTGTATATCTTTCAAACTCAACCAGCAGATCTTTGATGCCCAGAAATGATTTTTTATTAGCTCGGCAGAATACAAGTAGGTTGTCCGCAAAGAGGAGGTGGGAGATGGTGCCCATGCGTCTCATAGACTGAATAGTGCCTCTATTTATCGCCTTAGCAATTAATAAGGAGAACGATTCCATTACAATGACGAACAAGTAAGTGGAAAGAGGATCACCCTGCCTGATACCCCTGTTTCCTTCAAAATATCCCACCGGAGATCCATTCACCATGATTGAGAATGTGGCCGTTGATATACACCTTTTAATCCAATCTATAAAAGTGTTAGGAAACCCCATCTGGCTCAGGAAGTAGTAGATAAAACCACGATTCACACTGTCAAAGGCTTTCCTCAGGTCTAATTTCAAACAAGCCCTTCACCCCATTGGGTTACTGAAGTCTCTGATCTGCTCATGGGCAATGAGGGCTGAATCTGACAATAATCGCCCTTTTAGAAATGCGGCTTGGTTGGGTGATATCAGCTCGTGTATGACCACCTTGATCCTGTTGCAGATTATTATGCTGATGATTTTATATAAAACATTACAACATGCAATGGGCATGTAGTCACCAAGCCTAGTTGCATTGGAATTTTTGGGAACAAGGGTAAGATTCGTGTGGTTTATTTGCCTCAAGAGTTTACCTGATCTGAAAAAGGAATTTACCGCATTTAAGACTTCTTCACCAATAATGTGCCAACTGTGCTGGAAGAAATAGCCATTAAACCCATCTGGTCCCGGCGCCTTATCTGGCCATATCTGAAAAACCGCCTTTTTAATCTCCTCGTTGGATATCCTTCTGATCAGCCCGGTAGAAGCCTCACTTGTGAGAATATGCTTAGGGGTGAGCGTTGGAAAAGAGGTCTCATAGTGATTCTGGTTATACAGATCTTTGTAGAACGCAAGGGCATCTCCTTTAAGGTCCTCGAATGATCTACTCTACCGGCGATCAGCATTCACCAAGTGGTGCAAGTTGTTGCGGCTCTCCCTCAATTTCATGGCATTGTAAAAAATTTCGTGTTTCTATATCCCCCAAAGACAACCAGTCCTGACAACTTTTTTGTCGATACATATATTCTTCTAAGCCCATAGCTTTGCTAACTCCTTTATTACACCTTGTTCTGTGGCTTAGAGGGAGATATTGTTCTGCAAATCCGGTAATGTCCTAATAGATTCTAATTTCTGCCTGTTGGCCTGCACCAAATTAGCCGCATGTAGATCCGCTGACCAGTTCCGCATGAATCCATATATATATATATATATATATATATATATATATATATATATATATATATATATATATATATATATATATACACTAGTCATACCCCGTGCCCGCGGGCACGGTGCATTTAAGATTTTTCCCAGCGAAATCTTTGATCCCAAAAAATTATTTCCACAGCCAAAAATTAAAAGAACAACAAATTAGCGTAAAAATAATTAGATGCGCGGGCGCCTTCGACGCGAAACAACAAATTCGGTGTGAGTACCGGCACAGAATAACAAATTAGCGTAAAAAAATTTAGTGGGCGCCTTCGACACGAAACAACAATTCAGCGCGAAACAACAAATTAACGTAGAACAACAAATTCGGCGTGAAATAACAAATTAGCTCTCCACAAATTTCGCTCCATAAATTTCGATCTGTAGCATCTTCCTTAATGGTGGGCCCCGCGACCATTAAATTGCCTTGACCATTCGAGCTGATAATGTGAGCATGACAAATACATGTCAATGCATTAAACGCGCATGTGCTCTTACTCTGTTGTATTTAGTGCAAATGTGCAAGGGTGACTAATGCATGCAAATGATTTAAACGCAAATGCAGTAAGTGCACTTGCTTTTCCACAAAATGCATTAAATCCACGTAAATCCACGTATAAATGTTGTCCACTACTATAAAGTTCCCATTGTTCGGGCCTGAGATTTGCTATGCCCGAGGTAAGAGAGGGTCGGCTGCATTCTTCCATACAAATTTCAAAATATTGAGTTTTCCAACCAAATGGATTCCCCTTCAAAACTTTCTCAAAACTCATCTCAACCTTCCATTCACTAAGATCAAATCCCAAGCACTCTTTATCATATCCTAGTCAGCCCTAGGAATCAAAAATAGTTGTCAAATGTAATGTACATAGTCATAACTCGTGCCCTAAGAGCAAGGTTCATTTTTAATAATCCCCATTAAAATATTTAATCCCCTAATTTTAAATGAACAACTATAACTAAGTGCAATAATTGTTATTAGTTTCCCTCAAAATTGAGTTCCCATTATATAATTTATGTACCCCAAAAATTTTAGACCCCCAAATTTAGATCCATCAAGATTTAACACATGCCATAAGTGCACTAAAATACTGCCCCTCACAAAATATTGAATCTCATAATTTTAAACGAACAACAACGCTTAAAGCACATAATTATTATTTTGTTCTCTCAATAATTTTAATCCTCCCAAAATTCAGTTCCAACATTCATTTAAAACATTTCCACTCAAAATCTTGGATCTCCTAATTTTTAGCAACGTAAAGCGCAATAATTGTTATTTAGTTCAACCCAAAAATTTTAGTACCCCCAAAATATAGTTCCCTCCAAATTCAATTTTACCAAAATTTAGTTTCCACAATTTTAAAATTTAGTCACCATAAAATTTTAGTTCTCTCCATATTTAGTCCCTCCAGAATTTTAAGATTTCTCCCAAAAAATTTCACAAACTTGCATCCTAACCATTGATTCGTTACACTTAAACCACAACCGTCTTTCTACCAATCATTTTGACATGGTTAGGGAACACATTCAAAAACATTTCTCAATTGTATAATATATGATAATAGATTATCATTGTGACTTAGCCATTTGTTTTTTTTGAAAATAACAAATATGATATGTTACTACTGCATGATGTATATCAAATGATGTATTTGTAGTCTATTTTATTGGCATGCAACTTCTGTTGTATGAACCAGTTGTTGCATTTCCATTCCTACAAATCAAACATACTACTTTTTCCCATTCTGATAACAAATTCATGATGCAACAGAATTAAACTGAAATGTTATTAAGAAGAATATTGTTTGATAAAATTTCAAATGTTTAGAGGCATGTGCAAAGCATTCTCATCTTTTTTGTTTCTTTCCCATGACAAATAAAATATTTATATTTTAAAAAAGGTTTTTTAGATATTGGTCTTCGATTACATCTACCTTTAAAAGAGCCTTTCAAATCATATGATTTACGACTTAGTCTGCCAAAATTATTTACTCTGCTAGCCAGTTACAATCATTTTAATATAAATTGAAATGCACTCATTTAAATTTAACGTAATATACATTGTTTTCTTCAACATACACTTTATTCTTCTTTATGCAATCTAAATTTGATTAAAAAAGAGTAGCCAAATCAAAGCCCCAGCCTTTAGTGGAGGGGTAACAAGAAAAAAAATTAAATAAAAAGATCAAATCACTTTGAAAATCTCTACAGTAAATTTCAAAAGCTTCATCACTGCTTAATAACCAATACGCATTGCTCCATTCAAAAACAATTTAATAAAAAGAACAATGGTAGACAAATTCAAACCATGTTACAAATAAGGAGATCAAAATCGCTTGATACACTAAAATATTTCACACAACATTCACAAACTACACAATCGAATTTGCTAATGCTTGCTCGACCTCCAACATCACTCCAGTTACATGGTTTCCAGCTATACTCCTGCACTCAATTTAATCAAAAAAATTAGTCAAATCAAAATCCCCAACCTTCGGAGGAGGAGAATTAAGAAAAAAAGAAAAAAAGAAAGATCAGATCACTGATCACTTTGAAAATCTTCGCCAGTAAATTTTTAAAAGCTGCATTCACTTGCTGCATCCTAAACAACTAAACAACCAGAACAATGACAGAAAAAATAAAAACATGTTACAAATAATTGCAACAATAATATGATCTGCTACGCTATCGATCCTTATAGATTTGATAAAAGGATATTCAAATACCACCATCACGGCTTTTGTTTATATTCAATTCAAGACAGCCTTGGCCTGTATAATTACCCAAATTCTAACCACAACCCATTAGTTTCACATGTTTGTTGTAATGCAAAGATTTTAGAAAATTCATTATTAAGTGTGCACAATGTATGAATGTTGCTGGGGAAAATTAGGCCACCACATTCAGAAATCAGAAATACGCCACACAAACACGTCCAATAATTGCAACTTCAACAAAATCTCCATAAAAGATTTCAAAGAAGAGAAATCACAAAATTTGTTCCAGTAACACAAATTTCTTGCAACTCACAAACAATCATCCTTATATTGCATACATCCAAAATGTTGAAAGCAAAAAATGGGGGTAATTTGCCCCCGAAACCTATTCTAGCACTCCACCCTGCACTTCTTAAGAATTGACCCCTGTTGTTTGGGCAAGAAGGGATCAATCCTGACCCAAACCAAAGAGAAAATAGATGCAAGTAGAATAGACCACAACACCACGATGGTGGGCATTCTGTTCTGCCTCCCCATCAGTCCTTTCAAGAACGGATACAAATGCACGATCACCTAGAATGCAAAGAAGAGCTTTCCGAACAGCGGACCCAATGACCCGTACACGTTGTTGATGGCATCGGATACGTCGGCAACAACACCAACCATGTTGATGATGCGGAGTGTGGTGGGTTGGATGAGGAGCATGGTCCACTTGAATGTGTACAGATCACCAAACTCATCCGACTCATCATAATGAATGTTGTTTTCATTGCATAACTAAAGTCTGATGATAGCATGTGCACCAACGGGGCTCTATCAAAACAACTCACCATAACTTTACATTGGGTTGAACTTGAAGGGGTAAAGTCAAGGAAAGATGCGACTAATGCTATCAAGTTTACTTCTTCTAAGCAGAAAGTTGCCTGCTACCAATTATTTATAGTTTGAAGGGGGTTTTAAATAAATTCATAGTCCATGCAATTAGGGGTTATATTGAAGTACCCACGATTGGTTGAGGTTTTAGAAAGTGATATGTGCTACTTTATTCCAGTTTGATTGGATGGAATTTATAGGTTCTATTGTAAACATAATAGTGAGGATGATCTTAAAAGAAAGATATTTAGGAGTAAAAAATCCAACAATGGCCAAGTAAATGTTAACACTTTAATGAAATATCTCAAATATCTCGGTCGATATCAATATGACCTTGGTTCCAACTATATATTGTTAACAACTATCTCAAATATCTCAAATACTTTAATGAAAAATTAAATATCATGAAACTTCTCAACTAAATATATATCTAGAAAATGAGATATTGTAAAGTTTAAAACTTTTTAAACTGAGATATGGTGCAAACTTTAAAACTCTTTGGACTTTTTGATCTTAGCTTTAAAACATACCTTCAAATGATCCCTTCTCTTCAAATCTCAAGAGAATCAATTGATCAAAAATTCAAAACTTAAGATCAAGCCTCAAAATGTTTACAGTTGTAAGGTCAAAAGTTAAAAAAGTGTTAAAGTTTTCAGGATATGAATCGCAGGATCGAAATTTTAAATTATACTTTCAATTTATCCATTCTCTTCAAAACTTAAGGAATCAACTTCTTCTTTTTCTCCATGTGCTTCTTCTTCCCCATGTATTTTCTAAAATCTTTGCATTTACAACAAATATGGGATGTGCACACAACATGAACACATCAAAAGATAGAATTAAGATAAGATCAAAAACTGAGATTAAAAAATTAAGATCAAAACTCGAGAATAAACTTTAAGTATACCTTCAATTGCGCTTCTGAAAGTTTTATTTGAAATTAAGATCAAACATTCCTGTTCATATTCATGTGTTTCTTCTTCAAAATTAATATCAAAACTCAATATCAACAAAATTAGTTTTTTCCCTTCTTCTCAATTGATCAAAAGAATTCAGTAAACCATAACAACAACTAATCTTTACAACATATATCAAAGAATCAATTCACCGGGTTGGTGCTTCTTTAGTGAGATGACGTTTTAGGAAATCAATTCACTGGACTTTGCTTATTGTTGGAATGTTTTTCCTTAAATTTCTTCCTAAACTTCTCCATTTAGATCAAAATGACCAAAATGAAAAAAAATGCAATTCAATTAAATTTTTATATATAACCCAAGATTGAGATCCAGAAACAAAGCTTATAGGAGAATAAAAAAGGCACTGGGTGGCCTATTGGCTGCATGAAGATTCCTTTCATAAAAAATTCCCTTACATAAGAACAAAAAAGCTTACATGAAAATTCATATCCAACATTTGCCTTCTTTGTCGGTGCCTACCTTTTGGCTTGCTTGTCGGTTGCTTTCCTCCTAACAGAAGGTCTACATTTATATTAAAAGAAATTAGATCAGATCAAAACCCTAGGGATCTACAAACCAAAAGATAAAAGGGATCCAGAAGTGAAAAACTCAGTTGGCATCGACTTTCTTCGATGTGTTACTTTATATATTCATTTGACCGCTGCATTTATCAAACAAAAAAAGGGATCAATTTACATCCCTAGATATTAGATCTGCATTTACTAAACCAAGATATAAAAGGAATCAACCTAAATTTAGGACAGGACTGCTACATTTATCAGAGATCAAATCTGCATTTATCAGATGACGAAAAGATAAAAGGGATCAATTTAAAAATAATATTCTCTAAAGCAATTTAAAAAGAATCTTTCCACTTCTTTACCTGAAGGCATCATCACCGATTTACCATAAAGTGTAAGCCATTTAGCTAGCTCTCATCACGATTAATGAACTAAATACTTTCAGAAAGCTTTCTAGCTACTTGCACAGATAGGTGGAAGAATTGACATTTTTTGGAGTTTGTAAGATTTATTATTCAATCATTCATCATATGACTGAGAAAAAAAGTAAGAAATGCATATAAATTAGCTCAACCAAGATATGAATCTCAGTTGCGTTTGATTTACGAGTGAAAACTAACATATGTAAGCTGTAAAGCTCTAGCAAAACCTATCAGGTTCCATAAAAACTCATGCAATACAACAGAAACTCCCAATAGTTTGATGTAACATTTCTTGATCCACAGGAAAATATATTGTATATGAAGTAATTGTATCCAATCAACTTTGAAGTCTATAGCAAAAAAGTTTTGTGAACATGTAGTCTGTATACAACTCTGAACATGAACTTTGTGAACATGAACTTTTTTGAGCATGAAGTCTGTATCCACATGTACTTTTGTGAACATGAAATGTAAATATCATTTCATATTGTGTGAACATTAGAACTTTTGATATTTTAAGTTTGATATTTTCATGTTCATAAAATATAAAATATGAAATGATATTTTCATGTTCACAAAATATGAAATGATATTTTCATTTGATCACGAAGAGCATTAATTCTCTTCAGAGTTCATGTTCACAAAATATGAAATGATTTTTTCATGTTCACAAAAGAGAATGAAATTTTTAGTTTGATATGTCCATGGCATTAATTAAAGTGTTCACAAAATATCTTGGATCCCATAATTTTAAACGAACAACAATAATTAAAACACAATAATCATTATTTAGTTCCCCATTAAAATTTTAATTCCCACAAAAGCTTAGTTCCCTCCCGATTTAGTCCCCCCAAAATCTAGTTCCTTATGTTCACATCTTCTATTTTTGGTCCTTTTCTAGTTATTGCCACCCCGTATTATCAAGACCACATGTTTTACATTAAGTATATTAATAAAAGGATTCCAGAATTTTGAGTCTGTGCCTCAATGTCATTTCTCATTGTGGCTAATCCAAGTGAACCAGTTCTCAAGAACCCTGCATGGAAAAGAGTTCTACAACCCTTGCAAACCCAGAGGCTATACTCTTCCAGAAACAACACACGAAAATTGCCATCTAACCATCTAAACTTATAAAAACTGACATCAGTTAATAAAATTCAGCTGTGGTGACCACCAGACCGCCAACAAATAAGGGGTTTAAGGTAGAATAGACTCAAGACTCAACGGTGTAGATCAGATCTACTGAAATTGATGGCATGCAAAAGGACCATATAGAACTCCCAAATGGACTGTCAAAAATGAACATGCATTGAACTCTCATCAGCTAGTTCAGTATTAAAAAAAATCAAACCAAACATAGAGAATGTGACCAAACATGACCTGTTTAAAGAACTATCATCCAAGTTCACTAATCCATGAAAATCCAATTATTCTAAATTCCGAAATAGATTAGCAAAGCAAATGTATGGAACATCCAAACATGAATTAAACTACCCTGAATTATTCTAGTATAAAAATCGCATCAAATAATGAAGGAATAGAATTAAAAATAATGAAGATTTTCTTTTCTTTAATAAAAGTATTTTTCCCGAATTTCATCCATTTATCTTGCCACAAACACTAAAGTTCCCACCTTCCCACCATTAAAATACCATAATGTCATAAATTATAAAGCTAAAATGCACAGATTTTGACAGAAACAGAAAACAATCCACATTCTTGCAAAAAAATCATCAAAAACAAAAGAAACAAAATTTACCTGCGATCATCCAACCATTATAAATTTGCCCCAAATTGTAGGCCAAAATGCTTCCTAAATCCCAATAAAACAAACAATTTAAGATGCGTGGACAAAGAAAGCTACATGCGATATGATTCCTTATCATCGCCAGAAGCAAGAAGAAATTTCATTTAAAAAGAAAAAAATCGAAAATTTCCATGAAGGTGAAAGGAATCAAAAAGAACTCACAGTAAAAATCCACTGGAATTTATATAGAGATAGGGATTCCTTTCATGAGAGCGATGAGAATTCAAAACTGATCGTATCTGGTAGCTTATCAGGTCTACATTTTGCATTGCATTCTTTCATATTTATCGTGAGAGAATCACATATTAGTGTATCAAATTTACTTTCGAACATTCTTTGGAAAATATGTTAAATTATTATCAAATAAACACAGTGTGTGCAAGTGCGTGTGCATTTTTTTCTTTTTTTTTTCATTTCTAATTTCCTTTGAAAGGGGGGTGCATGTGTTCCTACAGCCTAAGCATTTAGCTCACAAAAAAGGAAAAAAAGTGTATGTGACACTAATGATAGATAGCATTGTTATCTTGCATAAATTGATTTTATCACATGCCAACAAAACTTCTATCACATTGCTCTTCACCCAAAAGTTGAAGTGTTGACTCATCAAAGCCAACTACAACTTTTACTACTTAGACAAATTACAAACGTGTGATGTGCATATTTATGACAATTAACTGAAATCTTGGTTGAGTATTCTTGCAGAAGAAAATATTATCAAGACCACTTAACATGAAGTAATAAGTAATTGAGAATCAACTAAATACATAAAGGTAAAACATAAATACTAAACTAAAAAGTTATCGACTTAGCTATAGAATATATCAAAAATTCCCAAATGAAAGCAATCCTTGATCAAAATGACAGCATCAAAACCCTCCCCATCACCTTAAGGTAATAATAGACCCAAAAAATTGCATTTTGCAAATCCAATTCGAATTAAATTCATACTTGTAAGCTCAATCTGAACTTGCAACCACAAATTAATCATTCCAATATATAAGAATCAAAACTATTCTTAATTAATTGACCATAATAAAAGAATCAAAAACCCTAACGTGCCTAAACCAAATGTTAAACACAAGGTCCAGCTTATCTCTTGACAACAAATAGATATCCTCCCACATCCTTGCGGCTTTACAAACAAAATCAAGCAAAAAGCCCAAATCATCTCAGAAACCAAACCGAACCCAACAAAATAAAATAGATAGCATGATTGGATCAACATACCCATTGGTTGAGCTCAATATTGAATTCGTAGAAGGTAACGTGAACCGCTGTTATGAGAATCTCATCGACAGAGGGATCAATCCGTTGGAGGATTTTAAGGTTTAGAAGTTTGGTGATCCGCTTATCAAGATTGGCATCACTTCCCATTCTGTTAAAATATTAGGCATCTAGATTGGGCATAACTTCCCATTCTGCGAGAAGGATCTGATCTCATCCCTAAACATGTCAACAAACTGATATCATTCTTAAGTGAAACATTGGATTAAGTCCATAACTAATTTTAATAAATAACCAGCAAAAATTAAGCATGTTAAGAAAAATGGGCCAAACTTCCAACCAAAAGAGAAAATTTTCAAATAAAAAACAATCCCAAATTCAAATTACCTTACACCCATCAATCCCAAACTGAAAAAGCTTGATTGCATTGGCCCTCAAGAACTCAAGATTAGCTTCCGGGTACGGCTCTGGGTAAAGACACCTAATATAAATCACTAAATCCAATCAAAAATATCCAAAAATTCAATAAAGAATCACAGTGAAAAAACAAAACTCATTCTATGAGCATAAGCTTGAAATCTGTAAAATAGCAATAAGTTGAAGTTGGAACGAAATTGAAGCTCCGCAAGAAGTTGGAGTTGGCAGTATTAGAGTGAATATGATATATGTATGAGTTGATAAAGGATTCGAGCTGCCAAATTTATACAGGACTCGGTCTTGTAAGAATGATAACCTCTTTGTTGGTTGTTTGGGGGAGCTTATAGATCTAATCAGAACATCACTTAATGACACAGTTTCATCAGGGCCCGGCTTTCTTGCCTATACCAATCAAATTACCTATTATACCAAAAATACAAAAATGAAAACCATGAAACGGTTCCAGTTCAAATGGGGGGAGCTGGGGCACACCGGCAAGGGTTTAGGAGCTGATTCTTGAATATAGAGGGAGAGATGATGGATCTTGAGCTCTTCCGCCTTCTTATTGTATGGAGACTACATAAATCTGAAGCAGAAATAAATAATGGGGGTCAGTTAGACATGTAGATATTAAAACTGATTAAAATATTCAACAATGATCTGGAAATTATCGTGCAATTCTTCATCTCTAGAAAATGGCTCTGCTAGTGAGAACATCACTATTGATGACACTAAGTCCAGGCTCAAAGAGGACAATATCAGAAGCACTTCTATCTACATCTATGGCATCAACAATAACAGTGTCAATATCGTTGGCATCAACAATATCTATTGATGGGACATCATTAACACCATTTCCAGTCACTCCAAAAATGCTGTTCATTTCTTGCAACTTCTTCATAATTTCACTTGATCAATAAATGGCTAGCTAGCTTACATGGGAAAACTATAGCTAACCCAAAATTTTTGCTCTATAAAAATTTCATGTGACTCATCCCATAGACATGAGAATTGTATACCCCAACTGCATTTCCCATCAGAATCTTCCGACAGTTGTCATCGTCTCGCTTTTCCAGTTCTTGCACCTGAGCAAATATTTCCAAGGTCGAGAAGGGCTTATCGATTAGGACCGTCTCTAGTTGCAAGTGGGGGTTAGGGGATAAGACCTGAAAGGTTCCTCGGTTAGCTTGAACACAGCTCTCAAAAGGCAGAGCTCGTCATACTCGTGAGGAGGTGGAGTAGAGCTAGAACCCATGGAAGATGTCGATATGATACAATGGATTTAAATCCAATACTTTCCTGATATACATTAAAACTGGATACTCATAGTAAACTGGATCATCTTCTTTATTTGAGAGCTCTAGATGTATTGGTGAATAAATTCCTTTTGATGTTTTTAGCTTACGAGCATCTTTAAGAGTTAAAAGTATATGAATGTGTTGCAATCCATCCTTCTAGAACTACATGACATAAACATCTACAACGACAGTAAAAGAGATTCTAAGTTATACGTCCTATGACTGCAAATATGTTTAGTTTTAAGCAAACAAAGGTTATTCAAATTAAAGGTGCTTACTTGCTATTACTTTTCCAAATAGCTATTGCTTTTATTAGAAGTTCCATCAGCTGTTGCAACTTTATATGAAAGATCTGTGCAACAATTTCTACAGTCATTGATGGGCCTTCATTAACACCATCTCTAGTCATTCCAAAAATGTGTTTCTTTTCTTACATCATTAACACCATCATTAACCTGTGCAACAATTTGTGCTCTATTAGAAAGAGATTAAACCCAATAAATGGCGAGCTTACAGAGGAAAAATCCAGCAAACCCCAATATTTGTGCTTTATTATCGTACATAATGATCACCTGGGAAAAATCTAGCAAACCCATCGGCCTTCTCAATCAATTCATCAACGTGAATAGCAGCTATTGCTGCATCTTTATCCTGCCATTGTAGATGAATAGCAATATCAATAGCAATCTGTGTCAATAGCTCTATGAAACATGTATCCATAGCAAGAGCAATCTATAGCAATAGCAATTGATGTTAATAGCTGCAGCAATAGCAATCTGTGAAACATAGCAATTTGTGAAACATATCAATATGTGTCAATAGCTCTGTGAAACATTTATCCATAGCAATAGCAATCTGTCGTTGTAGATGAATAGCAATAAAAAAGTCTTTGGTTACTTTCCATTGCAATAATAACATGAATATCAGCTATTGATACATGATTGAAGACCATGTTCAGCAAACTTCTCAATAACAGAGTGGACCTTGTTTTTACCATCCTCACTACATTTGCAAATGGCCACAATCTACACACAGAAGAAACACATATGATGCAGACTTAATAATCAATTCAAATATTAACAAATCTTGGGGGAATACAAAGAGATGTATATATGAAGAGAGAGATGCATGCTTAGGAGCACCATTGCTAACACAACACATCTCTGTAGAAATTTGTTTAAAACAAAATTCATTTAAGCAAATCATCAAACACACCATCAGCATGAATAAACACACAATCAAAAACAGCTACAAATATACAAAACAAAGACAACCCCATTACAATTCTTAACCAAACAAATCAGAAAAACCTATCACAAAGGAAGAGGCGAAATCTAGAGAAAACCCATCAATTAAATTCCAAAAAAATAGAAAAAACATGATTTTTTATGTGTTGTAACCTTCAAATTTTGGGGGTTTCTCTTTAAAAAAACACAGATTGATTTCGATGTTGCCTCCTCTTTAAAAGAATCAGAATGGGCCACTTGGCCTCCTCAGTCGCCTCCCTCCGTGGTGCTTTTGGCGGGCGTCTTCTCCTCCTCCATTGTCGGCGAGCAGCAGGAAGTCGCTCTTTGGTTGGTTTCGGGGTAACATCCTCAAGCTTCGACTTGGTGATGGTGACTTCGGCGACACCACAGACTCTGCCGGTTTGGGTTGAGGTTTTAACCTAGGCTTGAACTTTGAATTTACTCAGGCTTGAGCTTTTACTTGGTTGGTGTGGTTTTGAATTTCCCCGAAGCTTGAGAGTGTGGCTTGATATTTTAATTGGTTGGTGGGGTTTTTGAATTTCCCCCATTGTTTTTGAATGTTGGCCTATTTTGAATTTCCCACATTTGGTTTTCCCAATTCAAAATTTAAAACTTCCCCCAAAAAATTTCAGCTTATACTAATAAGCTTGTCCTAGTCACCATATCCTAGTCATCCCCCTATGTCCTAGTCATCTTGTCCTGCTGGGACAAAATTCAAAATATGCTCTCTTTTATAGAATATATATATATATATATATATATATATATATATATATATATATATATATATATATGAGAATAATGGGTATCATACGCCATATGAGAGGGTCTCTCATATTCCCTCTCACATAAAGGGGGCAAGTAATGGGTATCATACGCCATATGAGAGGGTCTCTCATATTCCCTCTCACATAAAGGGGGCAAGTACAACAAGTACAAGCCCATGTGGGCTTGTACTTGCCCCCTTTATGTGAGAGGGAATATGAGAGACCCTCTCATATGGCGTATGATACCCATTATTATATATATATATATATATATATATATATATATATATATATATATATATATATATATAGCAATTGAGGACTTTTTTGAATTGCCTTGCTGACTAAGACAAGCTGATGTCATGCTGATGTATATATATATTGCAATTGAGGACTTTTTTGTATTGCCTTGCTGACTAGGACAAGCTGATGTCATGCTGATGTATAAAAAGGTTAATAGACGAATGGCTAGGATTTAATCTTGGTAAAAGATGGGTTGAGATGAGTGTTTGGGAATGTGGAATTACTTATGGGAAAGAATTAATTATGTGAAATGAAGGAAAATGTCTAGGATTTAATCTTGGTAAAAGAAGTGTTCATATGAGTGTTTGGGAATGTGGAATTACTTATGGGAAAGAATTAATTATGTGGAATGAGTTAATTACGTGGAATTAATTAATTATGTGCCCGTGCCGAAGGTGCCCGCTAAAATTTTGTTCTTTTAGATTGTGAAGTAGAATATTATATGTCCCAAAATTTTGGAGGGGGAAATAAATTTTGGAGAAACAAAGATTTTAAATGAACCGTGCCAGAAGGCACGTGTTATGACTAGTACATATATATATGTACACACATATACATACACACACACACACACACATATATATACACACACACATATATATACATATATATACATATATAAGGGTAAACATGTACAAGTATACATGGCACGTCGGCCAAGTCAGCGGCAGGACATACATGGGAGATGCAGGGAAGCATCACCGCATACACGAAAAGTCGACATGACAAAGGCAAACAAAAGAAAAGCGAATGAAACACAAAGAG